>OY757933.1:19065122-19250122 GCA_963585895.1 Sepioteuthis lessoniana
TAAAGATCCTAAAAAGAAAATACTCCGCTGTCTTCAACAGTAATGGCTTGCCGCCGAAGTACACAATATATATACATATATATATATATATATAGTTCCATTCACTTGTTTTAGAAGTCATCTTAAACAAGATTATAATTATTTTTTATAACTTTTTCAAATGTTTGAATAATTTAATAATTTCTTCAGTGTAATTTATTATCGATACGCATATTTAACTTCTTAGATATTTTTTCCATTTATGAGAATAAAAAAAAGATTGTAAAATATTGTTTATAGCTAATTTCTTTTTTCTCTGCTTGTAGTTCATAACTTCATACCGAAATTGGAATAAACGTGTTTTGTTGCAAATTTATTGGACAACATCAATTGTACTTTTAGAATTGAATATACAACAAGAAAATAAAATCATTGCAGCCATATAACATACGTAACAAGACCAGCAGACAGTCTGCTTCTTTATTCAGCTAATCAAAGGTTATTATTTGTTTGAATTTCCGAGATGATGAGGAATTATAACTATGCTGAAATGGTTTGGTTTGGTTTCTTTGTTTAATGGCATATAAACTTTTGTAGATTATTTAATGCGAAAGCCGTCCTTATAGCGGAACAGTAGTGGGACTATTTAACATATAGCTAGAGGGGAGTTAAGGGAATTCATACCTTTCCGGGAAGATTAATCAGAGGTAACGTAAAAACATCAGTGGAGTTGGAACTCCTTTACAACAATGTCGAGGTCCAGTACGTTAGCCACAACACAACAGGGTTCCTCTCACTTATACTGTGACGGAGACATACATCACCGAAGCAAGAGAAAGCGAGTTATTCGTACAATTGGTTATAGACATCATAAACCTGCGAGGCGAATCTCGGCATATCAATGTGGAAATGACACAGCGCATGTGTTATCGGTCAGAACGAGGCTAACACAAGCGAGAGATTTCGGTCTCTTGCCCTAAATCGGGTTTCAAGTCAGTTGGTTTTTGAGACCAATGTCTGCACTGTCTTTTTGACTCGCAGTTCTGGCCGACCGTGTGCTCCGATACGCGGATTAGGTCGGGTATGTCTTGGCTTCGATGTAAATCAGTTTAAGCCGCTTGATATAGATTCCGGAAAGCCAGCATTCGTGTTACACGCGTTAAGAGCGGCGGTCCTTGAGCTTCATAGGGCCTTGGTTTATCGTCTGGTGCCTGGGGCACCCGTTTTTAGGGGACTACCGACGGGGCTCAAGGCATTTAGGAACCGGCGGGCGTGTGTGGGTTACGGTCCTGCGCCAGTTACCTACGATAAAAAGGTCTTGTGCCGAACTCGAGCGTACGTGAGGCGCTCGAGAAATACCAGTTGGTCTTTGAGACTAGTATCTGTATTGTCTTTTTGACTCGCAGTCTTCGACCCCTGGGTTGGAACACATTTTGGCCGGATCAGGTCGGGTATATTTTAGCTTGGTGATAGTCTGTAGCGGCTTAGTTTGACATCGTTGAGTCTCGGGTGGGGGGCGTATCCCCACGCTCTAACCGTCTCCGGAGGTGCTAAGTTAATCGCCTGGTGCCTGAAGTGCATCTTTTTAGAGGAATGCTATCGAGGTGGAACGCATCTTGGGAACCACCGGATGTGTGGAGGCTACGGTTCCACGCCAGGTACCCACAATAAAAAAAAAGTGCAAAACTCGCGCGTATGTGGGACACTCGACAAATACCAGTTGGTCTCTGAGACTAGTGAAGGTTAGATCCGTGTTTCAGAGAAAAAGAGAGAACGAGAGAATTGCTGTTTGCGGTGTACAAGGAACAGAGTCCCGAACGAAGTGTTTTTCTGATTTCTGCGTTGGATATCAGCGGGGACAGATTTGAGTGGAAGTTTGTTTTCCTGCCACCCATTTTTCGTTGAAATAACACACATAGACTGAATGACTCAAATTATGGCAATTCAGCAAGGTTATCCATATCAGCTATAAGGCTTCGTGCAGGATTGGTTTACAGTAAACTACTTCATAAAAGCATTGCATAGAATTTGTTGTGAGATTATTATTTTTAATAATACTTAATCCTTGTACTTAAATTTTCTATTCATTTGTAATACTTAACGCATCATCATCATCATCATCATTATCACCAAGTCGCTTTGACAGCACAGATTTCCCTGACACACACTCTCTCTCTCTCTCTCTCTCTCTCTCTCCATCTGTCTCTATCTTCCATCACTCCCGGAAGATCCTCCAAACTATATTATGTCGGCACAGAGCTGATGTATGTATTTACCCAACCCCTCTGCACGAGCAGGATGTGACACAAGGTCAATTCTAAGCGGAGTTTAACCGCTTTGAATTCAGAGTTTTTTCTCCTAGAACAGTTGCCACACGAAGGTTGAAGATTACAGTCTGCTCTACTATTTACCCATTGCCGGGAGGGAAAATAATTAGATTCAAACATTTCCTCAGAGTATTAGCCCTATGTGAAATGCAAACAGTATAACCCAGGATTTGAACTCGTGTTACTGTGTCCATTTCCTACGACAGTATCCATTACACCGCGAACACCTCTGCATAGAGCTGATTTAAGTTCTTGCTGGTCGACTAGTAGTGATGCGTCCATTGAAGAATTTCACTTATGGGTCCTTCCTTGATTCTCCAAAAGTTCCCTGAATGTCTTGTTCGTCTCACGCGGATGATTTGTGAGATGGGAGGTAAGTAACTGTACAGCTACTGTCTCGTATAGTGTTAACGTAGAGTAAAAGTAAAGTTGGCGACCGTAGTAGAGGATGACCCGAAGACTCCTTTTTCGATAACTAGGGGAGGGCGCTACTCCTTTCCCTGGATTGCTCCACTTTACCTTTGATCCTTACCTTATAATGCTGAGTGTTAAGCACGTTAGCATCAAGTACCATTTTTGGGTTTTTGGTATGACTCGACCTGGGATTGAACCCAGGCTTCCCGTGCCATTGGCCAACACTCTGAAAGCAGTTCAAATTCTGACCGAGGCTAGTGTTTCCCTTCGTGATTATACCATTGAGAAAGGTATGAATCCATCTCTTCACCACCAACATAGTAATATGTGAAGTACCAATCTACGCCAAGTCGGTGTCTAGACTTTAATTATAGCTGGTTGTTACATAACAACCAGCTACAATTGAAATGGTTTCTAAGTGCTTGTGGTAACTTTAACTGGGCTAGTTCCGTCTAAATCAAACCATGCAAAACTGTGGGATATACATAAAGACCAGTAAACAGAAGCACGCTTACGTAATGTTTATCATCATAGGAAATGAATTTGGCTAGCCAAGTTCGAATCCTGGATAACTCTGATTTGTGTTTTACTTCGTGCTAATGCCCATGGGTAAAACACGAAGCCATCTCTTCTAACAATGGGTAAATAATTAATTGAGTTCTTTACCCTTGGATACAGCAACCGATCTAGGAGAAGGAAAATTCTGAATTTAAATCATCTGTAAATTGTTTTTGTGCCGGATCCTCACTGTAGCGCAGGGGTTGCATATATACATAATATATCAAGCTTAGTTCCACACAAGGCCAGGAGGATATGGTTAGAATTGACAATGATCTGCCAGTCGAGCTTGTTAATTTCTTCTATGTAAGGCGCCTTTGTAAGATCACGGATATATAATCATAAATACAAACACATGTTATAATCTTCAAATTTTGACACACACATACGGAGCAATATCTTTAATATTGATAGTGAACTTCACAACAAATGGACACACAGAAAATCACATATGCACAAATACATGCTCACATAAATATATACACTGTAACGCATAATTAATGTTTTGTGTTTTTTAAGTATCAGTATCTTGTTAGTTTTACCCTACCCAGTGCATTTATCAATGTTCGCGCGTTTGTGGGTTTATGGGTATGTGGACTAGAAACAATGAATAACTTTCTGTACTATATATATATATATATATAGTAACTAAAAAGTAAAGTTGGCGACCGTAATCGAGGGTGACCAGAAGGCTCCCTTTTCAATAGGTACTACACTGAGATGTAGAGAAGGCTTTAACTACGTTCCCCGGATTGGCCCACTTTACCCTTGATCCATACATTATAATGCTGAGTGGACCGGTCAATGTATATATATATATATATATATATATTTATATATATATAGACTGTTCTATTTAAAACTGGTCCATTGTACTAGCGGTTAGAGTGTTCACCAATGGCCCGGGAGACTATTCATATGTATATATATTTATATATAATGTACTGGTTATTTAGTATACCTATCTGTTCGAATGAAAAATATTTTCTGACCCAAATATCTTCAATTCGTATTTTAGATTCATCTATCTCATTATGTTAAAGGCACCTGGCTAATGTGTTTTCGTGAGGTTTGGTAGAATCATGTTTTAAATCAACCGTGTCTCACATTCTGTTTGTTTATTTTTCTGGATATTTTAGTTTTACCTCAAGGTTGTGAAGTTATATATATATAGAAAGAATTATATATATATATATACGATCAGAGGCGTGTTTGGAAAAAATATGCTGAGGTAAGAAAATTACACTTATGTTCTTAAGAAATATTTTTTATTAATTTTAAATATAAAAAAGAGTGTTCGTGTTTACAATTATCAACCTCAGAGCGTAATTTTTAAAGAAAAATTCGAAAAAGATGCCACAATCGAATAATGATAAATTCTCTTGGCATTATAAATTTAAGCATTCAAAAACCATGATAATAAGTAATTAATTCATTTGAAATAAAATTGCAAAATAAAAATCTCTGATAGAAAAAAACGGAAGATCCAACGTTTCTTGGTCCACTTTCTTATTCATCTAATTAACAGAAGCTGAATGGTTACTTTCGTCTTTACTCAAACTTACTCCATATTTCGTCTAGAATTTTTATATAAGGAACATATTATGGCATATTAGATATTGTATATCACAAGTAGATATTCTCAAGGGTTAATGCCTGCTTTTAAACCTTCCTAAAGTGCTATATTATACAATTAAAATAAATAATATGCTAAACTAAATAAAGGTATTTACATCTTGTAGACTATAACTTTTATTGGGTGAGAAATATATAAATTGCTAATATATATATATATATATATATATATATATATATATATATATATATATATATCTTTTGTAGGCCAGTCCTTTCATGTTTCTCTGTCTCATTTTATTCCTGTTTACAAAAGAAAGTCGTCCGCATAAATAATCTTCAATTTGCTTATCTTTGTTTTGAAGTGTTTCAGCCGATGGCCATGGTGTCTAGTAATTAACCACAAGTTACACACACACACACACACACACATATATATATATATATATATATATATATATATATATATTGGAGGTGCTCGTGGTGCAATGCACGAGCATAGGAGTTGGTAAATACACCACACAAACGCACACACGCATATATATATATAACGTTTTGCAGCTTTATCTCTGCTATTTTGCTATCGTGTCCTGCTTAAACAACAGCATCGAAAGGCTTAACCATTATTCATGAGTCTGTGACTCATTGCTTAGCATAGAGAGTGATTTTGGTTTGGCTTGATTTCTTTGTTTAATGACATATCAACCTTTGTGGATTATTCAATTGACACTATTTAACTCATACCTGAGTGAGAACAAGAGGGTTCATGCCTTTCCCAACCGTATTGATCCATAAGTGAACGCAAGAGTTTGACCTCCCTTTTGTCTAGGCCGCTGTCCAGTACTTTAACTTTTACACAACGGAGATTCCCCACCACACACACACATATATATATATATATATATATATATATATTCGAGGGGGATTTTACTTCTAGTATATGGTCTTCCTATAGAAATTTTTAACCTAGTAATGATGTTCTACAAAGCCTGAAAATAATGTTTTGTTCACCCGATGACTACTGGAGTCTTGAAAAGAGATACATTTGTGCCATATCTATTTATAATTTGCTTAGATCACATATCATGAACGTCAATTGACCTAAAGAAAGAAAATGTTCTCACTTGAAAAAAAAAAAAGACAAGAAGCAGAGGATTCCTGCTGAAATTCTTTGGGGTACAGATTTCGCAGATGATCTAGTGCTTTTTGTAAATAAACCCGCCAAAGCCGAATCCCATCTGCATAGCCTGGATCAGACAGCAAGAAACGCTGTCTTCTTTGTGAACTCAGATAAACCAAGTTAATGTATTTTAACTAGATGGTGTCATATTCTGTTTCAATGGCCAGTCTCTGAAATCAGGAGACCATACATATACCTCAGTAGCAATATCTCATCTACTGAAAGCGATGTCAAAATACACATAGGAAAGACATGGACTGCTATTGACAGGTTATCGATCATATGGAAATCTGATCTCTCTGATAAAATAAAACGTGAATTCTTCCAAGCTATAGCCATCCTATTTACCAACCCCTCCGCTCGGGCAGGATATGACACAAGGTCATTTTTTAAGCGGAGTTTAACAGGTTTGATTTTAGAGTTTTCCTTCTCCTAGACTAGTTGCCTCACCAAGGCTGAAGAACCCAGTCTGTCTTCCAAGCTATAGCCATATCAGTACTACTAAATGGTTGCACAATCTGGACTCGGAGAAAAAGCAATATGAGAACTACACAAGCATGTGTCGTACTGTTTTAAAAAATCTGTAAAGAGTAGTCCAACAGACAGTAGCGATATAGCCGCTTGCCTACCATCTCACAAGCCATTTAAGACAAAGAGGACATACTGGAAACTACAGGAGAAGCAGGGATTAACCTAAAAGTGACCTTCTCCAGTGGATTCACACACAAGGACACACCAGTATTGACCGACCAGCAATAGCTTACAAATATCAGCTCTGTGCGGACACTGGATTCAGTGCAGAAGACTTGTCAAGAACGATGATCGTGAGGCCGGATTGTAAGAGAGAATCAAGGGAATCCGTACTCTCAGAATGACTCGAGGTTTGTGACCTATTCATTATTCCTTTTCAACACAAAACGCTCGTTTTCGATTTTAATAACAAACAGAAGACAAATTAACTTCTTTATATTTCTTACTTTTCATACAAACAAAAAATATAACCATCATTTCCTTTCTGAAGTGTGTACATAAGTCTGTGAATGTACCTCTAAGTGTCTCTCTCTCTCTCTCTCTCTCTCTCTCTCTCTCTCTCTCTCTCTCTCTCTCTGTGTGTGTGTGTGTGTGTGTGTGTGTGTGTGTGCGAATTGTGTTGCAGGAAATGAGTCGCATCACTTGTCAAAATGAAATTAAATGTAAAAGCCTTTAGAAACGTCATTTGTGATTGAACAATTATTCCCTGGGGAGAATTCTGTGAAGACAGAGAAATCTTAATCTATATTTCAACGTTAAATAAACTTCAAATATAATCCACAATATTTTCTGTTCAGGGAAGGGGGTATTTTTAAGATTATATTTAAAAAAATGATCCCATTCCCAACAAACAAAAGTATATATCATCTCAAGTAACATTAGATTTAAAATATCTAAGCAAGCTTAAAAAAGCAGGTTGTGAACATTTTCCTAAAATATTGTCACCTACATGGTAATAAGTGAAATACTAATCTACGCAGAGTAAGAGGTCTAGAATGAGATTGAAGCTGGTTATGATGGCATTAAAATAATTCCTCAGTGTTGTTAGTGAACTGAAATATATTGTTTCCGTCAGAGCCGAGTTATGCTAGATATATATAGTGCGAAAATACAAGGTGTAACAATTATGGTCCTTTTAAATAGACTTATAGAGATAAGGTTTGGTTTGGTGTCTTTGTTTAATGGCATATCAACCTTTTATAGGTTATTTAATGCCAAAGCTATTCTCCTAGAAGAACAGTAGTGGTACTATTTAACCCATAGCTGGGAGGATAAGGGGGTTCATACCTTTCCCAAGGGTATTTGCCCGAAAGTGAACGTAATAGCGCGACTGGAGTATGAACTCGCGTACTACGATTCCGCAGTCCATCGCTGTAACCATTACACCACGAGGACACCCCCTTATAGAGATAAGTTCAAATCCCGGACAAAGCTTCTTACATTTCACTTTATCCTAATGCGCTTGTAAAAGGTGTAAATCTATCTCTTTTCTTTCATTCCAGATGAGTAAATAGGAAACTGAGCTCTTTATCCTTGTTACGGCCACCAGTCTAGGAGAAAGTAAAATACAGTTCTACTTTACTCATAAATTGTCTTTGTGTTGTATCCTGCCAGTGACGGAAAGATTGGATGAATAAAAACAACGTCCTAAAAATCATGGAATTTTGGTTAAAACAATCATTATCTGTAGACACCCTTGAGAGCGAAACGAATGAATAATTTAACCAAGAAATTGGTCATATCAGGATTTTACGCTAAAAATGAGTTACATTACTTGTTAAGAAGAATAACACAACGCAGACTGCTGGTTGATTGGTTCGTGCTTTATGGCATATCAACTCTTTTAGCTTATTTGATGCCAAACCCTGTTTATATATATATATATATATATATATGTGTGTGTGTGTGTGTGTGTGTGTGTGTGTGTGTGTGTGTGTTGTTATTTTTGAACACCGTTAAATGGTTTCAAGCATTGCTATTTTACATTAATAATTCTATTTATCAAGTATTCTTATCAAATGCAAACAATTTGCTCACAGCTGTAAAAATTTCAAATAAGTCATTTTAATAACCCGTAGTAAATGATGGAATAATTCTATATAACCTACAGATGGGAGCCTAATCAGTTCTATCAATCAGAGTGAAACTGGGAGCAGTGACAATGAGGGACATAATCTACATTCCCCAAAGTTCCAGGACTGGAGCCTCACCATGAGATAATTTAGTGTCATAACAGGACATTCGTTGAGATTAGGGTTGGGGGTCTTATCTCTTTGTAGGAATGAAGTAGACGTATTATTCTACAGCCCCAGCCGATTGAGTGGAAATATAGACTGACTCTCCAAGAGTAACAGAAAAAATAAAAAATCTTTTCCACTTATTTTATTTGTATGGAGAACGTCTGTTTTAAAACGTTTACTATCTACAAAAAATGATACCGAATGATCAGAAAATTTCTCTGAATGTATGAAATGAAGTTTGATTATAATTTGTAGTATTACGATTCTTCGGACTATTATCCTCATCTTTATTTATGTCAATACAACGTTTCGGTCGATGTGACCTCCGGCCTTCTTCAAGTATCTCTTTTCGAACCCGGCTATATTAACCTTCTGAGTAGACCAAGTATAGAGATGAATACAATAATGCACCCTGGCTTTCTTGATTATAGGTTCCCTATAATCAAAAAGGCCAGGCTGCATTAAAAAAAAAAAAAAAAGAAAAAACTAGTCAAACAGGTTGATGTTCTAGGTATCAAAAGAACATTAGGTTTATAAGTCCGCAAAATTGACACTGGATTGTCCTGGTGGACACGTAGCGCAGTGGATATAAGTGTTGGGTTTAAACAGTTCTAAGTGACAGTTATCTCTGGCCTGCAGGTTCAATGACATAGAATAATAATTAACACAGCTTAACACTTGTGCCCAGCTATGAATAGCGGAACGAGAGAAGAGTACCCCTGTGGATCGAATAAAGAGTTGGGTTCGAAGTTCCATGGCAAATCCCTATTACGACAAGAAGACTCCCGAGTTCGAAAAGAGATACCGGAAGAAGGCCGGAGGGTACATCGGCCGAAACGTTCTATAGACATAAATAAAGATGAGGATAATAGTCTGAAGAAACGTAATACTACAGATTAGAAAATTGTTACGATTAAAGGTAAATCCTTGCAAGAGAATAACCATCAGATTCATCTGTAGATCCTATGAAGAACCCATACCATCCAGACCACAGCACTATTAAAATAAATATCGCGGGCAAAAAATATCGCGTATTGGCTCGCTTTCTGTTTTACTAAATCGATAGTGGTTGAACGCTCAACATAGTTGTTTACTGTAGTCTTTGCTCAAATCTACCACAAATTTCATCAGGAAGTGTCATTTTATTGGGGGAAAAGATTAATACACATTAAATTTGACGTATTAGAAGTGAAGAGTTTCAAAAACGATTGTCTACTTTCACCAATGAATGAAAATCTAATATTGAAAAAGACTTGATATTTACAGATATGGAAAATTAATGATTTATAGATGTTTCTATTATAAACGTAATGAAATGATTATAAAAACATTTGAGTAATTTCATTTGAAGAAAATTAATACTCTAAAAAGATGTTTTTTATAACCAATATGAAATTGTGTTTGCTGCGAATATTAGATAGAAATGACTTCTGAATCCGAAAGAAAACTACAGTTCCTCTTAAAATTCAACTTTGGGATTATTTTCAGATTTGATTGAATTTATTTCATCACAGTACTTTTCACTCTCAACACCCCCATATATATATATATATATATATATATATATATGTGTGTGTGTGTGTGTGTGTTCATTATGCCTATTCTACAGTATATATGTGCTTTAATCATAGAGGTAGTTCTCTGAAACTAGTGGATAAGTTCATCTACCTGGGAAGTAGTGTCTCATCAACCAAGACAGGCATCCACACGCGACTAGCAAAGGCATGGGCAGCTGTCAATAGTCTCTCGGTTATATGGAAGTCAGACCTAACCGATAAAATAAAACGCAGTTTTTCCAAGCAGCGGTCGTATCGATAGTGCTATATGGATGCACTACATGAACGCTAATTAAACGTATGGAGAAAAAGCTTGACGGGAATTACACAAGAATACAGTGAGCAATATTGAACAAGTCCTGGAGGCAACAACCCAAAAAGCAGCAGCTGTACGGCCGCCACCCATCACGAAAACTATCCAAGTTAAACAAACAAGACATGCGGGATACTGCTGGAGAAGTAGGGATGAACTCACGAGTAACATACTCTTGTGGACCTCTTCACATGGACGAGCAAAGGCTGGAAGACCAGCTAGGACCTATATGCAACAGCTCTGAGGCGATACAGGATGTAGCCTTGAAGACCTGCCGGGAGCGATGGACGATAGAGACAGATGGCGAGAGAGGGTCAGGGAGATCCCTGCTGGCGGTTCGACATGATTATGATGCTGCCTATTCTTCATTAATTTGTATCACCTACCTACTTTTGCAGATTCTAAATTTTAAAAAAGAGGTGGCATTGGTGTAACGGTTATCGTCGTAGTCAGTGGAATCTACTTGACGAATCAAACTATTCTCCCACTAATTATGGGTAAATAGTAGGGCAGGCTGTGCTTTTTAAGGCCAACCTGTCTTCGAGAAGGAAAACTCCTGTTGAAGACATGTAGATAGATGGGCTCTTCCAGGCGATTTCTTCATGAAGAGGCGCTCGAGGTGTAATGTTATTGTCGTAGGAAATGGTCACGGTGATACGAGTTCAAATCCCGAATGAGGCTGGGTTTTTTTTTATTTCGCACAGCACTAATACCCTTGGGAAAGGAATGAATCCAGTTATTCTAACTCTAGTTTTTGGGTAGATAGTCAGGCAGAGTGAGTTCTTTTACCTTGGTATGGCAACCAGTCTAGGAGAAGGAAAAATTGCCTTCGTGTCTGCTGTACTCCCTACATAATGGACTCACCTTCGTCCATAAATACACGTTAACGGAGCGTCAGGGGAGTTCTTCAGATCCACGTGTTTGGTGCGCCTCTCCAGTTGTTGGGTCGCACTTCGGCCGGCCGTGGTGCCAACAGCATGGTTCCGGTCGGTGTGTGGCTCGGCACTGGTGATCTCTCTGTCTTCAGGGGGCCGTTCCCCCAGGCTTTAACCCTCTTTAGAGGTGCTAGGTTAATTGCCTGGCGCCTGAGGCGTCCCTCTTTAGGGGAATGCCGACGGTGCCCGAGGTATTCTTCAAAATGCCGGGTGCGTGTGGGCTGTGGCCCGGCAATCGGACCCACCATAAAAAGGCCTTGTGCCATACTCATCCGGTTGGTGGGCCGGAAGACAAATACAGTTGAGCAATGAGACAATCACGTGTGATACCACTTGCGTAGTAGACGGAGAGTCACTACCCTACTGGACTCTCAGCTTCCTATTAGCTAATTACTGTTTAACCAAGTTCACTTGTATCTTGTTTCTGTTACTTGAATATACATGTTTTTCTATCCATATTTACCCAACCCCTCCGCTCGGAGGGTCAATTTTTAAGCGGAGTTTAACAGGTTTGAATTCAGAATATTCCTTCTCCTAGACTAGTTGCCTCATCATAGCTGAAGAACTCAGTCTGCCCTACTATTTACCCATAGCAGGAGGGAGAATAATTGGATTCATACCTTTCCCAAGGGTATTAGGGCAATGTTAAATGCAATCAGTCTCGTCCAGGATTTGAACTCGTGTCGCAGTGTCCATTTCCTACGACGATAGCCATACACCATGTTTTTCTATCAACCTTTTTGTGTCTTTCTTTTGTCAACCTCACAACAGTGTCGTATACTGCTCGTGTGGAGGGGATAGATAAACACATACAAGAGTAGCACCTCCATGACTAACACTGGGTAATGGTATGACACTTTCATTTAAGTGTCAAGGAGTTGGTTCAGGAATTCGCCGCTTAAAGAACCAAATCCGTTGCCATTGCATTCGCCATTTTGACACCGCCTAATTGCAGTTAAAACCCGCCAGTCAACTACTTTCCCTCCCAGTTCGCGGTGTTTGATGAAAAATTATTTAAACAACTGTGTAAATAAACGTTTGTTACTGTTTATAAAAAACGCCTTATTTTCGTCATTTTTCTAAATTTGCTTGGCAACTTTTCTTCTCTCCAACACGAATTCCAACCTTCATCGACTGGACCACATCCATCATCTCTTTCCTCGGATCTGAAAGCAACGTGGGCGTGGAAAGAAACAGAGAAAGACCTGTCGACACATGTGGTAATCACGAGACCAGCGGCCAACTAGGTGTCGTGAAGCTATAGTACCACAATGGAACCAGCGACTGAGACATATAAAACACACCTTTTTTTCCCAGATACTTTCCACCTATCGCTCTAATGTTGATACTCTCATTATTTACTCAGCTTAGCTTAGCCTTGCGCACAAGCCTCTGATTGCTTACAGCACCTGCTGTTATGTGATTTTATTCTCTGTTTTATTGTAAGCGTGTTAGATTTAAAGTTAAGGAAAATTCATTTAAACTTTAGCGACTAAATCTAAAATTTTGAAAATACATTTTCTTGCTGTGTTCATTAAAAAGAACGTCAATAAAATCCAAAAATTTTATCTTTGCTCTCTGCAAAGCAATGGGGATCACCATGAAATTTTGATGATGCTCTTAACTCATTCACTACCAAAGGACGTTCATTAACATTTTCACAATATTTGATCCTCAAAGTTAATTACGTCTTTCTTTGTTTAATTTTCAAATAGTCTTCATTGCTGCTGCAGTGACTTTACAGTAATCCTATTAAATCTCTTATTAATCTCCATTATTCTGTCCTATGCATCCCTCTCTAAATCCCTTCTACCAATCGTATTTTCTCAAAGTATCTTATTGAATCTCACCCCCTAGAAAACAAAACCCAGTTGGCTGGGGCTGTGGAATACACCGACTGTATCTCTGCAGAGGGGTAAGACCCCCGCTCCCAACAAAGGCCCAGAGTGTGACACTAAACTGCATTTAGTATTGAGTGGCTTTTAAAATATAGTGTCCGAAAGTCCTCGGGACAATTTCAGTAAATTGATCCATTAATTCCAAACTAAAACCAAATCATTTGTCAGGAAACTTGAAAGGATCTTCATAAAATTATATAGACAAAATGTATCTTTATTATTGAGTCGGATATGCTTAAATGGAGGACTGCTACTCAAGTACACACACGTGTGTGTGTGTGTGTGTGTGTGTGTGTGTGTGTGTGTGTGTGTTGTTGTTGCTTAATTCTGAGATATTAAGATACAGGCCAGAAAGCTATAACTAATTATCGTTAAGCAATTATCATTAACCAATTATCGTCAGCAAAGAAAAAATGTTCCAGATTTTGAATTTTACAGCGCCAACTAAACAAAGAGTGAAATTTTTTAAAAGATCAAAAAGCTGGCTAAGTACATGAATCTCACTCGAGAACCGAGGTAAATAGGGAACAGGATGGTGACAGTTGTGCCAAGAATTATCGAAGCACTGGGAGTGATGGTGAAGAGTCTGGTATCTATTGGAAATTCATGCAAAAATCAAGATCAATCAGACAACCGTATTAGTGAAAACAGAAAAGATACTGAGGGGTGTGCTGGGGCATAAGGATGGATTTGCTGTCAATTGGTCTTTGTTGTAAAACATCTGTTAGTATAGGTGTGAAAACTCATAAACGATTAATAAAAACTATTATGACATTCAAATATAGTTCTATTTTTTCCTCAACACAAACACACTTTAACTTTTTCATTCACTCTCTCTCTCTCTCTCTCTATATATATATATATATATATGGACGCTAACGGAACGCATGGAGAAAAAAGCTACATGGAATTGCACAAGAATGTTAGGTACTGTTTTGAACGAGTCACCAAAGCAACATTCGATAAAACACAAGCAATATGGCCACTTACCTCCAATCTCATAAACCATCCCAAATGATAACACATGCAGTGTACCATTGGATGAATAAGGATAAACTTACACGTGACATTCTCTTATGGACTCCAACATATGGACGCATATCAGTGAAAGATAACATATGTAAGCTCCGTGTAGACACTGGATGCAGTCTAGAAGACTAAGAGCGATAGAGTCAGTGAACTCCGTGCTATGAGAACGACTAGATTATATATATATATATATATATATATATATATTGGGTGCGAAAGCAAAATCAGGAATATTTTAGTATAATAATAAGCAATACTATTATAAAACAAGAATAATTTTAATTTTAACTAATAAACAAAAGATAGATACAAAACAGTAAATTTACTTAATATGGACGCCATTTTTTTCACTAATTGTATCTACACGACTTAAAAACGATTTTCATGCCATGAAAATAAATTCTTCGGGCATTTTATTCTATTCCTCTTCAACAGCAATCTTAAGCGAACCAATATTTCGATGGTAAGAGTTCCATTTGTTTTGTTTTCTAAAATGCCCTATATAGCGTAATCAAGGGGGTTAAGGTCTGGGCTTAAGTCTTGTTTAATTGAAGCAATTAAAAAGTCTACTTTTCGTTTGTTGTTCAATCCTCCACTTCTCCTTTTCCTTAAAAAAAACCATCTTCGGCTGAAATTAATTTTTAAAAAGTGGGGGGGGGTGATAAATAATAGACCTAATAATGTAAATTTAGATTTACCACGTTTTTTCAAAATTTGGACTCATCAGATTAAAAAATAACATCTAAAAAATTATTCCATATTTTGCTTCCGCACTCCCCTTTCTTTATATATATTGTCTTCCACAGACAGAATTTTTCGTTGTATCACAACTCTTTAGTGAGGCTAGACACGTAGGACGCTTGATGAGATCGAAACCCGCCCACCTTTTCGTTAGACTTAATATCAGCCAACAAGCGAACCACGTCAGCTCGGCAGTTATAAAGTTTTAAGTAGTTTACTTATATTTACATTTATAGCTTACCGGATACCAGAGTGCTCAATTCGTTCGAAGAGTTAATGCATTATGCGAACGGCAGCCGTAAATTCCTTCGCCATGGGGGAGCGTATATATGGTCATCCACAAACAGACTGTTTCGTTGTATCACAACCCTTCGGTGTGGCTAGACACGTAGGACGCTTGAATCTGGGATCGAAACCCGCCCAACTCTTTCTTCTTTGGTACTTTCCGAGTGACGATTAAATAATCCATATTCTCTTTTTTCATCTCTTTGCCTTCCTCTCGTTCTTATTTCTCCTCCTCCTCCTCCTCCTCCTCCTACAACTACTACTACTTGCAAATGGCGCTTTCATTGTTTTCTTTCTTTTCTCTTTTCATCTTTACCTTCTCGAAATTTTCTTCTTGTTTCCTGTTCATTTTTCTCTTTCCTTCAGCAAATTTTTACTCCGTTCTTTGTTTGTTTTTTTGTTTTTATTTTTGTTTTTTGTTTTTTTTGTTTTTTTTTTTTTTTGTAGGGGTTAAATTCTTTCCATTATTGTTTACTGCACTATGTTAAAGTCTATAATAATAAATGAAAAGAGATAAATACTTAGACCTTGCTAGAGAACTGAAAATCTATGGAATATAGTGACGGTGATACTAATTGACGCGCTCAGTACAATTACAAAATGGTTGGTACAGGGACTGGGGGACTTGGAAATTAGAGTACGAGTGGTGACCATCCAAACTACAATGTTGCTGAGATCGGCCAGAATACTAAGTGTCCTGGAGATTTGTTTTCACTCAGCCTCCAGTGGAAAACCATCAGCTAAAGCGAGTGTGAAAAACTCTCAAATGAGTAAAATAATAAATTGAATTCAGAAAACTTGTACCAAAAGAGTTCAAGACTTAGCACGACTAGGGGGAAAATATGATCTACTCGGAATTGTGCAAGAGATTAAAATCTGTCCATACAACCAAATGATAAATGAGCAAATCAGAAACCATCCAAGATGATGTGATACATAAAATTCTTTGGGATTTTAGGATACAAACGGATCACCTCATCCTAACCAGAAGACCCGAGCTAGTGTTTATTTACAAGAAAAAATGGCGAGCAACCTAATGGATTTGGCCATTCTGGCGAACCCCAGAAGGAATATCAACGAAAGTGAAAAGATAGATAAATATTTGGGCATTGCCAGAGAACAAAAAATTTTACAACATAAGGATCGCAGAGGTACCAATTATAATTGGTGTGTTTGAAACAGCCTCCAAATGTTGATAGCCATGAACAACTATACATACACATATACATATGCATGCAGAATCATAACGACGACACAATAAAGACGAGCGACACAGTTCTTTAGAAAAATATACATCTCACTTTATTTAAAGGGTTCGAAAGGGTTACTCAAGGTTTTACTGTGAGAGGGAGTTGGAGACCGAACAGAACTGCAACATATTGACCCCAACTCTATTGGCCATAACCGCGTTTCTTTCCCGTTCTCCTGTGCTGCTCAATCGGGGGCCTGGGGGCCCAGCCTCTCTGGGCGCTGGTTTTCTCTACCGCATCTTATCTCCAACTGATTGAACTTCCTTTGCACCGAGTTATATAATAGTTCGACTTCCACCTTCTTCTTGTGGGCGTCACAAATCGCACTCATTCAACCCGTGTACGGTCAAGGTTATATTCTGGTATTCCTCGACCGGATGCACAGGCGCATTTCCTATTTTGACAGCCCGGCCGGGTCGGAGGTCAATATACAACACAAAGACAAGGGAAAAGACTAGAAGAAATGGAAATGAGAGGCAGAAGGGAGACGATCCAGACAAAAGCATTGATAAGATTGGTTAAAAAAAACTCAAAAGAATTCTGGAGACTTGAGGATACTAGTTGTCATTTTGACTCAAGTGAAAGACCACAAACTGGCGCTCATGTGCAAAGCTCGCAAATAGTAAAATAATAACAATAATGATAATGATAATATGGAAAATTTGGAGATGAAAGGACAAGTAAAGAACATCCAAACTACAGCATTATTAAGATTGGCCAGATTACTAAGAATAGTTCCAAAGACTTAAAGAGACTTGCAGAAACCCAAACTCCTGTAAGAAACAATCAGATAACGCCGGTGTGGAAAACTCTTAAAAGATTATGATAATAATAATATAGAAACAATACTGACAACACAATAGACAACAGAATGACAATAACTAGGGGAAAATGGGAAGAAAAACAACTCTTTGGGCGTTTTAAACGACTAATAAACAACATCTCACACTAGAAAACCTGGACGTAGCTAAGAAAAGAAAACTTTAAGAGAGAAATAGAATCTCTTCTAATAGCAGCACAAACAACGCTATAAGAACCAATCATATCAAAGTGAGAATAGATAATACGTAACAAAATAGCAAATATAGGCTATGCAGTGACAGAGATGAAACCATCAATCACATAATAAGCGAATTCAGCAAATTAGCACAAAAGGGGTATAAGACTAGACACGACCTGGTGGGCAAGATGATCCACTGGGAAATGTGCAAGAAATTTAAATTTCACCAGATGAACAAATGGTATATGCACAACCCAGCACCTGTCCTAGAAAATGACATACATTCCTATGGGACTTTGACATACACACGGATCACCTAATCTCGGGCCAAAGACAAGACATAATAATAATCAACAAAAAAAGAAAAAAAGAAAACTTACAAAATTGTCAACTTTGCGGTCCCGGCTAACCACAGAATAAAACTGAAAGAATGGGAAAAGAAGGATAAATACCTCAACCTTGCTAGGGAATTGAAAAAAAATTGGAACATGAAGGTGACAATTGTACCAATGTGATTGGTGTTTTTGGCACAATAACTAAAGGATTATTAAAGGGACTGGATGACATAGAAGTTGGCAGACGAGTGGAGACCATCCAAACGACAGCATTATTGAGAACGGCCAGAATACTGAGAGGAGTCCTGGAGACTAGAGGAGACTTGCTGCCACTCAAAATCCAGTGAAAGACCATCAGCTAACGCTGATGTGAAAAACTCTAAAAAAAGGTATATAATTCTATAAGTACATGGGTATTTTAAGAGTAATCACCATCAAACAGAAAAAGTAAGAAGTACCGCAGAAAAATTTTTAAAAACTTCTCGAAACCAAACTATGCGGTATAAATCTCGTCTAAGGAATAAATACCTGCGCAGTCCAGTTTATAAGATACTCGGGACCATTCTTAGAATTTATAACGGAGGAACTCAGACAGACAATAGTGCAAGGAAATTGATGACTTTGCACAAGAGATGATATCAATAGAGTCTGTGAGTCAAGAAAAGGAGAAAGATAATAAGTCTACTTTAAGGATTGCGTAGATACGACAATTCAAGGATTCAATCAATATACAAAAAAAAAAGAGTAAAGAAGAAGAATTACAGAAGTCAATAGAAGGAATATCGGTTTCGGTTTCTTTATTTAAATGGCATATCAACCTTCGTTGTTTCTAGAAGAATAGTACCAGTACTATTTAACAGATTACTGAGAGGATAAAGGGGCTCATACCTTTCCTGAAAGTGAGCGTGCTAGCGTGACTGGAGGTCGAACTCACTTATTATGATTCTGCAGTTCATTGCTTTAACCATCACACAACGAAAAACCCCTCCAGGAATCTCACCAAAATAACAATTAAAACAAATAGTAGAACAACAAAATCTGGAAAGCAAAAATGGGAAGAAAAACAACTGTATGGATACTTCAAGCGATAAACATAGGGAATTGCTCACCTGATGACCAGCACATGGTTACGCAGAAGAAAACCTGAAGAAAGAAACTGAATCTTTTCTAATAGCAGCATAAAATAATGCCATGAGGACAATTAAATCAAAGCAAAAATTAGTAATACACAAGAGAATCGCAAAGTGTAGGCTATATGCTTATATAAATAAAACAATTAATCATAGAATAAGACAATGAAGCAGACTAGCAAAAAAGGGAATTCAAGAAAAGAAACGACTGGATGAGAAAGGTGATCCACTGGGAATTGCGCAAGAGACACATGGTACAGACACAAATGTTATGTACACAAGCAAGAAATTGTTTTAGAAAAAAGATGCATAGAATTCTCTGCAATATTTAGAAACTAACGGATCAAGAAACCCCAGCCAAAAGACAAGACTTCGGGCTAATTAACAAGATTGTCATCAAGTAGATTTTGCCATTCTGACAAACCAGGGAGAGAAAATAATAGAAAGCGAAAAAACAGACAAATACCTTGATCTTGCCAGAAACCTAAAAAAAACTAAAACATGAAAGTGACTGGGATAGCAATTGTTGTTGGCGCCTTTTGAACGGTCACCAGAAGGCTTGGAAATGAGACTGAAGTTCGAGGTGCCTTCAATAAGTTTCCAGACTTTTTTTGTACAGGCATTTGAAATTGATGTAGACTCTTGAAAATTTAGTATGTTATTGCTAGACATTTTATAAGATGATTGATCAATTTTTATTATTTCAGGTTCAAATGAACAGCTACAACAGGAATTGGAATACACCCTACTAAAGCCGGATTGTCACAGCTGGTGAATTTCAAAAATGCAATCTGGACGTGAGGACACTTTAGAAGAACGATATGCAATAAAATTCTGTTTTAAACTTGGAAAAAATGCCACAGAAATGTATGGAATACTTCAGACTGCTTTTGGAGCATCTTGCATGAATCGAGCATCAGTTTTTGAGAGGCATAAGAGATTCAGGGAAGGAAGGGAGTCTGTGAGGGATGATGAGAGGTGTGGGAGGAGTAAGGAAGTTAGAACACCAGAGTTGATTAGCCAAATAAAGAATTCCATGAATAAGGACCGTCGTGTGTCTATAGAGACAATAAGTGCACAGTTTGATGTCAGTGTGGGAACTGTACACACAATTATTGGTGAGGAACTGAAGACGCGGAAGATTTGCGCGAAGTTTGTCCCAAGGGTGCTCAGAGAAGATCAGAAAGAAAGACGTTGTCATGACAGCAGGGAGATGATCGAGCTGATCAATTCAGATCCCGCAGTTCTTGATGCTCTGGTGACCTGCGATGAAAGCTGGATCTACTGCTACGACCCAGAGACCAAGAGATAGAGTTCCCAGAGGAAACATGCTGGCTCTCCCAGACCAAAGAAGGCCAGACAGAACAAATCCACCCACAAACCTTTGATGATCCCTTTTTTGACAGCACTGGCATGATCAACATGCATTAGGTTCCCACTGGACAGACAGTCAACAAGGAATACTATGTTGAGGTTTTAAGGGAGTTCAGCAAGAGATTTCGTTGAAAGAGGCGAGCACTCTTCAAATCGGGTCAGTTGCATTTCCATGAGGACAATGCACTAGTGCACAACTCCATCCTTGTCACAGACTATTTGAGCAAGATGGTCATCAAGACAGTTCGTCACCCTTCCTATAGAACAGACCTTGCTCCCTGTGACTTTTGGTTATTCCCTAAGCTCAGAGGCTGTCGTCGTTATGAGACAATTGAGGAGATGAAAGAGGCTGTGACGAAGGTCATTGACACGCTCACACAAGAGGACTTCCATGGCGTTTTCCAGAAGTTATTGGAACGGTACAACAATTGCATTGCAGCCGGAGGAGATTACTTCAAAGGGGACTAGAGTTTCATGTGTGTACTATCAATAAAAGTGCCCATTAAAAAGTCTGGAAACTTATTTAATGGGCCTTGTAAATGGATATAAGAGGAAGAATTGAAACTCTCCAGATCACAGCATTGTTAAAATCAGCTAGAATACTTCGGAGAGTCCTGGGGTCATGAGAAGAATTGCTGTCACCTAGACTTGAGAGAAAACCCACAAAATAGAGCAGGTGTGTAAAACTAGCATTTAATAATGATAATAATAATGAGTGGAGACCATCTAAACTACAGCATTGTTGAGATCGGCCAGAATACTGAGAAGAGTCCCGGAGACTTGAGGAGACCGGCTGCTACACAAACTCCAGCGAATGACCACTTGTTAACGCTGATGTGAAAAACTACCACTGAGTAAAATAATGATCATGTTAATTTTGGCCCGAATATTGAGAAGAGTTCTGGAGATATGAGAAGAGTTGCTGTCACTCAAACTCCAGTAAAAAAAAACATTTGCTAACGTTAATGTGAAAAACTGATAACAATAATAATTATACAAAAGGCTACACCTAGTGCTAATGAACAAAAAAAGAGTGTCGTCTTATGGATTTTTTCGTTCCAGCTGACCACACAAAGAATATAAAAGGAAAAAAAATGATAGGATAGACAAATACTAGTACCTTGCTAGATAACCAAAAACGCTGTGTGACATACGGGTGACGGCGATACCAATGGTAGTAGGTGCACTTGGAACGGTCCCAAAAGGTTTAGAAAGAGGATTGGAAGAATTGAAAGTCGGAAGAAGAATGGAGATCATCTAGACAAAAGCATTTTTGAAATCGGCCAGAATACTAAGAAGCGTCCTGGAGACTTGAGACTTGCTGTCCCTCAGACTCAAGTGAAAACATACCACCCAATGCTAGTGTGAAAAACATGCAAGGAGTATAATAATAATAAAAATAAAAATAATAATAGTAATCCTGCAGACAAGAAAGGGAAAATAAAAGAAAGCGAAAAACCCGACAAATAATTAGATTTTAGTAAGGATCCCCATAGGCTTGGAAAAGAAAATGAAGAAATTGGAAATCAGAAAAAGGATCAAGATCATCCAGAACGCAGCGTTGTTAAGATCAGCCTGAATACTTTGAAGAGTCCTTGGGGCCAGAGGAGACTTGCTGCCACTCAGACTTCACAAAAGAACCTCCAATTAGAGCTGCTGTTTAAGATATTCATCGAATAATAATAATAATAATAATAATAATAATAATAATAATAATAATAATAGCTGAAAATGATCAAAACGCTCATAGAAAAGAAAACCAATAACTACCGGAGAATATTAGGAGATACTATCAAACAATTAGAAATTAAGGAAAGTCAGAAGCGAATATTCTAGAAAGACAAAGAAATTATAGGAAAACAAACTCTGCATTTGAAAATTAATCAATGCGAGGAAGTAGCAACGCAGTGTCTTGAAAAAAATATACAAACAAGATTAAAGAAAGATTAACAGCAGCAACCACTAAGACCAAAAGCAAAAAGAACAAGAGGAATCGCTAAAATAAGAAAACAAAAAATGGGAGAAAAAAACTATATGGACAATTTAAAAGACAAATGAAGAACACTGAGCACGTGATGAACTAATTATGGCTAGATAAAGGAAACTTCAAAAGATAAACGGAATCATTTAAGAGCAGCTAAAAATAACATCATAAGAACTAAGTTAAAATAGATAAGCTGCTAAAGAATGGCAAATTTAGGCTATGTGGTGAGAGAAACGAAAGAGTCAAGCAAATGAAATAGCGAATGTAGTAAACTTGCACAAAAGGAGTACAAGTATAGTTACGACTGGATGAAGGATGTAATTTTCAAGTTGTATAAGCTACTAAATTTTGACTAATACTGATAAATATAATATGTAAAATCCAGAATCAGCCCTGGAAAAATACTCATAAAATTCACTGAGATCTTAAATAAAAACGGATCAATCCCAACTAAAAGACCAGATTTAATTGTAATCAAGTAGAAATGAACCTATCAACTAGTGAACTATATAAATTCCAATACCTTACCAAAGAAGTATAAGAAGTGGTGGAACCTGAAGTTGATAGATAGAAATCGTAGTTGGGTCAATTGGAACAAAATCAAGAATTTGGGAAAAAAAGGCTGAGGGACCTGGAATTCAGGAGAAAGATTCCATTTCCTACTAAATTTACTGCTGTTGAATTTTTAGCCAACGCTCAACATTCTAATTTCAATTGTAACACACATATATATATATATATATATATATATATATATATATTTGAAGAGAGAGAGAAAAAAATGTTTTCTTTATAAAATAACACATCTGTGTGTGTCAGTGTGTACGTATTTAGGTAGCATTTCTTAGTTAATACATATTTCATTAAACGATATCGACATCCTTCGTCTTCTTTTTGTATTTATTCTTTCGAGTCACTGCATCAATTTTATGATATCCGACAAGAATTGGTTTATAAACCTCCCATGATTAATTGGTTCCCTTGAACTTTCTGCCGATCTTGCGTCATCATCAGGAGTGTGTATATCGCAAAAGGGATGTGACTTTTGCATGTACATCACTACTTTGTAAATATTGAGCGTTTATTTTTTAAATTTAGTTCAATAAATAGAAGCAGTAGCTAAAGACATTTAAGGACATTAGTACTGGATTCAAAATTGATTCTATTGTGTTTAGGTAGTTTTTTTCTGATGTGGAGTGCTTCGAGAATCCGTGATTTTTGCTTGTTATTTTTTATTCTAATATTGTCCTTTTTTCGGTAAGAATTTTCCAAAAATCAGTTTTTGAGCAGGAATGTTTTCAGATATTGGGCTATTGAACTGGTTTCAGAGAGATGCATAATGAGTCGTTTAATATATACATATATATATATATATATATATATATTAAACATAATAGACATTTTATTTCTACATATTTTCTTTTGGATCCGTTCGAATTTCCGTATTACTTTTATCGTATTCTGGGGGAATTGATTTATGTATTGTCCATAGTTGCATGTATCCCTAGAACTTTCTGCCCGACTTTGGGCCATATTCAGGGGAGGATCTATTACAAAAGTGATGTAACTTTTGTTTTAGCCCTGTGTAAGGGCGTCTTTGCCGTTGAAGGTTTTGGCGTTTGTTTTTGAATGTGATTCTATATTTAGTGCCAGTAGCTAAAGACATTTAAGTACATTAGCACTGGTTTGAAAATTAATTCTATTAAGTGTCGGCTGCAGGTTTCTGATATGTAATGCTTTGAGAATCTGAAGTTTTTGTTTATTATTTTGATGTTCGAGTATTGTTGTGTTGTCGGTGAGAATTTTCCGTAGTTGTGTTGTTGGGCATGAATGTTTTTTTAAATGCTGAGCTATTGAACTTGTGTCTGAAAGGTGCATTGTAAGTCTCCTCGACAGGGTAGTTGAGGTTAAACCAACATATATATTATTATTATCAGAGATACAATCTCCCAAAGGACATTTAAATCTATATATAACGTTGGTTTTTTGCAAAACTCCAATCGAGGGAGAGGAATTATTTCTAATGACTAGATTCGAGGTTTTAAACTTATTATATATAACAAGTTTTATTTTTTTATTAGGATCAGTGGGGAGTATGTTTTTGTGAATCAATGTTTTCAAGATTTTTTCATCGGATTTGTAATTGTAGTGCATTTGGTTACGATAAAAAACATCCATTCACTCAATCTTGAATCACAAAAAATACGAGACAAGCTTGAAAGCTCTATTACACCTGCACAACTCCACGAACTAGATAACAGACTTTCCGTAATCATTAACAAAAGTGATTACGACCACAAACTTACACTACAAAAAAAGCTCAACAATCTCTACAAAGGACATCTACTTATTCCTAATAATATTGACAAATTTATCAATCTCTCGGACTGTAATTTAACTCCACAACAAAAAGATTTCCTCAACTTAGGACCCAACTGCCATTTATTCCAAGGATATACCAGCATCAACAAAAATACAGAAATTGAAATTTTATACCAAAACATTTTAAAACTCCGGGATAATAAGGTAATCTCAGTCAAACCCGAATTCCGTGATCTCCTTAAGGCTGAAGCCATCAAAAATAGATACAATAATAAACAACCTACATTATTAACACATCAACTAAAAATTGCTGCTAAAGAATTACGCAACCACCCTAACATCACCATAAAAAAAGCTGATAAAACAAACATTTTTGTAGGACTCAATAAAACAGATTACCATTCAAAACTACAAAATATCCTCGATGACCATACGAAATTCAAAAAATTAAATAAGAAACCCACCAACCAACTAAAATCAAAAATTAATGAACTAATCACTGCTAATAATGCCGAACTCAATAGCATAAAACTACGCAAAATAATTGGGGATTATAAACCCGGCTATCTTTACGGGACCGTAAAAATACATAAACCTAATCATCCTCTACGCCCTATTATATCACAAATACCTACACCAATTTATCAACTCACAAAAAACAATAAAACAGCTTATTTCACCATACTTACCTAGCAAATACAACATAAAATCTACACATGAATTAATTCAAGTTCTTCATACAATTAAACCCAATAATGGTATATTAGCCTCACTCGATGTAGAAAATTTATTTACTAATGTACCTGTTAATGAAACAATTGATATTATTATAAATAATATTTATAATAACCCATCTCTTTCTCCTCTTGAAATCAACTCTAATATACTTCGAAAACTACTCTTAACATGTACTACTGAAGTTCCATTTTATGACCATCTTGGAAATATTTACGTTCAGACTGATGGCGTATCTATGGGGTCTGTCCTAGGCCCGATTTTCAGTAATTTCTACATGTCCGATCTCGAAAATAGAATTTTTAATAGCATAAAAAAACCTCCAATATACCTAAGATATGTTGATGATATCCTTATTCTTACTAATAATATTAACGAAATCAACATACTACAAGACACCTTCCAAAACAATTCAGTCCTTAACTTTACTCATGAACTAAACAAAAACAATAAAATTTCCTTTTTAGATGTTCTCATTGATGCTAACAACAATAATAACTTCACTACCTCCACTTACAAAAAACCCTCTAGTAATAACTTCTGTACCCTCAACTTTAAAAGTGAATGCCCCTTCAGATATAAAAAAGCAATTATTCATAATCTAATATCCCGTGCCAAACTAATCTCCTCCTCCTCCAAAACAATATTTTATAAAGAGGTAGAAAACATAAAGCAGGCTCTCATCAACAATGGGTTTCCTAACTATATTGTTGATGAACAAATTAAACGTATGATCAAAAATGTTAACCAACAAAATAAACCGTGTACTACTCCATCCAGCCAACAAACATATATCAAACTTTTTTATCGTAACCAAATGCACTACAATTACAAATCCGATGAAAAAATCTTGAAAACATTGATTCACAAAAACATACTCCCCACTGATCCTAATAAAAAAAATAAAACTTGTTATATATTATAATAAGTTTAAAACCTCGAATCTAGTCATTAGAAATAATTCCACTCCCTCGATTGGAGTTTTGCAAAAAACCAACGTTATATATAGATTTAAATGTCCTTTAGGAGATTGTATCTCTGATAATAATAATATATATGTTGGTTTAACCTCAACTACCCTGTCGAGGAGACTTACAATGCACCTTTCAGACACAAGTTCAATAGCTCAGCATTTAAAAAAACATTCATGCCCAACAACACAACTACGGAAAATTCTCACCGACAACACAACAATATTAGAACATCAAAAAAATAATAAACAAAAACTTCAGATTCTCAAAGCATTACATATCAGAAACCTGCAGCCGACACTTAATAGAATTAATTTTCAAACCAGTGCTAATGTACTTAAATGTCTTTAGCTACTGGCACTAAATATAGAATCACATTCAAAAACAAACGCCAAAATCTTCAACGGCAAAGACGCCCTTACACAGTAGTAATATGCTAAAACAAAAGTTACATCACTTTTGTAATAGATCCTCCCCTGAATATGGCCCAAAGTCGGGCAGAAAGTTCTAGGGATACATGCAACTATGGACAATACATAAATCAATTCCCCCAGAATACAATAAAAGTAATACGGGAATTCGAACGGATCCAAAAAAAAAATATGTAGACATAAAATGTATATTATGTTTAATGAAATTTGCATTAACGAAGAAATGCTGCCTAAATATATATATATATATATATATATATATATATATATATATATATATATATATAAGAGGAATAACATTAGCTCTCTCTTTTTTTTAATTACCAAAGCTTTTGATTATATATCCGAGCTTTTATCTCAGGCACCTAGAAAATGTCTTAAAAAGTTGTCTTTGCAGTTTAAGCTCTGCAACTAGCGTTTTCATGCTGACCGAAAATAGTAGTTGTAAAGACATTTACATACACCCACACACTCTCTCTCTCATCATGGCCTAAACTTGCAATTCTTCAGCGTTTTATCTCTTTTAACTTTTGCGGATTCTGTTTCGCTGTTTAAGTTTCCTTTACGCAGCCATGGTCAAATCAGCTATATATATATACTATGTATATATGTCGATCATGGAAAAGTAAAAATACAAGTTGTCAAGTTGATCATCCTTTTCGAATTACCGTCTATGAGTATGCATTTATCCAACACTCCCGTCATGAGTAGGTTGTGATACAAGGTCAATTTTAAATCGAATTTAAGCTGGTTTGAACTTAGATATTTCTTTCTCCTAGTTTTGATGCCTAACCAAGGTTAAAGAGCACAGTCTGTCCCTCATTTACCCATAGCTGAGGGAAGAAGCGATGGATTCATGCCTTTCTTAAAGGTATTAGCGCAAAGTGATACAAAACCAGTCTCATCCAGGATTGGAACTCAGATCAACAATTTCTTTTCTGGCGGTGATACTATTTACCAACCCCTCCGCTCGGGCAGGATATGACACAAGGTCAATTTTTAAACGGAGTTTAACAGGTTTGAATTCAGAGTTTTCCTTTTAGACTAGTTGCCTAACCAAGGCTGAAGAACCTAATCTGTCCTACTATTTACCCATAGCAGGAGGGAGAATAATTGGATTCATACCTTTCCCAAGAATATTAGTGCTATGTGAAATGCAATCAGTCTCGTCCAGGATTTGAACTCGTGTCGCCGTGTCCATATCCTACGACGATAACGACTAAACCACGGGCACCTCTTTTCTGGCGGTGATAACCGTTGCATTAAACGCACCTCCTGTATGTATGTATGTATGTATGTAGGAATTATATATATGTATGTGTGTGTGTGTGTGAGTGTCTGCAGAGAGAAAGAAATAAGTGGGGGTAATCGATAATGTTATTGCTAACCTTGCATTACTTGTTTCTTCGTATGCAGAAAATATCGATCAAGAGTCTGAGAAAAAATAACACATATATATATATATAATTAAAAAGAAAAAAAATCGGCATGAAAAGTTTTTGCGTTATTTACTGGTTCTTCGTTCAATAGGATATTTACGTTTTTTGGTGGCAATCATTAACAAGACTGAATGACATTCACTCAGTTCCTTTTACTCGTACCACCACTTCCTCAACGCGCCCGTCACTCATCCTCGCCACACAAGCAATCTGATTCGCTCTTTCGTTTGTCTTGTCAGTTGTCCAATTAAATTCGATGCACGATGGAGAGTTTTAAATGATGCTGCTTTTTCTACCAAATATTCTTCAATGAAAAGTAAAAGAACAAAAGGAAACTGTCGGGCCATAAAATTGAAATGAGGCACTTAACACGACTAAGATTGATGGTATGTTAGTATTTTTTTCTCTCTCCAAAAACGCCGATTCGAAAAAGAAAACCTTTCGGAAAAAAAGCCAATTTCTTTGGCTATTATGATAGCATTTCTTTCACATTTTATAATATATATTCAATGCAGTTACTTCCATAACACTGTTAGCTTTTTTCTTATCAATTTATGAACAAAAAAAAGAAACTGCAAATGCTATCCGTTTGCATTTATTGTTCTCTTCATCTTTAGCTAAAATAAATGTTGCTTTTAGTTCGACATTTCTATTATGAACACAAATACCCTGATAGATGTGAAATATACGATTACGCGCTTTTTGGCAAGAGATTTTGATACCAGGTTGTTAACAAGCATAATGAGAAATGGATCAAGGCCAGTGAAATATTGAATCAAAGATATCAAAATACCACAAGTCTTTTTCAACCACAAGTTTTACTCGCTTGAACTAAGAGCCGTCAGCATGCGTTCGCGTGAACGCAAAGCAATTTTCACTTTATCTTGCAATGCAGAAGTCTTTCTAAACATACGCCGAATCAAGTGTGTAGTATATAAAGAAAGAAGACTTTTTCAACCCGATCGTGACTAAAACATACTAATTGTTATATATACATGCACTTTGGATTCTAAAAGATGTATTGGTCAGAATTACTCACACTTTCTAAGAACGTTTCATATTTTTTCTTCCTTTTGATTTATTTTGATTTTATGTTGTCAATAAAATATTTTATTATTAATAAAACAATGGATCGTTCAAGTTTTACTCGCTTGAACTAAGAGTCGTCAGCATACTTTCGTGTAAACGCAAAGCAATTTTTACTTTATCTTGCAATGCAGAAGTCTTACTAAACATACGCCGAATCAAATATTTTATTGTTAATATACACAAAACAACCGGGTAAGGGGTCATTTATTTCCTTTTTGGTTACACTATGGATTCAAATTTACATGAAGATATTTTCACGTGAATTTAGAAATTTATCTGGGCTAAAAATATTATTTATTTACCAAGTACTTATAAATTGTTAATTATTGAAATGCCTAAACCTGAAAATCTTTTTATAATTTCTCCAAATGTCCGTCCGTAGAGTAACGGTTAGGTCATTTTTAGTCTCATATTAACCAGAGATTTAAGGAATTATTAGTTATCCTCTATTTAAGAAGATTTCTCTTTTTCTATACTTTAGTGTCTCCCACAATGTAAAAATTTGTCAGTCACGTTTTTTCCCTTGTTCTTGTGACAAACACTTTTCCTTTGAAGTTGTTTCAAGTTTAAGTTTGTTTTTTTTGGGGAATGATTGAAGAAAAAAAAAAGAAACAAAACAAAACAAAACAAGGACCAGATTTGCGTCTAGCCAAAAAGTGACCTGTCGCATGGCCTGTGGGTCACTCAAAAAGTTCCCAGCCTCACCCAGAAAGAAGATTGCTCAGTCAACTGAGGCTGTAGAATACACTGACTGCACCTCTGCAGAGGGGTAAGACCCCCCCTAACGAGTGTCCTGATATGACACTAAACAATCTGATGATGAGGTTCCAGCAGTGCTGGAGCTTTGGGGAATGCGGAGTACCCCTTCTTTGCCATCGCTCCCAGGTCCACTCTGGCCCGGAGTGGTAGCACCTGATAGGGCCCTATCTATGGGTTGAATAGAACTAACTACATACTTATGCTAAAATGAATTGAGTAAACTGAATAGCTTGAAAACGTTTTTGACAATTAAACCGTACTTACACTTAAACTTAACTGAATTATTTCAAATAGAACTGTTTTTCGACATTAAAACTGTATTTACACTTAACTGAATTATTACATATAACTGCTTGAATAGTTTGAAATGGAAATGTTTTTTACAATTAAATTGTGTACTAATGCTAAACTTTACTGTTTTCAATAGAACAGATTATTTACATAAAAATGGATTTGGCGTTAAATAAACCACAAAGGTTGATATGCCATAAAACCAAACAAACCAAACCAAACCAGAAAGAGAAGCCATAACTGAACATTTGGTTGTAGAAACACACAATCACTTTTTCGGATTTCCGTCTTAATTTCTGTGCCGTCTGGCATTCGTGCCGGACGGGGAATCGAAACCAATGGCAGATTCGTGGCCGAAAGGCCCCCGGTTTCGGCTGGGCCACTTTCGGGTTGGCGAGCTGCAACATTGATATCTTTGTCCCCCTTGTATAGCACTGGACCTTGCTGTCCAGTTTAAGCTATAAAAAAGGCATACGTGCCTGGACCCAGATTTGGGTCCAAGACCAGCTCGGCTCATCAGGCCCCCATTGCACTAAGTGGATCGATGACCAGTATCGACTAGCAGGGCTCGAGCCTCGGCTCGTGACCGACGTTCTCCTCCCCTAATCTCCACTTTAAGCCGACCTTCGGGTCATTGACCTTGTGTCAAGTCCTGTCAGGTGGGAGGCAGCGACAAATACTTAATTTCTGTGCCGGTCAATTCCATGCAAAGGTGAGAGGTGTAGGACCAATCTTAAGTATGGGTGAGGTTTAGAAACTTTTTGAACGACCGAGCATGTAACCATGAACAGAGTTGGAACTCGTGAAAAATCACAAAACTTGACCAAAACGTATAACAAGGATATACATCGTAAGCAATGTTATTTAGCCCGAAATTCTGTAATGAGAAACAATGGTGATATTAAATTTTAAAAGTGACATGCAAAATATAAATAAACGAAAAATTTTGACGCAAAATTCTTTATGAACATAAACGACCATCTTATAAGCCATACATAATATAGGTAAGTATTGCAAGTTTAAAATAATTGAAATTGTAAGATATAGATTCAAAAGTTTTACAATACAATGATTCACCAATTGTAAAATTTTAGATACTTAGCTCCTTACTACATCATCTCACAAAAATCTTCGATGTATATATTTACGAAACCACAACACCTGGGACGGAATATGACACAAAGTGTACTGCTGGTGTTAAAGTCTAAATCTTCATTTTTCAAGATCATACTAAGGTTAAAAAGCCTAGCTTGTCCTATTTTTTACCCAAACCTGGTGAGTCGGAAGAGATGCCTTTCCCGTGGATATTATCACAATAACGTGGTGCCTTCAATAAGTTTCCAGACTTTTTTTGTACAGTCATTTAAAATTATCGTAGACTCTTAAAAATTCAGTATGTTATTGCTATACATCTTATGAGATGACTGACTAATGCTTATGATTTCAGGTTCAAATCAACAACTACAGCAGGAATTGGAATACACCCTACTAAAGCCGGATTGTCACAGCTGGTGAATTTCAAAAATGCAATCTGGACGTGAGGACACTTTAGAAGAACGATATGCAATAAAATTCTGTTTTAAACTTGGAAAAAATACCATAGAAACGTATGAAATGCTTTAGATTGTTTTTGACCATTTTGCATGAATCGAGCACCAGTTTTTGAGTGGCATAAGAGATTCAAGGAAGGCAGGGTGTCTATGAGGGATGATTAGAGGTGTGGGAGGAATAAGGAAGTCAATAGACCAGAGTTGATTGGCTAAAGGGTTAGGGTTAGGGTTACTATGTTGAGGTTTTAAGGGAGTTCAGAAAGAGATTCCGTCGAAAGAGGCGAGCACACTTCAAATCAGGTCAGTGGCATTTCCACCAGGACAATGCACCAGTCCATAACTCCATCCTTGTCACAGACTATTTGAGCAAGATGGGCATCAAGACAGTTCGTCACCCTTCCTAATGTCCTGACCTTGCTCCCTGTGACTTTTGCTTATTCTCTAAGCTCAGAGGCTGTCGTCGTTATGAGACAATTGAGGAGATGAAAGAGGCTATGACGAAGGTCATTGACACGCTCACACAAGAGGACTTCCATGGGGCCTTCCAGAAGTTGTTGGAACGGTACAACAAGAGCATTGCAGCCGGAGGAGATTACTTCGAAGGGGACCAGAGTTTCGTGTGTGTACTATCATCAGGAAACTTATTTAATGATCCTCATGAAACGCAATTATTCTCATCCTGGATTTGAACTCGGGTCACTGTGTCCATTTCCTAAAACGATAACCGTTACGCCACCATAATAAATAATTTCTACCAGTAATGAAAATTATAAAGGACCATGTTTTCTTTCGAATTTTTTATTTGAAATTTTAAGTAGAAAGAACTATAAAAAGGTTTGCATTTGATAATGACGTTCTCAGATTGTATTAACTAGCTTATGATAATAAAAATTGAAGAAGCGCTCGTAGTGTAATGGTTATCGTTATAAGAACTGGGGACAACGACCCAGGTTCGAATCCTGGACGAGGTTATATGCATTTTACATTACGATAATACCTTTGGGAAAGTTATGTATCCAACTATTCCCCCTCTAGCTATGGGTGAAGAGTAGAGCAAACTGACCTAAGAGAAGGAAAACTTTTAATTCATACCTGTTAAACTCCGAAAAAAATTGACCTTATGTCACCTCTTTCTCCTGAATAGGTGTTAGTAAATATGATTGCTGTAGTCATCAAATAATAAAAAATAATATCATCATTTATCTTATATTATTTTATACTCTTAATACATATTATTTTATACTCTTACTGAGCTCTCTGATCGGCAGTAAATTGTGTTCATCCGTAACGGCCAAGTGAGAGTAGGTTTCCTCAATTTTCAGCACTTTCCTCAGTATTCTAGATGATCTCAACACTGTGGTAATCTTGATGGTCTTAATCTTTTCCAGTTGCCCTAGTCTCTTTTTCGGGTTCTTTGGAATTATTTTCATTATTATATTCCTTGCGAGTTTTTTTATACCAATTTTAACAGCAAGAATTTTAACCAGTTTCAATAGGGATTTGGTTTTGATTGTTTAGATTCTTCCTCTAATCTTCAGATCCCCAGTCTTTTTGTAATATAATGGCCGAGGGATTTCGTTTTATGCCTTTGGGTTTAGTTAGGCTGAGAACATTTCTGCTCAGCACATAGGTTAGGTGCAAACTTGAGTGCAGATGTTAACGCGCGCACGGGGAGGATGTGTCGTTCATAGATGTTAAAATAAAAATCCGATAGAAAGGTTGACCAGTGGATGTGAATGACGTCATGCACCGGAAGCGCGCACGCGAAGGATTTTGGGGATTTTGAAAAAGTCAGTTAGTTGAGTTGAGACTAGACACCGGACGCTATCAGAGGCCAGACGAATTCGCGCGCTACGGGCGCCGTACGAGATGGTGGGGGCAGATGAAAAAGCCAGATTAGAAAGAATGTGTATCTCTCTCCTTATGTCGAAGAACCTTTAAACTCAAAGGTAATAAAAAGTTTCGTGCCTGAACCAAGAAGTCGTAAGTGTTTTTCGTGTTTCGAGATTCCTATGTTCTATGTATATATATATATGAACATTATATGTCCATTTCGCATATCCGTATCTGGTTATGGTACATTTTGTTCGGCTTTTAGTGAATTTTCCATTGCACTAACTACAAGTGGTATCACCGTCAAGATCATATTCCACTGTTTTTTCAGCTCTTGGCATTTTGTCCATTTTTTTTTTTTTTTTTTCGATTTCTATTGTCCGCTGAACGGCAAAATCCATTAGAAGATAACAAATTTGTTTCTTCTTAATAATTAATACTTTGTCGTCTTTTTCTGGTCGATATTTGGATATCCGTTTGTATTTCAAATTTCGAGAGAATTTCATGTGTTTCATTTTTAAGGACAGATTCTGATTATTGCATATACCATTTGTCTCTTGCACAATTCCCAGTGGATCTCCTTCCCCATTCACCTATACCTAGTTTTGTTTTCCTTTTGTTTTAGTTTCCTTTATTCATTCATTATGTGATAACCTATTTCCTTTTTATCACCACTGTATAACCTACACTTGCAGTTCTTCTGATTATTACCAATTTTTTCTTTGACATAATTTGTCCATATGACATTATTTTGTGCTGTAATTGTTTTATTGCAATTCACTTGTTATTTCTACGAAAGAGTGTGAAATTTGGCCATACAAATAAGTGGTTTATGCCCAACCCGGAATCTGTCCTGGAGAATAAGATGCACAAAATTCTCTTTGATTTTAAGATACAAACGGATCACCTAATCTTGGCCAGACGATCAGACCTTGTGATAGTTAACAAAAAAAAGAGAACCTGCTGAAAAGTGTACTTTGATGTTCCGGCAGACCTCAGGGTAAAATTTTTAAAAAAGCGAAAACAGAGATAAATATTTAGACTTTGCTAAAGAACTAAAGAAAACTATGTAAGATGAAAGTGACGGTACTACCAATAGTAATAGGTGCACTTGGAATAATCCCCAATGGATTAGTAAAGTAACTAGAAGACTTGGAAATGAAAAAACAAGTGGAGATCATACAGACTCGTTAAGTTCGGCCAAAGTAATGAGAAGAGTCCTGAAGACTTGAGGAGACTTGCTGTCACTCAGACTCTAATGAAAAGCCACCAGCTAACACTGTGAAAAACTCTAATGAGTAAATAATAATAATAATAATAATAATAATAATAATAATAATGCTTTCAATTATAAACCTGAAATTTGTCGTGTGAGACTCTTTGATTTGAGTATTTAAATTTCATTGGTCTGCAAATGACACTTTCCGCAAATTGTACCATGTAATGCAATTTAATTTATTATATTGTATGTCCAAAACAGATTTTGTATACCAATAACTTTCATCACAAACCTCATTTATTCAAACTGTAATTTTCTATTTAAAAAAAAAAATCCGACGAATTTCCGGGGCAAGAGAACATCCGTCAAGTTGGTAGAAATTCTATTTAACAAAGTAGAAATTTCCCAGTGACACAGATTTCCCGGATGTTGGCAATCTCAAACCTGTGACTAATGGAATTGAATCAACCGATTATTTTATAATTTTTGGAAATGGACTTTTTAAAGAAAGATGGAAGTCTAAACAATGGATTTAATTTCAGCCGAGATATATTGTCATTTGTTTAATTATTCAGACAGTTGTATTCAATTATTCTTATCATGGTATTGATTAACCATCTCTGAATTATAATTAGATTAAAGCTAAACAATATTTTCCTCACTACACCTGGGAATATGACAAGATTCTGATTTCAGACAGGGGAATACAGACAAAAGGCAAAAATGTCCGTTACTAATTTATATCGATGGTCCATATTTTCTTGGTTATTGTATTTATATCAGTGAATATTCTCAATCCATCAAAATGTCTGTCCGTTCGTAATACTAAAGCTCCGACATTTCTCGGTAGATTCCTGCCAGTCTTTCAGGAATGTTTCGAACAGTCATGGAAAAACTCCCCCCCCGCGCCACATGTGGCTTGCCGTGCTTTCTAAATTACCCTGGTTTTTTTCCCCAAATTTTAAAGCGAACGCTTACACATGTAAAAAAAGGGTTGAGGTATCTTTAACGCAAAATTAATTAGAATCTTTTACTGACGAGAAAAAAACTGATCTTTACCAATTTCTAAAGCAAATGATTACACGTGTGTTTTTCCGAAATAAAAATGGTTGAGGCACCTTCAAGTAAAATTACCTTCATTTTTTTTTCCTGATGAGACAAAAACATCAATTTTTCCCAAATTCTAAGGCAAATGCTTATTTATGGGGTCTTCTGTAATAAAAATGGTTGAGGTACCTTCAACGTAAAATTACCTTAAATTAACTTACTAGAGCGTCTCGCCTGATGATCAGCCAAGATAACTTTTGTGATCTGCCGGCAACTTGAAAAAAAAAAAAAGAGAACGGGGCCCGTTTTGAAAATTCTAAGCAATGATTTCTTTATCAAATATATTTTATCCATTATGTACTTTTCCTAATACTTGGGTGAGTCAAAAATTTCCCAATCATTTGATGGTACAAGCTTAATTGTGGTGCCTATATCACGTAACCATATCTCTTCATTTATATGAAAATATAGCAAAATATTAATATGTAATATATCAAAGGATTTTATTTGGCAAATATAAACAATAGATGATTTATTTATTTGTTTATTTATTTGTGTTTTTCTTTTTTTTTTTTTTCTTTCTTGGTGGGAGGTTGTAGATATTATCCGCAGGGCCAATCTCATGGACAAAAAACATTGGAAGAAGGGGTACCATCAAACCCTGACCAGACCTTCAGCTGCAGTCGTGTCTGTCTATCAGCATTGGCCTTTATCAGTCACGATCGTGCCTGCAGTCAACATGGACCACGATTTTCTTATTCCATAAAACCAAGCCATGATGATAGATAGTACTAGTATAAATTACTTTATTTTATATAATTTGAAGTCTTGCGAAGAGAGAAAATCTATATTAAAACAAAGTGTTTTCATTTCTAACATTCAAATTACATAGTTCTTTATCGTGTGCTTTTATCATTAATATTTCATCATCTCAACAAATTTTATCACTTATTATCATTAACACTTGGGCACCTCTGGTGGTGTAACGGTTAGCAAGCTAGACTAGCGAACCTACACGAGTGGGTTCGAGTCTCATTGGGTGCCCCATTCATTCGGCCTTGTGCCACATCGAAGCAAAGAGTTTTGTAAATTACCTTGGGCACCTCTGGTGGTGTAACGGTTAGCAAGCTAGACTAGCGAACCTACACGAGTGGGTTCGAGTCTCATTGGGTGCCCCATTCATTCGGCCTTGTGCCACATCGAAGCAAAGAGCTTTGTAAATTACCTTGGGCACCTCTGGTGGTGTAACGGTTAGCAAGCTAGACTAGCAAACCTACACGAGTGAGTTCGAGTCTCATTGGGTACCCCATTCATTCGGCCTTGTGCCACATCGAAGCAAAGAGCTTCTTAAATTACTATTTTGGGTGCCCCTTTCAATCGGCCTTGTGCCACATCGAAGTAAAGAGCTTCGTAAATTACAATTATCATTAACACTTCCCCTGTGTATAGCACGAGACCTTGTTGTCTAGTTTAAGCTATAACCCGGCATCCGTGCCCGGATCCAAATTTGGATTTGTGAAACTGCTCGCCTCATTAGAGCCACATTGCACTTAGTGGGTCGATGAGCAGCACAGACCAGCAAGGTTCGAGTCTCGGCTCGTTCCCGGCCTTCCCCTCTCCTTTATCCCCAATTTAATCGGCCTTCGGGCTTTTGACCTTGTGTCAAGTCCTGTCTGGTGGGAGGCAGCGACAAATACAATATTATCATTAACACTTGTAACATATGGAGTTTTTAATATGATCACTGGTATTCGTAATGGACTTTGTGTTAAAATCTTGTGTTATCTCATACCTAACCAACATTTCATCCGCAAAACCTAAAATAAAATATTTTTATTTGTGAAGAAAGCTACAAAACAGATTGATTGTGGTATATGAGCTAGTCCTCACGGCGTAAGAGCAATGTACTTGTATATTCAGTTTTGGACTAATTCTGTTGAGAAAATTATGAACCCACTTATTCTCCCGTCAATGGGCTAAGTACTACCACAGTTGCGGTTCAACAAAGATGTCTTTAACATTGAATAACCCGAGAAGGCTGATATGCCATTAAACAAAGACACCAAACATGATAGTAAAATTCCGTATTCATAGAGTTATTAAGATGTCATTTTTTTCAATGAAACATTTCTTTCCTATTTAATTCTATTACCTCTGTAAGAAAATAATCATCTTTGGGAAATTTTCCCTTTTCGAGAAAAATTTAGAAAATAAAAAATAGATCGCTGTATTTTCTTTTTCACAGCGTCTTGTACCTCAATCTAGAGATCTTACAAATCCTAACTACAAAATAAACGTCATATAACTCTTTTAAAGAATCTATAAAAAAATAGTTTAAATTTTTCCTTTTCCCTGACCAGTTGCCCTACAATTTACTCATAGCCGAGGGAACAAGAGATGGATTTTTGCCTTTCCCAAGATTATTATCTTGTCAAAGGGAAACGCTGACTACCTCATCTCATTCATTTTTAAAATTTTTTTTTTTTTCTATGGCCAGCTCTATGTTGGTTGTTCTAGGGTTGAATCACAGACCAATAATTCCATACTGGTACACATTGAGAAACACACAAATGTTGTCTATCCTAAAGCCTTGTCGTTCTAAGTAACTACACCATTTGTTCTGCTTGGTTCATCAAACTCTTTTCTTTTTAAATTGGCACGTTGTGTTTAGTCTACATTTCAATCTATGTCTCCTTCAGAATTGGTATATTTCCTTATTTTCTTGTTCTATTTTTTTATTCTTTAATTGAAATGCTGAAAGGGTTCACATTAGTTTTGCATGGACCGATTATATACTATACCTCTGGTTGGTTGGTTGGTTCGTTGGTTTTAAAGCGTATTAACTCTCGGGTTATTTAATACTGAAGTCAGTCTTTTTCAAACGATCATAAAGTTTCAAGTAACTATTTACTCATGATAATCGTTTACTTGCACACAGTTATATAGTATCTAGTATTCCTCTCAGATAAAAATAATTTTGATTCGGAGAATTTTTTATATCACATGGTTTCAACAATCCCTATTCTAATAATTAACACATAATCTTATGGTTTGAAGCAATACAAACGATTATATGTGTTGTGGTATCATCCCAATTTTCAATACACAATGGACTCTTCCAATAAGGATATAATATTTGACTGTAATCCACTCAGAGGGTAGGTAGCAAGAGCTACACTGATAACATTGTATTACTTGTTTTACTGTAATATATAACCTTTATTCTTCTTTCTTAATCACATTTACCCAACCCCTCCGCTCGGGCAGGGTATGACACAAGGTCAATTTTTAAGCGGAGTTTAACAGGTTTGGATTCAGAGTTTTCCTTCTCCTCGACTTGTTGCCTCACCAAGGCTGAAGAACCTAGTCTGTCCTACTATTTACCCATAGCTGGAGGGAGAATAAATGGATTCATACCTTTCCCAAGGGTATCAGTGCTATGTGAAATGCAATTAGTCTCGTCCAGGATTTGAACTCGTGTCGCCGTGTCCATTTCCTACGACGATAACACCACGGGCACCTCTTATTCTTAGAGTCCCATTTCTAGAGGACATTTCGAAAATTCTTCTCTCTTAATACGTGTTTGTCGTACTAATCTTATGCCCTTTTTCCGAAAGATAACAATATATTTCAAGTAATTAATAATATTAAGTATTTCTAAACAATAATAGCATCAATCATGCATTCTTTAAAGCAAATAATTTATACACAGTTATATAGTTTCAAGTATTCCTTGTAAATAACAATAATTTTTGAAATGTCCTCTAGAAATGGGACTCTAACAATAACAACTCCTGGTCAGAGTGAACCCAGAGCCGCAGAACTGGGGCCTTACAACGGAATTCTGTACGAACTTTTTTAAGTGCCCTCTCGTGGGGGTACAATATACTGAATATCCTGTATATGACACTAAACTGCATTTAGTGGTCAGGTTCAATTTCTGGGGATCTAGGAACTGCGAAGAACACTTACATTGCCATTACTCCCAGGTCCACTCTGACCCGGGACCTCTTATGGTCCCATCTATGAGTCAAATCAATTATATTAGATAAGAATACCTGGAAGCATTTAATCATTTTCAAAAAATTAATAAACAGCACAAATAAATCTAAATATAAACGCACAATGTACGCAATTCCTTAACTTTTAGGCATAAAATAACCCCGCACTGATTAACATGACATTAAGATCAGTTAACCCTTTTTCGTATTCGTCTGCAGGGGTTGCAATCAGCAATATTCTAGACATCGTTCTTGTTAAATCATCCATATATTCATTAATATAATTATAAACATTTCTATATAATCATCCAGAGGTTAACAGTTTACTTCACATATAAAATATTAATTTCGCCAGTTTTCTAAAATTTTGATTGTTATGAATATTTGTATAAATTTTGAACAATTGTTATCCAGTCAGCGAAGAAAGGGGATCAATATATCATTTTCAGTTTTAACGCTTGTCCACCTACTTTCTATTGATTTTAAGTCTAACACATCACTAGAACAATCGATCCATATATTTGTGGTGTCTGTCATTTGTAAGATGTTTGCTTTTCACCTTGAATTCTATGTCTTGTATTCACCATTTCCCTCTTATGGCCATTAGCTGTTCAAGAGAAAAGAACAGTAAACAACAAACTCCACCATATCTCCCCAACCCCTTGTTTAATTTGTTTATTCTTCATTTTGCTGGTTGGGTATGGAAAACTTTATTTTACTTGTCAGCCATCTACGTTTGAGTGAACACCGTTATGCCATCGTTATTTCGATTAGAAAGCCATCAAATGTTTGTTTTTCTGTGACAGAGAGTGAAAACAGAGCCATCACGTGACTTTCTTCATCTAACACAAAACAAATCTGCTGTTTCGTTTTTCCCATCTGCCAAGGGTTTATAAACGTCTTAAAATTTTAGTCGTTCTCTTTGCTTGTAGTGTATGATGACGCTAACGACCAAGAGAATTACTAGTTTAGCAGAGATTTTTCAATATTGAAATACGTTTAAATACATTTCGCTCATTTGATTTTAAACACAAAATCATTCTGAATATATAAAAAATTTCATCAAGATTTATCGATGATTTTTGCAAGAATTTTGAAGTGAAGAATCAAGCAGGAGGTGAAGACCAAGATATAACATCGAACAAAGATCGTCTTTCTAAGATCAGAACCACTTATGCAAATTTTTATCGCGACAGTAATTCGGTGAGATAAAAGAAAAAAACAAATGACTTTTGAGAAAGAAGGCAACGACTTCTGCCTTACTTTTACGGTGAGAATGAAGACAACGACATCTGCCTGACTTTTTTAGTGAAAATGAAGACAACTATCTCTGCCTGACTTTTATGGTAAGAATGAAGACAACGACTTTTTCGGTGAGTATGAAGACAAAGACATCTGCCTGACTTTTTCGGTGAGAATGAAGACAACGATTTCTGCCAGACTTTTTCGGTGATGGAGAATGAAGACAACGACATCTGCCTGGCTTTTTCAGTGATGGATAAGACAACGACTTTTGTCTTCGTCGCTGAGAAAGAAGTCAACTTCTGCTGACTCAGCTTTCTTGAGATATTTTGAGATATTCTTGGGAGCCCACACAGAATTTTGAAATAAACCCTTTATTTAATCCATTGGCGTAAATCGTTCAAATTCCGTTAATCATGACAGGATATCTGTGTAAAGCAATTTTCCTTGTTATTTACCTGTTGTCGGGATTGAACTTGTAACCTCCAGTTGATTTCACTAAGAAATTCTTTTCAATCAAACGCCTATATCCGTTTCACCATGTGTCTTGGTGTCCGAATATTCTAAGTGATAAAAATTATCAAGCTTTTCCTCCGGAATTTTGCTAAAAAGTTTTATCAAGTTTAACAGTGCAATACCCATACTGTTTGATATTTAATATAATTTTATACCTCTTACATAAAAATGACTGTGACATATATGACAGTTATAAATAGATATATATATATATATATATATATATATATATATATATATATATATATATATACATATATATATATATATATATATATATATATATATATAACTGTCATATATGTTGCAGTCATTTTTACGTAAGTGGTATAAAACATATATATATATATATATAACTGTCAGTGAAGGATGATAATGATGAGAACGTTTCTTTTGTCGTGTTTATATCATGTTATATATATATATATATATATATATATATATATATATATATATATATATTACAATATCAATTAGCAGGCATATATATAAAGGAACAGACAGAATACATTCAAAATCAGATAGATAAGATTAGAGACTCGGTAGAAGATAGACAATCTAGAATTGCCTGGCAAACAATAAACGAAGTGAGCAGAAGAAAGAACACAGCCAAAGCAAAACTTAAAGCAGCAAACCAACAAGAAAGAATAAAACTGTGGAAACAGCACTTCGAAAACTTACTTGGAAACCCACCAAAAATAACGCATGAACCAATCACCAGAATAATTAGCAAACAATTAGACATTAAACTTGGACCGTTCACACAAGGAGAACTCGACTCGGTTCTCAGAAAAATTAAAAATAGGAAAGCTGCAGGACTGGACGAAATTCCCCCGGAAGTATGGAAGACCAGACAATTCGACGACATACTGCTCCGACACTGCAACGCAGTATACAATCAAAATCCGATAGATAGATGGACGAAGGGATGCATACTCCCCTTCCCTAAAAAGGGGGACCTCGGATTAGCCAAAAACTACCGAGGCATAACACTTACATCCATAGCTGCCAAAATCTACAATGCCCTACTACGAAACCGAATAGAACCCAAAATCGACAACATACTTAGAAAAAACCAAAATGGCTTCCGAAGAAATAGATCTACGACCTCACAAATATTAACCATCCGCAGAATCCTTGAAGGTGTACGGGCAAAGAACCTACAAGCGACATTAATATTTGTCGACTTTACCAAGGCTTTCGACTCCATTCACAGAGGAAAGATGGAACAAATCCTACTAGCGTACGGCATACCTAAAGAAACCGTAGCGGCAATAACGATTCTCTATAGAAACAGTAAAGTAAAAGTACGATCACCAGATGGAGACACAGAATACTTCGACATTGTAGCAGGAGTACTACAAGGGGACACGCTGGCTCCGTATCTCTTTATCATTTGCCTAGACTACGTACTTAGAACATCGATTGACAAAATCAAAGAGAATGGCTTCGAACTGACGAAGAAAAGAAGCAGAAGATACCCCGCAACAACAATTACCGACGCTGACTACGCCGATGACATAGCGATACTGGCAAATACACCTGACCAAGCCGAAACACTTCTGCATAGTTTGGAACGAGCAGCAGCAAGCATAGGCCTCCATGTTAATGCACACAAAACGGAATATATGTGCTATAACCAAACGGGGGACATCTCCACTCTAGAAGGAACCCCTCTTAAACTAGTAGACAAATTCACGTACCTAGGAAGCAGCGTCGAATCAACCGAAAAGGACATCGAAACGAGGTTAACGAAAGCATGGACAGCTATCAATAGGCTATCGACTATATGGAATTCAGACCTAACCGATAAAATGAAACGCAGTTTCTTCCAGGCAGCGGTCACATCGATACTGCTATATGGATGCACTACATGGACGCTAACAAAACGGCTGGAGAAGAAACTAGATGGCAATTACACAAGAATGCTGCGTGCAATCCTGAACAAGTCCTGGCAGCAACACCCCACAAGACACCAACTGTACGGCCACCTGCTCCCTATCACGAAAACTATTCAAGTTAGGCGAACCAGACATGCAGGACATTGCTGGAGAAGCAGAGATGAACTCATAAGAGATGTACTCTTATGGATCCCCACACACGGCCGCGCAAAAGCAGGACGACCAGCACGAACGTACATTCAGCAGCTATGTGAGGATACAGGTTGTTGTCCTGAAGACCTACCTAGGGCGATGAACGATAGGGAGGAGTGGCGAGAGAGGGTCAGGGATATCCGTGCTGCCAGCACGATATGATGATGATGATGATATATATATATATATATGTTACAACAGTATATAATTGTCACGATCTTACGTGATGGGTTAGTGGCAGATAATTTGGAAAGTGCTGAATATCTGTGATAGAGCTATTATATGATTATTTAATAGCATGAATGCTTATCAGCGACTACTAATTTCCTGCCATCTTTACACGGCAATCATCGGGTGGAAAATGACAGATTTTGCCGAAATCGAAAAAATCAAAAAGATATCGTCAAAATAATTTTTACGTTAGAATTGCGTATAAGTCTGCCTGTGTGTGTGTGTGTGTGTGTGTGTGTGTGTGTGTGTGTGTGTGGATTATATATATTTAGTTAGATTTATTTAAATATATATCTAATTATATACATATATATATATATATATATACGTGATAAAAGAAGCGTTCTCATTATTATCATTACTTGATTAAAAGACGTCTTTGGTGGTCACTAATTTCAGTGTCATATCCTATTTTGCTCATATAATTTATATTTTAATGTGTTGCAAATGAAAAAAAAAGCAAAGATTCTCTCTAATTATTATTCAATAGTGATCTCCCTTGATAAATTATAATGATTGGTATGAGCCTAGAGGTAGACACCACATAGTTTGAGGTGAAGTCTCTGCGGCATGATGGTTAAAGTGCTAGACTTCTGTCTCGAAGTGAGTTCGAACTCCAGCCGTGTTATTATATTCACTTTCAGACAATTAAGCTTCGGTAAAGGTATGAACTCCCTTAACCCTGCAGCTTTGGGTGAAATAGTATTGTTACTGTTCTTCTACTAGGAGGGACGACGGTTGATATGCTATTTAACAAAGAAGCCAAATCACCAAGTTTGAACAATAGGAATATAGACTTAAGAAATTCATGGATACATCTATAAATTTTTCAGAAAATAAACTAAATAATTTTAATAGATATCTAAATTTTTTTACTTAATTTTCTAAACGTCAAATTCAATGTTTTCAATCTAAAAAAAAGATTCTCTGTCTTTCTTCTTTCTTTCTTCTTTTTCTTCTTCCCTAAGCTTTTTCTTCTTCCCTAAGCTTTTTCTTCTTCCCTAAGCTTTTTCTTCTTTCTTTCTTCTTTTTCTTCTTCCCTAAGCTTTTTCTTCTTCCCTAAGCTTTTTCTTCTTCCCTAAGCTTTTTCTTCTTTCTTTCTTCTTTTTCTTCTTCCCTAAGCTTTTTCTTCTTCCCTAAGCTTTTTCTTCTTTCTTTCTTCTTTTTCTTCTTCCCTAAGCTTTTTCTTCTTCCCTAAGCTTTTTCTTCTTTCTTTCTTCTTTTTCTTCTTCCCTAAGCTTTTTCTTCTTCCCTAAGCTTTTTCTTCTTTCTTTCTTCTTTTTCTTCTTCCCTAAGCTTTTTCTTCTTCCCTAAGCTTTTTCTTCTTTCTTTCTTCTTTTTCTTCTTCCCTAAGCTTTTTCTTCTTCCCTAAGCTTTTTCTTCTTCCCTAAGCTTGTCTGAAAACTCTAAACCTAACTGCCCCTTCTTTATCTTTTTAAACGTTCCTCCATGTTTAATTTTGCTGTTATATTTCCTCTTTTTAACATTTCTACTCCTTTCACCAAAATATTCTAACCACTGAATCTTTTTCGATGACTCACTTTTCTGTGACATAATTTTAGCCTATTCTTCTTTGTTATCCACTCACTAATATTTTCTTTGCCCTTTTAATATATTTCATATGAACCAATCTAGTTTTTGGTTATGACGATAGTCTGAGTAGACAGAAAACATACAACCATACATATGAATTATATATAAAAAAAATTATGGAGAAAAAGAAAGAAATCTGAAATGTAGAAAAGACAATGAATTGTACTGAATATTTCCTATTAAATGACTAGTAAAAAAGCATCTCATAATAATAGGATTTGCCACGTACAAAAAGAAGTTTTTGAGCTTAATCCAAGTTATATTAGTACAAAAATATATAAAGAGATAGATAAAAAAATACATTAGGAGATATTAAGAATAGACTAGACTACGGTCGAAAGAAAGAATGACTTGAATTATATATTCTTGCATAGTTAAGAAGTAAAGAAAGAAAGATAAGAAATGATATCTTTCATTTATCCTTTATTAAGTTATAGGCTTTAACATCAAATGACAGGACTTTATGTACTGAATCACATTACTTACGGTGAGGATAGCAGGTTTTACATTTGCACGCCTGGTTTTTTTTCTTAAAAGCTCAATACTGAATTAATGGAGATTATTGAAAGAAAATAAAAACTGAATCAAAATTGAGATTGATTATTTTTATTCTACGTGGGTATCGTTTAGTTACTTGACAGTAACTTATTAAAAACAGAACCGTCAATAATTTACTAAGTTATCATCATCATCATCATCATCATCATTTAGGCGTGCCGACAGCATGAATTCTTTTGACATACACACTCTCGTACTCTCTTTCTCTCTCTCAGTCTCCCTCCCTCTCTCTCTCTCTTTCTCTCTCTCACACACACACACTTTCTCTCTCTCCTTCTCACACACATACATACACACACACTCTCTCTCACACACACAGATTGTCTCTCTCTCTCATACACACATACACTCTCCCTCTCTCTCACACACACATACACACACTCTCTCTCACACACACACACTCTCTCTCTTTCTCTCTCTTTAATACAGACATACTCTCTCTCTCTCTCTCTCTCAGACACACACATACACACGCTCTCTCTCACACACACACACACTCTCTCTTTCTCTCTCTTTAATACAGACATACTCTCTCTCTCTCTCTCAGACACACACATACACACACTCTCTCTCTCACACACACACACTCTCTCTTTCTCTTTAATACAGACATACTCTCCCTCTCTCTCACACACACACACACTCTCTCTCTTTCTCTCTCTTTAATACAGACATACTCTCCCTCTCTCACACACACACATACACACACTCTCTCACACACACACACACTCTCTCTTTCTCTTTCTTTAATACAGACATACTCTCTCTGTCTCAGACACACACATACACACACTCTCTCTCTCACACACACACACACACTCTTTCTCTCTCTTTAATACAGACATACACTCTCTCTCTCTCTCTCTCACACACACACACACATACTCTTTGTCTCTCTCTCTCTATCTATCTATCTATCTATCTATCTATCTCACCTGCAAACATACACATACAAGCCCTCTAGGCGGCATCTACTGTTTGCACAGAGCTAATAAGTTTTTCCTCGTCGATCAACTAGCATATCAATGTGCTGAAAATCGCTTACGAGTTTCGTTCTTATTCCTCCAGTTTGCAAGATGGGAGGTAAATGGCCGTTCACTCTCTTTTTTTCTAGCGTCCTCTGTTTCTAAGATTTGTTTAAAACAGTACACATCATCCCCGTGTAATACCCATCATTAATAATGGAACGACAGAGAAAGTGAGTACAAAACGCCAAAAAAAATAAAAATACGAAAAGCAAAAAAAATAATAGATTAAGCAAATTGTTACATTTTGATCACATCCTTTTGGATCGTTTTATTTTCCAGAAATTGAAAAAAATTATTTTCATTAAACAAGAGAAATGTTTATATCAAGACTTCTCAAACTGTTCCATGTAGACCCCCTGGTGGTGAATAAAATTTTAGCATCGTGAATTCGTAATTTTTATTCAATTAGATGTTTGGAAATGTTTATATCAAGACTTCTCAAACTGTTCCATGTAGACCCCCTAGTGGTGAATAAAATTTTAGCATCGTGAATTCATAATTTTTATTCAATTAGATGTTTGGAAATGTTTATATCAAGACTTCTCAAACTGTTCCATGTAGACCCCCTGGTGGTGAATAAAATTTTAGCATCGTGAATTCATAATTTTTATTCAATTAGATGTTTGGAAATTATTAGTATTAAAAGAACACTTGAATCCTTATGACTGTATGCAAATAAATATTCATTAATATTGAATAAAAATAGTTACTCAAAACCATATAATTTTAAATTATTTATATTAAAAGAACACTTGAAATCATATAACTGTGCAAATAAATATTTATTAATATTCAATAGGAATAGTTAAATGAAACCATAAAAGTGTATATAAATTATTTTTATTAAGAATAATTAGTATCAGCACAGAGCTGCTGTATGTAGGTTCAAGCTGGTCGTCCTGCCTTTGCTCGTCCATGTAAAGGGGTCCACAGGATTACATCACTTATGAACTCGTCCTTATTTCTCCAGCAGTGTCCAGCATGTCTGGTTCGTCTAATTTTGACAGTTTTCGTGATGGGTGGTAGGTGGCCGTACAGCTGCTGCTTTTTCGTGTGCTGCTTCTAGGACTTGTTCAATATTGCGCGCAGCATTCTTGTGTAGTTGCCGTCAAGCTTTATCTCCATACGTTTAGTTAGCGTCCGTATATTGCATCCATATAGCAGTATCGACACGACCGCTGCTTGGAAGAAACTGCGCTTCATTTTATCGGTCAGGTCTGACTTCCATATGACCGATAGCCTATCGTAAGCTGTCCATGCCTTTGCTAGTCGCGTGTTGATGTCTGTCTCAGTTGATGACACTCTGCTTCCTAGGTATTTGAACTTGTCAACTAGTTTCAGAGAGCTACTGTTTAGTGTGGAGATGTCGACTGCCGTAGCTCGTTCCAGACTTTGTAGCAGGGTTTCGGCTTGGGCGGGTGCATTGCCAGAAGCGCTATATCATCGGCGTAGTCTGCGTCGGTAATTGTTTGTGCGGGGTACCTTCTGCTTCTTTCTTTTGTTAGCTTGAAACCGTTTTCTTTGATTTTATCAATAGGTGTTCTAAGCACGTAGTCTTGACAGATGATAAAGTGGGATGGGACAAATATGTCTCCTTGCAGTACACCTGCCACAATGCCGAAGCAGTTTGTGTCTCCATCCGGAAAACGGACTTTAACTTTGGTGTTTCAATACAGCATCATTATGGCTGCGACGGTTTCTTTTTGTAGGCCGTAATCGAGTAGAATTTGCTCCATCTTTCCTCAGTTTGGTTTGGTTTGGTTTCTTTGTTTAATGGCATATCAACCTTTGTAGGTTATTTAATGCCGAAACAATTTACCTAGAAGAACAGTAGTGGTACTATTTAACCCATAGCTGGGAGGATAAGGGGGTTCATACCTTTCCCAAGGGTATTTGCCCGAAAGTGAACGTAATAGCGCGACTGGAGTACGAACTCGCTTACTACGATTCCGCAGTCCATCGCTTTAACCATTACACCACGATGACACCCCCATCTTTCCTCTGTGAATGGAGTCAAAGGCCTTATTGAAGTCGATAAATGATATGGATGAGCGTCAAAACTAGCAAAATATCCTAAGTTTTGTGCAACTGTTAAGCCCATTTTATTAGCTTTTCCAAGTTTTATATAGAATCTAGTTTTATTATAGAATCTAGTTTTAGCCCTAGGCATTATCTACTAAGTGTACAAAGAAGGCGGTAATTAGTGGCTCCAACACACATTCTGCAATCTAATATTCATGATCTCCTCAGTACCCATCAAAATTGGTTTCTTTTCCTGCAAAACGTCATGCAAATGATCCATAATTGTTTTGTCCTTATTTCTCCTAATATGCCCCACATGTCTTGATCGCTTTTTAATTTTGAGGATGGTTTGCGAAATGGGAGGTGGACGATATGGAGGTGTGGCAAGAGAGGATCGGGGGTATCCGTGCTGATAGTGCGACATGATGATGATGATGGATAGACTTCGCTACAAGATCGAAAGTCATCTCTATAAATTCTTCTTTAAAAAAAAGGTGTATATTTGCTCTAAATACTTGAATCAATTTTCTACCTTTTCCTGGCAGGATAACAGTTAAGTTGTAAAGTTAGCGACCGTAGTCGAGGGCTCCTTTTTCAATAGCTACTACACAAAAGTGTAGGGGAGGGCGCTACTCCTTTCCCTGAATAGGATTACAATTTAACTCATTGCTTGTTTGGTATAACAGGGTTCATACCGATCTCAAGGTTATTACTCCGAGGTGTCCGTGGTGTAATGGTTATCGTCGTACGAAATGGACACGGCGACACGAGTTCAAATCCTGGACCAGGCCAATTGCATTTCACATAGCACTAATACCCTTTGGAAATGTATGAATCCAATTATTCTCCCTCCAGCTATGGGTAAGTAGTAGGACAGACTAGGTTCTTCAGCCTTGGTGAGGCAACTAGTCTAGGAGAAGAAAAACTCTAAATTCAAATTCCGCTCAAAAATTGACCTTGTGTCATATCCTGCCCGAGCCGAGAGGTTGGGTAAATATGAATTATCCGAAAGTGAACGTAATAGCGAGACTGGAATTCGAACTCACTTTCTAAGATGTCGCAGTCCAGCAATAAAGCCACAACACGACAAAGACTTTCTCCCGACATGGGATGTATTAAGTAAAAATCTGAAAAGCTTTGATTTAAACAGAAGCAGAGTTCCTGCTGACGAACCAAAGATTCTATTTCTGTTGTATTGCTGAAAAACCAAATGACAAGATGACAACGAGTTTAAGAGAATAGGAAAGATTCAGACACGTGTTCCAAGAAAAAAAAACACCCACACTTTATTAATGCGTTTCAGCATCCATCCTGACTGGTCTCAAATCTTGGAGACTGAAGTAGTATTTTTTAACGAAAGATTTTATTGTTCCATAAGTAAAGTAAAATTGGCGACCTTAGTCGAGGGTTACCCGAAGGCTCCCTTTTCAATAGCTACAACACCAAAGTGTAGGGGAGGGCGCAACTCCATTTCCTGAATTTCTTCACTTTACCCTTGGTCCTTGCCTTATAATGCTGAGTGTTAAACAAGGAGGTATCAGTATCATTTTTTGAGTCTTTGGTATGACTCAACCTGGGATTGAACCCCTGTCTCCCGGGCCATTAGGGAATACCCTACTCATTAGACCAATAAATAGTAGAAAACCACCCAATGGTGGGGGCAGTTTTGCTCTATCCGAAATTTTAACTCTTTCAGTTCTTCTGCCACTCAATGATTGACTTGCTAACCGTTTTTTTTTTAAATCCCCAACTCTCATGTGACCGTTTCTCGTACTTATCGCGAGAATTCTCGCGGTCGATCCCAAGTTGTCGGTCACTCAGACAGTAAGCGGGTTCATCGGTAGTTGGAAAGCTGCCATTACATTAAGCTATCAGAATTTTTCAAAACACTAAATTAGAAATAAAGCATCTCTATGTTACCATTTCTTTACGTTATTGATATAAAAGCAAATCTATCATCTTAAGATGCGCGTAAAAAATAGGTGGTTTGGGCAACTAGTCTAGGAGAAGGAAAACACTGAATTCAAACCAGATTTGCTCTGCTTAAAATGAGTATGTGTCACATCCTGCTCGTGGCGGAGGGATTAGGTAAATACACATTATCATGAGGCGCCCATAGTGTAACGGTTATTGTAGTAGAAAGTGGAATCGGTGACTTGTATTCAAATCCTGGACGAATATGTTTGCGTTTTGCTTTGCACTAATGCCTTTAGGAAAGGCATGAATCCATCTGTTCTTCTCACCCCCAACTATGGATAAATAGTAGGGCAGAGTGGGTCCTTTAGCCTTGGTAAGGCAACCGGTTTAAGAGAAGGAAAAGCCTAAATTCAAATCTGATGTACTCCCCTTTTAAATTGACCTTGTGCCACATCCTACTCGTAAAAGAGGGGTTGGGTAAATCTATGCTATTTATCTTAAACTGTGTTCTAATCGTTTTGTTACAATCCAATGAGATGAAGTTGGGAATCAGAAATTTTCAATAAGCACGGAGGCAAATTGTACTGACAGCCATTTTCCCACCTGTCGGTAACGTCCACCTCTGAACTCGCATCGTACGAGACTCTCGTCGCTGCAACATTCGTATTTATCACCCCAAGAATCTTTTACTATCATCGGAAGACTCGTTTGTTATCATCGCAGTCAGACAGCTACTGTCATGTCCCATTTCATCGTTATCTTTTGATACTGATGGACACTATGAATATTCAATATACGCCTCGGAAGAGTTTCGTATAATTGTAATTGCCAACCCATACACAGGCTACCCAGTCTCTCTAGGAGCTGACCCGCAAATCCTTGGTTTTTAATTTTTTTGTTTTTTGTTTTTTGTTACAGTCATGACTATCTTTCCAAAAAGAAAAAAGATGATAATCGATAATTAGGTGCGAATATTTCTCTCTTTTTGTTTGTGTATAATGAGAGTTGGACGTTTTCATTTTTAAATTTCTTTAATTAATGACTTTATTAATGGAAATATTTATAAACAAACATTATATAAATCGACTTGACCTGCAGTTGATTTCAATTTTGGTTTTTTGGTTTTTTATTTTGTTTTTTGTTTACAAGTGAAGTCTTCTCTGCAGCTACACATTTTGCTAAAGGTTTATGCAAATCAAGACAAGCATTATTGAAAAAATTGATGTGAATCAAGACAAACATTATTGAAAAAAATCAACATTATCTGGTTCATTGTGTGTTGAATCATATATATTTGTTATCTACAAATAAACAGTTCGAAGTGAATTTGAAATACCTGATATAATAAAGAATACTCAATATTTTAATATAACCCCTGGCTTCTTGGATTGATTCATTCATTGAGTTTAATGGCATTTCAACTCATTAAGGGTTATTTTATACCCACAGGTTAGGAAATTGCGTTAATCGTACGTTAATATTTATATTTTTGGTGTAGTTTTTTAAGTCATTTTTTGGCACACTGTTCGACCGAATATAAATGCTTTTTAAACAGATCTATTTGACTCATACATGGAACCTTTAAAAATACTGCCGCTCCAGGTCATAGTGGAACTGGCAATGAAAAGGTACTCAACACTTCTTAAATAACCAGAACTGGAGCCTTACCATCGGATACAAGTTAGTGTCGATCGACAAAATCAGAGAAAATGGCTTCGAGCTGACTAAGAAAAGAAGCAAAAGGTACCCCGCAAAAACAATCACAGACGCCGACTACGCTGATGACTTGGCGTTACTGGCGAATACGCCTAATCAAGCAGAGATACTACTGCATAGTTTGGAACGAGCTGCAGCAGGCATTGGCCTCCATGTCAATGCGCACAAAACTGAATATATGTGTTACAACCAAACGGGCAACATTACCACACTAGACGGAGCCTCTCTGAGGCTGGTGGACAAATTCACTTACCTAGGAAGTAGCGTCTCATCAACCGAAAACGACATCGACACACGACTGACGAAAGCATGGACGGCTATAGATAGGCTCTCAATAATATGGAAATCAGACCTGACCGATGAAATGAAGCGCAGTTTCTTCCAGGCAGCGGTTGTATCGATACTGCTATATGGATGCACTACATGGACGATAACTAAACGGCTGGAGAAGAAACTTGATGGCAACTACACAAGAATGTTGAGAGCAATATTGAACAAGTCCTGGCGACAACACCCCACGAGACGCCAACTGTACGGCTACCTGCCTCCCATCACGAAAACTATACAGGTTAGAAGAGCCAGACACGCCGGACACTGCTGGAGAAGCAAGGACGAGCTCGTAAGTGACGTACTCCTATGGACCCCCACATATGGCTAAGCAAAAGCAGGACGACCAGCCCGAACTTACATACAGCAGCTATGTGAGGACACGGGATGTAACCCAGAAGATCTGCCGGAGGCGATTAATGATAGGGAGAAGTGGCGAGAGAGGGTCAGGGATATCCGTGCGGGAGGCACGACATGATGATGATGATGATGATGATGACAAGTTAGTGTCATACACACGACACTTCTTTTTTTTAAGAGTGAGATCTCGCTTCACAGCAGAAGATAGATTCAATATATCTCAGCCTGGCCGACTTACAGAGAAGCTTAAAAGTGATATTAGATTGGTGTAAAAATAAATGCAGTCTTTAACCGTCAATCTAAAATAGTACATCTCTCCTTACAACTAAGTTTATTGATGATAACCATTACAGTCTGTAGAATTATTGTCAAATATAAGCACCTTTGTTCCGGTAGTAAAAAATTCTAGAAGATTTTCTCCGGTTTGGATAATTTGTTTAATGGCCTATCAACTCTATATGGGTTATTTAATACCGAAATTTTTAATAGAAAATAATTCATATTCAATTATATGGTTTCTACATGGATGATATAGCGCTTCCAGCAAATACACCGACTTAAGCCGAATCCCTGCTGCATAGTCGGGAGCGGTCAGCAGGTAGCATTGGCCTCCATGTCAATGCAGACAAAACGAAGTACATGTGTTTTAATCATAAACGAGACATCTCTACGTTAAATGGTGTCTCTCTGAAACTAGAGGACAAATTTACCTACCCCGGAAACAGCGTTTACTAAAAGGGACATCAATATGCGACTAGCAAAGGCATAGACTGCTATCGATCGGTTATCGATGACATGGAAGTCACTTTATCCGATAAAGTAAGATGCAATTTCTTCCAAGCAACGGTCGTGTTAATTTTACTATTTGGATGCACCACATGGACGCTGACTAAGCGTATAGAGAAAAAGCTAGACGTGAATTGCCCAAGAATGCTACGGGCTATATTGAACAAATCCTTGAAGCAACATCCCACAAAAAAGCAGTTGTACGGGCACCTAGCATCTATCTCTAAAACCATCCAAATAAGGCGAATAAGACATGCAGGAAACAGCTGGAGAAGTAAATACAAACTCTTAAGTGACGTTCAACATGGCCGAGCAAGTGTTGGACGACCACTAGAACTCCCCCACCACCAAATTTGTAATTTGATCTTCACACCAACTGCTGATCGCATAAAAATCGAAATTTCTTTATTCTCTGCTCTTATAAATATTTGACAACGAAATTTTGTTGGCTACGGTTTATTAGCACATGCAATATATATTGTTCTATTACAATTATAGTTACATATATATATATATATATATACGTATGTGTGTGTGCTTATCAACCCCTCTGTATGAGCCAGAGGCGATACAAGGCTATCTTTATGCAGAGTTTAACAGGTTTAAATTCAGAGTTTTCCAGCTCCTATTGCAAGCCATACCAAGGCTAAACAACCCAGACTATCACCGTACCTTACCTATAACTAGAGAGAAAGTTGTTGAATTCATGCCTTTCGTAAGAGTATAAGCGCTATGTGAAATGCAAGCAGTATCGTCCAGGATTTGAACTCGGGTCACCGTATCCATTACACCACATACACCCACGCACATATATATATATGTGTGTGTGTGTGTGTGTGTGTATTATCTACAACAGCTCTGTACGGACACGGGAAGTTGTCTAGAAGACCTGCTGGAAGCGATAGATGATAGAGACGAATGGTGAGAGAGAGTCAGGGAAATCCGTGCTAGTACCACGACATGATGATGATGAGATACAGTTATAATATAACCAATGAACTTTTTAAACTGATTCGACAATGTTTCTAATATTCTTTCAATTTCAGGTTCGACAAGTTAATTTTTATAAACATTTGTCATAAACTCGAACGCGTTTAAAATTCTTTTCATGGACATTCGTTTTCACCGTTTTTATGAAGAAAGCGTTTTTGGCACGAATTAGGCTCTCAAAGCATAATGGTTACTGTCGTTGTAAATGGACTCAGCAACCCAAGTTCAAATCCTGAACGAAGCTTTTTGAATTTCGAATAGTACTAATACCCCTAGGAAAGGTATGAATTCGACTATTCTCCCGCCAGCCATGAGTAAATTGTAGGGCTCTTTAACTTTGGTATAGTCTCTGGTCTAGGAGAAGGAACAATCCAAATTCAAATCTCTTGTATATATGGTGAGTGATTGGATCCGCTAAGCTATTCTTATCCAGGACACTACACGACGAAAGCTGTTTATGGAATATCGATTTCTTAATAATGAATGAACTCATACAAGATTTTCCTCTTTATTATCATAATCTGTCAAAAAAGTAGTGACAGAATTTAAGTTCATAAAACTTAAACGAAGTCGATGCTTTCTTTGCTGCTGGTCTTTATAAGGCGATAATCGATAAAGGAAGAATTATGTCAAAGGAACAGAGAAAATTGATGGGGCATATACAGGGTGTGCTGGGTAAACTGTCGCCTAAATTACGCAAAAATAGAAATAATACTTAATCAGAAATATTTACCAAAATTAAATGAAAATATCTTGAAATACGGTGACACTGGCACCCTTAGTGAATTGAATAAAATTAAGAATTTTTTTTTTTTTGCTATCTCTGAATAATGACATATCAAGTTTTGTGGGTTATTTAATGCCAAATGCATCTTTGAAGAAGAGCGGTGGTTAGAAAGTTTCCCCCAGAGCTATTAAAATAAAAGATTTCTTACCTCTCGCAGGGGTATTAGTCTGAAAGTGATTGTCATAAAACAACTGAAGTTCGAATTCACTTACTACAATGTCGCAGTCCAGTACGTTAATCATAACGCCACTTCTCTGTCTTTTTAGCTTGGCCGTCTGGATTTCGTACCGGATGGAGTATCGAAAACCAATAGTAGACTCGAGGCCGATAGGCTTCCGGCTTCGGCTGGTCCACCTTCAGGTGGGTTAGCTGTATTGCTGACATTGCTTTGCACAAGACTACTGGGTTTAGTTCAAGTTATTCAATCGGGTCACCGTATCCATTACACCACATACACCCACGCACACATATATATATATGTGTGTGTGTGTGTGTGTGTATTATCTACAACAGCTCTGTACGGACACGGGAAGTTGTCTAGAAGACCTGCTGGAAGCGATAGATGATAGAGACGAATGGTGAGACATATATATGTAATATATCGAGTGAGTCCATGGTGAGACATATATATGTAATATATCGAGTGAGTCCATGTCCGGCTGCAAGCTTATCTGACCCACATTGCACTAAGTGAACCGATAACTTGCGTAAGTCTGGCAGGGTTCGAGCCTCGGCTCGTGCCCCATCTCCCCCTCACTTAATCCCCAGTGTAAGCCGACCTTGTGTCATGACCTTGTGTCAAGTCCTGTCTGAGGGGATGCAGCGACAAATATGTTAATCACAACGCCACTAGAACTCCCCCACCACCAAATTTGTAATTTTATCTTCACACCAACTGCTGATCGCATAAAAATCGAAATTTCTTTATTCTCTGCTTATGCATATTACTCTTGTAAATATTTGATAATGAAATTTTGTTGGCTTACGGTTTGTTAGCACATGCAATATATATTGTTCGGTTACAATTATAGTTAAATAAATAAATATATATATATATATATACATATATATACGTATGTGTGTGTGTGTGTGTGTGTGTGTGTGCTTATCAACCCCTCTGCATGAGCCAGAGGCGATACAAGGCTATCTTTATGCAGAGTTTAACAGGTTTGAAGTCAGAGTTTTCCAGCTCCTTGGCGAACCATACCAAGGCTAAACAACCCAGTCTATCTTACTTTTAACTGGAGAGAAAGTTGTTGAATTCATGCCTTTCGTAAGAGTATAAGCGCTATGTGAAATGCAAGCAGTATCGTCCAGGATTTGAACTCGGGTCACCGTATCCATTACACCACATACACCCACGCACACACACACATATATATATATATGCGTGTGTGTGTGTGTGTGTGAGTGCGTAACAGCACAAAATTAGATTCATTTGCAAATTGCCTGTCTATGAATGCCGAGATGTGTTGATATATTGGAGGAGATAAATATGACCATCGAAATTTAGAAATTGAGACATATAGTCATAATTAATTGAATGAAAGTGCACTAGGATAAAAATATGCAAAGTGTTTTGGAAGAAAATCGTGTCTGTCTATATTTGCCGAGAAAATACGTTATCCATTTTTGTTGGTGACAGTTCATTTTATCTAGCATTAATCATTGCATAAACATTTTATTTTCGATCTCATCCGTATCAGTCAATCTATCTCAACATATATATATATATATATATATATACTCCTCATAAGAGTGTTGAGCACTGAAATGGAGAACGGCCGGCTGCTAGATACACGTAAATGCAAAGCCCTTCTAAAGGATTGAGCATTGTAGTAACCGACACCGTATATGTAAAAATATATACGTAAAATATTTCTTTGCTTACACTGAGAATGATGACGGTCTGGGATAATATATCCGACTGACGTAAAGTCAGCCGGCTATCAATCCCAGCCTGAAGTATCTCACATGTCTAGCCACACTGAAGAGTTGTAATACAACGGAACTGGAGATATATATATATATATAGTCATCCACAGACAGACTGTTCCGTTACAGATATATATATATATATATATATATATATATATATATATATATATCTGTAATGCAAATGGAAGAAAACACAACGTACAGTTACTGTATCATTATAAATTTATTTCAACAAGTGATAAATCACCTCTTCAGATGGCGTACAAATTTTGCGGAGAAATAAAATAATATTGATATTTATATTCTTTTTAAAAAAAGTTAAGAAATAAACAAGTGGATAAAAAAAGATTAAATAAAAGAAAAATAGATATACAGCTACCAACAGGTCTAACTTCAAAGTTTGAACCCCGTAAGGTAAGTCTCTGTTCCTATATCTTAGATTTAATCTTGCTGTCATGTTTCAATTAGTGTTGTATTTGTTTTTTGTTGTTTTTTTTATCTTATTTCTCACGCTCCACCCAAAGTGTTCACAAACTACCTATCAAATTTGACTTTATTCTCTTTAAGCAAGTTTCAGTTATCGCCTTTGTTTATATTTTAGTTATATCTTTCTGGGGCAGTAGAATATACCGACTGCACCTCGGCAGAGGAGTAACCCCCACCCCAAATTAGTATCCAAGATATGACACAAAATAATCAGAGGGGTTGCAGTGATGCTGGAACTTTAGGGAATGCAGAGCACCCTTTCATTATCATTGCTCCCAGGTCAACTCTGGCCCGGAGTTGTCGCACCTGATATGGCCCTATCTATGGGTTAAATAGAACTGACTACATACTTATTCCACACTGAATTGTTTGAATTAGAACTGTTTGACTAAACTGAATAGCTTAAAATAAAAATGTTTTTGACAAACTGTACTTACACTTAAACTGCGTGCTTATGCTAAACTGAATTGTTTGAAATGGAACTGTTTTTGATATTGAAACTGTACTTACACGAAACTGAATTGTTTAATATAGAATTGTTTTGACATTTAACTGTGTGTAAAGAAAATCTGTTCTGATACTAAACTGAATTAGCTGAATTAGAACTGTTTAAATAAACTGAATAGCTTGAAATAGAAATGTTTTGGACAATTAAGCTGTGTACTTATGCTAAACTGAATTGTTTGAAATAGAACAGTCTATTTCTATGAAAAAGATTTGGCGTTAAATAACCTACAAAGGTTGATATGCCACAAAACCCAAAACAACCAATCAACCAACCATCCCAGCTCTGAGTTAAATAGTACAGCTGCTCTTCTCCTACAAGGATGGCTTTGATATTGAATTACTCATGAAAGTTGATATTCCATTAAACAAACAAACAAAAAACCCAACCCATTTACATACTTAAATTCGTTAAAAGTTTTACAATATTTTAGAAGTATGTGAGGTACAATTCAGCTGCTCTTGATGCTTCTACCGAGTTTGTGAAGGTAACAAACCACGCTGAAATGTGAGATACCGAGTTCGCCTGATACTCTCCGAGTGTTACTTACCGGATTTGCTTCAATCATTTGAAGCTATCAGAAACCTTGCTTTGTTGGTCTACCTGACCTCACCTGATTGTAGAGATTCTTGCAACCCGAGCAAAATTACAGTTACAGTACTGTGATCAAATATACTTTAAATTTCGAGCCACAAATATTTTTGCTTCTTTATATAATCTTTATATAATCCGGTTCGAATTCGTTACCCATAAGTTCTCAAATTAGAGTTGCACGTTCATTTATGAGGTTTTCATACTGTGTCAGTGCACCAACTACCATGATACCACCAACTACAGCAAGTACTTTCCACGGCTTAAAATGGTTCGGTCACGTGACATGCGTGTCACAAACTAACACGCACTGCCAAAATATAGCAAAACTTTTGACTCCTCTTCTCCGATTATATACGTATAAAGCAACAATATGTGTGCATTGTTTCGTTTCTTTGTTTAATGGCGTATCAGACATCGTACCAAAGCCATCCTTGTAGAAGAATAATATTGGTAATATTTAATTCCTATCGGAGGAAATAGGTATGGTTCATACCTTTCCCAAGGGAATTAATCTGAAAGTCATCGTAATAGCGCGACTGGAGTTTGAACTCGCTTACTTCGAGGCTTCAGTCCAGCTCTTTTGCCACTACACTACAGGGTGTGTGTGTGTGTGTGTGTGTGTGTGTGTGTGTGTGTGTGTGTGTGTGTGTGTGTGTGTGTGTGTGTGTGAAAAAATCAAATTTTAAGGATCATGTTTTCCTTTGCACACTAACTGTTTAAATCTTTGAGAGTTTGATATTTGAATTGAACTAAAAAAAAAGATTAATCAAAATATTCATGTTTCAAATAGTGAGTGCCCTTCGGCATTTTGTTATATTTTTTATGAATAAGATTATGAAGTGGAAACACTTTTGAAAATTAGAAATCGCAATTAGAATTAACTGTCATTAACAGCGAGAGAATGATTAATATTATAATAAATGTTTTATACCCTATTTTCTTCGTTACATTTCTTCAACTGAAATTACATAAATGCCACCCTCCGTAGCTTTTAAGTTTGGTATCGCATCTCAGTTCATGAAAAGTTACATTATAATTAATTGCAGATGAATTAGGGGAAGTGTTATGTAAAATCATTCAGTATTTATCACCCTTGATAAGTTATGATAATTAGGGTACCTGTCAAGGAGACTCAACATTATTATTATTATTACTATACAGCTTTTCACAGCAGCGTTAGCCGATGGTTTTTCACTGGAGTCTGAGTGACAGCAAGTCTCCTCAAGTCTCCAGGACTCTTCTCAGTATTCTGGCCGTTCTCAATAATGCTGTCGTTTGGATGATCTCCACCCGTCCGCCAACTTCCAAGTCTTCCAGTCCCTTTAGTAATCCTTTAGTTAGCGTTCCAAACGCACCAATTACAATTGGTATAATTGTCACCTGCATGTTCCACAGATTTTTCAATTCCCTAACAAAGTCGTGGTACTTATCCTTCTTTTCACATTTTCAGTTTTATTCTGTGGTCAGCCGGGACAGCAAAGTCGACAATTTTGCAAGTTCTCTCTTTTTTTTTTTTTTTTTTTTTTTTTTTTTTGTTGATTATTATAATGTCTGGTCTTCTGGCCGGGATTAGGGGATCCATTTGTATGTTAAAGTCCCATAGGAGTTTATGCGTGGCATTTTCTAGGACAGATGCTGGGTTGTGCATATACCATTTGTTAGTATGGTCAAATTTAAATTTCTTGCACATCTCTCAGTAGATCACGTTACCCATCCAGTCGTGTCCAGTCTTATATTCCTTCTGCGCTAATTTGCTGCATTCGCTTATTATGTGATTGATGGTTTCATCTCTGTCACCGCATAGCCTACATTTGCTATTTTGTTGCGTCTTGTCTATTCTCGCTTTGATATGATTGATTCTTACGGCGTTTTCTTTTGGGTTTTTTTTGGGGGGGTGCTATTTGGAGAGATTCTGTTTCTCTCTTAAAGTTTCCTTTAATAGCCATGTCCAGGTTTTGTCGTGTGAGATATTGTTTATTAGTCGTTTAAACCGCCCATAGAGTTGTTTTCCTTCCCATTTTTGTTTCCTAGTTATTGTCATTCTGTTGTTCATCGCGTTCTCAGTTTCGTTTCTGGTGCCTGTAATGAGTCCTCCTTCGTGTTTTTGTATATATTCTTCGAGTCGTGGTATCGATACGTCAACGCTGTCTTCAATGCTGGCAAGTCCTCTTCCCCCCTCTTTGCTTGAAACATATAGTCTGTCAACGTCGTCTCTGGGATGTAAAGCCTTATGCATTGTCATTAGTTTCCTTGTTCTTTGGTCCATTTGTTTAAGTTCGTCTCTGGTCCACTTGAGAAAGGGTCCAGAATATCTAACGAGTGGTACAGCCCAGGTATTTATTCCTTTGATTATTATTATTATTATTATCATCATTATTATTATTATTAGGATACAAATTGGGGAGTAAGTTGCTTGATTGTCTAAGTATTCTAAAGCTTTGCGAACCGAAAATTGATTAATTGGAATGGAAGTTTATTTGTTTATTTTTATTTTTTAAGATCGCTTCCATGTCATTGCTTTAACAAAGAACTCGCAACGATGTTCCATTTTATTGTGTTACATGTATACATAAACCAAATTATTATAAGTAACTAGAATAATTTAAGTGTGTGTGTGTGAAAATACATCTGAAATTTTTTCCTTCTCTTTTCTGTTGAAGAGAAACTGAATATTCATCAGCTATACTTGTATACTATATGTTATACATAGAGAGTAGAAGAGAGTCTCTCTCTCTCTCTCTCTCTCTCTCTCTCTCTCTCTCTCTCTCTCTCTCTCTCTCTCTGAGTGAGAGAAAGTGTTCGTGGTGTAATTATGACCGTCGTAGGGAATGAACACGGTGACCCGTGTTCAAATCCTGGAAGAAATTGTCTGCATTTCACATAGCGTTTATACACTTGGAAAAGGTATGAATACAACTATTCTCTCTTCAGCAATGAGTAAATAGTAGGGTAGACTTCAAACTTGATATGGCAACCGGTCTAGGAGAAAGAAAACTCCTAAGTTAAAACTGTTAGACTCCGTTAAAAGATTGATATTGTGTCGCATCCTACTCATGAGGAGGTGTTGGGATATATACATGGTGCCTTTAATAAGTTCCCAGACTTTTTTGTACAAGCATTTAAAATTGTCATAGACTCTTGAAAATTTACTGTTATTGCTATACATCTTATCAGATGACTGACCAATTTTTATGATTTCAGGTTCAAATGAACAGCTACAGCAAGAATTGGAATACACCTAACGCTTGACTGTCACAGCTGGTAAATTTCAAAAATGCAATCTGGACGTGAGGACACTTTAGAAGAACGATATGAAATCAAATTCTGCTTTAAACTTGGAAAAAATACCACAGAAACGTATGGAATTCTTCAGACTGCTTTTCGACCATCTTGCATGAATTGAGCATGAGTTTTTGAGTGGCATAAGAGATTCAAGGAAGACAAGGGAGTCTGTGATGGATGATGAGACATGTGGGAGGAGTAAGGAAGTCAATACACCACAGTTGATTGGCTAAAGGGTTAGGGTTAGAGTTACTATGTTGAGGTTTTAAGGGAGTTCTGGAAGAGATTCCGTCGGAAGAGGCAAACACTCTTCAATTCGGGTCAGTGGCATTTCCACCAATCCACAACTCTATCCTTGTCACAGACTATTTGAGCAAGATGGCCATCAAGACAGTTCGTCACCCTCCCTATAGTCAAGACCTTGCTCCCTCTGACTTTTGGTTATTCCTTAAGCTCAGAGGCTGTCGTCGTTATGAGACAATTGAGGAGATGAAAGAGGCTATGACGAAGGTCATTGACACGCTCACACAAGAGGACTTCCATGGAGTCTTCCAGAAGTTGTTGGAACGGTACAACAAGTACATTGCAGCCGGAAGAGATTACTTGGGAGGGGACTAAAGTTTCATGTGTGTACTATCAATAAAAGTGCCCATACGAAAAAAGTCTGGAAACCTATTTAATGATCCTCGTATATATATATATATATATATATATATATATATATATATATATATATATAGTCTGTTGATTACAATATATATGCTACCTTCCCTCGGGGTTGAGCACTCTCGCCAAGGAATTACCGGTTGCAATGCGCGTAATGCAAAGCTCTTCTCATGAATTGAGTACTCGGTAACCATTATGCGTATATGCAAAGAAAAGCAAAATTATACATATACGTTAAAATCCTTTCGTTTATACTGTCATTACTGTTGGCTGTGCGGTAGGTTATCCCACTGGTGTAAAGTCAGCAGAGTTTCAATCTCAGCTTGAACCTTTTCGCCTGTCTAACCCCACTGATGAGTTGTGATACAATGAAACAGTCTATCTGTGGATGAATTTTTTTTTTCATCATACAACGTGTGAAAGCACGTGTGATACCCTAGCCTCATCAGCCGCCAACCAGGGTGATAACACAGTTTCGGTAGCTCAAAAAAAAAATATAAGTGTGTGTGTGTGTGTGTGTGTGTTTAATTCGATATATATAGTCAGTTTAATTTTTTTCAGGCATGTTTGATGTAAATCTTCTTTCTCTTGAACAGTTCTCAAAAGGTCTATATTAAAGAGTGAAAATAAGTTTTCTTTTATTTTCTTATATGTCACCTACTAATTGCACATGTACGTTAATCCAACCATTCTTCATAAAAAAATCATTAATAAAAATATTACTCGATCACATTCAAAGTTACAACTATATATTGTCATTCTATATAATCGGAATCATAAGACAATTCCTTCATAGATTATTCTATACTGGAATGATCCATTTTTTTTTTGTAAATATAGATTGGTAGGAGTAAACTGTCGCCATTTTAGATTATTAATTTTGCGCATGCGCATTGTTTGTTTTAGTTTTTGGCTACTCTGCACTAAAGTAAAATCAGCTGTGCCTCTGTCTATGAATAAAACAGTTGTATGACGCAATTAGATTCTCCAGAAATTTGGAAACAATATGATATATTGCAGATATTCAATACGAAGATTTCTCAGTGTTTGAAGAATAGTGTAGAGGATTTAAAAAAAGTTGAATAAATCTGATGGTGATTGCAAAGGTACGCCAGCTCGAAAGGCTCGCTCTGATCGTTCAAAGAAAAGAACTCCTGAATTTGTTGGTGAGATCCAGGTCGTGTTTGACGTTTCCCAATAGGTCAAAGGGCTCCATGTCCAGGGTCGTGGAAATGTATGAATTTCTTATAAGACAGGTTGTGCATAAAAATATTCGGTATTTCTCAGAGAAGATTAGAAAGGGCTAACTTTTATCACAGACAATAAAGGATAAAAGGGAAAACAGCGCTGCAATGCTTTTGAACAAAATTAAGCCTATATATATATATATATATATATATATATATATATATATATATATATATATATATATATATATATATTCCTTCTTTTTTCTCAGATGCGAACAACTTCTGTCAGGATCAGATGATGAACTTACAGACAACTGTTGGCTTGCTCTGTCCCCACAAAATGTACACAGAGGGACGAAAACCAAACACCCAGTCCACATCATGATGTCCGAGATGGTGACATTCTGCGTCCATTTATCTTCCTACATGACCTCAAACTCAACACGAAGGCCTATATCAAGTGCGAAGTGGAAATAGAGGTGACCTGGATCGAGTGGGTAACTGCTGGAAGACCTTACATGACTCTGCACTTTCCAACACAAATAGAAGGACCTAGTCTAGGCTGTCAGATAATTTCGGCAACTAAATCACCCGTAACATCTAGCCTCTTAACTCCCCATATTACATTCCCCTTCATTATTATGTGTGATCAAGAGACTACCAAAACTCTGTGGAATACCAAACGTGAATTGTAGACAAGGATTATGGCAGCATTTACTAGTTCAAACAAGAAGACCGTAAGAAAAGTTTTCAGGAGATTCCAAGTCGTCTTATGGCAGTGGCTGAAACCAATAGCGATATCTTTGAATAAATCTAATCTATAGTATTTCTATTAATAGTACCACAACATTTTTAAAAGGATTATTTAGCATTAAATAACCCACGAAGCTTGATATGCCATTAAAAAAAGAAACCAACCTGATGCTATCTATGCCTGGAAACTCTATAAGGTCTAATTGCATATTTAAATTAGATATGTGTGCTCGGATTCATGTTTGAGTAGGGGCTGCAAGGGACTTTTTCTACCCGATAATTTGATATTTTTGGTTCGAAGAGAATAATTTAAAACTTTTGACACTAAATAATTAATCTGAGAACATTCGTATTTATGAGGATGTGTAGAAAAATTGTTGGACCAGCTAAGAATTTAATGCATTGAAAAAAAGTGATTTTCTAAAGATGAAAAAAAAAACTTGCGATGCAATGTTGACGCTATGGGGAATGGCATGTGTATTTTATTGCTCAAAGTCATTCTTTTCATGGTGGGTCCGAAAACTTTTCATGACCCCATGAGATATGATAATTTGTCAGGAAAATATTTGTAAATTGTCAAACATTTATGCAAACATCGCCTAAGAATCACTTTCGATAGCCATTAGGCTCGATATTATGTTATATCTTATTGTAACTGTTTAAGCAAATAGTGCTGGTATACAAATGGATAATTTATTAAAAATGAAATAAAAAAGGATTCGCAACTAGAAGAGAAACGAGATGACAAAGTCCGGTATGCTATGCTTGATTAAGCACCCTGGGCTAAAAACAAAAAGTTAACGATGTCACCGGATTCGATCGATCGTCTAAACGGTAGCAGGGGCTGGGTGGACGATATTGCCCACACAAGATAGAAGGGTAGGTTGAATGTTCTGTGAACTCTAATAAAAGAAACAGGGTTTCTCGAGTCACAGTCTTTTTGTGGCTGGGGTATGAGGAGACAAGCGTGTAAGGTGTTTGAGAGAACCATTAAAAGACACGAGAATAAATGTTTCCTACAAGAATGAAAAAGCTACTCCCACGTTGTATTTACTATTCATTTCCACCTCCATCGCCTGAAAAACTGATCGGATAAAAATAAAACGTCAGAAGTCCTAACACTTAGGACGAGATGAGTTTGTGTGTTTTCCCCACTCCCCACATCAGACGATTAGCCATTACCAATATCGCAGTTGTTGGTCACTTCCCAACACTTTTTATTTCATTGATGATATGATTAATTGTAAATAAACGAATAAACTTAATCAGCGGCAGATCCAAGATCATCAACACACGTTGTTGATTGTAAAAAAAAGCCGGGTAAAAGTCAATTTCAGATGTATTTCTTTACGTACCGTATCATAAAACTTCCCTACACTACCAGATTATTCAATTGATGAATTTTATATTACAGTGTGTCAACTCAAAAAATGGGACTTGATGCCACTTTGCTTAACACTCAACATTATAAGGTTAGGATCAAGAGTAAAGTGGAGCAATCCAGGGAATAGCGTTGCACCCTCCTCTACACCTCGGTGTAGAAGCTATTGAAAAGGGAGCCAAATGCAGTTTAATAACATAAGCAAATTGCACCCTTTTAGGGGGAGAATAACCGCTCAACATGTGATACCGGTAGCGTATTCTAAGTCTCACTGACAGTGATATGGCAAAATCCACCCCCCGCAAAAAAACTTTTATATCATGATTGTGTTTTACAAATATAATAGTATTTTCATTTCAGTTGGTTTGTGGGGTTTTTTTTTACCACAGTGCTAGAAATAGGACGCACCCAGTGAGAATCGAACTCGTCAGGGATTATCTGAAAGTATTTTTCTCTCTTTGCTTAATGATTGTGTTTTACAAATATAATAGTATTTTCATTTCAGTTGGTTTGTGGGTTTTTTTTTTACCACAGTGCTAGAAATAGGACGCACCCAGTGAGAATCGAACTCGTCAGGGATTATCTGAAAGTATTTTTCTCTCTTTGCTTTATGATTGTGTTTTACAAATATAATAGTATTTTCATTTCAGTTGGTTTGTGGGTTTTTTTTACCACAGTGCTAGAAATAGGACGCACCCAGTGAGAATCGAACTCGTCAGGGATTATCTGAAAGTATTTTTCTCTCTTTGCTTTATGATTGTGTTTTACAAATATAATAGTATTTTCATTTCAGTTGGTTTGTGGGTTTTTTTTACCACAGTGCTAGAAATAGGACGCACCCAGTGAGAATCGAACTCGTCAGGGATTATCTGAAAGTATTTTTTTTTCTCTCTTTGCTTTATGGAATATTTATGTGTTCATAGTGTAATTTTACATCGCTTTCTTTTAAAACTTCTTTGACATTCACGTTTTAAAATTGAATGAGAATCGAGTGAATTATTTGAAAGCTGTTCTTGGTTACAGACACATGGGCCCCAGACAGATTCAAATTGAAGGCGTCACAAAGTCAGAAATGCTAAAGATGAACACTTGGTTTCATGAAATTGTCTTTGATTTAATACAGGCTTTTTTTTTTAATTTATCAGATTCAGATGAGCTCAAATATCAAATGAATAAATTTGAATATTTGTGTAAATCTGTTGAACAAATGTTCGAAGATCGTTGAATGAGCTTCATAAATAATTTCACTTCAATGCTTTTTCGTTGCCGCTGGCCGATGATATATAACCATGGAAATCATAGCAACTTTTTATAAATATCACACGTTACATTGCTATTCACTTTTTTCCCTTTTAAACTATCATTTAATGTTGATTCGGTTTTTGTAAGACAACTGGATTACGTTCTCTGTATAAAGTTATATCAAAGAACTTTTTCCATTGTTTCGATTTTTAAATAACAATATTGTTTTATTGTAATGTTTATTGACTCATCGTCTTCTAAGTTCGTTTCTACGAATTTAATTTCGTGGAACACTCAGTGAAGAGAAAAACAAGGAAAAATTTACAGCTATGTATCACTTAAAAGCCACGGTTGGGGGCGAATAAGCATAATGTCGACCCCTTATCCTGTTCATAGAATTTTTATTATAACTGGAAAAATACCTGTAAAAATTGATATATCGATTGGAATGTGTGTCAGTATCAAAGTGCTGAATCGGTGGGATGGAAATCCTAGACTTATACAAAAATTGTAAGATACCTTTTAAAACAACAACCAAAGTACCCCTGAAAATACCCTATGTACTGCCCAGGATCAAAGTGTAGTTTCTGTATTGTGGAAATATTTATCTTATTAAACAAAAGAAAACTCTAAGATAATTTTAAATCTTCAAGCTTATGATAATACATGTTTTTTTAATCAATAAAATTCCAATAATTCAATACACTTAAAACAATATCAGGTTGACAAAATTCGTAGAGGAGGTGCCCATGGTGAAATGGTTATCGTTGTTGGAAATAAACATGGTGGCCCGAGTTCAAATCCTGAACGAGAATGATTGCATTTCACATAGCACTAATACCCTTGGGAAAGGTATGAATCCAATTATTCTCCCTCCAGCTATGGGTAAATAGTAGGACAGACTGGGTTCTTCAGCCTTGATCAGGCAACTAGTCTAGGAGAAGGAAAACTCTGAATTCAAAACCTGTTAAACTCCGCTAAAAATTGACCTTGTGTCATATCCTGCCCGAGCGGTGGGGTTGGTAAATAGGATAGGATAATACAATGAATATGAAAAGAAATATGTTACAATAAAAATTTGATTATCCACTATTCAGTAATGAGACCATATTGCGAAAATACTTCAGAAAGCTTCGTATGCGCACGCGACTTCCCCAATTTCACCTGCTTAACGACCTTAATCCCACATTGTCTTTGTTTTTAAGACAAGATTAGTCGGCCGCAGGTTTTTATAACAAATTGTATAAAAAGGGGATAGTTCCGCGAAAAAAAAAAAAACAATAAATCCAAGAATACATGTATTGTCGGTTTTATTCCCTTTTCAGGTTTAACCGTGATGAGGAACGTGTGATACTTCATCATTACAGACAGTATAAACACATACTATCTTGGTGAGAACGATAATCGAAATACTTGAAGTTTCGTATTCCATTTTGTCTAACGGTCAATATCTATTTCTACTGCATTTGTTCTTGTGATCAATCATAGAGGGCGGTAGTCGAGAGAGAGACCTCAACCTAATCCAACAGCCATCCCAACTGCCATTACTCTGTACTGCCACTACTCTCCAGCTCCTGACGGTTCCCTTGAATATATGGGGCATCGACTTCCAGAAAAGAAAAGCGACCCTCTCACGATATCTAGAAAATAATATCCTTATTAACCGAATTTTAACTGTACTAGCGCTGAAGTTTGTTTTTTTCTGGACCTTAAAAAAGAAACAAAAATAAAATTTTCTTTCCCATCAAAAAATCTTACTCTTTCTTGTTCTTATTTTTTTAAATCTATCGACCAACCAAACTGTTTATCTAAACTTTTGATTCTACAATACGTACACAGATCTTTGTAAATATATACATATAAGCCACGCCTATACGCACACTCCCATACAGATATGCTCACACCTATATATGTATATACCTACTGATATACGCTACCCCAATAAACATGCGTACCGATATAGATACGCTCGCATCTACCAGAATATGCATTATTACGCCTGAATATATGAAACCAGCGGAAAAAAGAGCTTAAAGTGTCACATATCATCCAAATGGCAAATAATGGGACATGTTGGAACAGTTGTAGAATTTCCTATTACTCAGTAGTAAAATCAGGTTTAGGTATATATATATATATATATACACGCTCCCCCATGGGGGTTGAGCACTCTGGCGAATGAATTGTCGGCCGCCGCTAGCGTAATGCAAAGCTCTTCGAAAGAATTGAGCACTCTGGTAGCCGATAAGGTATAAAAAATGTAAACAAAGGCTACTGCTGAAAATAAATACCTTAAAATTCCCTTAACCAACGTGGTCCGCTTGGTGGCCGAGAGGTCTGAAACTTAGTCTAACGCAAAGTTGGACGGGTTTCGATCCCGGCTTCGAGCGTACTGCGTGTCTAGCCACACTGAAGAGTTCTGATAGAACGAAACAGTCTGTCTGTGGATGACAATATATATATATATATATATATATTGGCAGCATTTCTTCGTTAATACAAATTTCATTAAATATTTTATGTCTACATATTTTCTTCTGGATCCGTTCGAATTCCCGTATTACTTTTATCGTATTCGGGGGGAATTGATTTATGTATTGTCCATAGTTGTATGTATCCCTAGTACTTTCTGCCCGACTTTGGGCCATCATCAGGGGAGGATCTATAACAAAAGTGGTGTAACTTTTGTTTTAGCATATTACTACTATGTAAGAGCGTCTTTACTGTGATGTTATTCTTACAGAGTGTAATTTGTCTCTTCACGAGATCGCGTCTGTATTCCAAAGTGCTGTTATATTTATGAGCTGCAGGATCATGGAGTTTAAAATATGTATATTTTGGCAGCATTTCTTCGTTAATACAAATTTCATTAAATATAATAGACATTTTATATCTACATATTTTCTTCTGGATCCGTTCGAATTCCCGTATTACTTTTATCGTGTATGTAGACATAAAATGTCTATTATGTTTAATGAAATTTGTATATACATACATATATATATATATATATATATATTTAGCAATCCCTCTGCACGGTCAAGATGTGATACAAGGTCAATTTTTTAAGCGAAGTTGAACTGGTTTGAAGGCAGAGCTTTCCTTCTCCTACGCCAGTTGCCATACCAAGTTTAAAGAGCCAGGCTGTCCGACTATTTACTCAAAGTTGGTGGGAGAATGGTTGGATGTATACCTTTCCCAAGGGTAAGTAAAAAGCAAATAGCTTCGTTCAGGATTTGAACTCAGGTCACCGTGTTCATTTCCAATGACGATAACCATTACACCACGAGTGCCTCTCTCTCTTTCTCTCTCTCTCTCTCTCTCTATATATATATATATAATGCAGTGGCGTGTACAAATATAATCGAATTTCTTACACTTTGCCGTGCGTGACTACAATAGAATCCCTAGCCCGGTGAATTATGTAAATATAGTTGATTCATCAATGCCGTGTTAGTTGAATTTCTAATAGCATACCGGATGCAAATATAACCGAATTGTTACTTCCGAGCTGTGTGCAAATATAATCGCCCTCCATGCACTGTGTCGTGTGCATATATAGCTGATGCCTAATGCTGCGTCTTTTGCAAATATAGTCAACTTCTAACTCCGTTCTGTGTGTTTATATCGTTGAACACGTAGCGCCTTGTGTGCAAATATATTCGGCTTCCTGGTGCCATGCTCTGTGGAAATATAGTCGATTTCATAGAGCCATGACGTGTGCAAATACAGTTGAATACCTCACGCTGTTTCGTGTGCAAATTTAGTCGACTTCCTAGAAATGTGTGTAAATATAGACTGTATGTGGCAACTGTATGCAAAATATGGTAATTTGGGCCGCAAACGTGCTGGTTAAGTTGAAAACTGAAGAAGATATCAGGAAAAAAACATTAACTTAACTTGGAATTTTAGAATATTATTGTTGCAAACAAATCGTTCTATTTGCGACTATATAATATTATACAAGAATAAATATATAATAGTCCTCTTAACTGAAGTCCTTGTGCCGTATATACCAAAGTTTAACGTACTTCGCATGGTTCTCTCGTTCATTTGCTGGAATTGTAGCTGAGATAATTTCAACATCCTTTCGTTACGGAGATCGGTTAGTAAAGAAGGCTAGACATGTCTTTTATAATCTGGCGCCAGTGTATTAGGGCCAGTGATTAGTTAGATTTAAAGGTGCATCGACCAATTAAATGTGTTATACATGGCCTTTAAAGAGTGGCGTCGTCTAAGGGAGACAATCCACTTACCTTAGGGATATATATATATATATATATATATATATATATATATATATATCATCATGTCGCGCTGGTAGCACGGATATCCCTGACCCTCTCTCGCCACTCTTCCCTATCGTTCATCGCCCTAGGCAGGTCTTCCGGACAACATCTCGTATCCTCACATAGCTGCTGAATGTACGTTCGTGCTGGTCGTCCTGCTTTTGCAGGGCCATGTGTGGGGGTCCATAAGAGTACATCTCTTATGAGTTCGTCCCTTCTTCTCCAGCAGTGTCCTGCATGTCTGGCTCGTCTAACTTGAATAGTTTTCGTGATAGGAGGCAGGTGGCCGTACAGTTGGTGTCTTGTGGGGTGTTGCCGCCAGGACTTGTTCAAGATTGCTCGCAGTATTCTTGTGTAATCGCCGTCTAGCTTCTTCTCCAGCCGTTTTGTTAGCGTCCATGTAGTGCACCCATATAGCAGTATCGATGTGACCGCTGCCTGGAAGAAACTGCGTTTCATTTTATCAGTTAGGTCTGATTTCCATATAATCGATAGCCTATTGATAGCTGTCCATGCTTTCGTTAACCTCGTTTCGATGTCCTTTTCGGTTGATTCGACGCTGCTTCCTAGGTAAGTGAATTTGTCTACTAGTTTAAGAGGGGTTCCGTCTAGAGTGGAGATGTCCCCCGTTTGATTATAGCACATATATTCCGTTTTGTGTGCATTAACATAGAGGCCTATGCCTGCGGCTGCTCGTTCCAAACTATGCAGTAGTGTTTCGGCTTGGTCGGGTGTATTTGCCAGTATCGCTATGTCATCGGCGTAGTCGGCGTCGGTAATTGTTTTTGCGGGGTACCTTCTGCTTCTTTTCTTCGTCAGCTCGAAGCCATTCTCTCTGATTTTGTCAATCGATGTTCTAAGTACATGGTCTAGACAAATGATAAAGAGGTACGGAGCCCTTGTCGTACTCCTGCTACAATGTCGAAGTATTCTGTGTCTCCATCTGGTGATCGTACTTTTAATATATATATATATATATATATATATATGTGTGTGTGTGTGTGTGTGTGTGTAGTCCGTTTGCTGTTTCGTATTTTCCACCCGACTATTTTTGTTATATTTTGTATTATATTTTTTAGGAAAAAAAACTGAAAAACAAGTGCAACTCAGGAAATTTATAGATTTTTTTTTCGGGAAATATCTTTTTATTGTTTGGACAATACATATTCCTAAGATTTCATTGAGATTTAATCGTTTAAAAATTACAGTCTTCTTTGGAGGAAAGGGGATGTTGTGGTGGATGTGACTGAAAATTGGAAAATACGACAACGAAAGGGTTAATGAATTGCTTTTTGCCTTCAGAAAAAATCTTACATTTTTCAACACTGACTTGGTTCTTATTTGGGGGATATTAGAATACTGTTCGTCCAAAATAAAATATTTCTTTTTATTTATATGATTTATTATGAATTAGAAAATAGACAAAAAACTAAATAGGATAAAATATTTTGGCAGATTAAAATGAATCGTAAACGGATTAATATTTTAGTAATATAAATCATAATTTTTCTTTTATTGATATAGTTTCTCTTTATCGACGTTATTAATGATATAAAAGTAAATATTCCTGTCTTATAGATTTTTCAAGGACAATTATCGACTTGGCCATGTTGGACTTGGAGAAGGCTATGCTCATTATCCTAGATGACCTGTAATCGGCTAGAATTCCTTTATTAATCAATTCCATCAACAAATTCTAACATAATGTGGAACCATTTGCTTTAAGACTGTCTGAGCCTTGGATTAAGAGTTCTTCTTCTTCTTCTTCTTCTACACTTTTGGTGATATGCACCACAGACAATTATTTGCATTGTTTTTTGCTTTTTGTTGTTGTTGTTTTTTTTTTTCTATTTCAAGGTGAATTTCCGATAAAAATCATTTAATCACTTTAATATTTTATCAATAATTCCCAAACAAAGCATTTGTTTTATCATTTTGAAATGGACAGACAATTCGATATTATTGATTGAGTTGTTTTTTTTAAGTAAAGAAAAAAGATGAACGCCTGGATTTAATAAAACGCATGCAAAATGAACAAATAGTAAATGCAACCGCTGCAATAATTACTACTGCTACTACTACTATTATCACTTTTAGTACTACTACTACTACTACTCTTACAGCTGCTATTACTACGACTACTACGCTTACCCTTGCTATGACTACTGCAATTATTAACGTTGCTCTTACTATTACTGGGGGTGTCCTCGTGGTGTAATGGTTAAACGCGAGTTCGAACTCCAGTCGCGCTATTACGTTCACTTTCGGACAAATACTCTTGGGGAAGGTATGAACCCCCTTATCCTCCCAGCTATGGGTGAAATAGCATCACTACTGTTCTTCTGGAAGGGTGACTTTGGCATTAGATAACCTACGAACGTTGATATGCCATTAAACAAAGAAACCAAAGCTTACTGGGACTATTAGCAGCTACTGCGACTACTATAACTAATGCTACTATTGCTACTTATACTACTATTCTTCCTGTTACTACTTCTGCTGTTCTTACTATTACTGTTAATATTACTGCAAAAACTACGATTGCTACACTAACTGTATTACTACTACTACTACTGCTGCTGCTGCTGCTGCTGCTATTTGTAATACTACTAAAGCTCCTAGTACTACTGCTACTTCTACTGCTGCTGCTACCAAAGCCAACGACAACTGTTCTTACTACTACAGGTAATAATACTTCTAATATCGCTGCTACTACTGCTATTATTACTGCTATTAGTATTGCTACTATGATAACTATTACTACTACTATTACTAGAATACTACTTCTTATAGATTCTTAGCTTCTTTTTTTTTATAAATTTGTTTTTCCTTCTTCTCTATGCGCCAATGGTAATTCAAGAATAATAAAACAAGTCAACCACAGCTGCTTGTTAAGGATTATCGTTATTAGTTATCTAGAGAATGTTGTTTTATAATCTGAAGCAAAGTAGTAATTGTGAATCCTATCAAAAAGTGGATGAAGCAAAAGGAAACAATGAATCAATAAATCTGAGATTATAGATGGCAGTGATTGTGTTCGCAGAAAACCAGTTCCATTCTTGTCCGAGTTGATTTCTTTCTTTGAAATACCAATGATTCAATAGGAATCATAATTATTATTACGCGCAAGTCAAAGTAAACCGCAAAGAGAAGTTGAATCTCACAAGCTGGAAATCAATTTTTCAATTTCTTTCTTTAATTCTTTGAGATGAAAAGCAATTATTATTATTATCATTATTATTATTATTTACTCATTAGAGTTTTTCACATCAGCGTTAGCTAATGGTCTTTCACTGGAGATTGAGTGACAGCATGTCTCCTCAAGTCTCCAGCACTCTTCTCAGTATTCTGGCCGTCTTCAATAAATTGTTATATAGTTATTTACACGTTCATTCAGCATCACAACGACACCATAATTAAGACGCATGAAGGAAGGAAGACGCAAGAAGAATTAAGATGCAGGAAGGAAGACGCATGAAGACTTCTTTAGCAACATATTTACCTCTCACTTTATTGCAAGGGTTCGAAAGGGTTGTTGAAGGGTTGCATGTGAGAGGATGCTGGAGACCGAACATAAACTTCATATTTTGACCCCACTGTTATGACCGTCACGTTGTGTCTTTATTGTTCTCCTGATTGTCAACCAGAGGCCTTGGGGTCCACTCGATCGGGGCTTTTCCGAGGGCCCCCTCGGTCGGGTGTGGTCTTCCCTACCACATCTGGTCTCTAGCTGTCTGGAATTCTGCTGGCAACTGCATCGGGGGGTTTCCGAGTGCCCCCTCGGTCGGGTGTGGCCTTCCCTACCACATCTCGTCTCTAACCCTCTGGGAGTCTGCTGGCAACTGCTTTGGCACCCCAAACTCAATAATTCAACGCCCACACGATCGCCTACTGGATCTTTGAAATCGGATGTTTAATCGTCATCAAGCGGAAATAACTGTCATGCAGTTCAGAGGTCACTCTCTTCCGGTGCATCAGTCTGTATTGGCAAAGTGGAACCTTCACCTTGTCCCATGTTATTAGCCTTAATCCGCCCACGCGATCTCTTTCGATTACTGGCCATTGGAATGTGTCACTTCCTTCCGGTGTATCACCTAGGAATAGCATTTTTGGGCCGGGGCGAAGGTCAAAATATAACATAATGCTGTTGTTTGGATGGTCTCCACTCGGCCGCCAACTTCCAAATCCTCCAGGCCCTTTAGTAATCCTTTAGTTACCGTGCCAAAAGCACCAATCACAATTGGTATAATTGTCACCTTCATGTTCCATAGTTTTTTCAACTCTCTAGCAAGGTCGAAGTACTTATCTCTCTTTTCACATTCTTTGAGTTTTATTCTATAGTCAGCCGGGACAGCAAAGTCGACAATTTTGCAGATTTTCTTTTCTTTTTTTTTTTATAATGTCTGGTCTTCTGGCCGAGATTACGTGATCTGTGTGTATGTCAAAGTCCCATAGGAGTTTGTGTGTGACATCTTCTAGGACAGGTGCTGGGTTGTGCATATACCATTAGTTGGCATGGTCAAATCTAAATTTCTTGCACATTTCCCAGTGGATCAACTTGCTCACTCAGTCATGTCTAGCCTTGTACTCCTTCAGTGTCAATTTGCTGCATTCGCTTATTATGTGATTGATGGTTTCATCTCTGTCACCGCATAGCCTACATTTGCTATTTTGTTGCGTCTTATCTATCCTCGCTTTGGTATGATTGGTTCTTATGGTGCTGTTTTGTGCTGCCATTAGAAGAGATTCTATTTCTCTCTTAAAGTTTCCTTTTATGAGCCATGTCCAGGTTTTATCGTGTGAGATGTTGTTGATTAGTCGTTTAAAACGTCCACAGAGTTGTTTTCCTTCCCATTTTTGTTTCCTAGTTATTGTCATTCTGTTATCTATCGTGTTGTCAGTATTGTTTCTGATGGCTGTAATCAGTCCTCGTTTGTGTTTTTCTATGTTGTCTTCGAGTCGTTGTATCGATGTGTCAACGCTGTCTTCGATGCTGGCAAGTCCTCTTCCTCCCTCTTTTCTTGGTACATATAGTCTGTCAGCGTCGTCTCTGGGATGTAATGCCTTGTGCAGGGTAATTAGTTTTCTAGTTTTTTGGTCCATTTGTCTAAGTTCATCTCTGGTCCACTTGAGAAAGGGTCCCGAGTATCTAACGAGTGGTACAGCCCAAGTATTTATTCCTTTGATAAGGTTTCTGCTAGAGAGCTTTGTCTCGAGTAGTTTTCAAGTTCTCCTGAGAAATTCTTTTTGAATTTTGTCTTTCATTTCCTCTTGTTTGATGGTGTCAGCTTCCAACATTCCTAAGTATTTGTTGGTCTCGTTTTCTGCGAGCGTTCTGATCTTGTCTTGATTTGGTAATTCTATTCCGTCAGTTAGATGTCGTTTGCCACTTTTCACGACGAGCAGGGTACATTTTTCAATGCCGAATTCCATTCCTATGTCTTGACTATATTCTAACTTTGTGTATTAGGGTTTCCAGTTCTTTTTAATTTTTTGCAAATAGTTTTATGTCATCACATAGTTTTATGTGGTTGATCTTTTCTTGCGATCTACTAAGTTTGTCTCCGACCGTGCATTTTCTGAGTATGTGGTTTAGTGGCATCATGGCAATTATGAATTGTAGGGGTGACAGTGTATCTCCTTGGAAAATACCTCTTTGGATCTTTGTTTCAGCCAAGCTTTTTTCTCCTGCTGTTAATTCACCTCTCCAGTTTTTCATGTTTTTTTCGATGAGGTTTATGACTTCATGTGATATTTTGTACATTTTGAGACAGTTTATTATCCTGCTTTGCAGAACCATATCATATGCCTTTTTGTGGTCTATCCAGGCCATAGCTAGATTTTTTTCGTCTGTTCTTGCTTTCATTTAGGGTGTGTTGATCTATGTAGAGTAACTCTGCTGTGCCTCTGGATCCTTTGCAGCATCCTTTCTGTTCCTCAGGGAACAAACCGCGGCTTGTTAGCAAGTAGTAGATCTCTTCCCTTATCTGTGCTGTTAATATTTTCCACATCATCGGTAAGCAAGTTATGGGTCTATAATTGTTTGGAGCAGTTCCTTTGCGTGGGTCCTTTTGGATTAATGTGGTCTTTCCTTCGGTTATCCAGTCAGGTACTTGTGCATCTTGTAGGCACCTGTTCATTTCTAGTGCTAGTCTGTCGTGAATGAAGGTGAATTTCTTGAACCAGAATCCTTGTATTCCATCATGTCCTGGCGTTTTCCGGTTTGATATCTTTTTTAGTGTTTCTTTGAGAATTATTCTTTTAGATTTTTGAGATTTTTTCACACAATTATTAGTTGATGGTCTCTCACTGAAGTTTGAGCGACAACAAGTCTCCTCAAATGGCCAGGACAAATGGCTCAATATTCTGGCCGATCTTAAAAATGCTGTAGTCTGGATGGTTCGTTGGGTTTTATGGCATATCAACCTTTATGGATTATTTAACGCCAAATCCATTTTTATACAAATAGTCAGTTCTGTTTCAAACAATTCAGTTTAGCATGAGTACACAGTTTAATTGTCAAAAACATTTCTATTTCAAACTATTCCGTTTATTCAAACAGTTCTAATTCAGCTAATTCAGTTTAGTATAAGTACATATTTTGTTTACACACAGTTAAATGTCAGAACAATTCTATATAAAACAATTCAGTTTAGTGTAAATAAAGATTCAATGTCAAAAACAGTTCCATTTCAAACAATTTAGTTTAGCTTAAGCACGCCGTTTAAATGTAAGTACAGTTTAATTGTCAAAAACATTTCTATTTCAAGCTATTCAGTTTAGTCAAACAATTCTAATTCAAACTGTTCGGTTTTGTGTAAGGATGCAGTTAGTTCTATTTAACCCATAGAAAGGGCCCTTATCAAGTGCTACCATTCCGGGCCAGAGTGGAATGGCAATGAAGGGGTGCTCCGCATTCCCCAAAGCCTCAGCATCACTGAAACCTCACAATCAGATTGTTTAGTGTCATATCCAGGACACTCATTGGGGGGAGTCTTACCCCTCTACAAAAGTGCAGTCGGTGTATTCTACAGCCCCAGCCGGCTGAGCAATGTGTTCTGGATGGTCTCTGCTTGTCCTCTGGTTTCTAATTCCCCAAGTGATTTCATCAATACTTTGGGGATTGTTCCCAGTGCACTAATTACAATTGGTATCACCGTCACCTTTATGATCCATTATTTTTTTCAGTTCTCTAGCAAGGTCTAGATTTTTTTTTTTTTTCGTTTTCTTTTATTCTCACTCTGTGCTCTTCCAAACGGTAAAGTACACTATTCGGCAAGTTCTCCATTTTTTGTCTTTTTTTTTTTTTTACTATCACTAGATCTGGTCGTCTGGCCGAAATTAGGTGATATGTTTGCATCTCAAAATCCCATGGAGGTTTGTGCGTCTCATTCTTCCGGACTGATTCCGGGTTGTGCATATACCACTGGTAGGTATGGTCAAATATCAATTTCTTGCACAATTCCCAGTGGATCCCCTTTACCATATGTGTCTAGTCTTATACTCTTTTCGCACTAATTTGTAGCATTCGTTTATTATATTATTGATCGTTTCGTCTCTATCACCACACAAACTATATTTGTTATTTTGCTGCACCTTATATATTTTTGCTTTGATATATTTTTGTCTTTATGTCGTTATTTTGTGCTGCTATTAGAAAAGATTTTGTCTCTCTCTTAAGGTTACCTTTTTCTTAAGTTAAGACTGGGCAAAGAAATCCGTGGTAACGGTACGACATGATAATGGTGATAATCTTCGAGCTAGGAAGAAGTAATCCGTTTGTATTTGAAAGTCTTTGAGAATTCTGTGTCTTAGTTTTAGGACAGATTCCAGTTTGTGCATATAACATATCTTTATTCACAATCGGTTTTTTTTTCTTTTCTTTTCTTTCTTTTTCTTTTTTTTTTTTTTCTCTCTCTCTCTCTCTTTTCAACTTTAATTGCTCTAATGAATAATTAAAGAGTCGAATCAACAATTTTTAACATTTAAGAAAGAGACGAGATTTACATTTTACGCAATTTGTGATCGGAATATTTAGCAAATATGGACGAAATAATGTTGTAACCTTTCATAAGTTAAGGTCTGAAAACACGAGATGATGCACGAGACTACGTGAAACCCAAGGTCAGGTGAAAAAAAATCCAAGAACGAAAATGAAAAATTTTTTTAAAAAAATCTTTATTCGATCAAAGAAAAATTGATTGGTTGGTTGGTTGGTTGGTTGGTTGGTTTTGTGGCATGTCAGGTCTTGGATTATTTTATGCCGAAGTCAATTTAACAATTATATAGATTGGAAAAGGCGAAGGGTATTAGCCTTCTTTATGAGATGGCGACAAGGCGGGAAAAGGAAAATGTTTGTGGAAATAGAAAAAATAGCAAGTGTTAAAAGTATCTTGAAAGTAATAAAACAAAAATAAAATAAAACACAGGGGAAAATGCAGAAAACATATTTAATAATGAGAAAATCATCAACTTTAATGAAAGGATAGAAAAATGTATCGATATTTCTGGTTAAACATCTTTTTTTGTATACAACATTAATTCGATAGTTCGTGTTAAGCACTATTTTAGGTTACAACTCAACCTCGATAGTTCGTGTTAAGCACTATTTTGGTTACTACTCAACCTCGATAGATCGTGTTAAGCACTATTTTAGGTTACAACTCAACCTCGATAGTTCGTGTTAAGCACTATTTAAGGTTACAACTCAACCTCGATAGATCGTGTTAAGCACTATTTTAGGTTACAACTCAACCTCGATAGTTCGTGTTAAGCACTATTTAAGGTTACAACTCAACCTCGATAGATCGTGTTAAGCACTATTTCGGTTACTACTCAACCTCGATAGTTCGTGTTAAGCACTATTTAAGGTTACAACTCAACCTCGATAGTTCGTGTTAAGCACTATTTTAGGTTACAACTCAACCTCGATAGTTCGTGTTAAGCACTATTTAAGGTTACAACTCAACCTCGATAGATCGTGTTAAGCACTATTTCGGTTACTACTCAACCTCGATAGTTCGTGTTAAGCACTATTTAAGGTTACAACTCAACCTCGATAGTTCGTGTTAAGCACTATTTAAGGTTACAACTCAACCTCGATAGATCGTGTTAAGCACTATTTCGGTTACTACTCAACCACGATAGTTCGTGTTAAGCACTATTTAAGGTTACAACTCAACCTCGATAGTTCGTGTTAAGCACTATTTAAGGTTACAACTCAACCTCGATAGATCGTGTTAAGCACTATTTTAGGTTACAACTCAACCTCGATAGTTCGTGTTAAGCACTATTTAAGGTTACAACTCAACCTCGATAGATCGTGTTAAGCACTATTTTAGGTTACAACTCAACCTCGATAGTTCGTGTTAAGCACTATTTAAGGTTACAACTCAACCTCGATAGATCGTGTTAAGCACTATTTCGGTTACTACTCAACCTCGATAGTTCGTGTTAAGCACTATTTAAGGTTACAACTCAACCTCGATAGTTCGTGTTAAGCACTATTTAAGGTTACAACTCAACCTCGATAGTTCGTGTTAAGCACTATTTAAGGTTACTACTCAACCTCGATAGATCGTGTTAAGCACTATTTTAGGTTACAACTCAACCTCGATAGTTCGTGTTAAGCACTATTTAAGGTTACAACTCAACCTCGATAGATCGTGTTAAGCACTATTTTAGGTTACAACTCAACCTCGATAGTTCGTGTTAAGCACTATTTAAGGTTACAACTCAACCTCGATAGATCGTGTTAAGCACTATTTCGGTTACTACTCAACCTCGATAGTTCGTGTTAAGCACTATTTAAGGTTACAACTCAACCTCGATAGTTCGTGTTAAGCACTATTTAAGGTTACAACTCAACCTCGATAGTTCGTGTTAAGCACTATTTAAGGTTACAACTCAACCTCGATAGATCGTGTTAAGCACTATTTCGGTTACTACTCAACCTCGATAGTTCGTGTTAAGCACTATTTAAGGTTACAACTCAACCTCGATAGTTCGTGTTAAGCACTATTTAAGGTTACAACTCAACCTCGATAGATCGTGTTAAGCACTATTTCGGTTACTACTCAACCACGATAGTTCGTGTTAAGCACTATTTAAGGTTACAACTCAACCTCGATAGTTCGTGTTAAGCACTATTTAAGGTTACAACTCAACCTCGATAGATCGTGTTAAGCACTATTTTAGGTTACAACTCAACCTCGATAGTTCGTGTTAAGCACTATTTAAGGTTACAACTCAACCTCGATAGATCGTGTTAAGCACTATTTTAGGTTACAACTCAACCTCGATAGTTCGTGTTAAGCACTATTTAAGGTTACAACTCAACCTCGATAGATCGTGTTAAGCACTATTTCGGTTACTACTCAACCTCGATAGTTCGTGTTAAGCACTATTTAAGGTTACAACTCAACCTCGATAGTTCGTGTTAAGCACTATTTAAGGTTACAACTCAACCTCGATAGTTCGTGTTAAGCACTATTTAAGGTTACAACTCAACCTCGATAGATCGTGTTAAGCACTATTTCGGTTACTACTCAACCTCGATAGTTCGTGTTAAGCACTATTTAAGGTTACAACTCAACCTCGATAGTTCGTGTTAAGCACTATTTAAGGTTACAACTCAACCTCGATAGATCGTGTTAAGCACTATTTCGGTTACTACTCAACCACGATAGTTCGTGTTAAGCACTATTTAAGGTTACAACTCAACCTCGATAGTTCGTGTTAAGCACTATTTAAGGTTACAACTCAACCTCGATAGTTCGTGTTAAGCACTATTTAAGGTTACAACTCAACCTCGATAGATCGTGTTAAGCACTATTTCGGTTACTACTCAACCTCGATAGTTCGTGTTAAGCACTATTTAAGGTTACAACTCAACCTCGATAGTTCGTGTTAAGCACTATTTAAGGTTACAACTCAACCTCGATAGTTCGTGTTAAGCACTATTTAAGGTTACAACTCAACCTCGATAGTTCGTGTTAAGCACTATTTAAGGTTACAACTCAACCTCGATAGTTCGTGTTAAGCACTATTTTGGTTACTACTCAACCTCGATAGTTCGTGTTAAGCACTATTTAAGGTTACAACTCAACCTCGATAGTTCGTGTTAAGCACTATTTTGGTTACTACTCAACCTCGATAGTTCGTGTTAAGCACTATTTAAGGTTACAACTCAACCTCGATAGTTCGTGTTAAGCACTATTTTGGTTACTACTCAACCTCGATAGTTCGTGTTAAGCACTATTTAAGGTTACAACTCAACCTCGATAGTTCGTGTTAAGCACTATTTTGGTTACTACTCAACCTCGATAGATCGTGTTAAGCACTATTTTAGGTTACAACTCAACCTCGATAGTTCGTGTTAAGCACTATTTCGGTTACTACTCAACCTCGATAGTTCGTGTTAAGCACTATTTTAGGTTACAACTCAACCTCGATAGTTCGTGTTAAGCACTATTTAAGGTTACAACTCAACCTCGATAGTTCGTGTTAAGCACTATTTTGGTTACTACTCAACCTCGATCGTTCGTGTTAAGCACTATTTAAGGTTACAACTCAACCTCGATAGTTCGTGTTAAGCACTATTTTGGTTACTACTCAACCTCGATAGTTCGTGTTAAGCACTATTTAAGGTTACAACTCAACCTCGATAGTTCGTGTTAAGCACTATTTTGGTTACTACTCAACCTCGATAGTTCGTGTTAAGCACTATTTAAGGTTACAACTCAACCTCGATAGTTCGTGTTAAGCACTATTTTGGTTACTACTCAACCTCGATAGTTCGTGTTAAGCACTATTTTAGGTTACAACTCAACCTCGATAGTTCGTGTTAAGCACTATTTCGGTTACTACTCAACCTCGATAGTTCGTGTTAAGCACTATTTTAGGTTACAACTCAACCTCGATAGTTCGTGTTAAGCACTATTTAAGGTTACAACTCAACCTCGATAGTTCGTGTTAAGCACTATTTTGGTTACTACTCAACCTCGATAGTTCGTGTTAAGCACTATTTTAGGTTACAACTCAACCTCGATAGTTCGTGTTAAGCACTATTTCGGTTACTACTCAACCTCGATAGTTCGTGTTAAGCACTATTTTAGGTTACAACTCAACCTCGATAGTTCGTGTTAAGCACTATTTTAGGTTACAACTCAACCTCGATAGATCGTGTTAAGCACTATTTCGGTTACTACTCAACCTCGATAGTTCGTGTTAAGCACTATTTTAGGTTACAACTCAACCTCGATAGTTCGTGTTAAGCACTATTTTAGGTTACAACTCAACCTCGATAGTTCGTGTTAAGCACTATTTCGGTTACTACTCAACCTCGATAGTTCGTGTTAAGCACTATTTCGGTTACTACTCAACCTCGATAGTTCGTGTTAAGCACTATTTCGGTTACAACTCAACCTCGATAATTCGTGTTAAGCACTATTTCGGTTACTACTCAACCTCGATAGTTCGTGTTAAGCACTATTTTAGGTTACAACTCAACCTCGATAGTTCGTGTTAAGCACTATTTCGGTTACTACTCAACCTCGATATTTCGTGTTAAGCACTATTTTAGGTTACAACTCAACCTCGATAGTTCGTGTTAAGCACTATTTTAGGTTACAACTCAACCTCGATAGTTCGTGTTAAGCACTATTTTAGGTTACAACTCAACCTCGATAGTTCGTGTTAAGCACTATTTTAGGTTACAACTCAACCTCGATAGTTCGTGTTAAGCACTATTTCGGTTACAACCCAACCTCGATAGTTCGTGTTAAGCACTATTTTAGGTTACAACTCAACCTCGATAGTTCGTGTTAAGCACTATTTTAGGTTACAACTCAACCTCGATAGTTCGTGTTAAGCACTATTTTAGGTTACAACTCAACCTCGATAGTTCGTGTTAAGCACTATTTTAGGTTACAACTCAACCTCGATAGTTCGTGTTAAGCACTATTTCGGTTACAACCCAACCTCGATAGTTCGTGTTAAGCACTATTTAAGGTTACAACTCAACCTCGATAGTTCGTGTTAAGCACTATTTTAGGTTACAACTCAACCTCGATAGTTCGTGTTAAGCACTATTTTAGGTTACAACTCAACCTCGATAGTTCGTGTTAAGCCACTATTTTAGGTTACAACTCAACCTCGATAGATCGTGTTAAGCACTATTTCGGTTACAACTCAACCTCGATAGTTCGTGTTAAGCACTATTTTTGGTTACAAATCAACCTCGATAGATCGTGTTAAGCACTATTTTAGGTTACAACTCAACCTCGATAGTTCGTGTTAAGCACTATTTTAGGTTACAACTCAACCTCGATAGTTCGTGTAAGCACTATTTTAGGTTACAACTCAACCTCGATAGTTCGTGTAAAGCACTGTTTTAGTATACACGATAAGCTCAATATATCGAGTTAGACGCTATTTTAATATACCAAGTTCGATATTTCAAATTTTCGTATCAAACACAACTTTATTATTTCGGGTTAAATAATATTTTAGTAAACACCGTAAGGCCGATATTTTGGATCAAGCTCTAGTATTGTCCGTCTTTTCTTTTTCCTTTGTGTTTGTGAGATCGCTATCTTCTGGGCTCATGCACTGTAGTGGTACTCATCTGCAGAATGCAACAACGATGGGTCTGACATCGTGATGTAGCAAAATATGGTTATCGTCATGAAGTCCACGAGTGATTTGTAGTTCAGCCTTGAGTATTCAACATCTCTCGTCTTCGGCTAGCACTGGTTAACGGAGACAACGGGTATTTAGACTCACTAAATTTTCGCGGCAAAATAAGGAAAAGTTAATTTTGGTTGAAAAATGTTATCTGACTAGCAGATTCTGTACAGACACTGCCTGCTGTCTAGAGGATTTACACAGAATTATGATTGATAGGGACGGATGACGAGCGAGAGTCAAAGGAATCCGTGCTATCTGTACGCCTTGATAATGAATCATTGTTGAGATCATTAGCCTGATATAAGTAAAGTAAAGTTGTCTCCCTTTAGTCGAGGGCGATCAGAAGGCTCCCTTTTCAATAGCTTCTACACCGATGAGTAGGGGAGGGCACAACTCCTTTCTCTGGATTGCTTCACTTTACCCTTGATACGTACCTTATATTGCTGAGTGTTAAGTAAGGAGGTATCAAGTACCATTTTAGAAATCTTTGGTATGACACGATCTGGGATCGAACCCAGGTCTCCCGGACCATTGGCGAACACTACCCACAGGGACAAACCAGATATTTGGGGCTGAGCATATTTAGTATACATTGTATGTCCAATATTTCGGGCTGAACAGTATATACTCTGAGTCTGATAATTCAGTGTTTGCCCTTTTTCGAGTTGATCGCTACTTTTGTAAGTCCGCTATTTTAAATTCAGTGAGATCGCGTTCATCTAATAATAACAGAAGGTTTAATACAGCGATAATTCTCAGTCTCTTTGAATAAAATGGTGGCATAGATCCAAAATAAAGATGTCTTCACCCTGGAACAATGTTTGAATATGATTTTGCTAAATTTCGTGAGCAGTTTGTGAATCCGGCCACTGGTTACCTGCTAGCTAAGAGAAGAAGAGTTCAGAGGGCTAAACATGTGATATTTATTTCCTTTTTCAATGACATCATTGCAGAAATAGCATATCATTATCACCTTTTGCTTTCTTAATATGAGATTTTGCTTGTTGCAGATTGATGAAGGCGATAATAAAGATCAAAGTTTGGTCATAACACTCTTCTCATTACAATGAGATCTTTCGGTATAATTTGGCTTTGATGCAAAGCGCGCGAAATTGATAATGAAACAGATCATAATTCTCAGTAATTGGCAACGAGTGACATGCGAAATAGCCTTTAGTTATCAATCAACTAGCACTTCTCAGATAACCATCGAAGTTTTCATGATACTTTGTCTGAAGCATTCATTATAGCAACGAATGGACATTTATTAAAGTCTGCTTGCAAACAGTTCAACTTTCTTCCACTTGAAGTTATCCTGCTTCGCTCAGCGACGAGACCGTTGTATAAAATGACCACATCAATAAAAGCATTCCCATTAACGACACAAACATTTACATTTTGATATGCTCATCTACACAACTAAATGATATCTGACACTAATAAATGCTAATCAGTGTTTCTGATTCCAAGTTAGTTTATCCAGTTTGGCACCTGTACGAAACATGTACGCTTAATCGGTGAATTCCTCAAAATCCTTTACGTGCCGACAAAAATATTAATGTGGGATAATTGACTCTGAATGTTCTATTAAATGTATATCATTTTCGAAATAGATAAATGTTTCTACTTACCCAACATATCTGATTACTGGGAGGAGTTTAACTTTAGTCTCAAGACTTTTAGAGTCAAATGAGTGCTCAAAACAGTTAATCTGAAATTTCAATTTTTAAAAAAGCTATATGAAAATTATACAAGGATGTTGGGAGTTGTTTAAAACAAATCCTGGAAGCAGCACCCAACACAGTAGCTGTACGGCCAATTCCGTCATGCTTGCAAACCATCCAAGCAAGACGAGAAAGATGTACTGGGTATTGATGGACGAAAACATAAGCCAATTTCTCCTATGAACTCCAACACATTGAAAAACCAGAATTTTTTGACTAGAAGATTCTGTACAGACATTGCATGCTGTCTAGAGGATTTACTCAGAACGATAATTGATAAGGACGGATGACAAGAGAGAGTCAAAGGAATCCGTGCAATCGGTACGTCTCGATAATGGATCATTATTGAAATCAGTGTTCAATTGATTCAATTTGTCATCTCTGTGAAACGTTATTAACGCTAGTAACCCAAACGTTCTCCTTTAAGTTTACCTTCATCCAACTTATATCATTTCTTTGACTTCTTTGACTTCCTTCAATTCCTTGATTTTCTTCAACATACCATGTTTGTTGGCCCAGTCAGCTGGGGTTGCAGAATACAAAGATAAGTGTCCAAGATGTGAAACTAACAAATCCGATGGTGAGGCTCCAGTAATGTTGAAGCTTTGAGAAATAAGGAGTACCCGTTCATTGCAATCACTCCCAGAACCACTCTGGCCCAGAGAAGTAGCTCATTATAGGGCCCTATCTATGGGTCAAATAGAGCTGTCTGAGATTTAAACTGCGTACTTGGACATTTGAACTGAATGCAAACAAATGACTTTGGCGAAACTGAATTGTTTGAAATAGAAATGTTTAATCATGACTGATGTTTAATTGAAATGTTAGCGTTAAATAGCAATACTTGAAAAATTAACTGTGTGCAAATAAATGATTTGTAATCAATAGAATTATTCATACTATATAGAAATAAGTGAAACCATTTAACCGTATGCAAAAAATATGCTCAGGCTCGTTTAAAAATGTTATCGACAAAATATGTTTACTAATCATATATTCGATATGTATAAAAAGGATTTGGCATTAAATAACCTATAATGGTTGATATGCCATAAAACCAAACCGCGTTTCAGTCACATTTTTCGATTTACCTCACTTCTTTTAACTTAACTTGCTTCATCATCCCTCACTTCATTCACTTCCGTCAATTTACCTCACTTCTTTTCACTTATTGCTCTTATTTCACTTTTAGCCTCATTTCCTTAACTTACTTCATCTTCCCTCACTTCATTCACTTCCGTCAATTTACCTCACTTCTTTTCACTTATTGCTCTTATTTCACTTTTAGCCTCATTTCCTTAACTTGCTTCATCTTCCCTCACTTCATTCACTACCGTCAATTTACCTCACTTCTTTTTACTTATTGCTCCTATTTCACTTTTAGCCTGATTTCTTTAACTTACTTCAGCTTCCCTCACATCATTCACTTCCGTCAATTTACCTCACTTCTTTTCACTTATTGCTCTTATTTCACTTTTAGCCTCATTTCTTTAACTTACTTCAGCTTCCCTCACATCATTCACTTCCGTCAATTTACCTCACTTCTTTTCACTTATTGTTCTTATTTCACTTTTAGCCTCATTTCCTTAACTTGCTTCATCTTGCCTCATTTCATTCACTTCTGACAATTTACCTCACTTCTTTTGAATTATTTGTTTTTGTTAAACATACCGTGGTTTCTTCACTCTTTCACTTCAATACACTTTTCCCAAATTCAGTATACCTCACTTCCTTGACTTCTTCAGCCTTGGTTAAGCAACTAGTCTAGGAGAAGGAAAACTCTGAATTCAAACCCGTTAAACTCCACTTAAAAACTGACCTTGTGTCATATCCTGCCCGAGCGGAGGGGTTGGTAAATAGTACCTCACTTCCTTGACTTTATGCAGCTTACTTCACTCTCTTTTTCTTCAATTTATTTAGCTCTTTTGTCTGAAAATAATAGAGCTTATTTTACTCGAAATAAAGAGAAAACAAATATTTACACAAAAGTTTGTCAAAATTGATTTAGATTTTTCCTCATAAGCGATAAAAGATTCAGCAAAAAACAAAATTAACGTTAAAATTTGCACCAAACAAATTTTAGCTTAGCGTCTTAGTTTATTTTCCATCCGTCGTTTCTGTTGTACTCCTCATGGGGTAATGGCTAAAGTGCTGGTTTACAGACTTAAAGGACGAGAGTTCGACCTCCAATCGCGGTATTATGTTCACTTTTGGTCTAATCCCCGGGGGAAAGTATGTACTCACTTATCACTCTAATTATAGGTTAAATAGTATCATTGCTGCTCTTCTATAAGAATGGGTTTGGCATAAAATAACTCAATAAGAATTGAATTGTTTGATTATTTAACTGTGTGTAAACAAATGGCTGATGTTTAATTGAATTGTTAGTGTTAAATAGCTATACTTGAAAAAATTAACTGTGTGCAAACAAATGATTAATAATGAAGAGAATTATTGATATAAGATAGAAATAAGTGAAACCATTTAACTGTGTACAAAAAGAATGAGCTCAGGTTCGTTTAAAAATGTTATCGCCAAAATGTGTTTACAAATCATGTATTTAATAAATATTTGTTAAAAGGATTTGGCATTAAATAGCCTACAATAGTTGATATGCCGTAAAACTAAACTAAACATATAAGTGGAGTTTGCATATTATTATTTGTTAAATATCTGTATTATAATTTGTTCTTAGGTTGAATTTTATTTATTCATGGTATAAATTTTGTTTTCATAATTGGGAATTGCAATTGCTGTCTTTATATATATATATATATATATATATATATATATATATATATATATATATATATTATTTATCTATTTTCTTAATTTATATTATGAATAAATATATAGATAAAATATCTATCTGAACAGAAAATAATTAAAACTTGAAAAACGTTTATTTATACATTGAATTATGTTATACCCTTTACAAGCCTTAATACATATAAATCTAGGAACTGTTTTTAAAATAGTAACCTTTGAACAATTGTAACTTTATCTAATATATAAAATAGATTTGACAAAACACTAATAAATAACACTGAGATCTGCAAGTGTCGTGGTATGAGACTAAACTGAATCTAATGGTGAGATCTGGGGAAGTGTGAAATGCTCCTTCATTTCCATTATTCCTATGTCCACTCTGACCGGACTGGTCGTGCCTTTTAAAGTGTCCCATTTATGGCTCAAATAGATCTGATTAAAAATTATTCGTATTCGGTAGAATCTTATACAAAAAAAAAAAAAACTCTCGAAAAATGACAACACACAACAATGTGAATATGAACGAGATTCCCCAACCTCAGATACTGAAATCATTACAGAGGAGAAACGCTATCAGAAACACTGCACCAAATTGGTTTTCACATCTTATTTCTCTTCGATGTAGTAATAATTCACTTTGCTTTTTGCTTAAATGTAGCACAAGGCCATATGAATGGTACACCTAATGAGACTCGAACTCACTCGTAAAGGTTCACTAGTCTAGCTAGCTAACCATTACACCACCCGAGGCGACGAAAATAATTTACTAAGCTTATTGCTTAAATGTGGCACGAGGCCGTATGAATTGGACACCTAATGAGACTCGAACTTACTGGTGACATATTTGCTAACCATTACACCACTCAAGGAGCCTCCTTATTTTATATAGTACGTTTGTCTTTTTTACTCGTATTTATTTAATAAGAGGAGGGATATTAATTTATGTAAAGATTTATGAAACTGAGACAAGTTAGTTGATGTGAAATGTTTTCTTCGCGGCAGAAAAGTGGCTAGACGCTGTAGCGTGGTCCGATTCAAAGAGTATCCTCCTCATAGAATTGTCTGTCTCCTGGGAAGAAAACCGGAAGGAGGCACACGAGCGGAAGAAATACCGATACGAGACACCGCGTGCCGACTGCGTGGAAAAGGGTTGGATATGCCATGTGATTCCTATTGAGGTTGGCTGTCGTGGTTTTCTTTCAAAATAGGAATCACTGCCCGCAGTTTGAAAGTTACCTCATATCGTCTTCAGACCACTGTGCAATATGCATCAAGTTGGATTTGGTCGAGAGCGAAAAGTCTTCAGCATCTATGAAACACACGCGGAATCACCATTCCCATGTGATTGCATCACATTAAGAAACGATTGCTGCAAGCGCGTAATGACATCAACGGCCGAAAGTAAACGCGTTTTAAAAATCACAAACTGCACTAAAAATGAAGAACTTACAATGTATTTTTTCCTTTTGGTTTATCTGGCCTTAAAGAACGACACACAACCATACACAAGAGAGGATATCCAACAACACTGATAAATAAAGGGTTGGAATTCGCAGAAAAAATACCCCAAAGAGAATTAAGGAACCCGAAAAAACACAACAACAAGAAACCTCTAGCATACGTCGCAACCTATAACAAAAATAATCAAGAACTATTCAAAGAAAAAATGAAAAATCTAGAATAAATTGAACACAAAGACAAAATCAAAGAAATACTGGACACAACAAAAATAATTAAAAGCCAGAGACAATCCAAAAGTCTGAAAAGAATACTCACCTCAAAATATGTGATATAATTATAGAAGGTAAATCCTATATCTTTAAAAATCCGGAAATCAAATTCAGAATGAATAAAAAACTTAAGCTGCAACTCAAAAAACGAAGTCTACATAATTGAATGTAGCGAATGCAAAGAAATATACATAGGGTCAACACAGGCCCTTAATACAAGGACATCACTACACAAGAGTAATATAAAAATAGAAGAAAACAGAAAATTAAATGTTTCGAAACACCTATACCAATGTAGCAGAGGTAAATTTAAAATAATGCCAATTTATCAAACCAACGACTACACGCTACTTCAAATAAAGGAAAGGAATTTTATAGATAAATTCAAACCAAAGTTGAATAAAACATGAACCGTCCTCACACACAAACGGAAATAAACATACATACATACATACATACCCACACACACACACACACACACACATACATATATATAAAACATAAGTAATAAAAAACCATTCAAACTACATACACGAGAAAGTTAAAATTTCATTGAATACCCATTAACTTGACCTTATGCCTCATATGTTCTCAAACGAAAGCATCAAGCTGGAAACACAGACAGAGACACAGACATATATATATATATATACACACACACACACACACACACATACAAACATGCATAGATATCTGTATACATATACACAGAAAAAAAATTTAAAAAAAGGAAAGAGTTACCATTAAATTTAAAACAACACTCACACACACACACACACACACACACACACACACACACAAAATTCCCAAGACACACACTCACACACACAGAGACAAGAAAAAAACTGTTAGTGAAACCCAAAACCACTCCAACAGACACACACACTCACACACATAACGACAAAAACACATCAAATACCAAAGAGGGGTAAAGCAGACTAAAGTAAACTAAACGCTTGGTAGTGATAGGAGTGGCGGTACCGCCTTGAGCTACTGAAACTGTGTTATCACCCCTGGTTGGAGGCTGAATGCGAGCATGGTATCGCACGTGCTTTCCCATGTTGTATGAAGAATATATATATATATACATATATATATATATATATATAACTGTAATCTCTTAAAAAAATCAGTACATCATAGGGATTTTTTGTTCGAGCGAGCAATATCCTTAAATTTCCAAAATACAGTTTTCAGTTCAAACTGCGACTGGATGTTATTTTTAATAATTACCTTCGTTTACATAACTTGACAACTTTGTTTTGTTATTGTATTTGTTGTTAAATTCTATAATTACATTTTGTGGCAAGAATCAATATTTTGTCTCTTCTGTAATCATCATAAAAGAACAACTACTTAAAGAATTTTTCCAAACGAGTTTCTCATTGGCATTCCTTCATATCAAGAAACCCTTGTGATCGCAACTTTGAAAGATAAAACCAAATCAAATTGAGTGATCCGTCATTGGATCCTAATCATTCATCAGCTCTGCTACAATAGCACTAGATGACGTTATGCCTTTCAATGGCGGCTTAATAGCTTTTAAACGTATGAGAATGCGTGATTTGTATTTGAAAATGAAGGATTCAATGATTGATAATGTTTACTGCGCATGCTTCTCCAAAGCTGAAGACTCACAGGCAGAAAATTACGTGTATGGTACCTTTGTTTAATGGTACATCAACTTTCATGGATACTCGGCGTTGCTCGGTAGAAATAATAAGCGACGAAAAGGATTGCTTTATTTGTTTAACTGCATATCAACTCCCCATGGTTATTATTTGTTAGAATATTCGGACTATTGACTTTATCTTTATTGTTATAATCACAACGTTTCGGTCGATATGTCCTTCGGAAGGTGCTTGATGTCGAAATCGGTAGTCCACACAGAATCTTGAACTGAACCCTTTATTTGGCTGTAAACTGTTCCATGACCGGTTACAAGTCTTAGGTTATAGTAAGTATTCCTTGTTAGTCTTACCGGTTGTTCGGATTGAACCTGGAACCTCCAGATGATTTCACTCAGAAGCACCTTCACAACCAAATGTCTTATCAACTGCGCTGCGTGTCTTTGATGGACGTATGGTGCAGTAATAATAATTATCAAGTTTCATCTTAAAAATTTACACAACTAAATTCTAATGGGTTATTTAGTTTCAAATTATGATTTATTTCTAAATGTTTGTTTGTTTAGATGGTTGGTTTTATGACATATCAACCATTAAAGGTTATTTAATGCCTAATCCATTTTTATACAAATAAACAATTTTACTTTAAACAATTCAGTTTAGCATGAATAGACAGTTTAATAGTCAAAAACATTTCTATTTCAAACTATTCAGTTTCACACAGTTCAGTTTAGCGTAAGTACAATTTCAATGTCAAAAGCAGTTCTATTTCAAACAATTCCTTTTGGCGTACAAAAACAGTTTTATTTTAAACAATTCCGTTTCGCATAAGTACGCAGTTTAAATGTCAAAAAACAATTCTATTTCAAACAATTTAGTTTAGCATAAATACACAGTTTAATTCTATTGGACCCATAGATAGGACCTTATCAAGTGCTACCACTCCGGGTCAGAGAGGACCTGGAAGCGATGGCAATGAAGGTGTACTCCGTGTTCCCCAAAGCTCCAGCAATACAGGAACTTCACCATCAGATTGTTTGGTGTCATATCCGTGTCATTTGTTGGGGGTGGAGTCTTACCTCTCTGCAGTCGGTCTATTCTAGAGCTCCACCCGACTTGGCACACTATCTAATACAGATAATCTTTGGTATCGAGTATTACGATCTAATAGAAATAATTATACACGAGCAAAAGAGAAAAAAAATTCTACATTTATTCCTTTTATATATATTCTTGTAACTAATTTGATAATCGACATAAATTCGATATTTTAGCAGCTAATAAGAACTAATTTCTCTTATCTCATAAGGAAGGAAGTGTCCGTGGCAAAACAGCGAATGCGCTGGAGTGCAACATTTTAGTGAGTTTGAAATCCAGTTACGCAATTAGTTTCACTTTCGGACTAATACCCTTGAGAAAGGGTTGAAAACCCTTTTACCCATCACCTATAGGTTAAATAGTACAACTCCCGTTCTTCTACAAGCATATCTTTGGCATTAATTAACCCATGAAGGTTGCTATGCCATTAAACAAAACCAAATCGTTGTTCCATAGTTCTAGGGCTATGTGGAGTGATTCAGGAAAACAGAATCGAATATTAAAGATTTGGTTTATTTTAAAGCATATCAAATCTTTAAGGGTTATCTAATGCCAACATTTGATTCTCAAGTAAGTATTTGATTACAATCGTAACTTGGTTTTCTTCTTAAATTACACTTTTCTGTTTGATTGTAATCATTTCTTGGCACAAAGTTATATGAAGTATTTCTATCCATATAATAATTATATGGTTTCAAGTATTCCTATCTAATACTAATAATTATATGGTTTCAAGTATTCCTATCTAATATTAATAATTATATGGTTTCAAGTATTCTTATCTAATGCAAATAATTATATGGTTTCAAGTATTCCTATCTAATACTAATAATTATATGGTTTCAAGTATTCCTATCTAATACTAATAATTATATGGTTTCAAGTATTCCTATCTAATATTAATAATTATATGGTTTCAAGTATTCTTATCTAATGCAAATAATTATATGGTTTCAAGTATTCCTATCTAATACTAATAATTATATGGTTTCAAGTATTCCTATCTAATACTAATAATTATATGGTTTCAAGTATTCCTATCTAATACTAATAATTATATGGTTTCAAGTATTCCTATCTAATATTAATAATTATATGGTTTCAAGTATTCTTATCTAATGCAAATAATTATATGGTTTCAAGTATTCCTATCTAATACTAATAATTATATGGTTTCAAGTATTCCTATCTAATACTAATAATTATATGGTTTCAAGTATTCCTATCTAATATTAATAATTATATGGTTTCAAATATTCTTATCTAATGCAAATAATTATATGGTTTCAAGTATTCCTATCTAATATTAATAATTATATGTTTTCAAGTATTACTATCTAATACTAATAATTTTAGTCCATAGATGGGACACTAGCATGGTCTACCACAACGGTCAGAATAGGAGCCTCACTGCAAGATGTAATTTGTTTTAATGCACAATTTATCCCTTTGGGGAGTGTCATACGCCTCTGTAGAGGATACATTTGGTGTTTTCTAAACCCTTATGACAGAGCTTTTGTTGGAATGATTCAAGATCCTATTGTTGCAAAAGCTTACGGTCAAGTCGCGATAAAATCGACGGTTCACGTAGAATCTCCTTAGTCAAGCAGTATGTATATGGGTGACCACTAAGATGACCACTAAGGAAAGGTTTCAAGCTTTAGCATAGGAAAATGAATTAATTATACGGATAAAACATCAGACATAGAAAAAAGAAAAAAGAGATTAATTTTAAGAAAAACTCCTTATTGAGTTTTTTTCTATTTGTTGGATATGTTGTATAACTATATGCATATACGAAGCGGAAACATAATCAAACATAAATGACGAATTTCAATGAACGGACGAACACACTTCTTTACGAAAAAATATATATCTCACACACTTTATTCTCGAAAGGGTTGATGTTTCTGTGGTGTGTGAGAGATGAGTGGAGACAGGGACAGACCGCTATATTGACCCAACTTCTTCTCTTGACCATAGCACGACGTGTTATCTTCAAGAACCCTCTTAGCACTTCTTCTGCATCAACCGGCGGTCACTGACGGCCACAGCCCTCAGTCTGCAAGCTGGCCCTCACTCTGGCCTTCTGGTCACCAACTCTCTCAACTGCCGCCAGCATCTGCCTAAATTCTTTGATAACGCCCACTGCTTCCGCTTCTTCTTCTGCTTATTTACACAGGTGCATTTCTGATTGACGGCTCGGTCAAGGGTCAATATATAACCGATAAATAATAATGTTTTGTCCAAATTAAGATGATTTTGAATCTGACGATAAAGCTTTTAGCATAGTATAAACAACTTCTTTTGAATAGTGGGTAATAAGAAATTCTGTTGGTATGATAACATGCTTAATTCCGTCCGAATCTATGCACTCTACGTAGGTACAAAGTATCTTTTCAGTGATATTGTCATCGATAGCTACTATGTGGCCAAGCAATTGATTTCCATGAGTGCCCATTGCTATGTTGGAGATGATGACAATTGTTTAGCAGTTAGGAGAAAACAAACGCAACTCACCCATTGTTTGTTAATTTTCTTACTTCATCTACTGAAGCTGCGGAAATATGTGGAATCTTCTTAAGTTGACTTAACTGCTCTAGCAGCGTTTGCTTTCAATTGGGTCTTCATTTGTTGTAGATTTTTGGAGCCATAATTATAAAAATAACAAGCTACAAAAATTAGGTAGCATTAAACTTGGGAAAAGGCGTACTAGAGGTATTTAATAAATACAAATGTTAATAGGTTAATCTTTTATTCAATTAGTAAAAATATTAATTGATAAGGTAAAATGTTATACAATAAGTAAAAATGTTATTTAATAGGTTAAAAGATTATTTAATAAGTAAAAATGCTATTCAATAAGTTAAAATATTATTCAATGAGTAAAAATGTTATTCAACTGGTTAGAATATTATTTTATAAGTAAAAATGTTATTTAATAGGTTCAAAGATTATTTAATAAGTAAAAATGCTATTCAATAAGTTAAAATATTATTCAATGAGTAAAAATGTTATTTAACTGGTTAGAATATTATTTTATAAGTAAAAATGTTATTTAATAGGTTGAAATATTATTTAATAAGTAAAAATGCTATTCAATAAGTTAAAATATTATTCAATGAGTAAAAATGTTATTTCGTGGTTAAAATATTATTTTATAAGTAAAAATGTTATTCAATTGATTAAAATGTTATTCAATAAGTAAAATGTTATTTAACTGGTTAAAATGTTATTTAACTGGTTAAAATGTTATCAAATGAGTAAAAATGTTATTTATCAGGTTAAAAGGTTATTCAATAAGTAAAAAATATTTAATAAGTAAAAATGTTATTTAATAAAGTAAAATATTATCCAATGAGTAAAAAATGCTATTTTAAAGGTTAGAATGTTATTTAATAAGTAAAAATGTTATTTAATAGGTTAAAATGTTATTCGATAATGAAAATGATATTTAATTGGTAAAAATGTTATTTTCAAAAGTAAAAGTGTTGTTTAATAGATTAAAATGTTAATTACTCAATAGAAATTTTGTACTACCTCGTGGTGTAATGGTTAAAGCGATGAACTGCGGAATCGTAGTACGCGAGTTCGTACTCCAGTCACGCTATTATGTTCACTTTCGGGCAAATGAACCCCCTTATTCTCCCTCCAGCTCTGGGTAAATAGTAGGACGGACTAAGTTCTTCAGCCTTGTTGAGGCAACTAGTCTAGGAGAAGGAAAACTCTGAATTCAGACCTGTTGAACTCCGCTTAAAAGTTGACCTTGTGTCATATCCTGCCCGAGCAGAGGGGTTGGTAAATAGTACCTTTAACAGTTTTTACCGGCTTTCAACGTTTCAACATATGACGATCAAAATTTTAAAAAATCAGATACAACTAAACTCAGTATAAATCTAAAAAGATATTCAAAATTTCTCTACACTCTGCAAAGAAACCATCTTATATATCAAAACAACAACATTAGATTTTAAAGAAAAAATACGTTGCTTATGCCCTTGAAAATGACTATAAAATAATCGGGTATGATGAATGATATAATGAATAATTGCACCTGAAGTGTGAATTAATTGCATATAAAGTATTGGAGGTAAATTTGAGAAACGTCAAATTTAATTGATTATGTTATGTACAATGAAGATGTTTCTTTTCGATGTGAGTACGTTGAAGAAAGTTATTTTATTCACACTTGCTTTTGTTGTATAGTCACCATCATGATTAACTATACAAACACATAATACATATATACATATATATGCTGAATACATACTGACACAATAATAACAGACGAGCGAAGACTTCTTTAAAAAAATATACCTCTCACTTTATTGTAACGTTTGCGTGTGAGAGGGAGTTGGTGACCGAACAAAGACTGCAATATAATGACCCCCACTCTTATGGCCATCTGCGTTGTCTTTCTCGTTCTCCTGATGCTTAACCAGAACCCCTGGGGCTCAGTTTTCTGCTGAGTGCTGGCTTCCTCTACCACATCTTGTCACCAACAGGTCTCCAAAACTACTGGGGGCCCCGAGGGCCCCTTCTGCTGGGTGGTGGCTTTCCCTACCACAACTTGTCTCCAACTCGTTTGATCTCCAACTCTCTGGTCCCCAACTCATCCACTTCCAGTCTCACCGAGTTATATAATAGTTCAATCGCCCACTCAATCGCCCACTCAATCTTTGGAATGGCATGTTTGATCGTCATCAAGCGGAAATAACTGTTATGCAGTTCAGAGCTCACTCTCTTCCGGTGCATCAGTCTATGAGTGTATCATGGGCTTTTACCTTGTCCCATTTAGTCAGCCAAATCCGCCTAAGCGATTTCTTTTGATTACTGGCCATTGGAATGTGTCACTTCCTTCCGGTGCATCACTTTGGAATGACATGTTTGGCCGGGTCGAAGGTCAATATACAACACTTTTTATTATATCCAGCTGCATTTAATTGACTGATTGATTAGTTTTAACGGCATGCTACCCTGTCTAGGGCTATTTTATGCCAAAAGGTTACTGAATCAATTTCTTTGCATGTTCACATTCTCATTTTTTGTGTAATTATTTCGTAAAAGGTTTTCTTTTTCCCCTCTCTCTCTCTCTCTCTCTCTCTCTTTTTTTTTTTTTTTTTTTTTTTTGCACACTGTCTTAGCATTTCGAAATGAAAATAGAATTATAAATTTATAAACTTTTGAGAGAAAACGGTAATCATTCCTGCTGGCTGCAGCAGTTTTAGAGAGAAAAATGTAAATCAGAAAGTAAATAGAGAATCGTTTCAGATTCTTTTTCGATAATCCTTGCAAATTGCTCTCACATTCGTGCCCGCAATTATCTGTGGCATAACTATCGTCTCTGTGAAAGCTTCAACGGACAAGGGCAAGAAGCTAATTATAAAGAAACCTTTCCTGCATTTCAGCTATCCATACTAAGCTGGTCAATGTTTTCCCTCGAGTAGTTCATTTAACGATATCTTTGTAAATACAGGTAACGCATTATCTGGTTGGTTTCTGGTTTCTTTGTTTAACGGCATATCAACCTTTGCAGGTTATCTAATGTCAAAGCCATTCTCCTAGAAGAATAGTAGTAGTAGTATTTAACCCATACCTGGGAGGATAAGGGGGGTTCATACCTTTCCCAAGGGTATTTGCCCGAAAGTGAACATAATAGCGCGACTGGAGTACGAACTCGTTTACTACGATTCCGCAGTCCATCGCTTTAACCAGTACACCACGAGGACATCCCACGCATTAGCTGAGGTTTGCTTATATATATAATAAGTAAAAATAAAGTTGTTGACCTTTGTCGAGGGTGACCTGAAGGATCCCTTTTCAAAAGCTACTACACCGAGGTGTAGGGGATGGCGCTACTCCTTTCCCTGGATTGCTCCACTTTACCCTTGGTCCTTACCTTAAAATGTTCAGTGTTAAACAAGGGGGCATTAAGTGCCATTTTTTTGTGTCTTTGGTATGACTCGACCTGGGATTGAACGTTAGTCTTCCGGACAATTGGCGAACTCTCAACTCATTAGGCCAATGGGCCGAAGCCTTGTATCTCAGTTTGAAGCACCTTGCAAAACAGCAGCCATACGGCCACTTACATCATACAAACAATCCTAGAAAGACGAACAAGTCATTCTCAGTACTCACTAGAGAAACAGGAACGGATTCATTAACAACGTTTTTATAAGAACTACACATAAGAAAACCCGTGTTGACTGATCAGCAAAAAATTGTATTTGTCAGCTCTGCGCTGACACTGGATACTGTCTTAAGGACTTGCTAATAGCGATGGCTAATAGGGATAAGTAGCAAGAGTGACTCAAATCCACACTATCGGCACATCTTGACGATGATGATAATGATAATCAATTTAACAAATGTAAAGTATATAACACAAGTTCAAATCCTAAAAGTGGCTGATTGCATTTCACGAAGCACTGACACCTTTGGGAAAGGTCTGAATTCAATTATTCTCCCTCCAACTATGGATAAATAGTAGGGCAGATTCGGTCCTTTAGCCTTGGTTAGGAACCAGTCTAGGAGAAAAAACTCTGAATTCAAACCTGTTAAACTCCGCTTAAAAATTAATCTTGTGTCACATTCTGCCTATGCAGTGGGGTAGGTTAAAACATACTTTAAAGAATGTGTATTTGAAAGAGATTTTATGAGCCCGGGTAAAAACGTGTTCATTTCCGTGATTTTCGAAAATATCACCTACGAATTGTACCTAAACAAAGCTTGAAATGTTCTTTGATGCGATTGAAAAGATACGAAAAGGTACTAGATACGTTAAAGATGATCAAACTCTCTCTTAAAGACGTGATAGACAAACACACACACATATATATATATATATATATATATAAATGTGGATGACAATAGAGATATATACTCCCCTACCCCCGTAAGGTTGAGTTATCTGGCGAAGAAGTAATCGTGTTGCCATTAGCGTTTATTGCAAGCCTCTTCATATATGAATTGAGGTCTCAGTTGCCGTTTGAACGGATGTATGTAAACAATAGTAATTGTGATTCATAACCGTTTAAAATTTACTTCGAAGCTAATGGCTCCTCGTGGCTGAATGGTGAGAGGCTTGGCTTGGCTTGGCGTTTGAGTCAACCGGGTTTCGATCTCAGCTACGGGAAGCTAATGTCTAGCCACACTCATGAGTTCTGATAGAACGAAACAGATCTGTCTGTGGATGACTATATATATATATATATATATGTGTGTGTGTGTGTGTGTGTGTGTGTGTGTGTGTGTGTGATATTTTTCTTGTGATCTATTTCTAATATTATCGTTGGCGTTTGAATACAGTTGAAATTTGGCGGAGAACTGCTGCTGATTTGGTTTCCATAGAAACGAATCTTCTACATTCAAAAATCTAGTGGCAAAAGATTTACTCATGGGCAGATAATCCGAATAGTGCTATGACATTGTTTCCGACATCAAAACTGTCATCTCCATCATGCCTTCTCTTGTGAGATATCCGTTGACTCTGAACTGAAAACAAAGATTTTGTAGATTTTTTAACGTTTTCGTTTTCTTTTTCTCCTGTTTTTCTGTTCTCGATCCAAAATAGCCGAGACATGTTCAATAAGATTCATGTCAGAAGACTGACTTTGTCATGAAAATCTCTTAATACCAGTTTAAACGTGTCATACTCTAGTATTTCTGCTGTAGAGAGCTCTATCGTGCATGAAAAGATGATGTTTTTGTTCCAAAAACAAGAGGCAAGTGGAGAAATAGTAAAAAAAAAATCGTATTTTCTGTGCGTTTGTATTGATATCACATTGTGTATTTTGTAGAATATTTTTTGCTATATAAATCGATAATTTAGAGTTGTTGAGAAAGTGTTATTTGGCATGTCTCGAACTGAATCATATTTTTTGAAAACGAAAATTATCAAAAATAATGTCATGTGACAAAGGATAACAATCCAAAATGGATGAATCAAATTTTCGAACGATTTGGTTGATTGAACGATTTGGTTGATTGAACTCTCACATGCCACTGATTTTTTCCCAAAAGTATTTGTTTCCCACTTTCTCTTAATTCAATACAGAAATGAAATATTTATAAATTAACAGATAGATTAGTTTTAACGTCATATGAATCCGTCTAGGTTTATTTTATGCCTAGAGGTAAGGGAATATCATTCATTATACGATCATAGGCCGAGTGTTCGCCAATGGTCCGAGAGACCTGGGTTCAATCCCAGGTCGAGTCCTACCAAAGACTTTAAAAATGGTACTTAATACCTCAGCAATATAAGGTACGTATCGAGGGTGAAGTGGAGCAATCCAGGGAAAGATGTAGCGCCTTCCCCTACACCTCAGTGTTGTAGCTATTGAAAAGGGAGCCTTCTGATCGCCCACGACAACGGTCGCCAACTATATGATCATATTTACAGTTTTATGTAGTTTTTCTGTATACAGTTCTATCAAATACAAATAATTTCTATGCAGTTCTAATGGACCCATAGATGAGATCCTAACAGGAATTACCACTCCGGGGTCAGAGTAGACCTGAGAGTAATGGCAATTAAACGGCACTCCAAATACCTGAGATCGCCAGAACTAGAAATTTATCATCAGATACAGTTTAGTCTCATTGTCACCAAATCGTTCACTCGACCACTTTGCGTCTGACCTTCCCAGGTAGGAGATCAAATCTCTGCTGAATCAGTCGTTTCCCCACGTTGTGTATTTTAGATCCAGACCCTGGATCCAGTGTTTACGCCAAAAGTCGAAATCACCGGACCGGCTGATCATTTGATGATAAAAAATAAAAAGTTCAGAGAACGAACAAACACGGATTTGAATAATGAAATAATAATGTTTTTAGTCTGAAAAAGAACAAATAACAGTTACGAAATAATTGTTTTTATTTCGATGTTCCATCCCCCGTAAATACGAAGCAGAATGTCTTGGAATCAAACCCCTATCTTGCAGCGGTCAGTCTAAGTTCACAGTCAGTCTTTCTCACACAGACTCACTAAGTATTCTCAATGTGTAACGTTAATCTTATCTTCAGCTTGTTATCTTCAGTGATGTGAGAGGATCTGGTTATTTCCGAGTCTGGTGCAAGGCTCTTTCTACAGGATCTCCCTCTTGTTTCAAATTATCTCCAAAAAGGTCTCTCACAGCTGCTTTACGGCAAAACACAGTTTATATAATTGTTTCTTCTGTTTCCAAGTGGGCGTATTTCATCAACGGCCTTTAATTAATCTTCAACAAATTAATTTCATTCACTGTTGCTCTCTGTTACTCCAACAGTGAATCTTCATGCCTCTTACTAATTGATGGGTTTCCTTCATGACTGCTACAATAGGGTTGCCTTCTGACTGCTACAATAGGGTTTTACTACAATAGGGTTGCCTTCTGACTGCTACAATAGGGTTTTACTACAATAGGGTTGCCTTCTGACTGCTACAATAGGGTTTTACTACAATAGGGTTGCCTTCTGACTGCTACAATAGGGTTTTACTACAATAGGGTTGCCTTCTGACTGCTACAATAGGGTTTTACTACAATAGGGTTGCCTAATGACTGCTACAATAGGGTTTTACTACAATAGGGTTGCCTAATGACTGCTACAATAGGGTTTTACTACAATAGGGTTGCCTTCATGACTGCTACAATAGGGCTTTACTACAATAGGGTTGCCTCCTGACTGCTACAATAGGGTTTTACTACAATAGGGTTGCCTTCTGACTGCTACAATAGGGCTTTGCCTCCATCCCTCTCATTACGTCTCTTTCTATACTTTTCTCTGCAGTGGGGTTGACCCTTTTCTCGTCATGTGATTCATACGTCACAAGGTTACTTACTACCAAAATTAAGTCAAAATTTTCCATTTCTCAAAGTTTGATTTTTTCCCAGGGCAATCGCCTTGCATTAGGCTGACCCTTCCGTAACCCCTCTTCCTATTCACCGTCGTTTTGACGAGTGATTTCACCGACTTCAACCTTCTCTCTCTCTCTCTCTCTCTCTCTCTCTCTCTCTCTCTCTCTTGCTCTGATTAGAAAATTTCATTTGTTTCTGTATCTTTTTTTGTTAGCCAATAATTTAAAAATGTTTCTCGCTTCCTTCTCATTGTGACAAAATATTGCATCACCCTTTAAAAAAACGACGTATTGATGTTATTCTTCTAAAATTCGCCCTGCTCATTTCGAATAATAAAAACATTCCTTCTCGATTTGTCAGTGCACGGCCCAAATCTTCCAAAATCCACGCAGAATATTTTTTCTAGTAGGCTAGTCTCTGCAGCTCCAATATGCTCTGTTACATCATACCCAGAAACACCTCTATTTTTCTCGGAGGGGGCACTCAAATGATCATACAATCGGAGTATTCTAAGCCTCTCCTAAAGAGCCGTGAAGTGTCTCATCAACCGAGATAGGCATCAACACGCGACTAGCAAAGACTATATGGAAGTCAGACCTGACCGATAAAATGAAACGCAGTTTCTTCCAAGCAGCGGTCGTGTCGATACTGCTGTATGGATGCAATACATGGACGCTAACTAAACGTATGGAGAAAAGGCTTGACGGCAACTACACAAGAATGCTGCAAGCAATACTGAACAAGTCCCGGAGGTAGCACCCCATAAAGCAGCAGCTGTACAGCTACTTACCACCCATCAAGAAAACTATCAAAGTTAGACGAACCAGACATGCAGGACACTGCTGGCGAAGTAGGGACGGGCTCATAAGTGATGTACTTCTGAGGACCCCTTCACATGGACTTGCAAAGGCAGAACGACAAGCTAGAACCTACATACAGCAGCTCTGTGCCGATGTAGCCCTGAATACCTGCTGGAAGCAATGGACGATTGAGAAGGGTGGCGAGAAAAGGTTAGGGATATCCGTGCCTTTGGCGCGACATGATGATAATGAATTCTTATATAATTACATCCCCACACATTTTTATGAATAAAAGAAAATTTTCTTCTAAGCCAAACGTTCTAATATTTTATTTTTCTTCTGTAATGTTATACAATCAAAATGGATATCATCATTATCATCATTTTGTCGTGCTACTAGCACGGATTTCCCTTGACCCTCTCTTGTCTCCCGTCTCAATCGTCCATCGCTCCTTGCAGGTCTTCCAGGCTACATCATGTATCGGCAGAAAGCTGCTGTAGCGGTAGACAAATATAATAGCCCTTTTAGCCAGGCTTAAAATACGCCGATTGCGCCCCCACCCACCCTGCGAAAAAAACGGATTCCTGACTACGAAACTATAGTTTATTGAATGGCGATGTTCCAGTTCTGGACGACTGGAGAATGTAGAGTCACCTCTTTATTGGCATTACTCGGTAAAAACATCAAGAGCTTCCCAGTTATGCCTCATGTGAACAAAATATTGCAAAACTTTTGACTCACTCTAGTGTTGTATAATTAAGGAATGATTTTTTTATATTAACCATTTTTCGTTAATTATATCTTATCCTTCAGTTTGGTAGGGCTTTGAACTACTCGGGTTAAGAGTTTAGGTGCATAGTCATTGGGTGCAGTTTTACGCTCGTGCGCAAAGGATATGACAATCACCATTGTCATAATAACTTCCCAGACAGTAAATGGGGCTGGAGTGTGGATGACGTCATGCCCGGAATAGATGGTCCTAATAATTTGAGGATTTTGAAAAAGAGTCAGTTGAGTTTCTGCCATTGAGGCATAGAGTTGAGTTTTCTACCGAGGCGGCGGCAATTAGATTTTTCGGGTCTCGACCGGCAGAGATGAATTAAAAGAGTTTTTGAAAGAGTTTTTCGTTTTTTTTTAAACATAACAAAATGACGCAAACGCAGAGTTGGATAAAACTGAAATGCAGATGAACTTGAAAAACAGAACGCTATCAACAGAAAAAGAATATTATCAAGAAATATGGAATATTTTAAAAAAAAAGAAACTAAAGACATTTCAAAACATTGTTGCTATTTTCAAAATTTATTCTATTGATTTTTGGTGGGGTGTTTTTATATGTAAGGCTTCTAGGATTTGTAGTAATAGCTTATTAATTCCGTGTGCTATTATAGTGGTGTTTTCGACGAGAACTTTCAAAAATTCTTTAAAATCATTCTTTATACATGCAGTCCCTGATGATAGCCTATGAAAGGGCCGAAAGGGCCCGGGACAATTTTGGTAAATTCACCCAATTCCAACCTGAAACCAAAACACTTGTCCGGAAACTTGAAAGGATCTTCATAAAATTATATAGACAAAATGTGTTTTTATTATTTAATCAAACATGCTTAAACAAATATATATATATATATATATATATAGCAAAACCTTTGATTCACCCTTGTCTATAAATGTCTTCGCATTGGTGGAGCACGCTTGATTAAATCAGTATTCGATTTTACTTTTAGTTATATGTCATACATTATTCTCAAAGCCATTATCATCATTTGCATAATAAGAAATTTTCAACTTGTCCCTGTCGCTAAGAAATCGACAATTTTTTTCTAAGAAAATCACGATGCAACAATTTCTTTTATGCTAATATCATATAATGTTTTAGTGTGTATCGCTCTGATTAAAAACGAATACAAAAGTTTCCGCGGTAAATGAAGATATCTTAGTTAGGAATAGAAAATTAGATCATTTTTAAAAGATAGAAAAATTAATGCGTTCGGTATATAATGTCGAACCATTGTGGTTGTAAAGTTTCTTTGTTTGAAATTACTAAGAAATTTGAAGGACAACCTTTTCGAGAAAGGTAAAGTATAGAAGTCATATAAAATGATGTGAATGCAGAGAAATCTCTCTTCAATCGAAATATATTAATAACGTTCATCTTGTCCTTTTTTTCTATTATTGAAAGTAATTTGTTTCTACTTGCTAATGTCATTAACCGATATATCGCTGTAAGATTATGAAGAGGAAATAAATAGCAGAAATGATTTTTAAAAGTCTTGACAAAACTCTGATTAAAGATTAAATATCTGTTTGGAGCCTTTAGCGTTAATGGAGGGTTGATGTCTATTGGTTACTAGTTGAAGTACTCGCAAATTTCGAATAAGAGATTAAGACTTTGTAGAAATTGCGAGAATGGCAAATAAATTTTAAAATCACCAATTATTTATTTCCTTTGTTTAATCTTTAAACAATGTCTCTTTTACAATCGTCACTGATTAAAAAATTTCTCTGAACAATAACAAAAGGTCATTGTGCTGATAAAGGAAAAAGAAGTTTACCATTAATATTTTTATATTATCAAATAAAGTTAGAATTGTCTTGTGCGAAAAATTCACTGGATTTATAGACAAGTATTAACAATTTTGAGTGACACTTATATGTAAAAATAATTATTATTATTCTAAAAATAATAATAATAATTACTTTTCTTAGATCAACACATCCGAAATGAGAGCAAAACCAGACGGAAAAATCTAGTTATGGCCTGGATTGACTACAAAAAGGCATATGACATGGTTCCACGAAGGTAGATTATAAACTGCCTCAAAATGAACAAAATATCACATGAAGTCATAAACTTTATCGATAAAACCATGAATAACCGAAGAGTGGAATTGATAGCAGTAGGAAGAAGCTTAGCTGAAACAAAGATCCAAAGAGGTATTTTCCAAGGAGATGCTCTACCACCCTTACTATTCATAATTGCCATGATGCCACATACTCAGAAAATGCACAGCCAGATACTTACTTAGTAGATCACAGAAAAAAAATCAATCATTTTATGTACATGGATGACATCAAAATATGTGCAAAAAAATGAAAATGAACTGGAAACTCTCATACACGCAGTTAGAATATACAGTCAGGACATAGGAATGGAATTTGGCATAGAAAAATGTGCCATGTTTGTAATGAAAAGTGGCAAACGACATCTAACTGACAGAATGGAACTACCAAATCAAGACAAGATTAGAACACTCGCAGAAAACGAAACTTATAAATACTTGGGCATCTTGGAGGCTGACACCATCAAACAAGTGGAAATGAAAGACAAAATTCAAAAAGAATATCTCAGGAGAACTAGAAAACTACTCGAGACAAAGCTCTCTAGACGAGACTTTATCAAAGGAATAAATACCTGGGCTGTACCAATCGTTAGATATTCCGGACCCTTTCTCAAGTGGACCAGAGATGAACTTAAACAAATGGACCAAAGAACAAGAAAACTAATGACAATGCATAAGGCATTACATCCCAGAGACTATATCGACAGACTATATGTATCAAGAAAAGAGGGATGAAGACGACTTACCAGCATTGAAGACAACTTTGACGTATCGATATGACGACTCGAAAACTACATTGAAAAATATGAAAGAGGAAAGATTACAGCCATCAGAAGCGATACTGATAACACGATAGATAACAGACTGACAATTACTAGGAAACAAAAATAGGAAGGAAAACAACTCTATGAACGTTTTAAACGACTAATAAACAACAACTCACATGACAAAACTTGGACATGGCTAAGAAAAGGAAACTTTAAGAGAGAAACAGAATCTCTCCCAATAGCAGCAAAAAACAACGCCGTAAGAACCAATCATATCAAAGCAAGAATAGATAAGACGCAACAAAATAGCAAATGTAGGCTATGCGGTGACAGAGATGAAACCATCAATCACAAAATAAGCGAATGCAGCAAATTAGCGCAGAAGGAATATAAGACTGGACACAACTGGATGGGCAAGGTGATCCACTGGGAAATGTGCAAGAAATTTAAATTTGACCATATGAACAAATGGTACATGCACAACCCAGCACCTGGTCTGGAAAATAGCATACATAAACTCTTATGGATCATCGAATCTCGGCCAGAAGACCAGACCTAATTATAATCAACAAAAAAAAGAGAATATGCAAAAATTGTCGACTTTGCTGTCCCGGCTGACCACAGAATAAAACTGAAAATGTGAAAAGAAGGATAAGTACCTCGACCTTGCTAGGGAATTGAAAAAACTGTAGACATGCTGGAGACAATAATACCAATTGTAATTGGTGCTTTTGGTTCAGTAACTAAAAGATTACTAAAGGGACTGGAAGATTCGGAAGTTGGCGGACGAGTGGAGACTATCCAAACTACTACATTATTGAGAACGGCCAGAATACTGAGAAGAGTTGTGGAGACTTGAGGAGACTTGCTCTCACTCAAACTCCATTGGAAGACCATCAGCGTTTGTTGATGAGAAAAAAACTATAATAATAATGATAAGAATGATATTAATAATAATAATAATCGCAACAGAAAAGGGAAAAAGTGAAAGGATAAACAAATTCTTGGACCTTGCCAGAGAACTAAAATTACAACGGAATTTGAGGTCGACAGTGATATCAGCTGTAGTTGGTAGGCTTGAAACGGTACCTGCAGAGGAATAAGAAATCAGAGGAAGAATCGAGACCATCCAGACCACAGCAGTGTTGAGATCGGCAAGAATACTAATAAAGACTTGAGAAGATCTGCAGTCATTCAAACTCCATTGAAAGACCACTAGCTTATTTTTGGTGAAAATATCGCAAGGAATTATAATAATAGCGAAATTTCACACGAGAAAATACGGACATGACAAAGGAAGGGAAACCTTAAGAGAGAAACTGAGTCTCTACTAACGGCAGCACAAAACAACGCTATACAGCAATTTGAAAAGTAACCCAACACTAAGTGGCTATAGAAAAAGAATGAAAAAAATAGGAAAAAGCTATGAATTTTAATATTACAAACCAGAGAATTGAATATCTCGCAAGGATGATTTTAAAGAAAGTTGGTTTTCTGATTTCGAAATGATAAAAATATGTGGACAAGTAATTCAAGAGTTATCTAAAATAAAACACAAAATACGGAAAGCTAAACTTTGACAGAATTCAGCCATAAAACACAAATGTTAACATCAAATGAAAGAAACAATGTAGAATTGATAAAAAAATACAAAAAAAAACAGCGACCAAAAATGGGGAGACATTTCTCTTCGTAAAGAATCAAAACCGGTCAAAAGTCAAAGTAGAAACCGAAAAAATAAATAGATTATTAAAAAATTTAACAACGGATAAAATCACTGAACTAAACGATCTAATTTATGTAAGAATAAAGCTAGTCGCTGGCAAAGTACAAAAATAATAAAAATAGAAGAACAAATAAAGAAATTTCGAGAACAAGCAAAATCACAAAAGAAGGAAAAAAATGAACAATTACAAGAGCAGACAAGACAAACAATACAAATGAAAGAAAAATTTTTTTTTTAAATTGGTAAAAGAAGGGAAACTCAAAAAATATCAATGACAATAACAAATAATTGCAAACAAAACAGGAACTTCCAAAAATAATGGAAGAAAAGTCAAGAGGCAAGTCAGTGGAGAAAGCCCAATAACAAAAGAAATCAAAATATTTCTGATGCAAGATTTGGGACCATAAAGAATAAAAAAAAGAAAGGCCGAATGGATAACTTACATAAAATTACAAACATTTGAAGAAATCCCTGAAGCAGACATACAACAAAACTCACTTATAGCAAAGCACTCAATAAAGTACCTAATCAGATAAAACCAGGACATATTAGCAAACATGGATTCTGGTTTTAAAAATTCATGTCCGTCCACGATAAATTATCTCAGCAACGGGGTAAATGCCTTCAAGAAATAGAAATACCCAAATAGATTACAAAGGGGGAAACTACCCTAATCCAGAAATACTCCAGAAAAGGAACGATAATGCTTATTATATTTACCCGACCCCTCCGCTCAGGCAGGATATGACACAAGGTCAATTTTTATGCGGAGTTTAACAGGTTTGAATTCAGAGTTTTCCTTCTCCTAGACTAGTTGCCTCACCTAGGCTGAAGAACCTAGTCTGCCCTACTATTTACCCATAGCTGCAGGGAGAATAATTGGATTCATACCTTTCCCAAGGGTATTAGTGCTATGTGAAATGCAATCAGTCTCGTCCAGGATTTGAACTCGTGTCGCCGTGTTCATTTCCCACGACGATAACCATTACATTATCGGGCACTTCTCGATAAGGCTTATTGTGTGGAATATTCAAACCGCACGGATTAAAGAAGGAATATACTGCTCGCTTGAACGCCGCGGATGATGTCCAGAAGAACAGAAAGGGTGCTACAAGGGAACAAGGGGAACAGGTGCCTTATTTCATATAGATCAGCACATCTCCAGGGAGTTCAAAACAGGACAAAAAATATAACCTTGGCTTGGATTAATTCCAAAAAAGCCATGAGAGGCTACCAGAAAACTTTGATAATAGTCTGATAATTAACTAAATATCCGACAAAGTCATAAACTTCACAAAAGCTATTGGTGCGTAAAGCAACCAACAGACAGACAAACCTTAGCAGATGTAAAAATATAAGGGGTATCCAGCTTGCCACTACTATTTGCTGCAACAATGATTCCACTTAGTCATATATTTATGAATAACATCGAATGGTACAAATTTACAAGATCACAGAAAATAGAAATCACCTTACATATATGGAGGGTAAGATATTTGCCAAAAATAAAAAAAATAACAAGAAACCCTTACAGAAATAATAAGAATACAATACCAGGATACAGAAATGGAATTTAGCTGTGAAAATGCCCTGCGCTGATTAGGAAAACGGGAAAAAGTGAAACAACGTAAGCAAGAGAACTATCTAATCATGAAAGTGACAGAATATTTGCAGAAAAAAGTAATTTTTTAAGTATTTGGTAAAATTGGAAGCAGACACTACCAAACAAAATGAGATGAAAGAATAAGTAAGAAAAGAACAAAGAATCTTTTCGAAACCAAACTCTGCAGCAAAAATCTGATCAAAGAAATAAACACCTGGACAGTGCACCTTATAAGACACTCGGGGCCATTCTTAAAATGGATAAAATGGAAACTCAGAAAAAATTGACCAAAGGACAAGAAAACTAAAGAGGATGCACGCAGCTTTAGACTCGAGAGATTACATAGTCACAAGAAAAGAAAGAGGAAGATAACGAACCAATATAAAGGATTGTGTAGATGCAAAAGTTCGAGAACTGGACGTATACACGAAAAAGAGTGAAGAAAGACTAATTACAGGAGCCAATAACAGCAATGGAAACCTAAGAACAAACAGCAAAACAACAAAATCTAAGAAAAGAAAAACGAAAAGAAAAACAGCTGAATGGATACTTCAAATAACAAATTGGGAAGATTGCACACATTATACCTTGAATATGGCAAAGAAGAAGAAACCTCAAGAGAGAAACTAATTGTCTTTTAATAGCACCACAAAATAATGTCATAAGGACCAATAAAGCGAAAATTAATAGGCGAGAAACAGACGATCCCCAAGTCCCATTAACTCTATTCAAACGTATATATATATATATATATATATATATATATATGTGTGTGTGTGTGTGTGTGTGTGCGCGCGCGTGTGTGTGTGTTTAATTAATTACGTGTATAATTTTTAAAATCATATACTTATATTATCCTTTGAAATTGATATTATATGCTATATATATATATATATATATATATATATATATATATATATATATATATATATATATATATGGGGGGGGTAAATGTACAAAAGATGAAAAACAAAAAGTTATCAAAGAAGGATTTTATTTCTATGTATGCGCATATATTTGGTCAATAATATGCGGTATATATGCCATATAAAATCATATTTTTATATTATCTTATAAGATTTATATTATATACTATATATATATATGTGTGTGTGAGTGTGTGTGTGTGTGTGTGTGTGTGTGTGAGTGTGTGCGTGTGTGTGTGTGTGTTTAGTCAGTAACATGCATCATATATCATGCATAAAATCCTGTAATTTATATGATCTTACCAATCAAGCCTATTCCTGTATGCGTGAGAGGACAGGTGCTGCCTAGTGGGGACCCCCCCACACACACACACACACTGAATTGAGTCCTACTGATTGTTATTGGACTCCTCTCCATAAAAGAACCTTTCTTTAAGGAGGAACAAATAACTTTTAACATTAAAAACCTTCCTCTAGATCCATGTGGTGTCTTTACATCGAAACTGCTTGACAGACAGACAAACCATTCCAAATTAACAAATCAAATTAAAGTTGTGATCGTTCATATATTTTAAAGAGTTCTTTAAGAGAATAGATAAAATTCTTTATATAGTAGAATAATAAAAAATATATTGATATAAGAAATACCATATTCTTTTATCTAATATATTCAGTTAATTATTTTTATAAGTAAATGAAATAAATAAAGTAAATAAAAAAGTTAATAAAAGTAAATAAAATAAAACAAATAAATAAAATAAATAAATAAATAAAATAAATAGAAATAAATAATAATTAAATAAAGTAAATAAGAAAGTAAATAAAAATAAATAAAATAAAATAAAAGATAAAGTAAATGAATAAATAAAATAAATAAATAAAATAAATTAAAAAATAAATAAATAAATAAAGTAAATAAAAAAACAATTGTATAAATCATTTTTTATACTTTGTAGTGAAATTAATATTATTATGGGAAAATTTTATGGAATTTGTAAAATAAATATTATTTAGTATAAGTGGAAAACAAAATGTTACCGAAAAATGTTTTTCGTTCGTATTGATCGTTTTAACTGAGTAATAATGCAATGTGATTATTTTACATCTCTAGTTAGAAGAACTAATCATAAAGCTGATCAGTAATGTTTAATTAAATGTAAATAATTTTTTGACAATACAAAAAATAATTCTTTTTCTTCTTTTGAAGTTTAAAAAATTATATTCCGTACGTATACAAAAGTTTAGATAGAAAACAAAGAATTCTTGTTAGCGAAAAAACAGTATCACCAATAACATGATATTCTATATCACTTTCATGTGTCTAATTACATAACAAATAAAAATAAATGTGTTATCGTATGAAGTTAATATTCTTCTGTGAAAAGTACTCTAACAAAAAAATTATAAGAAATTTCCAACAGACTTGGAGTACAATATTTAAACGGAAGTTGATTAATAAGTATGGTTTGCGGTTGTGCAGTAGTCACTATCAGTGAAACTAGAAACATGTTTGAATACATCAAAATTCTTGTTTTAACATGCATTTTTGGTAATCGAAAGTTTATGTTTGTTTATATATTTGGCAGTTAAAAATTCTTATCTGAGAAAATATTTGCTAGTTCAAAGTTTATGTTTGAATATATATTGGTAGGTCAAAATTAATGTTTCAACGTGTATTTGATAATTCAAATTTCATATTTGAATATGTATTGGTCGTTCAAAATTAATTTTTCAACATGTATTTGATAATTCAAATTTCATATTTGAATATGTATTGGTAGTTCAAAATTAATTTTTCAACGTGTATTTGATAATTCAAATTTCATATTTGAATATATATTGGTAGGTCAAAATTAATGTTTCAACGTGTATTTGATAATTCAAATTTCATATTTGAATTTGTATAGGTAGGTCAAAATTAATTTTTCAACATGTATTTGATAATTCAAATTTCATATTTGAATATGTATTGGTAGTTCAAAATTAATTTTTCAACATGTATTTGATAATTCAAATTTCATATTTGAATATGTATAGGTAGTTCAAAATTAATGTTTCAACGTGTATTTGATAATTCAAATTTCATATTTGAATATGTATAGGTAGTTCAAAATTAATGTTTCAACGTGTATTTGATAATTCAAATTTCATATTTGAATATATATTGGTAGGTCAAAATTAATGTTTCAACGTGTATTTGATAATTCAAATTTCATATTTGAATATATATTGGTAGGTCAAAATTAATTTTTCAACGTGTATTTGATAATTCAAATTTCATATTTGAATATGTGTTTGATAATTCAAAATTAATGTTTAAAAATGCATTTAGTAATTCAAAGTTCATGTTTAAACAAGCATTTGATTGTTCAAGATTTATATTTGAATATTTATTTGACAAGTCAAAGTTATTTTTAAACATGTATTTTGTTGTTCAATTATTTTTCCAAAGTCCATGCTGGTAATTCAAAAATCTGACGACCATTCTTCATGTGACGGAATTTTTGTTCTAACAATTCGTTTATCATTTGTAATATGTACGAAATATTTGGTACAGGAAGGTTGCATTCGAATTTCAATTAACAGAAACGCAAAAGTTATTTCTAGAGATTCTTTCATTGATGTGAAAAATGGGTTTGATATGCGAAAAATTGCAGTATCGTCAAAGGTTCGATGAGCAAGGCGTAGACATTAAAAAGGTGTAACCATTAAAAAGCTTGACATTCACACTTGTTGCCTATCTAATCTACAATGCCAATTTGCCACTGTTCGACTTCCGGTTTTTTCCAAAATTGAACGACCAGATTTTCATATCTGTCAATTTATTCAAAGTTGCTGAACACACTTGGATCAAAAAGGAAAGAGAAACTTACTTTATAGACCCAGTGGATAGAATGTTGAGAAAAAATGGGTAGGATCTAACACAGACTTTGAGAAACTTGTCCCATTACCTGGTTAATCATGTGGCTACTAATTATGTAGCATGTTTTGGCCAAGAAGAGATTGGTGAAGCCATCTCTCTTTTTGTCTGGTTTAAATTCAGTGTAGTTTTCATTCTCCTAGACCAGTTGTCACTCTAAATTCAAAGAGCCCAGTTTTCTTTCTTATTCGCCCATAGCTGGAGGGGGAATAGATTGGTAAAGCCATCTCTTTTTTTTTTGCCTGGTTTGAATTCAGAATAGTTTCATTCTCCTAGAGTAGTTGCCACACTAAATTCAAAGCGCCCAGTTTGCTTTCTTATTAGCCCATAACTTGAGGGGAAATAGATTGATTCATACCTTTCTCAAAAGTATTAGAACTATATAAAATGTAAAAAGCCTGGTTCGGGAGATGAACTTCCTTTCCTGATAACCGTTGCGCCAGAAGCACCACTTATAAACATTGCTGAATGATAAACTAATAATTTGAAAGTGGAATAAATTCTCTTCATTTTATTTTTTGTTTCATTTATTCTATCTGATCTAAATAATATTTTGTTGGATTGGAGACTTTTTTTTATCAATGAATGCTTGAGCTGAATATTATTGAACAACCTATACTTATCGAAGTTCCTATCGGAAAATGTTAAATTAAATTTTAGTCCAGTATCTTATATGTTTTTTAAATTTCAATTTTACCTAATCCAGAGAGGTGGGTAGATTCTATGTCTATCAGCTAAAAAACTTACTTCTCCGGTTGATGTAAGAAAATATCAAAATAAAATAAAATATCAAAATGTAAATAAAACAGAATAAAATAAAATATCAAAATAAAATCAAAATTTACAAGCAATTAATCTTTTTTATGTTAGTTTCTTGTACTTCAATCAAACCGATTTCATTTTTTATGCTTTTTGTGGCTCACCTTCAGCGAAAGGAACAGAAACTTCTAATTGGATATCAAAAATAGACCACTTGATAAAAGCCGACATCCAATTGACGCCAAAAGTTTTAACAAAAACTCAAATTTTACCAAAAAAATTGATTTTACAGGCTGACATTTTTCGTAATTTTCTACAACGTTGAAGAACTTGGATGCAATGATTAGTTGTTTTTTGTTTGTTTGTTTTTTTGCCTTCTTTTTTCTCTTACTCAGTTAATATACCTTCTGTAAAAAAATAAGATTTTTTTTTTCCTTTCGTGGTTTTGGTACAGTAATGGTCGCCAGTTTTGGCGCCAATAAAAATGTTCTGTCTCCAACCGACGACATTTTCACTTTTTCCCAAAATGGAAGACTTGGATGAGTTTTTAAATCATTTTTTAAGAAACGCTTAACCACTCATTTATTTCTAGTTCAAACGTCGTTTTCAGATGTCATTTGAGGATTGTATGTATGTTAGTTCTAATAAACAATCCCCATCCCCTATTGCGTGTCTCTGAGTATGGCTATTGGCTGGCTGGTTGGTTGGTTGGTTAGTTGGGTTTTATGTCATATCAACCTTTGTAGGTTATTCAACGCCAAATCCATTTTTATGTAAATAATCAGTTCTATTACAAATAATTCAGTTTTGCATAAGTACGCAGTTTAAATGTAAGTAGGGTTTAATGGTGAAAAACATTTCTATTTCAAGCTATTCAGTTTCATCAAGCAGTTCTAATTCAGCTAATTCAGTTTAGTATAAGTACAGATTTTGTTTACACACAGTTAAATATCAAAATAGTTCTATATTAAACAATTCATTTTAGTGTAAATATAATTTCATTGTCAAAAAAAAGTTCCATTTCAAATAATTCAGTTTAGCATAAGCACGCAGGTTAAATGTAAGTACGGTTTAATTGTCAAAAACATTTCTGTTTCAAGCTATTCAGTTTAGTCAAAAATTCAGTTTAGCATAAGTTTGCTGTTAGTTCTATTTAACCTATAGATAGGACCCTTGTCGGGTGCTACCACTCCGGGCCAGAGTTGACCTGGGACCGATAGCAATAAAGGGGTACTCCGCATTCCTCAAACTCCAGCATTACTGGAACCTCACCATCAGATTGTTTAGTGTCATACCAGGACACTCGTGGTGGGGGGCTTATTCTACAGCCCCAGCCGACTGGGCAAGTCTATCGGCATCTACATCTTTTTATGTTGTACACAAGAAGTGACACACGTATTCCTTGGATGATGAGTATTTTTTCGGCGAATTCATCTAAATATCTGTAAGTAAGCGGTCTGGTTTCGAATTAGCCATCTAGATTTTAGACAGAAGCAAGTGAATAAAATTGACAAATAATTTCGATATTAACAGGGATAATCTCTTGTTTGGGATATATATATGTATATATATATATATATATATATATATATGAGCTTAACATGCAACAATACGTCATGCTGCAGGGTGTATCAAAATAGATGCAACCCATTTATAGGATAATTCATATGGCATCAAGTCATCCTTCATCTAAGTCTTAAAAAGCAATTATATCACTTCAGAAAGGTCAAACCTGATGACAAGGGCAGAAATTGATTGACTTTATCCTACAGTGCTCGTGGAAGACCAAGTTCTTGGGAACGTCTTCGGGGGGGATTTTTTTCGGACTCCTTCCGACAGAATCTCTCACTGCATCCATATTTGCTGTCAACTTTCTGCCAGAACGGGGATTTTCTGCCTTCTTATTAAGGTTGCTTACCGACCCTGTGACTCCAAATGTATATACCCAACGATGAATTTTTCGGGATAATTGTTTAACTGCCTGCGAATTTTTGCTTCCACATTTTTGTATGATTTTGTCTCTAAATAAGTAAGGGGACGCAAAATATTGTTCCTCTCTAGTCCAAGGCATTTTGATCGAGGATTAATAGTTGTTTCAAATATGAAACCAAAAAGGAACACAACATTATTAGTACTGGAGTTATAAGCTGTCAAATGGGTCCCATGTATATGTATATATATATATATATACATAGACGCTTGACTTATCAGCTTTTTTCCACATTCTTTACCAGAGGTTATGCAAAACACATGGAGCTCAAGTAACGGACATTACTGTGGCCATATTTCTACTATTAACAGGTTTTATATCAGCACTGGTATTATAGCATCGAGCATTCTTTTTATGCAAATAATTTTCTTATTGTCTGGTATTTTATCATTTTATATATATATATATATATATATATATGGTGTTTCAATATACATGATACCCATGTGACTGCTAATAACTCTTCTAATAATTATGTTCTGTTTGTTTTTTGTGACACCAGGTCAGTTTTAAGCGGATTGCTGCTGGTTTTTATTCTTCTAGACTTGTAACCTTACCAAGGCTAGAAAACGCAGTCCTTCCTACTATATAGAGTTATTGGGAGAATAGATGGATTTATCTCTTTCCGAGGGGCATTAGCACGAAAAGAAATGCAAACAGCCTTACCTATTCTATTTCCAACATTGGAACCGTTACGCTAACAACACCTTCTTTGTATTTCTGTTCCAAACCCGAGAGATCATTCTACCGGACCGCGTATAAAGTTTGCTGGATGTTTTCTATTTCTAAAATAAAATGCCATCAGGGAATTAGATTCCAGACAACCGTTCAAAACCGAAGTTGATATTCTATCATCCAGAAAATCTTTAATGGAGTCATTGTGGAAGTATTGTTAGGCACTTTGTCAAGGTTTAAAATTTCTTTTCTATTCAATTTTCTTTCTCTCCTCTTTTTCTTCGTATTTATTACAAAGATGAGTCGAAAGTTTTGCAATGTTTGGGTAAAGAGCACCGCTATTTGTCAGCTCTGGTTATTTTTGCTGATGTTGAATAGATGACTGGACTGTGACATAGAAAACTCACCTGATACTCGCTGCGTGTTTCTTGCTTGATTTATTTCCATGTCTTGCAGCACGGAATCCACGGTTTTAGACCTACTTGATCTTGCCTGATCGTCAAGGTTCTTATAACCCGAGCGAAATTTCATGAACCATATAGTTAGTACACTGAAGTCAAATGCATTTTCAACTTTTGCGCAATAAATGTTTTTGGTTGCTTTCATAGTTTTATAACCTAGTTTGAACTTGTAAATAATAAGTTCCCGAATTGGACTACATTGCACGTTCATCTGACCAGATTTCAAATCACAGAATGAAACAATGCATAATGTGTCAACGCACCCACTACCACAATACTATCAACTACAGCGAGTTCCTTCCACAGCTTGAATTGCAAAACTTTTTATTCATTCTGGTTACATCATTTTTTCTCGATTTCCTTGTCTTGCTTTTATCTGAATATTTCTATTTTTACAACTTTAAAAAATCCTCCTTTTCGTTTCTATTTATTAGAATAATTCACTTTCCCCTTTTTTATACAATAATCGTTTCTCTTACTTTCTAACGTTTTCTTTTCTATTTGAGATGTGTTTTGAGAATACATTAACTACATCTCCTGCAGAGAAGGTGTACTTGTTTACGACACTGATCTGTAACTGATCGTGAGGCTAGAGTTCTGAAAATCTGATGATATTGGAGTATTCCTTCATTGTCATTACTTCCAGGTCCATTCTGGTAATACTTTTTAAAGTTCCAGCTAAAGTTCCAAATTTAAATTACTTCCAGGTCCACTCTGGTAATACTTGTTAAAGTTCCAGCTTAAGTTCCAAATTTAAATTTCCTGCACAATTCCTTGCTGATCACCTTCTCCACCCAATCGTGTCAAGTCTTATATTCTTTTCGTGCTAATTTGCTGCATTCACTAATTATGTGATTGTTCGTTTCGCCTCTATCACCACATAACCTACATCTATTGTTTTATTATTATTATTATTATTTGTTTTACTTTCTAATGTTGTTTCTATTCACAAAAGAGTGACTAAAAGCAGGTAATATTACACTCATAGTGTAATGGTTATCGTCGTAGGAGTGGACAGCGTGTTGGGTTCAAATCCTGGACGAAGCTGATTGCATTTCACTTCATGCTAATTCCCTTCTGAAAGGTCTGAATCCATCTCTTCTTTTGCTTCTAACTATGGGTATATATAGCAAGGTACATGACACACAACCTCTCTTTCTCTTACTCTCTCTGTTTCTATCTGTCTGTCTGTCTCTCTCTCTCTCTATATATATATATATATAACGAAATTTTGCTGATAGCATAGATTCCCTCAACTCTCCCTCCCTCTCTATCTATCAATCTATCTCCATTCATCTCTATTATCAAATTGGTAGATCCTCTAAACTGCATTTAGCGTTCATTCAGAGCTGATGTATTGTAGGTCTTTGCTGGTTGGCCACCTCTGGTGTGTCTATGTGTAGGAGTCCACAAGAAAAGTCGCTTTGAGAGATAGATTGAGAGAAAGAGAGAGAGAGAGAGAGAGAGAAAGAGGAAGAGAGAGAGAGAGAGGCATGTACATTTCTATAGGTGTGCACGCGATTTTGTTTCTGTAGATAAGCATATACTGTGTTGTGTATTGGCATATATGCATCGGGATAAATATCCTCAAGTGTGACAGCTGTATAGAAATATTCAATTTATTGAGTTTGGCGCTCAAGATACGCAATCCTGATATCCATTTGTATCGCAGCTGTCGGTCGGTGATGAATATCCCGTTTATGTAAAGCTTTTTCTATTTAGGTAAAAAGATCTGTCAAATATTCAGTGTTTGGGGCGAGATTTTAAGAAGATTTGCAACTCAAGATATGGAGTAAAATGAAAAAAAAATTATTTTCGAAGGGAATTTTCGTTTTTGTTATTTTACGTTCTACAAAAAGATTTTTAAAATAAAAATGGTCGATAAAATTCGAAAATATCTGATTTCGCAGAAGTGCATATAATTAACTCCACCAGCAGCAAAGTTTCACGGAGGTTATGTAGTAATCCATAATTTTTTGATTGTTTTCACAATATCTGCCCTCAAAGTTTAGTGATTTTCATTGTGATTCTATGAAAGTCTGAACCATGGACCAAGGAACAATTGATTAAATCCGGGAGTAAATCCACCGAACAAAACTATTCATGAAGTTTTCTCTCTGTCGGTTAAAAGTGGTGGATATGAATAAAACAAGAATATATAACCCAAAAGTTAAGTACTATCCTTCTTTTTCAGCTCCATTTAAACTTAACTCAGAAACTGCTTTTTTACCGAGACTAAATCCAAAATCCAAAATGCAGAATAATTTTTAAAATATTTTTAGTCTAATTTACCTAATTTTTGGAGAAAAAAAAACGTGATTAATCTCAATTTTCATTATAAGCTTTATTTAAGCATTTTTTCATTAAAATTCAGCCCAATATGAGTGAGCAAGAAAAGACAAAAAAGTATGATTTGATAACGCCAAAAATAAGCTAAAAAATTTCCGAAATAATCGGAGTATCTTTATGGCCCCCATCAAGCCCAGACCTTAATCCCCTTTATTACGCTATAAGGGGCGTTTTAGAAAAACAAATGCAACTTCCCGTCCAAATATTGGTTTGCTTCAGACTGGTATTGAGGAGGAATGGAATAAAATGTCTGAAGAATTCATTTTGAAGGCATATAAATTGTTTGGTAGGCGTGTTGATATCATCATCATCATCATGGTCATGTCACGCCATCAGTATGGATATCCCTGACCCTCTCCCGCCACCCCTCTCTATCGTCCATCGCTTCTGGTTGGTCCTCAAGGTCTCATCCCGTATCGGCACAGAGCTGTTGTATGTAGGTTCTAGCTCGTCGTCCTGCCTTTGCTCGTCTGTGTGAAGTGTCCGTGTTGATATAATAATGGAAAAAGAGGCAGCCATATTGAGTAAATTTACTGCTTTGTGTCAATCTTATATTTTGCTGTTTATTTTTTAAAATCAAAAATAATCTTGTTTGATAACAGAATCGTTTATTATTATACGAGAATATTCCTTATTTTGTTTCTGTCGACTCAACTGAACTAACTTCGGACGTGTCTATACAAGCCCACCTGTAGACCGGGTCCGTGAAACTCAGAATCTTACCCAGTTTTGATTTTTATAGTTGAAATATCGTGATAATGATCTGCATTCTTTTACAGAGAGGACGATATTTTACTGAATTTGAACACTTTTAGCGGTAAGTTTTAATTATATATATATATATATATATATATATGTGTGTGTGTGTGTGTGTGTGTGTGTGTGTGTGTGTGTGTGTGTTAATCAATGAGAAAGCCGGTGAGAGTCTCCACCACTCACGTCAATATTTTAAGAAATGAAGATAATGACTGAAACTACTTCTTATCTCATTAAAAATGTATATAATGCACACACACACACACACACACACACAAATATATATATATATATATATAATATATATATATATATATATATATATATATGATAGATTACCACAGGCATTTCCTCAGGGGAATATTTTGGAAAAAGTAACAAAATATTTAATACCAATATTTTGTGCGTTTTAATCGAAATTCAAAAGGAAGATTTTTCAGTCATTTTATCGTTACAAAGCTCATTATAGAATTTTCTAAAATGATCACGGATACAGAAAAACCAATGAGACAAAGCGCTAAAACGTAAATTTTAATCAGTTGAAATAAATATGTCTCCACGTGTTTCAGTCACAGACAATAATTACCTGAATATCTTGTGTATATTTTTGTGTCTTATATCTACGTATCTACAAGCGCTGTTTTATGCTTGTGCAAATAAATGAAGGAAAATACATCAAGCCGTAATTATCATTCGTTTTTCTGAATGATTTTTTAAAACGTCAGTGCAGATGATAGTGTATCACTTTTTTATAACTTTTTGTGCAAATAATTTTTAATTCCACTTCGTTTCTCCTTTTGTTTTTAAAGATTGCTATCAACTAATTATAAGGAACTATTATCTCGATAGAAATTAACAAAAGGCGATTATCAGAAAAATGGAAGCTATATCATTGTAAGAGATGAATTTTCACGTTAGTTTTTACGTCAGCTGAATAACAATCTTAAAATGATTGAAAATGATTAAAGATCTTTTGAAACGATACAATAAGGAATTATTAAATCCTTTAGTCTTTACAGCGTCATGGCTAAAGTGTTGGACTGCGGATTTGAAGTAAACTAGTTCGAACTCTACTCCCACTGGTACGTTCACTTTCGGACTAATACTATTGGAAAGGCATGAGCCCCTTTATCACTCTGCGCTATGGGATTAAATAGCGACATTGTTTGGTTTGGTTTTATGGCACATCGACTATTGTAGGTTATTTAATGCCAAATCCAGTTTTATACATATAAAGTGTTTTATTTCAACCAATTCATTTTAACATAAGTACACAGTTTAAATCTAAAAACCGTTCTATTTCCATATTTACCAACCCCTGCCAAATAGTGGGCTTTGATGTCCTGGCAGAGCTCGGGCAGGATATGACACAAAGTCAATTTTTAAGCGGAGTTTAACAGGTTTGAATTCAGAGTTTTACTTCTCCTAGACTCGTTGCACAGAAACCATTCTGCCCTATTATTTACCCATAGCTGGAGGGAGAATAATTGTATTCATACTTTCCCAAGAGTATTAGTGCTATGTGAAATGCAAACCGTTCTATTTCAAACAATTCAGTTTAGCCTTAGTACACAGTTTAAATATCAAGATAGATCTATTTTAAACAATTCAGTTTAGCATAAGTACACGGTTTAGTTTTATTTGACATAGAGATAGGGCCCTTTCCGGTGCTACCACTCCAGGTCAGAGTGGACCAGGGAGCGATGGCAATAAAGGAGTACTCCATATTCTCCAAAGTTGCAGCATTACTGGAGCCTTACCATCAGATTGTTTAGTATCATATACAGGACACTCGTTGGTTGAGTCTTACCCCTCTGCAGAGATGTAGTCGGTGTATTCTCTAGCCCCAGCCGACTGGAGCTGTGACACTACTGTCCATTTACAGGGATAACTTTGGCGTAAATAACCCACGAATGTTGATATGCCACTAAACAAGGAAAACAAACTAAACATTCAGCCTTTAGCACCTTGATGCTTAGATACATTGTATTTGAGTTCTAAAAATAAATCGAACTCCAAATACGAGAATTAGCTTAAAAGCTTATAGGCTAACTAAGATACTCTCATGGAGCATGACCATATAAGGCTTATTTTTCCACATAGGTTCTCTAGCAGTCTATACACTTCTTCAATCATCTTTTCAGTGCTTTGATACCATTGGTCTAAAATGTCGTTAACAGCAGATATGAAGTTATTATTTGAACTTTTCAACCTAGGAACATTTTAGCCTAACGTCGTACATTCAGATCTCGTGACAGAGGCCAGACATTTTTGTTTCAAACTCTTTCATCATTCTTGTAAAGGAAAGAGTGGGAATGGTCCTTATATTGAATCATTTATCGTTAGTATCTCTAATTTTGAAATTCTATGTGTTTTAAGAGAATAATACCTAGAAGAAAGTGATTTATCATTGTTATTTCTGAGTTCCAGTTAAAAGCCAGCCATTCCATGCATTTATGTATAAAAAGAGTGAGCAATATATAACTTATACCACAAATTACCAATAGTTGTGTATTTTTTAAGAAAACTGAATGAACGGTTAACGGCACGGAGAGCGGAAACGGCGAACCTAAAACAAGTTTCATCGGAATCACTTTGCATGGACTTTGGACAAATGCTTTTTGGAATCCAATCCTTCCTCCACCTAATGTTAAATAACATGATTAGTTAGACCTTTTAGTTTTTTTAAAAACAATCTAGGGATTTCGAAAACATTATTTAGCGAAATGTTTACTTGTTTTTGTTCCTGAATATAAAGTGTTATCCTCCAATCGCTTAAGCATAAATAAATGGAAAAGACCCATTTTTCTTTTCAAATTTTGAATTATCAAAATTAAAAAACTATCAATAATATCATAAGTGAATGCAGCAATTCACCACAAGACGAGCATAAGAGTAGACCTGACTGGGTGGGGAAGGTAAATCTCTGGTATTGTGAAAGAAATTTAAATTTGACCATGCAAACAAGTGGTATATGCAGTACCCAGAATCTGTCCAAGAGAATGTGTCCTAAAAACTTCTCTGGGATTTTGAGATAAAAACGGATCACCTAACCTTGGCCAGACGATCAGACCTAGTGATTGTCAACCAAAAAAGAAAACCTGCCAAATAGTGGGCTTTGATGTCCTGGCAGAGCTCAGGGTAAAATTAGAAGAAACTAAATAGAGATATAAATATCTAGACCTTGCTAGAAAACTAAAAAAAGCTATGAAATATGAAAGTGATGGTGATACCAGTCAAAATTGGTACACTCGGAACAATTTCCAAAGTATTATTAATAAAAGGACTTGATGTACTTAAAAATCAAAGGAAAAACAAAGACAATCCAAACTAAAATCAATCAGAATACTGAGCAATGTCTTACAGTCTTGAGTAAACTTGCTGTCTCTCAAGCTATTAGCTGACGCTGGTGTGAAAAACTCTCAAAGGAGTAAAATTATAATAGAACATGATACTATTAAAATGTGCTGAATCGGAAAATTCCGGGCCATTATGACATATATGAATTTTGTTTAAAAAAATTCACCTCTATCCATGACAGTCTGACTATTGAAATGAATAGAACCACCCCAGCAACAATAGACCTATAACGTGTCTACCTATGGTGTAGACAAACCTAACGGTACAGATTAAGGAAGAGATTTATTACTCGCTAGTAAGCCGCGGATGGTTTCCAGAAGAACAGAAAGGATGCAAGGGAACAAGTGATCTTCTATATATTATTCAACACATCCTGAAAGTGAGCAAAACGGGACGGAAAAATGAAGCCGTAACGTAAATTGACAACAAAATGGTCTGCGATAGGGACTTGCAAAGCTGTATAATAGACTGTCTCAAAACGTACAATCATTAGATTCATCACGGTAGCAATTAAAAAATAACTGGAGAGTAAAACTGACTGTAAAAGGAAAAACTTTAGCTAAGATGAAAATCCAGAAAGATATCTACCAGTGAGATGAAGGTGAGGGTGATACCGGTCGTGATTGCTGTACTTGAAACGATCTCCAAAGGCTTTTAGTAAGGAGACTGGGACAGTGAGAAATCGGAGGACGAGCCGAGACTATCGAAACTACAGCATTGTTTAAATCGGGCAGAATACTGATAAGAGTTTTAAAGACTGAGAAGACTTCCTGACACTCAAACTTCAGGTAAAGACCCTAAGATAACAATGGTGTTAAAAACTCACAAGAAGAAGAAGAAGAACTTTTTTACTTTGTTTTGTTTCAGAAAAGAAAGTGTTATTTTCCAATTGATTCTGCCTCCAGGAAATAGAAAAGAACTGTCTTTTCTCTTCAAACTTCGCTCTTGTGACCAAGAAGCGTATAAAGAGAGATATTTGGGGAGACTACACGTGATTTACATTTATAGTCATAAATCTTTTTAAAAGAGATTCACTTCTTAACATTTTTCTTCATTTGTTTAAATGTTTCGACATAAAGAGACGTAAATTCTTTTTTGTATGTTGATTTATTCAGATCTTAGGTGAATAAAAATGTGCAAATTTTCTCGATTTTACGCAGAAAATGTCTAAATTTAATTATCAAGGCAGAAAAGCAAAGTTTGAAAGGAACAATGGCCATTTTCAGTACAAAGGAATAATGCATACTATCCAGGAACAACATTTATCTTACATAGTGTAATTGGTTTTAATTAACATATACAGAGTGATTCAAAAGTTGGGGTGTCCTCGTGGTGTGGATGGTTAAAGCGATGGACGGCGGAATCGTAGTAAGCTAGTTCGAATTCCAGTCGCGCTATTATGTTCACTTTCGGAAAAATACCCTTGGGAAAGGTATGAACCCACTTATCCTCCCAGTTATGGGTTAAATAGTACCACTACTGTTCTTCTAGAAGGATGGTTTTGGCATTGAATAACCTACAACGGTTGATATGCCATTAAACAAAGAAAGAAACCAAACTCAAAAGTAGGTGGAATAAATCAAGTTGTTCTACAGTTAAAACAACAGTTTAACTAACATGACTTTTATGTCCAACAAGATGGGGTCCCTGCACATTATTCAAAAGCAGTCCGAGATTATCTTGATGAAACATTTCCTGTGAAACGGATTGGCTGAACAGGTCCAATCGACTGGTCAGCATGTTCACCTAATTTAACCCCAAATAGATTTTTGGAGGAATACTCAAAGACAAAGTTTATAGTCGAAAACCAAGAACTGTTGGTGATTTGAAAAATCACATCAGAGATGCATTTCAAGAAATAAAAGAACAAAGAAACTTGTTCAAAAATGTTTGTTGAAGCATGTCGGTTAGACTTCAAAGCAGTGTAAATTGTGATACACTGCAGTTTGAGCACCTGCGTTGATAAAACTTTAGTGTTGTTGTATAATTGTACACAATAAAATCTAATTGTCAATGTAATAACTGTATGTTATCATTTACTTTTAACCTACTTTTGGTTTGGTTTGGTTTGGTTTGGTTTGTTTGGTTTTATGGCATATCAACCTTTGTGGGTTATTTAACGCCAAATCCATTTTTATGTAAATAATCTGTTCTATTGAAAACAGTTCAGTTTAGCATAAGTACACAGTTTAATTGTCAAAAACATTTCCATTTCAAACTATTTAAGCAGTTATATGTAATATTTCAGTTAAGTGTAAATACAGTTTTAATGTCGAAAAACAGTTCTATTTCAAATAATTCAGTTAAGCATAAGCATGCAGTTTACGTGTAAATACGGTTTAATTGTCAAAAACGTTTCTATTTCAAGCTATTCGGTTTACTCAATTCCTTTTAGCATAAGTATGCTGTTAGTTCTATTTAATCCATAGATAGGGCCCTATCAGGTGCTACCACTCCGGGCCAGAGTGGACCTGGGAGCGGTGGCAATAAAGGGGTACTCCGCATTCCCCAAGGCTCCGGCATTGCTGGAACCTCACCATCAGATTGTTTAGTGTCATATCCAGGACACTCGTTGTGGGAGGGGTCTTACTCCTCTGCAGAGAAGCAGTCGGTATACTCTACAGCCCCAGCCGACTGGGCAACCTACTTTTGGACCACCCTGTCTATGTGAAAAGAAAGCTGTAATGTCATGAAAGGATTTGTCAGTATCTTTCAAAATGTTTTCCAGTATACATATTGTCACGTGATGGCTCACGGAGACGAGGAGGTGGGAATGATACTCTCCCCCCGTTGAACTAAAATTATCTAGCAGTCAAAAAGTGATCGTTAGAAATGAATGTGGGTCACACAGATGTTCGCACTTAAGTGACCTTGGGTCGCCGGACATCGGAAGGGGAAAGAGAAAATGAAGCCAAATGATTGGCGAGGGGGGACCCCAAACAGAAGTGGGGTTCCCTTCCCCTCAACGGAAGTAAATACAAGAAAAGGTAGTTTTTGAGCAACGCTGGTGGCAGACGGACGATAGCCATTTTACTCCGGGCTAAAGACAAAAAGACTGAGACACGAAGAACTCCAAAATCCTTCAAGCCAGCATTAAAAACAGTACAAAGTCTATTAGCCCGTGAAAGAAGAAAAATTCTCCAGTGGAACCCCGTCAAAAAAATAAGATAAGTAACTTTGGGACATTTTTCCGTTACACCCAAATTTTGTTACCACTCTCTCTCAATTTGGAAAAAGGATAAAAGCCAGGAAAAGACATTTATATACATGGACTATCCTATTATATGTGTTTGACACTTTGAACGTATATATATATATAACCGTAGTAAAGAACTTATGTATTTTCATTTTACCATGTGGTCTATGTTATTATTCCATGCTTTCCTTTCAGCTTCTATTCGCCTTACATTATCTTGCTTAGAACTGTCCTATTAATTCCTAAAGTATCACACGGGAAACCGGAGTTGCCGACTGTAGCAATATTAATATTATTACAACTAAGACCTATAGGCCCGTATTCTTCTATTATCTAAGGGAAAGAAGTTTAGCGGCCTGGTGGGTGTGTGATAGTGTGAAATTTTGGACCCCTTTGCCAGCGGTGGCCAGTCTGGCCCTAAATTATTCCCTCACGTAATATGCCAGTTCTTATCTGCCTGAGAAAAGAACTCTGAACAGGACTTATTTCTGTAGGGGATCAAGTGCCAACCTGCCCCGTCTTCACACGTGCGAAAATAAAGTCCCGTTTCGGGATTTTAGTTTATTTCCCCGTCACAATATATATATCCTCATGGTCCTATTTGTATGACCACTGTCATCGGGTCTTAGAATACGCTGACTGTATATCCTGCAGAGGGGTAGAACAACTCCTCTGGAAGGACTGTCCTAAGTATGAATTTAAACTTTACGTGGTGGTGAGGTTTCATTTTCGGTGCTATGAAGAGAACGAATTCATGCTTTTGTTTGTCATTACTACCAACTTCACTCGGTTCCGAAGTGATAGTCCTTGTCCCAAGTCCCATCTATTAGTCAAAATAATCTTATAGAAAATCTATAACAGCGAAAAAAGTATTTTTTATCAAATTCGTAGATACTTGAAACCATATAATTGTGTATCATCTTCAAGTTGAGCTGATTGCACAGATTTCCTTTACTCTCTCTCTCTCTCTCTCTCTCTCTTACACACACACACACACATACACTCACTCTCCAGCCCGATTGACCATTTTTCTTGGCAGGTCTTCATCCTGTATCCGTACAGAGCTGATAAATGTAAACATATACTGCTCGGTCAACACTGGTGTGTCTATGTGTAGTAGTCCATAGGAGAACGTCGCTTCTGAAGTTGTCTCAGCTTCTTCAACAGTGCTTACTATGTCTTGTTCGTCTCATTTTCATAGTTTGTGAGATGAGGGGTAGGTGATCATACAAGTGCAGTTTTGCGGGGTGCTGCTACCAGGATTTTTCACAAAAGCATCTTCTTGTAGTTCCTATCTAGTTTTTTCTCTGAGCACTTTATTAAAGCACATGTGACTCAGCTGAAGCTTAGAAAAATTCCCGTTTTATCATAGTGTTCAGATTTCCATTTGATCGATACTCTGTAAATAGCAGTTCATGCCTTTCCTATTGTCACTTTCAGTAAATGTTATATTGCTCCCAAAGTATATGAATCGGTCTACTAATTTTAGAGGCTTGCCATTTTATGTGGAAATGAGACCATCTTGTTTAAAACATATGAACTTTTTTTCATCTGTTGACGTAAAGGGTAATGATTCTGGTTGCTTGTTCCAAGGTATGGTATGCAACCGAGATTTGTCTTGAGCTGAGGTATACGAGAAACTATGTAATGTAATATTACGGACGGGAGCTGTCGTCAATCAGTGAAGGTGTCACGAGACTAGCGCGTGCGGGCAGAATGACCAGCAAAGTTAGACGTGATTTTAAAATAATCACAGATGAATTATCACGTGTTTCACGACAGTTTCACTGATGACATCGAACACTCGGAGATTTTCAATTTGTTCCCCAAAATCTTTATATAAGAAAATAAGTCAGGAGATTTTGGCAGAGTTGAAGGCAGCTTTCAAAACAGGTGTGTCAAAAGGTTCCGAGGCCCCTACCCGTCCTACCCAGTCTGCTACGACCTATCTGTTAGGCGTGTGTCAACAGCCAGCTCTCACCCACACCGCCATCACCACCAAGAAGAAGAACATAACTAAAATTAACTTTTCGAGTTGCAACGATCATAGCCCTAAGTGAATAATAAACGACTGTTATATTTTCTTTCCTTACCTTCGAGTTTGAGTATTTCTTTTTCTGCGAACTTCTTTCTTTACAGCACAACACGTTGGTCCTACGTTACATGCATCCGTGATTGTTTCAGAGGAATATCATCTACATATTGCCTATTTTAGTGAGAAACCATTTTCTTTCTTTAGATTTATAGACGATAGAAGTTAATAATCTTGACATATTTTAAAGCAAGACTCCAGACAGACTCTTAGCAAGACTCCAGTGACAATGTTATTGGGTGACATCATTGCTTTCGTGTTTTTGTTGATCATCTTTATAGTAGAAATAGTTTCATTGAGAAGACCAAGAATTATTTGCAGTATTTTCCCTCTGGGTATTGAATCGAATGCCGAAGAGAAATCTACAAACTCAAGTGTTACCTCGAGTTTTTGTGCACGTATACCTTCAATGATTCGACTAAAAGTTAGATTCTGAGAAGCTGTGGATTGATTTTTCAGAAAAACGTTTTGATTTTTCCTGACCTTTGAGTAACATAAAAATGATAGGCTATTCGAGCATAGATAATGAAAATATAAAAATGGGGGAAAACAGGAAATATACCGACAGAAAAAAGAAAAGGTCTTCAGAAGATGATTTTATTTGTAGAAATAGTTGCCATTAAACGTTTCGGGTTTTTAAACCTCCATTAGGGCATTTAATTTACTAAATTAAACGAAAAAACGAGACGGCTAACTTTGGCAAATATTTCTACTAATTACATAATCTTCTGAAGACTTTGTTTTTCATCTTAATATATTTTCAGGTATATATATATATATTTGTTTTTATCACCGGACAAAGAGGAAAGGTTTCCTCGAAATATTGCCAAAACCATACATTTATTTTGAAATCCTTCTATTCCAACGGCCTTAGATCTAAGTCTATTATGCTCTTCCCAACGTTTTCTTCAAGTTATTAGCGCTTTTCCCTTTATGTAAGCCCTGTCATTTTTAACAAACTTATATATATATATATATATATATATATATATATATTCTAGTGGAAATGCAGATTGTGTCATAAGAAAAAAAATAAATATTGTTAAATATGCTATCGTTCCACACATTTGATTTTGAATCCTGAAATGTTCTAATCATATGGGAGATGCTAGTTTTAATCCTAAAATATTAATATTGTAAAATAGTGATTCAAAGTAGTGCTGACTACTCGAGAAACGAAATAGTAAGCTGAACTCACAATACCAGATTAAAATTAAATGACATTGATTGATTTAAACTAAGTTAAAACTTCGAAAAATATTATTACAATTTGTTTACGCTGACACAAATTACCTATTTTGACATCAGGAGAAAATCAAGCACAATATTTTTGTTGTTTGATTCATGGAAGTGATTTTTAAGTCGAATATCCAAGAGCGACTAGAGCAAAAGTCTGTAAGTATGGAACTGACTAGAAGAATGATGCAATAAAGAGAATGATGCAAAGCTGTTTAGTAAAATTCATGACATTAGGAACATGTCACAGAGCAATGAGCCTGAAGGAAAATATTTTACAACGTGTGTAAGCTGTCATTGAACCTCTCTATTGGGAAATCAACATTTAAACGTATATATTTATGGGGATGCTTGGTGAATAAAATTTATCATTATTGTCTCGCCCTGTATCAGTCATTATTGTCCACAGGAAAATCGTTTTCTGCCTTTGTCTTAGAGAAACTCTTGTACGAAACAGCATGAAAAGTATGAAAACAGAATGTTAAAATTACCGTCATCGATCATTTCCATAACACTTCGATTAGTGAGCTTGATTAGCAGACCATTATTATTGAGATCGATTCTCACCGAGTGCCCCATACAGCTGGACTTATGTCAAAGTAGGCTAAGATTAGTAAATGTCTACTAATGAGCCTGATTATCATCGGGTGCCCTTCAGACATTGTACTATTTATGAGATCGATTCTCACTGGATGGCCTATATTTATGGCTTTGTGATAAACTAAACTATTGTAAATCAAAATGCATCTCGCTTCGTAAAAAGGTATGAGAGCTAGGTGAGATAGACTAATACTAACGAGTTCGATTCTCACAGGGTGGTCCATAGTTCTGGCTTTCTTTACCAACGAGGCATACCTTGAAGAATAAATCTTCGATGTTGTCTTTGGTTTGAAACCAATTTGCAATGGATGTAAAGAAGCAACAAAATAATTCATTATAAGTTTTCATTAAACGAAGTAGATTTAGATGTTTTCTGACTTCTCTCTATGTCTCTCTCACTCTCTCTCCCTTATATATATATATATATATATGTGTGTGTGTGTGTGTGTGTGTGTGAAAACACAAGGTATTCAGTGGCTAATCTTATTTATACTTGATTTATTTGCCGACCATAAACACTTCAGTTTTTACATTAAACCATCTTCAAGTAAAACAATAGCTGTATCTTCGGGCTTATATTCAATTCAAAAGTCTAACACACACACACACACACACACATATATATATATATATATATATAGAGAGAGAGAGAGAGAAAGAAAGAAAGAAAGAGGTTGGTTGATTGTTTTTTTTATGACCCTTTTTGGATCATTTACCGCCGAATTAAGCCATTTGGATAAAAGTTTCAAACAATTCAGTTTAGTTTAAGTATAGATTTTTGTTTGCATACAGTTAAATGACAAAACATTTCTATTTAAAACAATTCAGTTGAGCATAAGTACATAATTTTGTCCTGTTTGAACCATAGATAGGACCTTATTAGGTGATACGATACCGGTGCCAGAGTGGACCTGGGGGCGATGGCACTCTACATTCCCTAAAGCTCCAGCATTACAGGAACCTAACCATCAGATTGTTTCGTGTCATATCCAGGACATTCGTAGGGGGAAGACTTACCCCTCGGCAGAGATGCGGTCAGTGTTCTCTGCAACCCCAGCCGATTGGGCAAATAGAGCGAGAGATGTGTAAGAGAGAGAGAGAGAGAGAGAGAAATAGAGAGACTGAGAGTCAATTATATAGAGACCCTGGTTAAAATCGGCTGTCAAAATCGCTTTTAAAAGCCTACAAAACTGAACATTCATCACTCTATACGACTCTGTGGTGACTGTATCCCAATTTTTGCTTCTTTTTTTAATATTGTTGAAAAAAAAGCAGATGTTTTTACAACACGAAAGATTTCACGCTTGCATTAGATCATCCCACTTGTGGCAGCATGTTTCAATATCCACTCTTTCTATCAACATGAGACCCAAACTTTCTGAAAACCAAAAACCTGTTATAACTTGGTATTGATAAGAATTCTACATCCAATCCAGCTCAATTAAGCACATTAATTACATCAATTCAAAATTGGAAATCTTCCTTAGTTCCTAATTTTCTGCATCGTTCCAAGAATCACATGTGGTTATTTGAAAAAGTTGTGCTGGCACTCAAAAATTCGACTGTAAATGAAGTGAATTATCATCTTCTGTCGGCTATTCCAACAAATATTCATATCTATAAATCTACTGACACTGTTGATGATCAAGATGAGATGAAAACTACCCGAATGAGTTTTTAAAATTATTGGAACCCCAAAAATTATCTCCATAGATACTTGAACTAAAACTTGGATCACCAATAATATTGCTACAAAACGTGGATCAGCTTCTACTTTTCAATGGAACAAGGTCGGTGATTTAGAGGCTAATGGCACATGTTATTGAAGCCACTATTCTTACAGGTTGTGGCAAGGGAGATGTTTTTATTCTGAGAATTCCCTTGACACCATCAGTGATATAATTTCGGTTTAAGACACTGCAGTTTCTCATTCGACTTAGTTTTCTTATTTCTATTAATAAGTCACATGATCCAACTCTGTCTGTAGTGGGATTGCATTTCGAAGAAGACTGTTTTTCTCATGAGAAATTATATATAAGTAAGTTAGCGACCATAGTCGAGGGTGGCCCGAAGGCTCCCTTTTCGATAGCTACTACAACAAGGTGTAGGGGAGGGCGCTACTCCTTTTCCTGGATTGCTCCACTTTACCCTTGAACCGTACCTTATAATGCTGAGTGTTAAGCAAGGTGGTATCAAGTTCCATTTTTAAAGTCTTTGGTATGACTCGACCTAGTATTGAACCCAGGTCTCCCGGGCCATTGGCGAACACTCTAACCGCTAGGCCAATTGCAATTTTGGGGAAAACAAAGAATGTGAAATACACTAAAGTACTTGTAATTATTTTCAATCTCGGTTATAATCGTTTGTCACGAAACTTCTCCGACTGGTTTACTGTCGGCAAAGGTGACAAGCTTTTAGTCTCAACTTATGTCTATCGCCTGGACAGCGCCAAGTGTATTGCTGGTGTTAGGTCGGCCAGTATTTTATTTCGGGATGTCATTCATTATTTCGGGATGTAAACTACAATCAAACAGGGAAAACTATGACACAGAGATTTTCGAACAAGCTGAAAATGGTATTAAATAAACCACGAAGGGTGATATGCTATTAAACAATGAAACCAACTGGAACCAAAATCCTTTTCAGGTATTTTAAGATTTTTTACGCAAAATATTAATATTCAAAAAGCCTTTAAACAAGTGTCAAAAAATAAACTATATAAAGGTTTCAATGCAGTCATGTTTTTTTTTGGGGGGGAAGGACAATTTACCTCGCAGATTATTATCCGGTATAAATAATAAAGAAGTAATAGTCCAATCATCGTATGTTCTCAACTATCATCTGACATTGCGTATCGTGTGACCCCTCAAATTTGGTCTCCAGAAGATAATTCAATCATATATTCCGTATATAATGCCAGTTCCATTTTCGGTCGGTTGCATTAAGTCTCATATATGTTTGTTGGAAAATATTTTCTCTTCAATTTCTTTGGTTTGGCGTATTTTATAAATAAGATAAGTTGGTAAGGGTTTTAATCTACCAAACATTATTATGAATAGTGCGTCTTATACGCCGACAAATACGGTATTGATAGGCTAAACTAATTAGTAGAAATCATAAAATCAAAAGAAGAAGAAGAAGAAGAAGAAGAAGCTTGTGACTTAAGTACAATTCCCCACCTCCTCAGTCAAATTTTTTTTTCTTTCGAGTCTTTGTTTTGTCTTTTTGTTGTTTTTCCCTTCTCCACCGCCCCTTATCTCTTCATTGACATTTTGTGACATTTTACAACTGATCAGGAATAATTTTGCAACAGGCCTCAGTGCCATTTATAAATGTGTGTTCGTTTTTTGGCTTCTATCGCATATTGTTTGACTTCACACCCGAATCATAAGGATTTTGAAATGTTCCAACTTTACATGAAAACAATCATTTCTGAAATTAAAAAAAAAACAGCAAGATTTAAAAAAACAACAACAAAAAGCAAAAAGAGAAAGATAAAAGAAAAAATACGATTGATGATAATTTAATATATTTGCGGAATTTCTTTGTAAATGTTCCTTTTTCTTATATATATATATATATATATATATATATATATATATATATATATATATATATATATTAAAATGAATACGTTGGCAAATAAATTTTGATTTGGTTCTTTAGGCTTATTTGATATAATCGTGCTCCACGTGTGTTTCGGAATTCGTGGTTCTCTTTGAGGGTCGTCACTATTTCTATCTTATATATATATATCGAGCTCATAAGTGATGTACTCCTGTGGACCCCTTCACATGGACGAGCAAAGGCAGGACGTCCAGCTCGAACCAACATACTGCAGTTCTGTGGCGAGACGGAATGTAGCCCTAACGATCAGCCGAAACCAATAGACAATAAGGAGGTGTGGCGAGAGAGAGAGTCAGGAATATCCGTGCTCATAGTGCGACATGATGATGATGATGATGATGATATATATATATAGTGATGACCCTTAAAGATAACCACGAAGTCCGAAACACATGTGGAGTACGATTATATATAATTTATATAATCGCACTCCCCATGTGTTTCGGACTTCGTGGTTCTCTTTTAGGGCCGTCACTATTTCTATCTTTTATATATATATATATATATATATATATATATAAAGATGATTGTTGTAGGTCCAAAAAAAGAATAAGGATATATTTTGAAATAAAAAGGTCCACGAAGAGATTTGTATTTTTTTATTTATTTATTTTGTTCTTACATATGTGTTATATATATATATGTGTATGTTTTCAGCTTGTTGCTTTCGTCAGAGAACATACGTGGCACAAGGCATTTTTAATGGGGTACTCATTGACACTTGAACTCACTCTTGTTTCCAGTATATATATATATATATATATTCTATTGGGGGGAGCGTAAATTACGAGAAAATTAACGTTCTTTTAATGATGATGTCAGTTTCTTGCCTACTGTTCATTCAGACATTCATCTGATGAACGAATAGACGAAAAAGTACTATTTACCTATACCACTAGAGTTAGTGTATGTGTGTTCAACAATATATTTTGTATTCTACTATTTTTTTCTAGTAATTTTAGTTGAATGCTGAAAAAGATGGCAGAAGAAAATGGTTTGTTGGTTTATTGGGTTTTATGGCATATCAACCTTTGTAGGTTATTTAACGCCAAATCCATTTTTATACAAATAGTTCTATTTCAAACAATTCAGTTTAGTAGAAGCACACAGTTTAAATGTAAGTACAGTTTATGAAAATAGTTCTATTTCAAACAATTCAGTTTATCATAAGTTCGCAGTTTAAATGTAAGTACAGTTTAATTCTGGAAAACATTTCTATTTCAAGCTATTCAGTTTAGTCAAGCAATTCTAATTCAGCTAATTGAGTTTAGTATAAGTACAGATTTTGTTTACACACAGTTAAATGTCAAAACAGTTCTATGTTAAACAATTCAGTTTAGTGTAAATACGGTTTCAATGTCAAAAAACAGTTTTATTTCAAATAATTCAGTTTAGCATAAGCACGCAGTTTAAATGTAAGTACAGTTTAATTTCTATTTCAAGCTATTCAGTTTAATCAAACAATTCAGTTTAGCATAAGTATGCCGTTAGTTCTATTTAACCCATAGATAGGGCCCACGCCGGGCCAGAGTGGACCTGGGAGCAATGGCAATAAAGGGGTGCTCCACATTCCCCAAATCTCCAGCATTACTGGAATCTCACCATCAGATTGTTTAGTGTCATATATCAGGACACTCGTTTGGGGGTCTTACCCCTCTGCAGAGGTGCAGTCGGTGTATTCTACAGCCCCAGCTGACTTGGCCTGAAGAAGAAAAGAAAAAGAAAATGATGATAATCATGATATAATGATAGCGTCGAAATAAAGGAAGTAATTAGTAATATTTCATTCTTTTAATATCATATTTACCCAACCCTTCCGCTCGGGCAGGATATGACACAAGGTCAATTTCTTAAGCGGAGTTTATAGGTTTGAATTCAGAGTTTTCCTTCTCCTAGACTAGTTGCCTCACCAAGCTGAAGAACCTAGTCTGCCCTACTATTTACCCATAGCTGGAGGGAGAATTTTTGGATTCATACCTTTCCCAAGGGTATTAGTGCTATGTGAAATGCAATCAGTCTCGTCCAGGACTTGAACTCGTATCGCCGTGTCCATTTCCTACGTCGATAACCATTACACCACGGGCAATTTTTTTAATATTGACATAATTTTCTCTTAAGATTTTAATTAAAAAATTGTTAATTGCATGACATCATCATTAAACATTTAATTAGTCAACTTCTAAATCTTTTAGAAGAACTTGTTTTCGTCGAAGTCTTTTTGAACTCCGAAATCGAGATTTTGAATTAGAGAAAAAAAAAGGGACTCCGATCATGTACCCGACTTGTGGTAATTCGGATATTATCTTGTTATATTAATAATTACACAGGAAATATTTTCCCCGCTTTGAATAATGTTAATGTTATGGCCCGGACAAAAAAATCTCGCCTTGATATTTGTATTTTCATTGAATAAATACATACCCGAATCGGAAGAGTGTTTTAGAAAAACAGTTTTTCTTTAATTAATTAATCGATTGATTTTTACGGGATGTCAACCTGTCTAGGGTTATTTTATTCTTAAAGATTAGGGATTCGCGTTTATTGCACGTCCATATTTATTTTCTTTTATCTTGTTTGTTTGCTTGTTTGGGTTTTATGGCATATCAACCATTGTAAATTATTTAAGGCCAAATCCATTTTTATTTAAATATGCAGTTCTATTTCAAATAATTCAGTTTAGCATAAGTACACAATTTGATTGTCAGAAACATTTCTATTACAAGCCATTCAGTTTAGTGAAATATTTCTAATTCTAACCGTTCAGTTTAGTAAAAGTATAGTTTTTGTTTATACACAGTTAAATGTCAAAACAGTTCTATTTCAAACAATTCAGTTTAGGAACTCAGACTCGATTATATGCTTTATCAATAAAATGTGTTTACGAATCATATATATTTAATTCCATTTCAAATGTCAAAACATTTCTATTCCAAGCAATTCAGTTTAGCATAAGTACGCAGTTTAGTTCTATTTGACCCATAGATTGGACCCTATCATTTTCCACCACTCTGGGACAGAGTGGACCTCAGAGCAATGGTAATGAAGGGGTACTCTACATTCCCTAAAGTTCCAGCATTACTGGAACCTCACCATCAAATTATTTAGTGTCATATCTAGGATTCTCGTTTTTTACCCCTCTACAGAGAAGCAGTCGGTGTATTCTACAGCCCCAGCCGACTAGACAATTTGTGTGTGTGTGTGTGTGTGTGTGTGTGTGTGTGTAGTATTTTTAATGGCTTTTTACATATGGTCCAATCGAATACGAATAATTTTAAAACAGATTTAATGGAACCAGACATGGGTCCCTATCAAGTACCTGGGAGTAATGGTAAAAGGTACTCCACACTCCCCAGAGATCCAGAACTGGAGTCTCACCACCAGAAGCAGTTTAGTGTCATTCCCGGAATATTCTATTTTAAAATAAATGCGTTTGATATCTACTTAGTTTAATTTTACACATGGCTAGAATTATGAAGCATCCAGTGAGTATCGAACTCACTATTCATTGTTTGCTAGCACAGATTGCGAAAGCTTATACTACGCGAGGCGCCCTTTCATATGAACACAGTTACTATGAAATAAACTGAAACTACAGGAGTTTAAAGAATAAAGAAGATAAACATGAAGGACAAATCCGTAGCCTATCGGAGAGTCTACAACATTCTACATTGCAAGTTTTTATATAGAAAGATGAAGCTGATTATTAAATCTTCATGAAGTCAAAGTAATTGAAAAAAAAAAACGCGCTACAAAATACGTGTCAGTGAATTTTCGGTATTTATTAAAATGTTTTTAGAACACCAATTGAAGAGACAGAACTTTGAAGAATCAACATTATTTCAGTAGATAAAAGATATAACAAAGAGACATAACTCTAGGGCTGCTCTTCTAGAACCAGTCATTCAATATTGTTTAATGGGGCGACAACGACACTTAAAGAAATCTAAAAATCGGAGAGAAAAAAAAAAATTAAAAAAAAGACATCAGTCTATTTTCCGGTGGAAATTTACTGCGGAGTGGGGCGAAAACTAAAGAATTCAAAGAATAGATAAATGAATTTAAAAAAATAAATAAATTAATGAGAAAAAAAAAAGTGCGAATCAGATAACGTCAAAATGTACATCATAACAATAAAAAATCGAAGACAATTTTCTTAACGTTATTTCTTTACAAAGTGCAGAGAACTGCACTTTATAGAGAATTAATGTATAATGATACATAATTCTATAAAATCATTACGAAATCATCATCATCATCATCATCATCATCATGTCGTGCTGCTAGCACGGATATCCCTGATCCACTCTCGCCACTTTTCCCTATCGTTCATCGCCTCCGGCATATCTTCCGGGCTACATCCCGTATCTTCACTAAGATGCTGTATGTGTGTTCTTGTTGTTCATCCTGCTTTTGCTCGGCCATAGGAGTACATCACTTATGAGCTCGTCCCTGCTCCTCCAGCAGTGTCCTGTGTGCCTGATTCGTCTAACTTTGATAGTTTTCGTGGTGGGAGGCAGGTGGCCGTATAGAGATAAAGATTTATATTTAAAGATTAAAACGAAAATTTAAGTCTGTTCGGTTTGCTTGGGTTTTATTTTATGGCATATCAACCATTGTAGGTTATTTAACGCCAAATCCTCTTTATACATATACATATTAAATATATATGATTTGTAAACACATTTTGTTGATAAAACTTTTAATCGAGTCTGAGTTCCTTTTTTGTACACAGTTAAATGGTTTCAAGAAAGTATTGCAATTCAATACATATTATACAAGAATTGCTATGGATCATTTACAATTCAAGTCGAGATGAGTCATTTGTTTACACACAGTTAAATGATCAAACAATTCTATTTCTAACAATTCAATTCAGCTTAAGTCATCTATTTGCACTCAGTTTAAATGTCAAACAGTTCTATTTGACCCATAGATAGGACTCTATCAGATGGTACCACTCCGGGCCAAAGTGGACCTGGCAGTGATTGCAATGAAGAGGTACTCCGCTTTCCCCGAAGCTCCAGCATTATTGGAGAGTCATCATCAGATTGTTTAGTGTCATATCCAGGATACCCGTTGAGAAAGGGGTTACACCTCTGCAGAGATTTAGTTGGTGTATTCTACAGTCCCAGCCGACTGGGCAATCTAAGTCTGGGTTCATTTTACACAAATGTCTTCGGAAAGACATGATTTTATCTCCAAAATATGAGTCCAAATACTAAGATTCCAGGCGAATTCGTCGGGTCACTGACATGGAACAACGGTTGATGAAGAACCGTGTAAAAAAGAAATTCAGAAAACTTCTCTCCCATAACTATTTTTAGTACTGTCACGTGATGGCTCACGGAGACGAGGAGGTGGGAATGATACTCTCCCCCCGTTTAACTAAAATTATCTAGCAGTCAAAAAGTGACCGTTAGAAATGAATGTGGGTCACACAGATGTTTGCACCTAAGTGACCTTGGGTCGCCGGACATCGGAAGGGGAAGGAGAAAATGAAGCCAAATGATTGGCGGGGGACCCCCAAACGGAAGTGGGGTTCCCTTCCCCTCAACGGAAGTAAATACAAAAAAAAGGTAGTTTTTGGGCAAGTCCCGTGGCAGACGGACGATAGCCATTTTACTCCGGGCTAAAGACAAAAAGACTGAGACATGAGAGACCTGAGTCTCTCAAGCCAGCATTAAAAACAGTACAAAGTCTATTAGCCCGTGAAAGAAGAGAAATTCTCCAGTGGAACCCCGTCAAAAAAATAAGATAAGTAACTTTGGGACATTTTTCCGTTACACCCAAATTTTGTTTACCACTCTCTCTCAATTTGAAAAAGGATAAAAGCCAAGAAAAGACATTTATATTCATGGACTATCCTATTATATATCTTTGACATTTTGAACGTATATATATATATAACCGTAGTAAAGAACCTATGTATTTTCATTTTACCATGTGGTCTATGTTATTATTCCATGCTTTCCTTTCAGCTTCTATTCGCCTTACATTATCTTGCTTAGAACTGTCCTATTAATTCCTAAAGTATCAAACGGGAAACCGGAGTTGCCGACCATAGCAATATTAATATTATTACAACTAAGACCTATAGGCCCGTATTCTTCAATTATCTAAGGGAAAGAAGTTTAGTGGCCTGGTGGGTGTGTGATAGTGTGAAATTTTGGACCCCTTTGCCAGCGGTGGCCAGTCTGGCCCTAAATTATTCCCTCACGTAATATGCCAGTTCTTATCTGCCTGAGAAAAGAACTCTGAACAGGACTTATTTCTGTAGGGGATCAAGTGCCAACCTGCCCCGTCTTCACACGTGCGAAAATAAAGTCCCGTTTCGGGATTTTAGTTGAATTTGCCGTCACAGACCATTTTATGGGGGCTCGTTTCCGGAATGATTATTATAAATAATATTTATTGCTAGTAGTCGTATGACAATTCCTGCCGTTTAAATCTACCCTGGGAGACCGTGAAAGGAAAAAAGGAATATTGTTGAAACAGTCAAATTACTTGTTGATATAACTGTTTGGGAAAATTAAAGAAAAAATGGACAAAATAGAGAACTTTTTAAAAGAACCCTCCATGGAAAAGTTGGAGAAGCTGAGAAAAAGCGAGATAATAAAAATTGGCGAGAAGCTTGAGTTAAATGTTCAGAATTCTATGAGAAAGCATGAACTCGTGAGAGAAATAGCAAGGCACATGGTGGACGAAAATGTGTTCGAGGAAGCAGTATTAGAAGAGCTACCAACGGAAATGATAAGAATGACTCCAGAAGAAATTGAACTGGAGAAAATTAAAATACAAGCACAAATGGAACTACAGAGAAATAAAATGGAACTGGAGAAAATAAAAATTCAGCAAGAAACAAGGCTGCGAGAAGTCGACTTGGCAATAAGAGGACGCAAAGAAAGCCATGACAGTTTCGAAGTAACGAAGCAAGCGAGGCTAGTCCCAAAATTTGAAGAAGCCAACGTGGACGGATACTTCGCACATTTTGAGCGAACCGCGCTAAATCTTGGATGGCCGAAAGAATGCTGGTCGATGCTACTCCAAACTGTGCTGACAGGAAAAGCACAGAGAGCATATGCAACTCTGTCCACAGAAAATTGCGCCGACTATGATTTGGTGAAGGCAGCGGTTCTTAAAAGCTTCGAATTGGTTCCAGAAGCTTATAGACAGAAATTCAGAACACAGAGAAAAACTGAAAACCAGTCTTATGTGGAATTTCTGAGAGAAAAGGAGAACGCGCTGGATAAGTGGTGTGACTCTAAGAGGATAGACGGAGACGTTGAGAAACTCCGGCAGCTAATATTAGCTGAAGAATTCTTAAACTGTGTGCCAGAAGAAGTCAGGGTTCACCTAAGTGAAAGGAAAACCGACGTGACTTATGAAATGGCTGCACTAGCAGACGAATACATCCTCACACACCGAAAGACAAAGAAAAAAACGTTCACGGGAAACAGAGTAAAGTTTAAAGCTGAGTTAAGACCTAAGGAAGAAAATAGAAGGACCTTCCAAAGTAGCAGCAGAACAGTGATCTGCTGCAAATGCGGAAAGGCTGGTCACATAGCCATAAGGTGCCAGCTAGGAAAAGGTCCTGAAAGAAACCAGACCCAGCCGAGAAAACCACAGGGAGCTGTCACGACCGCTAGAATAGACAAGTCTTATCGACCTTGGACGAAAAAAGGGATGATAAGAGGCCCACACGGAGGACCAGTGGAAGTCTCAATTTTACGAGATACCGGAGCATCTCAGTCGCTACTTCTGCGAAGTAAATTACCTAAAAGGGTAATAGAAGCAACACGTGAGACTGTGATGATAGAGGGTATCGGCGGAAAGAGGGTAAAAATACCGCTGTGTAAAATAACACTGAAGTCCCAGTGGAAAAATGGACCAATTAAAGTTGGTGTGGTAGACAAGCTACCTATGAAAGGAATTTCCCTCATACTGGGAAATGAGATAGAAACAAAAGGGTGTCACCCGAAAAAGCCGGCGAAAATGAGCGCCAAAAATGAAGGAAACAAGATGGCGAGAACGAACGCCCGGCATGGAGACAAGATGGCGGCTGAGCCACGTGGGCGGCACAAACGACATAGTCGCTCGCAAAGTGAGAAGGTGGAAAGAAAAGAAGTGAACCTTCCACACCTCAATAAACGGAAAGAGAAAAGGACCAGTCGTCAGAGAAAAGATGAAGGTCCAACGAATATTAGGAATAAATTCCCTAATACTTATCGAGAGGATAAGAGGAAAATAAGAGGACCCTCACAAGTGACTAAGAAGGAAGAATTTAAGAAGGGCGATGAAGTCCTGCTACTATCATCAAATAAAGGACCCCACTGTGGTGAAAGATATATAGGTCCCTACGTAATATCACAGAGAATAGACAAGAGGACATACAGAATTGATACCAACGAGGGAAAGAAGAAGACACAAGTGTGTCACACAAACAAATTGAAGAGATATGTCCGTCAAGAAGGCCAGCCTCGAAAAATTGAGAACTCGGCAATGCCGAATAAATTCGAGGAAAAATTAGGCCAGTTGTCTGTTTCAGAGAGAGAGGGCTTAGAAAAATTAATAAAAAAGTACCCAAGTTTATTTCTCTAACGCCCCACGAAAATGTAGTAGCAGAATATTCTTTCATAGTTTTTGAGAGAAAGAAAGAGAGAGAGAGAAACTAAAGAAAATGAGGAATTCTCGTCCCCAATGTTGAAATATGAGATGGACGAGAAAGTGGTTCGTCAACAAGTGACGAATAGGGGAAAGAGAGAAAAGAAAAGGAAGTTTTCTCCCCAAAGCTTGACAATTAAAATTATAAAGTCGTCAAAAGTGACGAAGAAAGAAAGAAGGACTTACCTCCTCAAGGTTTGAAATATGATACGGCCAAAAGCCGAGAGAGAAAAAGAAAGAAAGGAAAACGAGATTAAAGAAAAAGAAAAGGGAGAGAGAGAGAGAAAGAAAGAGAAGTGAAATTGTTTTCCCCTATAGTGAAAATTAGGAAGGACGAAAAAAGGAAAAGGAAAGAATTCGTCAAAGCGTGAAGAAGAAAGGGGATGAAAGAAAAGTAAAGTGAGAAAAAAAAAAAGAAAAAAAAAGTGAAAGAAAAGGAGAAGGAACAGTGAATTGAATTGCCTTTTTTTTTTCTATGGTATTTCTATTCATCCCCCTTTCTTCTCTTAAGCGGGGAGGTGTCACGTGATGGCTCACGGAGACGAGGAGGTGGGAATGATACTCTCCCCCCGTTTAACTAAAATTATCTAGCAGTCAAAAAGTGACCGTTAGAAATGAATGTGGGTCACACAGATGTTTGCACCTAAGTGACCTTGGGTCGCCGGACATCGGAAGGGGAAGGAGAAAATGAAGCCAAATGATTGGCGGGGGACCCCCAAACGGAAGTGGGGTTCCCTTCCCCTCAACGGAAGTAAATACAAAAAAAAGGTAGTTTTTGGGCAAGTCCCGTGGCAGACGGACGATAGCCATTTTACTCCGGGCTAAAGACAAAAAGACTGAGACATGAGAGACCTGAGTCTCTCAAGCCAGCATTAAAAACAGTACAAAGTCTATTAGCCCGTGAAAGAAGAGAAATTCTCCAGTGGAACCCCGTCAAAAAAATAAGATAAGTAACTTTGGGACATTTTTCCGTTACACCCAAATTTTGTTTACCACTCTCTCTCAATTTGAAAAAGGATAAAAGCCAAGAAAAGACATTTATATTCATGGACTATCCTATTATATATCTTTGACATTTTGAACGTATATATATATATAACCGTAGTAAAGAACCTATGTATTTTCATTTTACCATGTGGTCTATGTTATTATTCCATGCTTTCCTTTCAGCTTCTATTCGCCTTACATTATCTTGCTTAGAACTGTCCTATTAATTCCTAAAGTATCAAACGGGAAACCGGAGTTGCCGACCATAGCAATATTAATATTATTACAACTAAGACCTATAGGCCCGTATTCTTCAATTATCTAAGGGAAAGAAGTTTAGTGGCCTGGTGGGTGTGTGATAGTGTGAAATTTTGGACCCCTTTGCCAGCGGTGGCCAGTCTGGCCCTAAATTATTCCCTCACGTAATATACCAGTTCTTATCTGCCTGAGAAAAGAACTCTGAACAGGACTTATTTCTGTAGGAGATCAAGTGCCAACCTGCCCCGTCTTCACACGTGCGAAAATAAAGTCCCGTTTCGGGATTTTAGTTGAATTTGCCGTCACAGTACCAACGACTAAGACTTTTGCAACCTTTGTGAATTTGAACATTTATGTGTAAGATAACTTTAATGTTTCAAATACGATAGTTCATGTCGCATTACAGTCTTTCTTTGACATATTTAAGTTCCGCTGCATATTTGTATTTTGTATTCATCAATAAAGTTGTTGGCGACCATAGTCGAGGGTAACTCGAAAGCTCCCTTTTCGATAGCTACTACACTTAGGTGTAGGGGACGGCGCTACTCCTTCCCTGGATTGCTCTACTTTACCCTTGATCCGTACCTTATAATGCTGAGTGTTAAGCAAGGAGGCATCAAGTACCATTTTTTGAGTCTTTGGTATGACTCGACCTGGGATTGAACCCAGGTCTCCCAGGCCATTGGCGCACACTCTAACTGCTAGGCCATTGGGAAATGGTACGATGGATAAAAAGCTAGATTAGTAGTCCAGTATAAGTGACTTTGATTCTCACCTTGTGCCTCATACCTCTAGGTATATATCCATTTGCACATTTACATTCATTCACTCATTGGTCCCCTAACTGGATTTGGTCATAGAGACGCTACTTGTGTATCGTGTCTTGGACAAGAATAGCCTGGCAGAACCCATCCTTCTCCTGGTCTTTAACTGGTTTGAATTCAGATTTTCTTTTCTCCTGAAGCTCAGTCTGCACTACTATTTACTCATAGCTAGAGAGAGAATAGTTGGATTCATACGGTAAAATCATATGGGGTTTTAGTAAATTATTTTAGTAATAAATTGTTTGCGAGCAAAACTTTGATTTCGGACTAGTAGGTTTTCGATTTGAAAAGGTTAGGGCTTGTGTAGACCTTGTTTGAGTATAAATGTCAACACATGTCAAAATAAGATGGTCAAGTTTGTTTTAGAATCAGCTTTAAGCAAAATATTAAGATAAACAATTTGATAGATATCAGCTGATATTTAGTAATGTCGTGTCACTAAAACGTTTTAGGGATTATTTGTGATTAAAGTATTAGTTAAAAAATTATTAGAAGAACATATATGATAAAGAGATTCGACGACACAGGGGCCAGTCAGGGTCTGAGAACGAACAGAAGCAGACGGAATAGAGAAGTCTTGATGGGGGTAGGGGTCAGCCACAGTCAAAGGTGCACGTGCACATAACTATATCTCTGTCTACACTTTCACCTCGCACTAGTTGTTCTGCCTGTGTATCTAATGGACTGTAGTAATTCCTATAATCTATCTATCTCTTTTCGGCGACCTCTATGAAAAAGGTAGTAGCAATAACTTTTGTATCCAGAAACCAACAGAGTCGTTTTGAATTGTGTTGTGTTACAACTTTCTACTTGGCACCTGTAAAGCTACAATACCTTTCCCAAAGGGTATTAGTGCATTGTGAAATACGGTCAGCTGCGTTCTGGATTTGAACTCGTGCAACCAAATCCTCTGTTTCCGACGATAACCTTTACACCACAAGTAACTATAATTACTACCACATATCAGCTCCTAATTAAAAAAAAGAAATTCAATTTTTTTTTAAGTTTGTGAAAAAGATATTTATTCATATTTTTATTCCATAATATATTACATCATCGGGATGCCATTTCGAATATTTCTCCTTCGTGGCTTTTCTCGGAATGATTAAATATACTTAGGGTTATCTGTTCCTTTTCCATGTAATTTGGGGCAGACTGCAATAGGCTACATCATGCAAGTTGTAAAGAACAAGCTTTGATTTCACTTAGCCTCTGTGTACAATTTTTTTTCTTGTATATATGTTATTTCTTAATTGTTTATGTTATAAAAGTATAGAAAATGGACAATATTCCCTCTAATCTTTGCTTTTGTGACCTGGATTATGAAATTTAAAAAATGACTTTTTTTACTTAAAAACAGAAAAATTTTCACATTTTCATTTATTCAATAAATCAACATTTGAATAAAAAAATTACATGTATTTATATTAAAGTTATACAGGAATGAACTCAAATGTCTAGACGTGATTAGTTTTTAGAGATTTGCGACAGTAATGTAAATCATTTTCATATGTCAGCCCCCAAATATTACTTTCTCATGATTTATGCTTCTTGGTCACAAATACAAATGTTATATAACATATGATATGGATTTTCTGTTCGTTCCTGGTGACCTCGTGTGCTTTGACAAGTTGTCAGTTTGTGATTAGTAAACAGGGGATGACAGCGAGCCCAACAAGTGTATAACTGGAAGGAGACCACGTGATAACCATCATCATCAACATCATGTCGTGCCGCTAGCACGGATATCCCTGACCCTCTCTCGACACTTTTCCCTATCATTCATCGCCTCTGGCAGGTTTTCAGGGATACATCCCGTATCCTCACATAGTTGCTGTATGTATGTTCTAGCTGGTCGTCCTGCGTTTGCTCGGCCATATGTGTGGGTCTATAGGAGTACATCACTTATGAGCTCGTCTCTACTTCTCCAGCAGTGTCCTGCGTGTCTGGTTCGTCTTACTGGTTCGTCTAACTGCTCGCAACATTCTTGTGTAATTGCCGTCTAGCTTCTTCTCCAGCCGTTTTGTTAGCGCCGAAGTGGTGCATCCATACAGCAGTATCGACACGACCGCTGCCTGGAAGAAACTGTGTTTCATTTTATCGGTCAGGTCTGATTTCCATATGATCGATAGCTTATCGATAGCTGTCTTTTTCGGTTGATGAGACACTGCTTCCTAGGTAGGTGAATTTGTCTACCAGTTTCAGAGAGGTTCCCTCTAGTGTGGAAATGTCGCCTGCTTGATTAAAACACATATGTTCAGTTTTGTGTGCACTGACATAGAGGCCAATGCCTGCGGCGGCTCGTTCCAAACTATGCAGTAGTGTTTCGGCTTGGTTGGGCGTATTTGCCTGTATCGCTATGTAAACATAGCGATACGTGATAACCACGCGGTCAGTTTTAAACAGTGCAGAGAATCGTGAGTCAAGCGAAGGACACGCATCAGCTCGGCTAAGCTTGCACGGGGGTGCAAGTGTTGGCACCCCCTGGATCCCGGAAGAAAATATGGGACAAAAAGAAGTCCTGTCTCTGAGTATATGTCTCCCCATCTATCTCTCAAACTAATAAATAAAATGAGAGAGGAATTCTTATAAAGTAGTGTGTTTCGTTCGTTCATTGAAAGTCGTTCATTATCTTTGATTATCTTCCTCATTGTTCATAAAAATAAAGCTGAGTAAACAACATAAAATTGTAATAGAAAATTGTCTTCTTTTATTATATTGTATCCAGCTCATTGGTCTTGTGGGTAAAGTGTTCGCCAATGATCCGGAAGACGTAGGTTCATTCCCAGGTCGCGTCATACCAAAGACTTTTAAAATGGTACTCGATACCTCCTTGCTTAACACTCAGCAATATATGGTACCTATCAAGCGTAGAGTGGAGCAACCCATGGAAAGGAGTAACGCCCTCCCCTATACCTTGGTGTAGTATCTATTGAAAAGGGAGCCTTCGGGTTGCCTCGACTACGGTCGACAACTTAACTTATTATATTATATATTTTTATATATATTTTCTTCTTTTTAATCACAAAATGAAAACTTATTTTCAAATGAAACCTTCACATATTTCCAACTATAATTTAAATCACGAACATATATCAGCGCCCAACTATAGTCTCCAATCATGTTTTGAAATGTTGATTACCTAAGCCACCGAAGCAAAGTCTGAAGAGGATAAAAGGTTTGTTTGTTTTTTTTACTTTATGCATTAAGAAAATAATCGTTTTCTGTCCAGGTAAGAACAAGTAGAAAATTTGTCTAGTTGCCAATTTTACTGACTTTACTTAATATAGTAATTAAATGTAATTTTGGCGACCGTAGTTATGAAAGACCCAAAGCCTCAATCCGTATCTTTACTTTCCCCTTGGCGCTATTCGACTAAAAAAAAAGGCCACAATCCATATCTTTGCTTTTCATTTGGCGCTATTTGACGAGAGAAAAGGCCACAATCCGTATCTTTACTTTCAATTTGGCGCTATTCGACTAGAGAAAAGGCCACAATCCGTATCTTTACTTTCCCCTTGGCGCTATTCGACTGGAAAAAAACGCCACAGTCCGTATCTTTACTTTCCATTTGGCGCTATTCGACGAGAGAAAAGGCCACAATCCGTACGTTTACTTTCTATTTGGCGCTAATCATCTTGCGAAAAGGCCACAATCCGTATCGTTACTTTCCCCTTGGAACTATTCGACTAGAAAAAAAGACCACAATCCGTATCTTTACTTTCCATTTGGCGCTATTCGACAAGAGAAAAGGCCACAATCCGTATCTTAACTTTTCATTTGGCACTATTCGACTAGTGAAAAGGCCACAATCCGTACGTTTGCTTCTCACTTGGCGCTATTCGACTAGAGAAAAGGCCACAATCCGTATCTTTACTTTCCCCATGGCACTTTTCGACTAGAAAAGAAAGGCCACAATCCGTATCTTTACTTTCCGTTTGGAACTATTCGACTAGTAAAAAGGCCACAATCCAAATCTTTACGTTCCATTTGGCGCTATTCGACAAGAGAAAAGGCCACAATCCGTATCTTTACTTTCCATTTGGCGCTATTCGACAAGAGAAAAGACCACAATCCGTATCTTTACTTTCCATTTGGCGCTATTCGACGAGGGAAAAGGCCACAATCCGTATCTCTACTTTCCATTTGGCGCTATTAAATGAGGGAAAAGGCCACAATCCGTATCTTTACTTTCCATTTGGCGCTATTCGACGAGGGAAAAGGCCACAATCCGTATCTTTACTTTCCATTTGGAACTATTCGACTAGTAAAAAGGCCACAATCCAAATCTTTACGTTCCATTTGGCGCTATTCGACAAGAGAAAAGGCCACTATCCGTATCTTTACTTTCCATTTGGCGCTATTCGTCGAGGGAAAAGGCCACAATCAGTATCTTTACTTTCCATTTGGCGCTATTCAACTAGAGAAAAGGCCACAATCCGTATCTTTACTTTCCATTTGGCGCTATTCGACGAGGGAAAAGGCCACAATCCGTATCTCTACTTTCCATTTGGCGCTATTAAATGAGGGAAAAGGCCACAATCCGTATCTTTACTTTCCATTTGGCGCTATTAAATGAGGGAAAAGGCCACAATCCGTATCTTTACTTTCCACTTGACGCTATTCGACGGGGGAAAAGGCCACAATCCGTATCTTTACTTTCCATTTGGCGCTATTCGACAAGAGAAAATGCCACAATCCGTATCTTTACTTTCCATTTGGCGCTATTCGACAAGAGAAAATTCCACTATCCGTGTCTTTACTTTCCATTTGGCGCTATTCGACAAGAGAAAAGGCCACAATCCGAATCTTTACTTTCAATTCAGCCCGATTCGACGAGAGAAAAGGCCACAATCAGTATCTTTACTTTCCATTTGGCGCTATTCGACGAGGGAAAAGGCCACAATCCGAATCTTTACTTTCAATTCAGCCCGATTCGACGAGAGAAAAGGCCACAATCAGTATCTTTACTTTCCATTTGGCACTATTCGACAAGAGAAAAGGCCACAATCCGAATCTTTACTTTCAATTCAGCCCGATTCGACGAGAGAAAAGGCCACAATCAGTATCTTTACTTTCCATTTGGCACTATTCGACAAGAGAAAATGCCACAATCCGTATCTTTACATTTCATTTGGCGCTATTCGACGAGGGAAAAGGCCACAATCCGTATCTTTACTTTCAATTTGGCGCTATTCGACAAGAGAAAAGACCACAATCCGTATCTTTACTTTCCATTTGGCGCTATTCAATGAGGGAAAAGGCCACAATCCGTATCTTTACTTTCCACTTGACGCTATTCGACGGGGGAAAAGGTCACAATCCGTATCTTTACTTTCCCTTTGGCGCAATTCGACGAGGGAAAAGGCCACAATCCGTATCTTTACTTTCCATTTGGCGCTATTCGACAAGAGAAAAGGCCACAATCCGTATCTTTACTTTCCATTTGGCGCTATTCGACGAGGGAAAAGGCCACAATCCGTATCTTTACTTTCAATTTGGCGCTATTCGACAAGAGAAAAGACCACAATCCGTATCTTTACTTTCCATTTGGCGCTATTCAATGAGGGAAAAGGCCACAATCCGTATCTTTACTTTCCACTTGACGCTATTCGACGGGGGAAAAGGTCACAATCCGTATCTTTACTTTCCCTTTGGCGCAATTCGACGAGGGAAAAGGCCACAATCCGTATCTTTACTTTCCATTTGGCGCTATTCGATGAGGGAAAAGGCCACAATCCGTATCTTTACTTTCCATTTGGCGCTATTCGACCAGGGAAAAGGCCACAATCCGTATCTCTACTTTCCATTTGGCGCTATTAAATGAGGGAAAAGGCCACAATCCGTGTCTTTACTTTCCATTTGGCGCTATTCGACAAGAGAAAAGGCCACAATCCGTATCTTTACTTTCAATTTAGCCCGATTCGACGAGAGAAAAGGCCCCAATCAGTATCTTAACTTTCCATTTGGCGCTATTCGACAAGAGAAAATGCCACTATCCGTATCTTAACTTTCCATTTGGCGCTATTCGACAAGAGAAAATGCCACAATCAGTATCTTTACTTTCCATTTGGCGCTATTCGACAAGAGAAAAGGCCACAATCCGTATCTTTACTTTCCATTTGGCCCTATTCGCCGAGAGAAAAGGCCACAATCCGTATCTTTACTTTCCATTTGGACCTATTCGACAAGAGAAAAGGCCACAATCCGTATCTTTACTTTCCATTTGGACCTATTCGACAAGAGAAAATGCCACAATCCGTATCTTTACATTTCATTTGGCGCTATTCGACGAGGGAAAAGGCCACAATCCGTATCTTTACTTTCAATTTGGCGCTATTCGACAAGAGAAAAGACCACAATCCGTATCTTTACTTTCCATTTGGCGCTATTCAATGAGGGAAAAGGCCACAATCCGTATCTTTACTTTCCACTTGACGCTATTCGACGGGGGAAAAGGTCACAATCCGTATCTTTACTTTCCCTTTGGCGCAATTCGACGAGGGAAAAGGCCACAATCCGTATCTTTACTTTCCATTTGGCGCTATTCGACAAGAGAAAAGGCCACAATCCGTATCTTTACTTTCCATTTGGCGCTATTCGACGAGGGAAAAGGCCACAATCCGTATCTTTACTTTCAATTTGGCGCTATTCGACAAGAGAAAAGACCACAATCCGTATCTTTACTTTCCATTTGGCGCTATTCAATGAGGGAAAAGGCCACAATCCGTATCTTTACTTTCCACTTGACGCTATTCGACGGGGGAAAAGGTCACAATCCGTATCTTTACTTTCCCTTTGGCGCAATTCGACGAGGGAAAAGGCCACAATCCGTATCTTTACTTTCCATTTGGCGCTATTCGATGAGGGAAAAGGCCACAATCCGTATCTTTACTTTCCATTTGGCGCTATTCGACCAGGGAAAAGGCCACAATCCGTATCTCTACTTTCCATTTGGCGCTATTAAATGAGGGAAAAGGCCACAATCCGTGTCTTTACTTTCCATTTGGCGCTATTCGACAAGAGAAAAGGCCACAATCCGTATCTTTACTTTCAATTTAGCCCGATTCGACGAGAGAAAAGGCCCCAATCAGTATCTTAACTTTCCATTTGGCGCTATTCGACAAGAGAAAATGCCACTATCCGTATCTTAACTTTCCATTTGGCGCTATTCGACAAGAGAAAATGCCACAATCAGTATCTTTACTTTCCATTTGGCGCTATTCGACAAGAGAAAAGGCCACAATCCGTATCTTTACTTTCCATTTGGCCCTATTCGCCGAGAGAAAAGGCCACAATCCGTATCTTTACTTTCCATTTGGACCTATTCGACAAGAGAAAAGGCCACAATCCGTATCTTTACTTTCCATTTGGACCTATTCGACAAGAGAAAAGGCCACAATCCGTATGTTTACTTTCCATTTGGCACTATTCGACAAGAGAAAAGGCCACAATCCGTATCTTTACTTTCCATTTGGCGCTATTCAACAAGAGAAAAGGCCACAATCCGTATCTTTACTTTCCATTTGGCGCTATTCAACAAGAGAAAATGCCACAATCCGTATCTTTACTTTCCATTTGGCCCTATTCGACAAGAGAAAAGACCACAATCCGTATCTTTACTTTCCATTTGGCCCTATTCGACAAGAGAAAAGGCCACAAACCGTATCTTTACTTTCCATTTACGCTATTCGACAAGAGAAAAGGCCACAATCCGTATCTTTACTTTCCGTTTAGCCCTATTCGAGAAGAGAAAAGGCCACAATCCGTATCTTTACTTTCAATTTAACCCGATTCGACGAGAGAAAAGGCCACAATCCGTATCTTTACTTTCCATTTGGCACTATTCGACAAGAGAAAAGGCCACAATCCGTATCTTTACTTTCCATTTGGCACTATTCGACAAGAGAAAATGCCACTATCCGTATCTTTACTTTCCATTTGGCGCTATTCGACGAGAGAAAAGGCCACAATCAGTATCTTTACTTTCTATTTGGCGCAATTCGACATTAGAAAAGACCACAATCAGTATCTTTACTTTCCATTTGGCGCTATTCAACTAGAGAAAAGGCCACAATCCGTATCTTTACTTTCCATTTGGCGCTATTCGACGAGGGAAAAGGCCACAATCCGTATCTCTACTTTCCATTTGGCGCTATTAAATGAGGGAAAAGGCCACAATCCGTATCTTTACTTTCCACTTGACGCTATTCGACGGGGGAAAAGGCCACAATCCGTATCTTTACTTTCCATTTGGCGCTATTCGACAAGAGAAAAGACCACAATCCGTATCTTTACTTTCCATTTGGCGCTATTAAATGAGGGAAAAGGCCACAATCCGTATCTTTACTTTCCACTTGACGCTATTCGACGGGGGAAAAGGCCACAATCCGTATCTTTACTTTCCATTTGGCGCTATTCGACGAGAGAAAGGCCACACTCCGTATCTTTACTTTCAATTTAGCCCGATTCGACGAGAGAAAAGGCCACAATCAGTATCTTTACTTTCCATTTGGCGCTATTCGACAAGAGAAAATGCCACTATCCGTATGTTTACTTTCCATTTGGCGCTATTCGACATTAGAAAAGACCACAATCAGTATCTTTACTTTCCATTTGGCGCTATTCGACAAGAGAAAAGGCCACAATCCGTATCTTTACTTTCCATTTGGCCCTATTCGACGAGAGAAAGGCCACAATCCGTATCTTTACTTTCCATTTGGACCTATTCGACAAGAGAAAAGGCCACAATCCGTATCTTTACTTGCCATTTGGCACTATTCGACAAGAGAAAAGGCCACAATCCGTATCTTTACTTTCCATTTGGCGCTATTCGACGAGGGAAAAGACCACAATCCGTATCTTTACTTTCCATTTGGCGCTATTCGACTAGGGAAAAGGCCACAATCCGTATCTTTACTTTCCATTTGGCGCTATTCGACGACGAAAAGACCACAATCCGTATCTTTACTTTCCCCTTGGCGCTATTCGATGAGGGAAAAGGCCACAATCCGTATCTTTACTTTCCCCTTGGCGCTATTCGATGAGGGAAAAGGCCACAATCAGTATCTTTACTTTCCATTTGGCGGTAATGCACTAGAAGAATGGCCACGATCCACGTCCTCTGTTTATTTTCACTTGGCGCTAATTTACATGGGAAAAGGCCACAATCTGTATCTTTAATTTCAACTTGGCTCTAGTGTAATTGGGGAAAGACCCCAATCCGTATCCTCTCTCAACTTTGCCATCCAGTTTTTGGTAAATAATAGGAAAGACTGTAATCTTGAGCCTTGGTACGGCAACCGATCTAGGAGAACGAAAACTATCTTCAAAGCAGCTGAACACTAATTAAAATCTCTTGCTGTAATGGTTATCGTCATATAAAATGGTTCCAGAGACCCAAGTTTAAATCCCGAATGAGACTTTTTGTATTTCACATAGCATAAATAACCTATGGAATAATAAAGTATTCTTTTGGAATTCCCACCTCGTCAGAGTTGATATGAAGTCATTTCATTGTGGGGGGGTGGAACTGTACGAATCAAAATTCATGCATGATTAATGCAAAAATTGTTGATCTCCTCGGCATTCCCTCATCAGGGGCACCTCAGGCGTCGAACAATAAACTCAGCCCTAAGACTACCTGATGCGAACGCCTGGTGATTTCTGGAATGCCAAGTAAGTTTTACATTAAGAAAGTTATTAATCAAACTAACCATAACATCTCTCACTTGCTAATCATTGCACTCGACGAGATACCCGTGTACAGTGAGAATCCATATTGAACAAAAACTTATTCGATATAGAGTGAAACAAATGACTGGAATCAAGTACAATTCTTAGATAATAAATGAGAAGAAAAAAAAAGAATAAATTATCCTCTCATCATTTGACTAAAATTGCATGAAGTTAGTTATTAGGTTACAGCTTGATTCTGACCGTACAATATTTTTCTTCTTTCCTAAAACACAGTGGATAATCAATAAAGAAAGCTATCGTATCGACAGTAATGTAATTTCCTGGGATATAGAAACATCAAAGAAATAATATCGACTACAAATAAAGATCCTTCATATACACATCATAGAATCAAAATACCGGGGTTTAGCTTCAAAATTTTATTGCTTTTCCTGTCAAGATTTTTTTGTTTTTTGTTTTTTTTTTTGGAGTGAGGGGGATTTCAGTGGATATAATTCCTCTTTGTATAACGATTGTTTCCTTTTCCTTGTTTGTTGAAGGGAAGAGAGATAAAATGGCGGATTTTGTTTTTTTCTCTATTTTTTTTTTTTGTTTTCTTTTGTCTTTTTTTTTTAAGACCAGTTTCGACGCTTTTTTTCTATTCTTATCACATTCACACTAGTTTCATTACGTGTTGGTTTTTATTTTATGTCCTCATCTTCCGGTATTTCAATCTCCAACTATTGATGTAACGATTGGTAGACATTTTGTATACTTATTTTTATGCGTATACATTTTTGCATATACGCAAAATAGATATAAGTTTGTATCAATCAACTCCACTGCACGAGCAAAAAATAGATATAAGAAAATTAAACAGACTCGAGCCCACGAATTTTATACTTTCGCCAATGCAATTACACTGGGTAAATAAGAATACATTTATATGCAAATACACTTTCATATCGATTTCTTTTATCCAATGAATTATCGAGTCCGGCAAAATAATCTCTCAAGGTTGGAACATGAAATAAAAAAAAAAAGAAGCAGAGTTTCCGATTTAAAATTTAAAACTTAATTTTACTAAAAGAAAGAACAATATATACCATTTTGATTTTGTTATAACTTTATTTCAAAGATATCGTCCAAATTCTTACCCTCATGAGCTATACACTCCTGTCGCCTCAACCAGAAATTTTATAGCGATTGCTTAGTCACCGACTGCAAGTTCGTATCGAATTCAGTTCGTCAAATGTCTGCGACTTACTTTTAAAGACTTGAGTCTACAGGTATCCTTTTGGGAAGTAATCTGATGACCAAACCAGATACGAGATCTCACCATATAGAGAGTGATGATTGGTATTATTTGGTTTGGTTTATTGGCATATCAACTATTTTAGTTTATTTAATGGCTAATCCATTTTTACACGTGTAAACATTTCTATTTCTAATAAATCAGTTTATTATAAGTACACACTTAAGTTCTATTTAACACTTAAATAGGTTGGTTGATTGGCTGTTTAGGTTTTATGGCATATCAACCTTTATAGGTTATTTAACGCCAAATCCATTTTTATACAGATCATCAGTTCTATTTCTAAAATTCAGTTTAGCATGAGTACACAGTTTGTCAAAAACATTTCTATTTCTAACTATTCCGTTTTGTGAAAAAAATCTAATTCAAATAATTCAGTTTAGTATAAGTACAGATTTTGTTTACACACAGTCAAATGTCAAAACAGTTCTATATTAAGCAATTTATTTTAGCCTAAGTACAGTTTCAATGTCAAAAAGTTCCATTTCAAACAATTCAGTTTAGCATAAGAACTCAGTTTAGTTCTATTTGACCCTATTAGGTGCTACCACTTCGAACCAGAGTGGACCTGGGGCGATGGCAATGTAGAGGTACTCCACATTCCCCAAAGTTACAGTATCATTGGAAACTCACCATCAGATTGTTTAGTGTCATATCTAGGACACTCGTTGGGGGTTTCTTATCTCTCTGCAGAAGTGCAGTCGGAGTATTCTACAGCCCCAACCGACTGGGTCATACACAGAGTTAAATGTAAAAACCGTATTATTTTAGATGATTCAATTTAGTATAAGTACGCAGTTTAAATCTCAAAACAATTCTATTTTAAACAATTCAGTTGAGCATAAATACGCAGTTTAAATGCAAAAAAAAAAAAAAAAAGTAAACTCTCGAAACCACGGTTTAGTAGATAGGACCCTATCAGGTGCCACCACTCTGGGCCAGAGTGGATCTGGGAGCGATCGCAATGAAGGGTTACTCTGCATTCCCCAAAGCTCCAAGATTACTGGAACCTCACCATCAGATTGTTTAGTGTCATATCCAGGACACTCGTTGTGGGGGTGGGGTCTTAGCCCTCTGCAGATATGTGGTCGGTGTATTCTACACTCCCAGCTGACTATCCAACCCATTGATAGGACCCTATCAGGTGCTACCACTCCAGTCCAGATTGGACCTGGGAGCGATGACAATAAAGGAGTACTCTGCATTCCCCAAAGTTCCAGTATTATTGAAGCTTCAACATCACATTGTTTATTGTCATATCTAGGACACTCGTTGGGGGAGTCTCACCCCTCTGCAGAGATGCAGTCGGGGTATTCCACAGTCCCAGCCAACTAGGCCATAGGGAGATGAGGAGGGACATTTTTTAAAAATAAGTTTAAATCACAGGTGAACAATCTCACGTCATGATGATTGCGGAAATTGCAAGAATACTGTTGCTCAAAGACACGTCTTCCACTTGCTCACTTCTTTTAGGTTTTAACTCCTGGAGAGCATTCAACTGGACCCAGTAAAATATAATGGTATTTAAATATTAATGATATAATGGTATTTAAATATCTTAATGATATAATGGTATTTAGATATTTTAAAATGACTATTGCACAGAAAAAATGTCAGTTTATTCGTCTGTATGAGAATTTGTTGCTCTCTCTCTCTCTCCCTCAAAAGCAATTTTAGTTTCCATTGAACCAATGAATCTGGGCACATAGTTTGGTTTGGTTTGGTTTTAATAGCATATCAAACTTCACCCGGTCCATTGGTCTAGCGGTTAGAGTGTTCGCCAAATTCCCATAAGACCGGGGTTCAATCCCAGGTCGAGTCATACCAAAGGCTCAATAATTGGTACTAGACACCTCGTTTTTTTAACACTCAGCATTATAAGGTAAGACCCAAGGGTAAAGTGGAGCAATCCAGGGAAAAAAGTAGCGCCCTTTCCTACTTCTCGGTGTAGTAGCTATTAAAAAGGTAGCCTTCGAGTCACCCTCGAAGACAGTCGCCAACTTTACTTAGAAATAAATGGACGATTCTTATTAGCATTCCATGATTATTGAGGAAGCCTGTTTTATTAAGAAAAGCTTTATGATTGAAAAAATGAGGTTACGTTGGAAGGCAACTCTACAAAATTCGTCACACACACACACACACACATTTATATATGTATATATGTGTGTGTGTGTGTGTGTGTGTGTGTGATGGTATTTATGAATATGCAAAAGGAATTTATTCCAGATAAATAGTATAATATTCTTTAAAATATATGCAATGAATTTGAAACAAAATCTAACGAGGTAAGTTTATGTTGAGATGTTTTTGTGCTTTTGTTTATTAAAATAACTAAGGCAGAAGCATTTTTGATTATAAATTTTACAGTTATCGATTATTGATTCACATGTACGATCACTCTATAAAAGTCTATAAAATGTAAGAGTATATATTTGCATTGACCAACCTCTCCCCACAAGCAGGATGCCAGATAAATAGATCGATAGATATGAATCTTAATCAGACATATTTACCGGATATATTTTTATCAGATATTTTTTAAGATATACTTTTATTAGATATATATTTATCAGATATTTTTTAAGATATATTTTATCAGATATATCGAAATCAGATATATTTTAAGATATATTTTTATTAGATATATATTTATCAGATAAATTTACTAAAATTGCATGAAAATATATTGAAAGGTTGATTAAAATTTTATCTATAGTATTTCAAAATACTTTCATGAAATTTTAGTAAATATTTCAAATACAGTGTCATTGTTATTTTCATTTTTAGTACTTTAGACGACAATTTGCTCATCGCAGCTTGAATTTAAGATTATGATCAATCATTTACAAACGAATAAAATTCTGGATTTAAATAACCCAGTAGGAGTTGATATTCCATTAAACAGTAAACCAAACCAAACTCATTTATAACCAGGTTTGGTTTTGTTTGGTTTGGTTTCTTTGTTCAGTGGCATACCAACCTTTGTGGGTTATTTAATATCAAAGCCAGCCTTGCAGAAAACAGTAGTGCTACTATTTAACATATAACTGGAAGGATAAGGGTTTCGTACCTTTCCCAGAAGTATTAAACCAAGAATGATTACAATAGTGTGATCGTAGACAAGCCACGAGAAATCTCCCAGATTCATTTATGAGTTAGTATATTATTACGTATGGTTTTGTCCTTTTACTTTTTAGTAAAATGTGGTTCATTTAAAAATCAAGTAACTTTTGGTATATATATATGACACGAACCCTAAGATAAAAACTCTAAATTAATATATTTGTTTTTGTTTCTAACCTAACACTATTTTCAGAGAAAATAATCTAAATTTGTATCCGATTCAAGTGAACAATTATAAGTGAAAAGTGTTGAAAAAAAGTGAAAAATTTATGTCTAATGTCATGGATATTTTGAAATGTTTGACACGGATGATTTTTTTTTCTTTTTATGTTCCATTTAACATGAAAGTGACTCATTTCCGCCTCTACACTGGAAATAAATAAATATTTCCTTCTTTTGTATTTGGCACCTTATATATATATATATATATATATATAAAGCGACAGCAACCTTGAAGTCCTACATGTTTACGTGTGAATAGATGATTACTCAGGAGATTCGATACATCCTATTATTTAGAGTTGAGGGTATCAAGTACATCCAGAGGTAGGGTCGGGCTAACGCGTACTCACGTAAATGTTGAATGCGTACAGGCTGTGATGATTGATTGCATGATTTTAACGACATGTCAACCCGTTAAAGGTTATTTTATGCCTAGAAGCGAGTTTATTGTACGTTCATATTTACATCTTTTGTGTTGTTTTTATGGTCCTATCATTAATAAACCTTGTTTATATATGATTTTTCAACAGGCCTATATACGAGATACCAACAGGTACTACCACTCAAGGTCAAAGTTGACCTTTTTGTTACTTTATGATGTTCTCTTTGTTTAAATTGTTAAAATCTTCAGTTATCCTTGCCGTCAGTTCATCCTTCGTGTTGCACAAAGTTTTATTTATCTCTTATTCAAGTGCTCACTTCGCCCCCACCCCACCCCCATAATAGTAAAGGGGAATGCAATCCGTGAAGCTGAGCGGTCAAACGTTGGGGAATGATATGCTTGCAGTAATTTTCCCACGGCCAAAACTTAATGATAAAAATCATCAAGCTTCGTCTCAGAAATTTAGACAACTGACATAAAAGATGCAGTCCCCGTAGAGGAGTGGCTAAAGTTCTAGACTGCGTTATTGAAGTAAACGATTTCGAAATCCAGTCGCGCTGTTACGTTCACCTTCGGACTCTTGGAAAAGGCATGAATCTCTTTATCTCCCAAGCTATGGGTTAAATAGTATCACAGCTGTTTTTCTCCAAGGATGGTTTTGGCATTAAATAGCCCTCGAGAGTTGACGTGCTATTAAAAATCAAAGAAATCCATGACATTCCGTGAGATACCTTAATGCAATATAATTGCCGAGGGGTTTCATTTTATATATCTTGCCTTTCGGTTTAGTTAGGCTGAGAACCTTTCGATTAGCGCATGGGTTAGTTAGGTGCAACATTAACGCAGGTGTTCACGCGCGCGCGGAGAGGATGTGTCATTCACAGATGTCAAAATAAAAATCCCAGATAGGAATTAGGACCAGGTGATGTGAATGACGTCACGCACCGGAAGTGTGGGCTGAGATTTGAGAAAAAGTAGTGAGTTGAGTTCCTGCCTCGAGAGAAAAGGGTTGACTTTCAGAACTGGGCGAGGCCAGACGACTTTGTGCGCTACGGGCGCCGCGCGTTGGTTGGGTTGAGAGCTGACAATGTAAAAGCAGTCAGCAGAGAAAGACTCTCTCTCTCTCTCTCTCTCTCTCTCTCTCGCTCTCTCTCTCTCTCTCTCTCTCTCTCTCTCTCTCTCTCTCTCTCTCTCTCTCTGAAAAACCTTTTAACTCAAAGGTAATAAAAAGTTTCGTACCTGAACTAAGAAGTCGTAAAGTGTTGTATTTCGGATTCCCTATGTCCATTTCACATATCCGTATCATGGCTATGTTACATTTAGATTGGGATGTTTTTCTTGCTTTATTAATATAAAAAGCAGCATCATACCGGCAAATGAATTTTCCATAGAGCTATTTGCGCTGTCAAAACATCTGCCAAGTAGAATTGATACACCTGATGTGACTTTCCCAATTGAGATTTGATAGACAATCGTACATTCGCCTTTAGAATACCTCGGCGTTTTTATTTGTTTTCCTTTGTTTTGTGTTTTGTTTTTGTTTTGTTTTTTATTTGGGGGGGATTTTAAAAAGAAGAGGAAGAAGAAAATATGTACAAAATTGTCAAAGCTTTGGCAGATGACATGGCCCTATCAACATCCAGATTAAGTGAATTATTAGCGAGTTCTTTTTTTATTTCTTTATTTAATGGCATATTAAATAATGCCTTTCGGCTTCGTGGGTGTTATCATCTGTTAGGGGCCAGAAAGAAGACATGGAAGAAGAGAAAGTAGGTGGAACACGTTTATTGAATAAACAGAACTAATATACAAAATAAGAGTGTTAGTACAAGAGATAGATGTTTCCGTCCAAAACTGCCAGGTTTGACTGTTGGGAGAAAGTTGGTATGGTCGTTCGTCCCACCAACCGGACGAGTGGGCACAAGGTCTTTTTAGGTGGGTCTAAGAGCAGGGCCGTAGCCCAGACACGCCCGGTGGCTCCAAAGATGCCTCGAGCCCCGTCGGCATTCTTACGTGATAAACCTAGACCCTCCAAGGAGGGTTAGAACTTGGGGGGACGGCCCCCTGAGACTCGAGGATCCCGGTCAAGGCGCACCTCAACCGACTGCCACTGAAACCAGGATACACCCGACCAGATCTGTGTACTGACCAACGCGCCACTCTGCTGGGAGGAAGTCAGTATTTGTCGTACGTCCCACCAACCGGACAAGTATGGCACAAGGGCTTTTTAGGTGGGTAAGGGTACAGGGCCGTAGAACAGACATGCCCGACAGCTCCAAAAATGCTTCGGGTCCCGTCGGCATTCCCCACGTTAGCCTGGTGGGGCCGGCCCCCTGAGGCTCGAGGATGCCGGTGAAGGCGATCCTCGACCGACTGCCAGCCGAGCAAAAACACACCCGACCAGATCCGTGTACCGACCGACACGGTCGACCGATGTGGGTCCCAGTCCAGCACTAGGAGGATCGATATTTGTGTCTGTTTTCCACCAGACAGGACTTGACACAAGGTCAATGACTCGAAGGTCGAATATAGTGGGGGGTAGGAGAGGGGAAGGTCGGGCACGAGCCGAGGCTCGAGCCTTGCAGGACTATGCTGGTCATCGGCCCACTTTCTGCAATGTGAGTCTGATGAGCCTAGCTGGACATGGACCCAAATCTGGGTCCTGGCACGTATACCTGATTATAACTTAAACTGGACAGCAAGGTCCAGTGCTATGCAAGGGTGACAAAAGGTGTCTATGATGCATCTAGCTCACCCAAAGATGACCCAGCCGAAGCCGGGGCCTTTCGGCTTCAAGTCTGCCATGAAGCACTGACCGTCCGGCATAGATGTCAGACAGTCCGCTGAAAAGCCTCTGCATGAAGCAGCGACTAATCGCACTTTCTCCGAGGGAAGCATGAAGCTCTGAGGTTTTTGAGAGTGGTGGGAGCGGTCATGCCATATCTATACTTTCTAGGGGCCCACATTCGCCGATACATTCATCAACACAATATATAAGCAGCCATCCTTCACCAAACACGTTTGGATGAAGTCTCCCAGAGATAAAATAGGGTTAGTATTCATGAAGGAGGAAGAGTTCATTATCGTGTAGATACGTCACCATCACAGTAGGATACTTTCATTTATGGCCAAGCCATCATTGAAGAATAGCTGTGATAATATTAAACGCATAGCTTAGGGGACAAGGGAGTTCATACCTTTGCTAAGAATATTAATCTAAAATCGAACCTAATACCGGGATTAGATTTCGAACTCGCTTACTGCGAGACCACAATCCAGGACTTCAGCCATTACGCCACGGAAACTTCTACTATAACGTTTCAGAACTTATTTTGAGAATTTGCGATTTTTTTTATGGCTCAGTCATTTTGAGTGGCCTTGATAATTGTAGGTTTACGCTCATTTCAAAAATATCTCCTGTGAACTTTTTCAGAACTGTCATTGACTCTGATGTAATTAAAGGACTCAATCACTGTGGTTCCTTTTCCTGGATCACACAAGACATAGCAAAGAATGATAGTTAATTATTCTTGATGGCAGATATCATGTATGCAGTAGAGAATCATGGCAAAGTATTCAGCTGAGTTTATAATCGCTGTTTTTTTCTTTCTCAATGTTTTTGGGGAATTTCCCCGTGGTGTAATGGCTAAACTTCTGGAGGGCGATCAACTTCTGGACTTCGGCTTCGATGTAAACAAGTTCGAACTCCAATCACACTATTCCTTTCACTTACGGATTTGAGAGGTTCATGCCTTAGAAACAGCATGAACACTTCTATCCTCTTAGATATGAGTTGAATAGTATCACTGCTGTACATCTACTAGGATGGCTTTAGCATTAAATACACTACAAAGGCTGATATGACATTATTACCCACCCCCAGCGATACGTTAAATAGTACCACAACCGTTCTTCCATAAGGATGGTTTGGGCGTTAAATAACCAACTAATTTTAATATGCTCTTAAACAAAAAAGCCAATCAATCGACTTTTTTGGAAAACAATTGGATCAACTGGTTTTGTATTGTAGCATTCAATTAGTAGTCTTGGGTTTCATTCGAAGTGTGATCCTATGGGGAAGATCACTCATTACTAAATTCATTTTGGAAAAAACAAAAAAATACTAATCCAAAATATTTTTTAAAAAAACGGCAACATTTTCTTAAGGAGATTCTGAAAATGATGCATTTTCTTCTTATCTTGCGTAGATTCATTGAAGATTTGTTCTTGATATATACAGGGTGTCTCAATATACACGGGACTCATATGACTGCTAATAACTCTATTAATAATAATGTTGTATTGCTTTTGTTTCAGATTTGAAAATAGTATATTATAACAACTATTATTCTTTGATCACAATGCCGTGGACAAGGGAAGAAAAATATTTATCATCACTACTTATTTGGAGACAAAATCATTGAAAACTCTCTCAAAATAGATGTAACCCATTATTATAATAATTACTCATTACTGACAAGAAACTCAAAAGAAGATTGCATGTCCTGGAAGCTGATATTATAACCAAAAAATAAAAACAGATTGATTTGACGTCACTAGCTCAAAGGACACATTTTTACATGACATGTTCCAATTGACTGGCATTGAGCTTGTTTCAGTAATAAATCAGTATCATATTAATGGGTTGCATCTATTTTGAAACACCCTATATATATATATATATATATATATATATATGCTTTTGCAAATTTTAAATAATTCTGATGGTTATATATATATATATATATATATATATTTGAACTTGTGTATGCGTATTTAATCTATCTCTAATTACATACATACACACACACACACACACACACACATATATATATATATATATATATATATATATATATATATATATATATATATATGACTTGGTTTCTTTCTTTAAAAGCCTATCAACCTTCGTGGATCATTCAATGCCAAAACTATCCTTGTAGAAGAACAGTTGTGTAACTATTTAACCAATAGAAAGTGAACGTAACGGCGTAACTGGATTTCAATCTCCTTTTCTATGAAGTCGCAGTTCAATAATATATATATATATATATATATATATATATATATATATATATGCGTGTGTGTGTGTGTGTGTGTGTGTGTGTGTGTGTGTGTGTGTGTGTGTGTGTGTGTGTCAAAGCTATCTCATGAACAAAAGTGTTTCAAACATTTCATTATTGAAATACAGAACTGAAAACTACGTCGACTGAAATGGTTTCTGGTACGAGTAAAGAAACATAAATCTTTTGGTTGCAAAGCTCCATATCCAGTTTTTCATTGAAGAATGAAGAATAGGATTTCTGAAGCAGGTAAAACATTATTGAGAGAAAAATGGAACTATAAAGCTATTTGCGTTAAAATCAAAATCAACCAGTGTAATACATCGTTGGAATGTTTTAGATAGTTTTGTATTTGTTGTATGAACAACAATAAAAATGATTGAAAATGTTGAAGATAAGTCAATCATTGATGTAAAGAATGTTGCATTCAACAAAACTCAGTGTGATATTCAGGTTTTGCTCAATGGAAAGAAAAACAAATCATTTCGTTTGAAAGAAATCGAAGGAATAAAATTTATCATAAAATGAAAGCACGTACTATGAATTATGAATGGTATTAGCTTGATGTAAACTTTCTTTAGATGTCGAAATGAATAGGTTTCATCTAGCTGCAAATAAATGTCAAGTCTAATCGTGTAATGCACTTTTATACTCATAAATACTGCTCTCTTGATTCGGGTTTTTACATGTACTAAGTTTGACCTTTGAACCAATACTGATATAAATCAGCTGAATTATTAATTGATATGGCATTTCTTAAGGTAAATAATCTTATATCGTAATTGTTGCCTTCAGCGACAATAAATTTTCATTTTGAATAACAGCAATAAAAAAAACATGAATGCAATGATAATGAAATAGTCGAATGAGTAAAAATCATAAATTATACACGCAACGATTTGAAGTGATTAATGTATGACTAATGAAGTCAAACGCGAAGTATTAAGCCTTTTTCTGTGACTTATTTATTCTGTGACTTTTATTTATTCTTCAATCTTCCTTCATCTTTCACTAGTCGCTACGTCTGTCTTCTATGGTCGACCGCTATCTTTGTTCTTATTGTCACTTTGTGTTGCATCTCTGTGTCTTCTGCCTTCGTCTTGTTCGTTGAAGGAACCCCAACTGTTGTAACAACAACGCGGACACCATTCTTACATATTATATGACATGTCTTACGACACATCCATTTTACCCACGTGACAGGGAGTGACGGGTATGGTGAAAATCAAATCTCCTCTTCGAACAGTCTTCGCTAACTTGATCAATTTGTTCCAAACTGTTAAACGGATGGAGATATGTAGTAAGTAAACTCAGTTTAATTGACAGACGAGATCAGTTTGAGGATTTGGCTGTGATTGAATAATCTCAGTCAGATGACCAGAAGGTTTTAGAAGTTTAGTTGTTCTAGAACATCTCAGTCACCTGACTGAGATCATTCAATCAATAATATCAGTCAGGTGACCGAAAGGTTCTTGAATTTCTAAAACCTCCCGGTCATCTGACTGAGATTATTCAATCACAGCCAAATCCTCAAACTGATCTCGTCTGCCAATTAAATAGAGTTGACTTACAATAATTTTCCATCTGTTTAACAGTTTAGAACATCGATCAAATGCTACATCATATATCAATAACAGATTTCGCCAATCTATTATGCAACAGACGTTTCTTCTTCCATCACAAATATTTTAGAGCAAAAAATAAATCTTCTCTTTTAAACCACGTAGTTCTCGATTTGTAAGTTGTTTGTTAAGAAGAGGAAAACATTTAAATGTCTTTTATATTAAAAACCTTCCATTTCAACAGCTGATGATGAATAGGGATGTAAGATTGATTGATTGCTTTAAAGACATGTCAAGCCGTCTAGTGTTAATTTATGCCTAGAGTTTAGGGAATCGCGTCCATTGAACATTTATATTTAAATTTTTATGTTGCTGCTTCTTAAGATTTAGTTTGTTTTTGTTTTTGTTTTTTTTTTGCACACCGAATACGAATGATTTTTAAACATATCTGACCAATAGATAGGACCCTAAGAGATACTTCCCCTAAAGGTCAAGGTAGTCGTAATTTACTGAACATTTTGCTCAGATGTAGCACAAGGCCATTTGAATGGGGCACCCAATGAGAATCGAACTCACTCATGAAAGTTTGCTAGTCTAGCTTGCTCACCATTACATCGCCAGATATTCCCTAAAGATCAAAGTGGATCCGGGAGTAATGGCAATGAAGTGGTGTTCCACAAACCGTAAATCTCTCGAACTCGAGCTTCACTATCCGGTACAATTTAGGACATCTTTTATTTGAGCAAACCCCTGTTCGTGAGTTCGATTCTCATAGTCTGGTCTGTACTTTTCGCCTTGTGCCACAATAAGCTAAGCTTAGGAAATGACAAATAATTTTTAGTAGGAATTAGCAGTATCAAGGGAAATTTCATTTCCCTGGAAATTAATTAACTAATTATTCAATTAATTAACTGATCAATTTATCTGGGTAATTAGACAAGATCAGATTTAATGATTTGTTTACTTTCGGAATATTTTTGTCAATTATTTACGTAATTGAAAGGACACGTCATTTTTCAGTTCAAGAATAATTTCTTAAATAAGTTATCAAAATAAACGTTCTTCATTCGTTTCTTTTCACTTATTTACACCTCTCTATTATTCCTTTCGATTTCTTTGTATCACTATGTTTATTTCTTTTTTCCATGATTTTTTCTTCTTTTCTTATTTCCATTCCAGGGAAGCAGACGATAAGCATCTGATGTAAAGTATTCATATTTACCCAACCCCTCCGCTCGCGCCGGATATGACACAAGGCCAAATTCTAAGCGGAGTTTAACAGGTTTGAATTCAGAGTTTTCCTTCTCCTAGACTAGTTACCTCACCAAGGCTGAAAAACCCAGTCTTTCCTACTATTTACCCATAGCTGGAGGGAGAATAAATGGATTCATACCTTTCCCAAGGGTATAAGTGCTACGTGAAATGCAATCAGCCTCGTCCAGGATTTGAACTCGTCTCGCCGTGTCCATTTCCTACGACGATAACCATTACACCACAGGCACTTCCAAAATCTGATGTAAAGTATTATCACTTCCTCTCGTGCTATCTTCTTTCTTTCTTTCTTTCTTTCTTTCTTTCTTTCTTTCTTATACGTTCTATTTTTTCTTTCTCTCTGTTGGTTATAACATTTTTTTTCTTTCATTTATGTTTTAGACTTTCATTTTTCTACTTTTTCTTTCTTTCTTTCTTTCTTTCTTTCTTTTTTCTTTTTTCTTTCTTTATTTCTTTATTTCTTTCAACGAACTAATATCTGCTTTTTTTCTTTCTTTCTTTCTTTCTACATATGCTTTCTTTTTCTCTCTAACAGAAAGTGTATTCTTTTTTCTCCATTTCTTTCCTCGCAATCAAAACGGAAGGATCCATTATTTATCGGAGGTGATGATAAGGCATAAGATTCAAATAAATGTATTTATGTCTTAATGTTATTAATAATTTTATGAACGTTTAAACAATCATATTATGGGATAGGTAAACGTTATTTGCAGCTCTCATCAACTTCAACATCTAAAAAGTCTGCCCGAATATCTTACAGTAATTATGTTGGATAAAAATTGGAAAAACAAACATTTACAATAAAACTTGGCGTTCGTCAGTTTAGCTGCCAAATTCAATTCACGATATGCCGTTTTTAGGCGTTTGACGTGTAAACAGAAGCAGCAAGCGTGTAATTATTTTCTAATAGTAGGTTTGTGTAATTCCGAGGATAAGGTTGTTATATTTGATCGATTACCGTTTTAAAATATTTTCTATGTATTTAGCGACACAAAGGAGTGAAAAAGTCTGAATACTTCACAATTATAGATTTGAACCTTTTATCAAAATGAAATTCTTACTTTGTCATGTAATTAGAAAAGCAATTTCAGTTAGTTCAGTCTTGAAAATACAATGTGACGGTTAAATTCCTATTTAACTGGGAGAGTCCACGTGTTGTTGTGGTCAACATACTGGGCTATTACATGGTAGTAAACGAGTTCGAACTCCAGTCACGTTATTACGATCACTTCCGGACTAATACCCTTGAAAAAAGTATGAACCCCCTTTGGTTAAAGAGTACCACTATTACTCATCTACATGAATGAGTATGGCATTAAATAACCCACAAAGGTTGATATCCCATAAAGCAAAGAAACCAACTATTTTCACGACATTCCAAACCGCCTGGGGTTATTTTATGCCGATTTAACAAATATGAGACAAAGCCAGTTAGGTTTCTTTTGTAATTATCATAATCATGTCGCACCATCAGCACGGATATCCCTGACCCTCTATCGTCCATTGCTTCCGGTAGGTCTTCAAGGCTACATCCCGTATCTACACAGAGCTGCTGTATGTAGGTTCGAGCTGGTCGCCCGGCCTTTGCTCGGCCATGTGAAGGGGTCCACAAGAGTACATCACTTATGAGCTCGTCCCTACTTCTCCAGCAGTGTCCCACATGTCTGGCTCGTCTAATTTTGATAGTTTTAGAGATGGGTGGTTGGTGGCCGTACAGCTACTGCTTTGTAGGGTGTTGCCTCTGGTACTTGTTCAATATTGCTTGCAGCATTCTTGTGTAATTACCGTCAAGCTTTTTCTCCACCCGTTTAGTTAGCGTCCATGTAATGCATCCATATAGCAGTATCGACCTCGACCGCTGCTTGGAAGAAGCTGTGTTTCATTTTATCGGTCTTTTGTCATAACGGTCCATAATTGTGTTAATGCTTCTATTCAGGAAGGAGTAAAAGATTCTAATGAGCATTTAACAGTTTTCTTCGTTATATCAAGAATGTGGATGATTAAAAAGTGATATAAATGAAAAGAGGCACGTAGCCTTTTAGTTATCGTCTTAAGAATTGAACACGGTGACCCGAGTTCAAATTCTGGACGAAGCTGTTTGCATCATACTTTCACATTAATACATGAATTTATTTTCTACCCCGATCTATGGGTAAATAGTTGGGCAGATTAAGTGTTTTGGCCAATCTAGAAGATAAACAATTGTTTGCCACAAGTTGTACACCACTTTAGATAGATCTGTGTCATATCCTCTGCATGGTGGAAGGGTTGGGTAAATATTTTTTTTAAAACTACGTAAAACACAAATTCAGATCCACCACCAAATTATATTTAGTAGGTGAATGAGAATTTTATGTGTATCAGTGGAATTTAAAAAATCTCTGTAAAATGTGCCGTTTTGCTTTATTTACAACGAAAACAAAGATTATTATTATGATTGATATTATTAAACAGCATTTATTAGCGAAGATACCAGAATCTTATTTGTTCCACAAGAACATTCTAAAAATTGATATTATTAGGTATTATTTATTACCAAACTCTACAGTATTGAAACTCTGTGATAAAAATATGAATATGTAGCAGTAAAAAATTAGTACAGCCCCATATATATTTATGCCATTTTATTTGTGTTTAAAAAGGTGTTGCAATTTTATGGTTACAGGGTGCGGAAGCAAAGTGTGGAATAATTTTAAAACGTTTTCCTAGTCTGATTAGTCAAATTTAAAAAAAAACATGACAAATCTAAATTTTCATGATTAGCTTTATTATTCAATCATTTTCTTTATTAAAACTCAGCCCAATATGAGTGAGCAAGAAAAGAAACGACAAAGAATATATCATTTGCTTTACACCGAAAACAAGCCAAAATAAATTTCCGAAATAATTGGAGTTTCTTTATGGCCTTCAACAAACCCAGACCTTACCCCACTTAATTAAGTTATAAGGAGCATTTTAGAAAACAAAGCAAATGCAACTTCCCATCGAAATATTGGTTCGCTTAAAACTGCTACTGAGGAGGAATGGAATAAAATGTCTGAAGAGCTTATTTTGAAGGTATGTAAATTGTTTCAAATAATTGAAGGCATACAAAGAGTTTATTTGAAAGGCAGGTAAATCGTTTCACAGGTGGAAATTTACTAAGCTTTTTGCTTAGATGTGGCACAAGACCATATGAAAGGGGCACCCAATGAGACTCGAACTCACTCGTGTAGGTTTGCTAGTTGAGCTTGCAAACCATTACACCACCAGAGGCGCCTAAATCGTTTCAAAGGCGTTTTGCTACAATAATTAAAAGAAGTGGTGGCCATATTGAGTGAATTTATTGTGTTATGTCTATCTTATCTTTTTAATTTTAAATTAATTTTGTTGTATAAAAAAGTCGTTTATAATTATATTTTAATATTCCTAATTTTGCCGTCTATCTTCTTATTTTCTTGCTTATTTTTAAAATTCAAATTCATCTTATCTTATAATAAAGTCGTTTATTATTAAACTAGAATATCCCTACATTTGCTACATCACCCTGTACTGTTTAGTACCTATCTTCTTCGTGGTGTAAAGGTTATCGTCACAGGATATGGACACGGCGATACGAGTTCAATTCCTGGAAAAGACTGATTGCATTTCACATAGCACTAATACCCTTGGGAAAGGTATGAATCCAATTATTCTCCCTCCAGCTATTGGTAAATAGTAGGGCAGACTAGGTTCTTCAGCCTTGATGAGGCAACTAGTCTAGGAGAAGGAAAACTCTGAATTCAAACCTGTTAAACTCCGCTTAAAAAATTGACCTTGTGTCATATCCTGTGGAGGGGTTGGGTAAATAGGATCTTCTTATTTTATTATTGTTGTTTTTTAATTAAAACTAATCTTGCTAATTCCTAATTTCGCTTCCGTATTTAGTTTCAGAGTTTCAGAGATGTAGAGTTTAGTATTTGATAATACATGATAATATCCGTTTTGTGCGTAGTGGTTTGGTTTGGTTTGGTTATTTGGGTTTTATGGCATATCAACCTATGTAAGTTATTCAACGCCAAATCCATTTTCATGAAAATAGTTCTATTTCAAACAATTCAGTTTAAGATAAGTACTTAGTTCAAGTGTCATCAACATCCCATCTAGATAGTCGTGCCATCAGTACGGATATCCCTGACCCTCTCTCGCCACCCCTCCTTATCATTCATCGCTTCTGGTAGTTCTTTAATTGTGAAAAACAAGCTATTCAGTTTAGTCAAGCGGTTTTAATTCAGTTTAGTATAAGTATAGATTTTCTTTACACACAGTTAAATGTCAAAACAGTTCAATATTAAACAAATCAGAAAAATCAGTTCCATTTCAAATAATTCAGTTTGGCATAAGCACGCAGCTTAAATGTAAGTACGGTTTAATTGTCAAAAACATTTCAGTTTAGCATAAGTTAGTTCTATTTAACCCATAGATAGGGCTCTATCAGGTGCTACCATACCGGGCACACACACACACACACAGTTGTACACAATCCTAAAGTTCCATTCAATGAATTTTTCGATTTTTCCAATATATTTCGTTCTCAGCCTGATGATTGTCGTTTAATAGACAGCTTGAAACCTGTGGTCGCATACAAGTTTCCATGCTATTAGATATATATAAAAACTAATATACGTTTACATATTATTAATATCATTATATAATAGCTCTATCACAGATATTGAGCACTGTCCAAATTATACCACGTTTGATCTGCCACAAACCTACGAACTGAGATAGTGACAACCACTACTGTTATAATATATATACATATATGTGCATATATAAGAATATTAGCATTGTAGAAATAGATACTCAAGTTATCAATATTACATTGCGTTGTTGATATTTTCCGTGATTTAATAAATTTATATCCGTTAACCGCTAAAATACCACCAAATGTAATAAAGGTTTTTCATCGCTTTTATGAAATTAATAAAGAGTCTAATTAGAAGATGTCGTCTTCGTTTGACTTCCTTTACGTATTGTTCTCTTTTTATTACTCTCTCCAGTTTTTCCTTGTATTAGTTATAAATTTCAACAACTATTCAAAATTATTCACATAGCAAAACGTGTCGGTGTCTCCAGTCGAATATATAATTATTGATAATATATAATATTATATATAATTATTGATATTGTTATTATTTACTTATTGTTTCTTAGTCTGATACACAGGTGTCAGGCCTCGTACAGAACCTGCCATTCCTAAACGGTTTCCTGTCTAAGAAATGAATTGGCTCATTCTGTTGTATATCGGTGGGGGTGAAGCAGATAACAGTGCAACAACACTATTTTTATAAAAATGTATGTTCCTTTATTCGAAACCCCATAATGGTAGTGTGTATGAGAGACAGACAGAGTCAAAGAGAGAGAAAAAGAGAGAGAGAGACGGAGGACAAAGAGAGAGAAAGAGAGACGGAGGACTTCTTCTGGTTTCTTCCACGGGAACTTTGACCGAGCTGGTTCTCAGCGGAAGGAAAATCCCCACCACCACATCCGGCTTACCTGTCTACTCGCAGGCTGCTCACCGAATGACTGACTGCCTAATTCTCTAGAGTTAAAAAACTTCCGCGTTATATATTTTCTGGACGCCTACACATTCATCTTCCGGATTTCATTTCATATGATTGATTTCTGCTGTACCTTGTTTACACAGGAGCATATCCTGTTTTGAAATCCCAAACTAATCGGTCTGTCAAAAGTCAATATGTAACAATCGCTGCCTTAAATATTATTTGGAGGGACCTCTCTGTAACCAGGTTTGGTCGTGAAAGCGGCATTCATGTAACGTGTTTTGGGCGGAGTCCCTCCCTGTCTTGGTCTACAACCGGTTAGAATTTCGAATTTTCCTTCTCTCAGACTGATTGCTATACCAAGGTTAAAGAGCCCAATCTGATAGATTATTTACCCAAAGCTGGAGAGAAAATAGACGGATTCTTACCTTCCCAAGGGTATTACCGCTTTGCGAATGCAAACAGCCTCGTTCAGAATTTGGGTCGACTTCTCATGACGGTTATTGGGATTAGCAAAGGTTAAAAAAAGGTTATAGAGACTAACCATGGTTTTAAAAAAAAAAAGGCTAAAGAACTCAGTCTGTCCCTCTACTGATCTATCTCTGGAGTGATGGACATCAGACGGATTTCTGCCTTTCCCAAGAGCATTGGAGTAAAAAGAAACGCTGCCAGCATCAATACAGAATTTGAACGCAGATCGATGGTTCCATTTCTCACTACGATAACCGTTACGCTTTGCGTGCCCCTATGTTCTGAGTATTTACATGATAGTATGTATAAGATATTCCCATAAAAACGATTTGGTATCAGTAGAATCCTATGATTGCCTGAACGCCCCAGGATAACATATAATGATATGGGTTCTGAAAAGTGTTGATATACCCCTTATTTAGGTGCCTGTGCATGAATTTTAATAATTATATACGAGCATTTATCATAATTTAGCAATATTAATAGTACGTGAAATCTTAAGTTAACTGAAACATACATTTAGAGTATTGAAAATTTATTTTTTATTTAGTGTCTGTTACTATGCCAAATTATGATTTAGTGTGTATTTGTTTAGGTTTTGGTTTTTGTTATTTTTTTTTGTTTTGTTTTGTTTTTTGGAGGGGATGAAGTAAGAGGGTTCCACCTAATATGTCCACCTAAATGAATGCTTACAGAAAAATGCGACTTAATATATTAATTGGAGGATATTGCTTTACGGTCTTAATATTTTAAAATGTGCCTATTTATTTGTTAACTGTATTAGGACTTGTAATCAGGATTACTCAAAGCAATATGCCTCGAAAATCGAAAACAAAGCAAGTTAAAAACAAATGCGTCGAAACAGAAAAAATGTTTATGACAGAACTGTTAGAAATTGACTGAATGTAATGGGATTGACATTCAGAAAAACTAAATGAAAATGAGCACTATCAAACAGATGTAAATGACGTCATATTAGGTTAGGCTAGGCTTTTTTGTTTTAATAGCATATCAACCCTTGTCTTTATTGGGAATCCTTTTGAGATGAGGCTTCTTCATCTGAGAATTAATTTTTTATTTATTGCGGACTTTTTGTCCTCATCTTGGTTGGGTTTTTTTTTTTTTTTTGTTGTTTCTTCTTCACTACATTTCGGCCAAATTTCACCTCTGGCCTTCTTCAGGTGATTAACCACGACCTCGGATAGGAATGCTGAGTCTTGTAACTGTATCCCCACTAATTACTGCCTTCCATGCGATAGACATCTATGGAAGGCAGTAATTACTGGGGATACAATTACAAGACTCAGCATTCCTATCCGAGGTCGCAGTTAATCACCTAAAGAAGGCCAGAGGTGAAATTTGGCCGAAACGTAGTGAAAAAGAAACAACAAAAAAAAAACTACCAAGATGAGGACAAAAAGTCCGCAATAAATAAAAAAATTAATTCTCAGATATCAACCCTTGTTGGTTATTTAATAACAAATCTTGTTTATATAATTTGTATGTGTTTTTAGGTAGATTTGTTGTCTGTAGGTAACTATCTTTTAACGAGTTAGAGCCTATTTCTTCGTAAACAGTTAAATGGTTTCAAGTATTGGTATTTAACTTTATTCATTCGATTTATCAAGTATTCCAACTTAAATTAATATAAATCAATTGCTCACAGTGAAATGGTTTCAAGTATTGTTATCTAACACTATTAATTCTACTTAATATTAATCATTTGTTTGCTCATTTGTAAAGCCATAATGATATCAATAATAACAATACAGATATATATACAAATACCGGCGGACTCTATTATTTCTGATACGAACAGGTTTATTAATTTCTGGCTTCAGTCAATGGCGACACGAAAAGATAGACATAATTCTTAAAAGCCTATGCTAACCATACTATACCCACCACCACCCACCATGTGCGGCGCATCTTGAGATGTTTAAGATCTACGCTGGTAGAAATCCGAAAAACGCAACCGCACGCCTTAACGGTAGAAAACTCAACTTCTTTTCAAAATCCTCAAATTCTCTGGACCATCTCTTCTGGGCAAGGCATCATTCACACTCCAGACACGTTTCCTATGTAGGGGTTTATTATTACAGATAATGATTGTTGTATCCTTTCCGCGCGGACGTAAGACTGAACCATGTGAGTACACACCTGGACAACGACTTCGAGTAGTTCGAAGCCTTACCAAACTAAATAATAAAATATGATTAACAAAAAAAATTAATATAAAAAATAATTACCTTAATTATATAACACTCACTGTTATATGGTTCCAAGTGCTTATATCTAACAGTAATAATTCTATTTAATATCAATCGTTTGCTCACAGGGAAATGGTTTCAAGTATAGAAAATTGAATAGTTTAATTTGACCCAAAGATGGGGCCCTAAAAGGGACCACCATTTAACATCCGAGTAGACCTAGGAGTAAATACAATGCTAGTTTACTTCATAATTCCAAAAGCCCTGGGCCTAGTAACTAACTAGCGATTTTTATAATCACACCCAGAACACTCGTTGGGGTGGGGGTGTCTTAAGCCTTTGCAGAGGTGCTGTCAGAGTATTCTAGATCTTCAACTGACAAGATGGTATAGTCTGCTATAGAGAAATAATCATTCATTACCAAAAAAACATCTAGAAATAGGCATGAAACTGACCCATCCCCTTTTGCTCGAACTTTTTAGCAGTGCATTTTAGGCAGTGTCATCTTTCTATATGCATAGTATATCAAGAAAATATCTTAATTTGTTCATCAAAAATATTTTCGAAATAAACAACTTATTCTCTTTTTGTGTTGCATACTGACCTTTGACAGAGCCGTCAGTCAGGGATTTTTAAAACAGGATGTAAACAAGCGGAAGCAGCTCACGTGGGTTGACAGCCTGAAGGATAACCGGGAGAATGCTTAGGCGTTCTGAAATTATATATATACAGGTAACGCTCAGTCTCGGGGCCAGCCAGATACGGTCAGTCACGGAAAGCGGTCAGCGAGTGCCCAAAGGAGGGGCAAGAAGCTGAAGAAGTGCTAAGTGAGACCCTGAATACGGAAGCAAAAGGTGACTAAGAAGAAAAGGTCAGTATAGCAGTCCTCCGTCTGAGTCCTCAGCTCTAGTCTTTGAACGCCTCCTACGTTTACCTGTCTCTCTTACACTTACAGAAGTTTTAACCTTTTCGAGTGGTGAAGATGAGCGAGATATATTTTCTAGGGGAATGAGTTGTTGCGTCTTCTTAGTGCCTTTTTCCTTATAAGGCAATAAAACATTTGTCCGTGTGGTACAAACGCAACAAAAACAATATTACTAAAAAAAATTTTTTTTATTTATAACACTACTAAAACAACGATACGACTATTAATAGTAAATAATATACTTGTTATATTGAAAGCTATTGGTTGTTTACAGTAACAACCATATAAACAAGGGAGTGTCCTCGTGGTGTAACGGTTAAAGTGATGGACAGTGGAATCGTAGTAAGCGAGTTCGAACTGCAGTCGCACTATTACGTTCACTTTCGGACAAATACCGTTTGGAAAAGTATGAACCCCCTTATCCTCCTATCAATGGGCTAAATAAAACAACTAATGTTCTTCTTGAAGGGTACAGGCAAATACCGTTTGGAAAAGTATGAACCCCATTATCCTCCTATCAATGGGCTAAATAAAACAACTAATGTTCTTCTTGAAGGGTACGGGCAAATACCGTTTGGAAAAGTATGAACCCCATTATCCTCCTATCAATGGGCTAAATAAAACAACTAATGTTCTTCTTGAAGGGTAGTTTTGGCGTTAAAGAATCTAGGATGGTTGATATTCCAAATACACACATAAAAATTTCATGTTTTGATAACTGCGGTGATCGAACGAAAACAGGTGCTTTCAGTGTGACTTGATCTTAAACCAATATCTTTTATCTTCTTTCTGACAGTTACATGTGCTAGTTTTATTCATAGGACGGCATATGCGTGGATGCATTAAAAAAAACTCATATACATAAAAGACAGACTAAGTTATACACATTTCTTTTACAACGCTGAGTATATACGCTTGATATTCTCGAGTAATTATTTACATATATGTAAAAAATTGACGAAAAATATTGGATGCAAAGAGGCTTTCCGAAACTAATCAGAGTTCTTCTTAATGTTTAAAACATTTTTGTTTCGTATTTCTACCATATTCACTTTTCTTTATCCATAGACTCTCGTAAAAAATACAATTATTTCATTAAAATATTTTGTCTTCTTATTTATGTTTTGAATAAAGCTATGTCGATCATCATTATTCATTGGAACTAGTATTATCTTTTATCTTTCCAAATCTAGTTCTTTTTTTTAGGAAGGATTGTTATGAATAATTTTGACAAGTTTCTCCTGCATCTTCCAATTTGTAGTTTTTTTCTTTTCTTTTCTTTTCTTTTTTTTTTTTTTTTTTTTTGTAAACATTTTTATTAATAATTTTGACCTTCCCAATTCTAGTTTCTGTTTTGACAAACATTGTTATTAAAAATCTTAACTTGTATTATCGTTCTTCTTCGTAATTTTTATTGCTTTTTATAGCAATCATTATTTTTAATAATTTTGACAAGTATTATTTTTAATCTTAACTTAAATTTTACTTTTCGTTGCAACTCACTGGCGTCGTTATTTTATGAGAAACAAAAAAATTACAGCTAGGTTTCGGTGAGACTTGAATTCAAGTATCCTTTTGGCTCGTGGAATCTAGTTATTTGTTTGTTTATTTGGTTTGTTGGTTGGTTGTTGGATTATTTAATGTTGAACTCAGTTTTTTTTTGTAAGAAATTATGTAATTTCAAGCAACGATGTTTATTTAATAATAATTCTTATTTTGTACACATATATAGAGTTTCATATCCAATACAAACGATTTGCATACAGTTTTATAAATTAAAGTATTTCTCTGATTGCCCAGTCGGCTGGGGCTGTAGAATACACCGACTGCTTCTCTGCAGAGGGGTAAGACTCCTCCCCAACGAGTGTCCTGGATATATGACACTAAACAATCTGATGGTGAGGTTCCAGCAATACTGGAGTTTTGGGGAAAGCGCTCCCAGGTCCACTCTGGCCCGGAGTGGTAGCACCTGATAGGGCCCTATCTATGGGTTAAATAGAAGTAACAGCATACTTATGCTAAAATGAATTCTTTGAGTAAACTGAATAGCTTGAAATAGAAATGCTTTTTGACAATTAAACCGTACTTACATTTTTGCGTCCTTATGTTTAACTGAATTATTTCAAATAGAACTGTTTTTCGGCATTAAAACTGTTTTACACTTAACTGAATTGTTACATATAACTGCTTGAATAGTTTGAAATGGAAATGTTTTTGACAATTGAACTGTGTACTTATGCTAAACTGAATTATTTTCAATAGAACAGTTTATTTACATAAAAATGGATTTGGCGTTAAATAACCAACAAAGGTTGATATGCCATAAAACCCAACAAACCAAACTATTTCTCTGAAATACAAACAATTTGCATGCGGTTATGTTTTCAAACACTCCAATCTAATACTAGTGATTTTTAAACATATCTTTCTGAGCCTTCGATTAGATTCTGACAGATATTACTACTTCGGATCAGAGTGGACCTGGGAGTAATAGCGACGATAGAGTAATTCAACTTATCCCTGTGCTCCATTATTGGGGTTCTTACCCCTGCATGTAGCATAATGTCATATCCAGGTTACCCTTTTTTGGTGGGGGGATCATACTCCTCTTCAGGGTATGTTGTCAGCGTGTTCTAAGCCACCTAAACAGGACTACCGTTGTTGTAGAAATTACAACCCAAGTAAAATGCATTAAAAAGTAATTATAATAAAGAAGATGAAAGATAATATTAATTAAAATTAATAATAATAATAATAATAATAATAATAATAACCCACCGAAGAGTGGACTTTGCTGTTCCAGCTGACCCCAGAGTTAAACTGAAGGAAAGTGAAAAAGAGATAAGTACCAAGATTTTGCTTGAGAACTGGAAAAACTATAGAACATGAAAGTGACAGTGATACCAATTGTTATTGGTGCACTTGGTATAGTCGCCAAAGAATTGGTTCAGATCCTGGAGGACTTGGAAATAAGCGGACGAGTAGAGACCCTCCAAACTACAGCATTGTTGAAATCAGTCAGAATACTGGGAAGAGTCCTGCAGACTTGAGGAGACTAAGACTTTAGTGTATAACCATTAGAGAACGCTGGTGTGAAAAACTCTCAAATGAGTAAAATGATAATAATAATAAAGATTTTGTCTTTTATCATGTTTCTTAACCACCCCTACGAATTTTGTTTATATAAATGCTTATACATGTAAGTGTCTATGTATGTACTACGGTGAGTCAAAATGTTGTAATATTTTGGTAACATGAGACTCAATTAAGCAACTCCGGATGCTTTTGTAGAGTTCATGAAGATAATAACCCATACTGAGATCGCCTGATACTCTCCGTGTGCTAATCTTTGACTTGAAGTACGGCTTCGGAATCCACAGTTTTTGGCCTATTTGTCCTTCCTTGATCGTTGAGATTCTTACAACCCGAGTGAAATTTCTCAAACTATCTGGTTTCTGTACTGTGATCAACTGTATCTTGGAGGTGCCCGTGGTGTAGTCGCTATCGTCGTAGGAAATGGACACGGCGACACGAGTTCAAATCCTGGACCAGACTGATTGCATTTCACATAGCACTAATACCCTTGGGGAAGGTATGAATCCAATAATTCTCCCGCCAGCTATGGGTAAATAGTAGGACAGACTAGGTTCTTCAGCCTTGGTTAGGCTAGAGAGAAGGAAAACTCTGAATTCAAACCTGTTAAACTCCGCTTAAAAACTGACCTTGTGTCATATCCTGCCCGAGCGGAGGGTTTGGTGAATAGTATCAACTGTATCTTCACCTTTCGTCCAACAAATGTTCTTGTTGCATCTATTCGAGCTCGTAAAGCAAAAGTACCTGTTTTTAGACTAATGCTACTCAATCACCTGTACGGCTTTCAGATGACACACGGAATGAAGCCATGAACAATGTTTTGTATACTACAGGTATGCATATGCAAATATAAAACACAGGCGAAAACAGGCGAACTCCGTTGTTCAGATACGAACCGTTTATTAACTTCTTGAATTCGGTTCTTTGACACAAGGAGAAAGACACAATTCTTACTATGCTAACCATCCCCAATATTCGGCACATCTCGTGATCCAACCTCAATTTCTCAACGCTATGGTCGGACCCCAACTTCTCAACACCTCAACTGAATCTTTTTCGAAATATTCCAAATCCTCAACCCATCTCTTCCGGGCATGACGTCATTCACACTCCAGTCCTATTTCCTGTCTAGGGTTTATTATGACAATGGTGATTGTTATATCCTTTGCGCGCGAGCGTAAACTGTACCAATTGACGACAAACCTGAACTAATAACCCGAATAGTTCAAAGCCCAACCAAACTGAATGATAAAATATAATTAATGAAAAATGATTAAAATAAAAAAAATCATTCCTTAATTATATAACAAATGTATCTGTTCACCAAATACCACAAAACTGCCAACCACTACTTTCTTCGGCTTGAACTACCTTGGTCAAGTGATATAAGCATCACAAACAAACAGTTACCAATATATTGTAAAACTTTTATCTCATTTAAGATAAA
>OY757933.1:19252622-19270122 GCA_963585895.1 Sepioteuthis lessoniana
TTTATATGAATCACTATTTGTTTATATATATATATATATATATATATATATATATATATGTCCTCATATTATCCAACGCCAAGTCAGCCGATGATAGGAACGATTCGATTTTCGGATTTTCTTTCTACAATATCCACGTAATTCAAAATCCAAAAGAGGTCAATGTAAAATAAAATAAAATTAAAGTACAGAGAAAATAATTTTACGTACACACACACACATATATATATATAGATCCAGTCGGCGTCTGAAGACAATAAGTGTGGATTATTCGTGTTTTGAATATATGAGGTATTACATGTAAATCTATGGGAGTGATTCCACCTGCTCCGAAAAATGTAAGATATGTTCAAATTAGGATGGGTCAATTTACAGGAACTCTCTTTTTCTGTGTTCTTAATTCTTTTAATACTTCATGGTTTTAACTCACTTTCCTTTTGATAATACATATATAGTCATCGACAGACAGACTGTTTTGTTGTATCACAACTCTTCAGTGTGACTAGACACGTAAGATGCTTGAAGCTGGGATCGAAACCCGCCCAATTTTGCGTTAGACTTAGTATCATACCGTTCAGCCAACAATCGAACCACGCCAGTTCGGGAATTATATGGCATTAAGTAGTAGCTTTCGTTTTTTTACATTTATACCTTACCGGAAAAATAAAACCTTTTTTTATATAAAAATATAAAATATAATATAAAAATACTCTTTTGATTTTCTCCTTGTATTATATATATATTATAATCCATATTTGCTTTTTTTTTACCCTCAAATTAAGCGTGTAGGTCATCTGAAGAGACGACGATTATATTCTTAACAATTTAACCAGGTTTGAACTTTCTTCCAGTTACAATATATATATATATATATATATATATATATATATATATATATGGGGGGGGGTATGTGTGTGTGTGAAGGGTGCGATGGATAAATTGTCACCATTTCATATTTTCGCCCACACGCTTTATTTGTTTTAGGTTTTGTCTACTGTGCGGCAAATTAGAGTCAGCTGGACACTTTCTGTGAGGAAAGCAAAATCATGACACAATTCAATCCTCCAGAAATTTGGCAACGTCATATTGTACTCGTGAAATTCCCAGCGGTAAGATTTCAAAATGCTTAGATGTCAATCTGAGGACAGATTCGAAGTTACATTGATGAAAACCAAACATCCAGTCAACATCATGATATTTGTGATCGTCATTAGCGATAATGACGTAATCCCTCCATTCTTCTTTGCACATGGCCTCAAAGTCATCAAGAAGCCTCTTTCCACTGGAAGAGATTGTGCTCCCGTGGATCAAGAGATAGGATGCTAGAAGACTCTCTCTCTCTCTCTCTCTCTCTCTCTCTCTCTCTCTCTCTCTCTCTCTCTCTTTCTGGCGTTAGGGATCTAGGCCATCCCACACTAGCAGGTGGACCCAGTCTTGTTTGTGAGAAAATTTCTGCGATGGCATCTCTCTTCATATCTTACCCAGTTGTCTTGTTACATAGCCAGATATACGGGTATGTGAAATGGACATAGGGAATCTAAAAATACGAAACTTTACGAAATTGGTTTAGGTACGAAATTTTTTATTACCTTTGAGTTAAAGGTAATTCGACATGAAGAGAGAGAGAGGCCCAATCTTTCTATGCTGACTTTTCCATTTGCCCCACCACCACCACCACCACGTGTGGCCCCCGCCGCAAACTACTGGTCTGCCTCTACGAGCCCCGATGTCAACCTTCTTCTTCCGAGGCAAGAACTCAACTAATTGCCTTTTTTCCAAATCTCAAAATCCTCAGCCCTCACTTCCGGGCATGACGTCATTCACACCCCCTAGTCACAATTCCTATCTGGGATTTTTATTTTAACATCTGTGAATGACGCATCCTCTTCGCTCGTGCGTGAACACCGGCGTTAATGTTGCACCTAACTAACCCATGCGCTAAGCGAAAGATTCTCAGCCTAACTAAACCGAAAGGCAAGATATATAAAGCGAAATCGCTCGGCAATTATATTACAGTCTGGGGCTGTAGAAAATACTGACTGCATCTCTGCAGTGGGGTAAGGCTCCCCAACGAATGTCCTGGATATGAATCTAAACAATCTGTTGATAGATTTCAGTAATACTGAAGCTTTGGTGAATGCAGAGTACCCCTTTATTGCCATCTCTCCCAGGTCCACTCTGACCCGGTGTGGTAGCACCTGATAGGGTCCTATCAATGGATCAAATAGAACTAAACTGTGTGATTACGCTAAACTGAATTGTTTGAAATTGAGTTTTCACATTTAACAGAGCGTAAATAAAAAAAAAAAAAGCTGTGTACTAATGCTGAACTGAATTGCTTGAAATAGAACTGTTTGATCATTTAACTTTGTGTAAACAAATGACTGATGTTTAATTGAATTGTTAATGGTACTTCGCAATGCTTGGAACCATTTCACCTTGATGACATGCTAAACTGAATTGTTTGAAATAAAACTGTTTGATCATTTAACTGTGTGTAAACAAAAAACTTTTGTGCAAACAAAAAACTGAATTGTTAGAAATAGAAGAGTTTTTTCATTAAACTGTGTGTAAACTAAAACTGTTCTTGTGCTAAACGGTATTGTTTGAAATTGAGTGAAACTATTTAACTGTCTGCAAAATAAAAGGAGCTCCAGCTTGTTTAAAAATGTTATCTTCAAAATGTGTTTAGAAATCATATATATATATATATATTGTCACCCTCGACAGACTGTTTCGTTGTATCACAACTCTTCAGTGTGGCAAGACACGTAGGACACTTGAAACTGGGATCGAAACCTGCCCAACTTTTCGTTAGACTTAGTGTCATACCGCTCAGCCAACAAGCGAACCACGTCAGCTAGGGAATTAAAAAGAGTTATGTAGTCGCTTTCGTTGGTTTACATTTTTGCCTTACCGGATACCAGAGAGCTCAATTCATTCGAAGAGCTTTGCATTATGCGAGTGGCAGCCGTAAATTCCTTCGCCAGAGTGCTCAACCACAATGGGGGGTGCATATATATTGTCATCCACAAACAAACCGTTTCGTTGTATCATAACTCTTCAGTATGGCTAGACACGTCTGACGCTTGAAGCTGGGATCGAAACCTGCTCAACTTTACGTTAGACTTAGTGTTATAACGCTCAGCCAACAAGCGAACCACGTCAGCAAGGGAATTATAAGGAATTATATAGTCGCTTTCGTTTGTTTACATTTTTGCCTAATCGGATACCAGAGAGCTCAATTCATTCGAAGAGCTTTGCATTATGCGAATGGCAGCAATTTGGCCTTAAATGACCAACAATGGTCGATAGCCATAAAACCAAACCAACCCAATCTCCTCACACTTGACCGCCAATTTCAATTGCTATCAATCCCCGGGGTGGTATTATTTGTTAAGGTCCCTTAAATGGGTCAAATATTTAAAATGAATTTTGAATAGATTGATACATTGACAGTTAAAACAATGTCATTGTAAGTATGAAGTGTTTCCTTGGTTAAAATGATAGTGGATATTTTTGTAATAATTGGAGACCACAATTTTTTAAATAAAATCAGCAAAAAATATCCCAAGAGTTGACATAATGTAACAGTAACCAATCAACAAACCAAAATACGCACACACACACACATTCATACAAATATGCATACATACATCCCACGGTGTAATGGTTATCTTCGTTGGAAATGGACACGGCGACACGAGTTCAAATCTTGGACGTGTTTGATTGTATTTCATTAGGCACTAATACCCTTGGGAATGGTTTGAATCCTCTTATTCTTCCCCCAGCTATAGATAGATAGTTGGGCAGACTGTGCTCTTCAGCCTTGGTTAGGCAGCCAGTCTAGGAGAAGGAAAACTCTGAATCCAAACCTGTTAAACTCCTCTTAAAAATGGACCGAGTGTCACACCCTGCCTGTACGGAAGGGTTGATAAATAAATACATACATACACGATGCCCTTAGCATTACGGTTATCATTGTAAGTTATGGGATCGGTGACTCAATTTCAAATCCTGGACGAGGGTGCCTGCGTTTCACTTCATGTTCATGTTCTTGGGAAAGGCATGAATCATCCCCAAACTATGGGTAGATATTTGGGCCGATTAGGCAAACATTTTTGGAGAAAAGAAAACTCTGAATTAAAACAAGCTTTACCATGCAGAAAATCTTACCTTAGTGTTACATCATACCCCTGGCAAAGAGGTTTCACTAACGGTGCGGGAAACCAGGATTCAATCCCAGATCGAGTCATACCAAAGGCCCAAAAATGGTACTTGATGCCTCAGCATTATAAGGTAAGGATTAAGGGTGAAGTGGAGCAATCCAAGAAAAGGAGTAGCGCCCTCTCCAACACCTTGGTGTAGTAGCAATTGAAAAGGGACTCTTCAGGTTGCCCTCGACTACGGCCGCCAACTTTATCTTACCTTATATATATATATATATAATTCTCATGATGTTTTGCATGTAATTATAAAGACACACCCTAGCGAGATTTGTATCAAAGCAATCCATTTTAAATGTGTTTACTTTGAGGATGAAATAAAAGATATGGCAAATGTTTGTGATCCTTAAAAGGGCGTGTCAGAAATTTTTTCTCCTGGTTGATCAAATGATAGTTGAATTCTTCACAGTATTTGATGCAGTTGAATATTTTGAGGAATTCAAAGATAAACGAACGATTATTTAAAAAAAGGTAGATGAGATAAAGAAACGAAAAACTTGTCACTTATTACCCTCGCAGGAAGTAAATGAGAAACTCCGTTAAAAACAAAATGCAAATATTCATTTTCAGTTGTTTCATCACATTACATATATCTTATTACATTTTAATGATAAATCTTGTTACGTGTCATAGACATCTTAATGATACCTCATTGTAGACATCATGTTACACCTTGTTACATCTTATAGTAGATATCTTGTTACACCTTGTTACATCTTGTTATAACCTCGTTTAAGACCGGTCTCATAAACAAAGAAGATACTATGTGATCCTTCATTCAATTAAGGGAAGATTTACTTTTTCATTTTATCGCCTCCCTCCATTGGGGTGCGATTTAATCCAGCCTCAAAATATAAAATTCGTCAACTATCTGATTCTCAACGTATTTCTGTTTGTATAACATAACTTCTTTTTCTCCTTTAAAACTTGGTTAGATTTTGTGATAGCACAACTATCGAAAGTTGGTTATAGTTACACACAACACAAAGAGAGAAATTCGACTATGGTCACACATCGAATGACTTTAGGAATTTAATTATTTCTGCACACAGTTAGGAGATAGGAATGTGACAATAATCACATACGGCACGACTTTACAAAAGTCGTTATGGAGTCTAGCTATACACGGCACGACGCTTGAAAAGTGGCTGTATTTGCACACGAACCGGTGGGAATTGTTTGGCTATAGTCGCACAGGGCACCACGTTAGCAAATAGTCTATTGGAGGGTCCGAAAAATTCGACTATAGCTATACACAGCAGAAAGGTATAATTTTAACCATATTTGTACACAGCCCGAGGCTAGTAGTTCGGCTATAATTGCAGATGACACAGCACAAGCCATTCCATTATAGTTGCATACGATAGCAAAACCATTTTGCCCCCTCTCAAAAAAAGGAGAAATGCTATTATTTTATGGATTGACAAAACCCTTTATGTTCATTGTGTTCAAATATTTATGTCAAATACAACCAAGACTCTTCAAACACAATGTAAACTTCAGTGGGGAAAGTAGCAAGGTCTTTCTGCCTTAAAATATCATGTAAAAAACGTTTCTGTATCGATTTCATAATTAATGGAGGCCTGTGAATACTGCTGTCATCCATTAAGGGTATATTAGAAGGTATAAGAATCAGAAAAAAAATGTAAGGAAAATATTTACTGATATTAGAGAAAAGAATGTTTATTATCGTTGAATCTGAAAATATATGCCCATTAATCATCTTGAATATGATGAACGCTGGTCGTTTTCTTGAAGAAGATCAAGAAAGAAAGATCTTTTTTTTTTCTACTGGAGATTCTAATCTGATAGTAGAATAAAAGATTGGTGAAATCCTTCAAAGCTTGGCTGAAGAGAAACATGAAATTCTACTCATAAAAAGCTGAAAGATTGATAATGTTGATGGCATAAAGGGATGTGCAGGCAGTTATGTCCAAAAGGATAGGAAATCGAACAAGTTATCTCTGAAGCGGAGAGGTCAATATTACAGGGTGTTTAAAAAGAATGCCATTGTCGTCTTGGTAACTTGTACGAAGGTCATTCAATAAATGAGGTGAAACATTGCTTAAGGAGTTGGCAATACGAAGTGCTGTTTACAGTTGCGCTTTATAAAGAAAATCGATAGTAAATGGTCATTTCATGTTCCAAAACATTGTCATCATGACCTTCTTTACTGACTGCTGCGCCTGGAATGTTTTCTTTACCGGAGAGTCGGAATGTTTTATAACATATGAACCTGGTTCATATTAGCGAATATCGCTTTCCTCAAAACTGATATCAGCAAACGTCATTTTGCCGAAATAATCGCTTGACCGAAGGATCGTTTCCCAAAAAATCAGCTATCCGAATTCAAAGAAAGAAAACGTTTATGAATGAATATTTGTTTGTTTTTTGTTGTTGTTTTTTTTGTTTTTTGTTTTTTCTTTGGTATTTTTTTCTTTGTTGAAATTTTCTTTTGTTTCATTTTAGTAATTCTTTTTTACTGTATCCTTTTTTTTTTTTACTATATCCCCTCCACACAATGGATATTTCATACAGTATGACAGACAAAATCTGCAAAACGGTTCATTCATAAAGAGGCCACAAGAAATTAGTTGTACGAGGCAGCCAAATAGTGAAGGTTAACATTCAAAAACTAACAAAGGATTTGATTTAACGTTCCAGTAAACCTCAGCATTAGTAATTATTATTAGTAGTAATTTATTAGTAAATTATTATTTATTATTATTTGTTTATTAGTAATTATTATTAGTTCCCACCATTTGTTTCTCTTCAGACACAGAAAATATTAAAGACTAAAAACATGATACCTACCGCAAGGAATTATCTAAAATCTCCTGAAATTAAATCTTACCATAAACGCTGAAACATTAAGGATACCTTATATAGCCTTTTGTAATATATACATATATTTATATATGTTGAAATGATAGAATGTGATGAATCTGACAAGATGATAGAAATATGTGCAAAGTTGGATAAATCAAACACTTAAAAACGGTTTAGAAGCCCTATACTTCGTTCTTTTATTTCATTTTTAATTTTAAGAACTTTCAAAAACTGAGTTTTTCTATTTATAAGCAAATAAGGATTTATGATAAAATGACGGAGAGGATAAGGTGTAGCAGGAAGAATGAGAAGGTTTAGTGTCAAATATATCAGGTTTCATTAAACATTTTTGATCGCATAAAAGTGGAAATAGTTTTAGTGAGCTGATGGGAAAGAAATAGGGAAAAAGGTGGGAGGAAGGGGTTTCGGTATATCCTGTTTCGTTGAAAGGCATTGACTAAAATGTGATGTCACACACATTGACTATTATGTGGTATCTAGGTGGGAAGGGAGCGAAAAAGGAGAAAGAGAAAGAGATGAAAAAAGAATCCTCAATGGTATGGTGTAACAGAGTGGAGAATAAGTAGTAAAGTTGCCGACCTTAGTCGAGAGTATCCTGAAGGCTCCTTTTTCAATAGGTACAACACCGAGGTGTAGGGAAGGGCGCTACTCCATTCCCTGGATTGCTCCACTTTACCCGTGATCCTAACGTTATAATGCTAAGTGTTAACCAAGGCGGAATCAAGTGCCAGTTTTTGGTATGACTTGACCTGGGATTGAACCCTGGTCTCCCGGACCATTGGCGAACACTCTACTCATTAGGCCAATTGCCCGGTAAAAGTTGGCGACTTTATTTTAGGGTGACCCGAAGGTTCCCTTTTCAATAGCTTCTACACTGAGGTGTAAGGGGGGGTACTACTCCATTCCCTGGATTGCTCCACTTTACTCTTGATACGCACCTTTTAATGCTGAGTGTTTTGACCAAATGGGTAGAATGTATGCCAATGGTTCAGGAGACCGCGGTTCAGTCATACCAAAGACTCAAAAAATGGTACTTGATGCCGCCTTGTTTAGCATTCAGTATAATAAGGTAAGGATAAAGAGTAAAGTGGAGCAATCCAGGGAATGGAGCAGCGCCTTTCCCTACATCTTTGCTGTGGTAGCTATTGAAAAAAGAGTCATCCGGTCACCCTCGACTATGGTCACCAACTTTACTTTACTATATATATACAAGATAAGGACTGGACATTGGCACGATGGTTAGAGTGTTTGGCAATGGCCCGGTAAAACTGGGTTCAATCCCTGGTCGAGTCCTACCAAAAACTCAAAAAATGGTACTTGATGCCTGATTGCATTATAAGATAGGTATCAAGGGAAAAGTATAGCAATTCAGGGAAGGGAGTAGCGTCAAATTATTGAATTTCCTATATATATATATATATATATATATATATATATATAAAATACATTTTCAAATTATTGAATTTCCTATTTATATATATATATATATATATATATATAAAATACATTTTCAAATTATTGAATTTCCTATTTATATATATATATATATATATATATATATATATATATATATATATATATAAAATACATTTTCAAATTATTGAATTTCCTTTTTATATATATATATATATATATATATATATATATATATATATATATATATATATATATATATATAAAATACATTTTCAAATTATTGAATTTTCTATTTATATATATATATATATATATATATATATATATAAATATATATATATATATATATATATAATACATTTTAAAATTATTGAATCAATATATATATATATATATATATATATATATATATATATATATATATATATATATATATAAAATACATTTTCAAATTATTGAATTTCCTATTTATATATATATATATATATATATATATATATATATAATACATTTTCAAATTATTGAATCTCTTATGTATTTATATATATATATATATATATATATATATATATATATATATATATATATATATATATAATACATTTTAAAATTATTGAATCAATATATATATATATATATATATATATATATATATATATATATATATAAAATACATTTTCAAATATTGAATTTACTATATATATATATATATATATATATATATATATATATATATATATATGTATATATATATATATATAATCACAGCAAATTCAATAATTTAAAAATGCATTTTATTTTACTCAATAAAATTAAAATACAGTTTCAAATTATTGAATTTGTTGTGTTCATCAGATCTGTTTTTGGCTTATATTCTTTGCTTTGAATAAAACAAATACTTATAATGAATAAATGTGTTCGTTGTTATAGTTATTCTGTACATATTGCAGACTGCTATATGCATCTTGTTGCTATATTCACAACATTCCAGTCGTTGAATAGCAGTCTGCAATGTTTTGAGAATTATAATAGCAATGTTTATCTCAGAAATATGAACAAATATTCGTTGGTGCGCGAGTTTCTAATATTTTCGCAGGATTTTATTTCTAATGGGTTTGTTCTAATGGGTTTTGTAATTGCTGTATCTAATCTGAAGAAATCTATGAAAATGGTTGTCAACAATAATAACAAATAAAGTAATTTCGTTTGGGTGATAATTCTGATGGGTCGTTTTTGTTTAGTTTTGTTTTATTTATGCTATAAGCCAGGAAATTGTTGAAAGAAAAACGAAAATGAAATATGAATAAATAAAACGATTAAGTTGTCAATGCTGAAAAAACAAAATAGAGTAAATGAATAGAGAAAAAATTTTTGAATATTAAATTTATTTACACATGTATTTTTAGGTAAGTCAAATTTTAAAAGAAAACAAATGAGTTTACGGTGGACAGCGAAAAAGCAATGCACCTTATAATATTTCTTTTCTAATGAAATAATTTGATTTTACAATCGATTAAACCCTCCCGATCCTGATTGTAAAAAAGTAAAAAAAAAAAATAAAAAAAACTTTAATTCATTTTCTAAATTCTAAAAGAGGCTGTTCAATAAATGCTAGACGTCATGAAAATAAGAGAAAAATTTCCAAATATGATATGCAACCAGTTAAATTTTAGAGGGAAAAAGTAAAAAACACATCAGACATTCTTCTTTAAATCTCACATGGTTTTCATTTCTCATCCACGAAAAATTTGATGACAGACTGGAGCACTCTGCTCAATTTGCCGCTATTTTGAATAGCCTCAAAACAAATATTTTTGCGATAAACCATATCCAAATAATGAAGAGGGATTTTTTTGAAGCAAAACTTTTTTCGATTTTTTTCCATAAATGTAATTATAAAAAAAATTCTGAAAAAATAATTTACTTTTTTCAAGAAAAACTCCTTATGTAATGACTATAAAAACAATGTAAATATGAGGGTCTCATATTTACATTGTTTTTACAACATATTATCTCCGAAGCCTTTTTTCGACTGACATTCAGATTGATTGATTTTAATGGTATTTCAACCCGTCTATGGCTATTTTACGCCCTAGACTTAAACTTATCTTGTAACCAGGTATGGTTGTGGGGACGCCACTCAAGTCACGTGTCTTTGGCAGAAATAGCCTGGCAGAGCCTATCTCTTTTAAAAGATCTTGTGTGTATTCAGAGTTATCCTTCTCCTACACTGGTTGTCATACCAAGTCTGCCCTATTATTTACCCATATCTGTAGGAAAGATAATTGGATTCATACCATACCAAGAGATATTAGTGCTATGTGAAATTCAAACAGCTACTTTAAAGAATTGAATCCAGGTTGTCGAGTTCACTTTCCACGACGATAACCGTTACGCAGCAAGTGACTTCATGATAAAAACAAAGATCGAATATGTCTGTCATATGTTAAAAAAAGTTGTACATGAAATACATTTGTCCTTGAAAACCAACACAACGGATACAGCAACAAATATTAATAAGGTGAACACGCCAGTAAACTTGTCGAAGCTTTTTTTTTTTTTTTCATTATTAGGCTATGAACATATTGATATGCCTATGTAAAATCCTAAATTAAAGAAAAAATATAATCAAATAATCTCTTAATATAGTGATTAATCTTGCGGAGATTACATCCCTTGCCTTCCAAATGGTACCTCTAATGGCTGCTACGTGGCGTTGCCAAAGTAGCATATAAAGGCGCGCGGAAAAAATTAAATTCTCTCTCTCTCTCTCTCTATCTCTCTCTCTCTCTCTTCTCACCTGCCTCGACAATCAGAAGTACGCACGTGCATGTGCATTTCCCGACAGAGGGGCTTTCGCCTCAACATTACCTTCTGTCATATGACACACGATACCATACCTTGACTTATGTCTTCATGCAACAACTTTCATTCTATTAAGGCCTCTTGATTTATACCAAAAGACTCTTCAACTACACAATAGGTATTTTCTTTATCATACGTTCTTTTAGTATTTTATATAATTTCCGTATTTATTCTATTATGTTTTCTAGGTAATATTTTTTGTTAATTCGTCCAAAATTGTTGTATATTGTTTAGAACGAGAAAATATAAAACCATTATACATTTTTTCTAGAAGAGTTCAAATTGTGTTCCTTTCATACTCAAATAATTGTAGCAGTGAGTAATGGTACTCAAATTTGACAAATATCCGTTGACAATCTTCGAGTTGTCAATACTATAGTCCATTCAACTACAGTCTCTTCTATGCTGTCAGCTAAAAATTGATATTAAAATTAATGTGGACGCACTTGATAGGGTCCTATCTATGGGTCAAATAGAACTGTTTCACATTTAAATTGTGTGCAAAAAAAACGACATGCTAAATTGAATTATTAGAAATAGAACTGTTTGATCATTTAATTGTGTGTAAACAAAGACTCATGTTTAATTGAATTGTTAGCGATACATAATAGTACTTGAAACTGTGAGCAAACGAATGAGTAATTTTGAATGAGTCATTTTGAATGAGTCATTTTGAATGAGTCATTTTGAATGAGTCATTTTGAATCGAATATATAGTGTTAAATAGTAATACGTATAACCACTTCACTTTCGGCAAACAAATTATGAACATTGAATAGACTTATTAATGTTAGATAGCAATATTTGAAACGATTAAACTATGTAGAAACAATAGCAATATTAGAGTGCAAACAAATTAGTTCTAACTCACTTAAAATGAAATTACCGACAAACAATTATCTTACATATCATGTATATCTATTTAAATATGTGCAGACTGATGTTAAACTGTTACTGTAGCATAGAAATACTTGAAATTACCTGTCTGCAAACAAAATATTAAAAATAAATTGAATTATTCGTATTAGATATTAATATTTGAATCCATTTAACAGTGTGCAAAAAAATGAGCTCAGGCTCGTTTTAAAATGTTATCAGCAAAATGATTTTGCAAATCATATATATTTAATATATATGTATACACAGTATTTGACATTGAATAACTTACTAATATGCGACATTGAAAAACTTACTTAATATGCGATAAAACCAAACCAGACCAAACCAAACTTAATCTACTTTTATCATATTACTAAAAACGAATTTTTAAAATTTTAACAGTTTATATGTGCTTTAAATCTACACAAAATACTTAAAATTTTTCTTAATGAAAACAGTAAACATTTCATATTCAGTATTTTGTGAGAATAACTTGTTAAACATAACATTACAAAAAGGTTTCTATAAACTATTTAATATGTTTTTCTTCCCAACTAGAAAATACTTTCAATTTTTCATAATGAAAACAATAAACTTCTGCTTTATATAAAACACAGTGTGTTTTGAAAAGGATAAAATTATCTTTTTGACTGCTGGCGTTTAAAATATTTCAACTTCTTTGTAACCCAGGAAACAGTAGTTTTAAACAGTCCAGTCTGAGAAGATGACTTTCTAAAAGATTTTATGGATGAGCAACTTAAACATTCAAACAATCGTCGAGGATTTGGCAGTTAACAGAGATGACCGACCAAAATTCTGTCAATCATGCACACTCCCCCGTTTCAAAAGATTTATCAATCAAACACTTATTGACTTGTTCGGGAGAGCAAACGGGAGAACTTATACATTGAATTTGCTTATTCTTTTATATTTTCTTTCAAGACTTGTTCCGAAAGTGAAATCTGGTTCACTTGGAATAGTTATCCTTTGTTTCACGTTTGTGTCCTCATCATCTCTCTGGTTTTCTTCAAAATTCTTTGATTATATGTTGGACCCTCGTACAGTCAGCCAAAGAAAATACATTTTGAAATTAGTGGACTTTAATTTGAATATTTTAGGTTTTAAGTCGCTCTACCACAGTATTTCATATTTGTGTTTCTTATTTGCATCTTATCTAATCTTATCTTATCTTATCTTATATATATATATATATATATATATATATATATATATATATATATATATATATATATATATATGTATAATGTAACAGGAAGAAAACTCAACCACGGTTAAACTGTCATTATAAATTCATTTAAACTGTCATTATAAATTCATTTCACCGTCTCTTCAGATAACATACACACTTAATTTGAGTGGCTGAGTTCTCTTCAAGATATATTGTATACGCTCTGTATGTGAGTTTTATTATATAAACAGATAAAGGAATATACAACAATAGCCATACATAGAACACTTCCATAGATTTATATGAAATCCCTCATATATTCTATACAGGAATAATCCACACCCATAATCTTCGGACCCCGACTGAATACTAGTGGGGGGGTACGTGTTGCGTTAAAGAAAACCATTTGATGTTTAGGATCCTCCTATGATAAGCTCGATTAAAGCTTTCCAAAGTTGGACAAATCTCAAGAGAGTAAATAAAAGGGCAGTAAAAACGGTTGATTCATGCCTTAGTTTTTATGTATATATATTCAACACAAACCCACAAAGTGATTTTGTGACAACCAGCGCTGTTATAATATAATATTATATATATATATATATATATATATATATATATATATATATATATATATATATATATATATATATATATATATATATATATATATAGTTTAATGTATTACCGAATAAAGAGTGTTCAAAATCATTGATAGAACCTATATATTTAAGTTGGGAGAGCGTAGACATAGCAACGATGCTTGAGAACTGTAAGTTTCTCGACTTTTAACAAACATCATTGACTATGTCCATGCTGTCCTAACATATATATATATATATATATATATATATATATATATATATATATGCCTGTGCGTGTGCGTGTGCGTGTGTGTGTTATTTTAAATGTAAACGCAAACCCAGGCCAAATGAATAACAAAGCCCAATAATTAAAAAAAGAATTTACTAATGGTTATTAGCCTCACAGAACTAGAGTACCTTAACCACTGAAAAAAGATACCAGCAGCACTTGGATTCATTAGTGTAAGATAAAAATTGCCATCATCTCGATGATTATCGATTACTTTTGAGAAAGCGTGTCTCAATCCAAAAACATTTTCATATTGAAATAGACACTGGCAATTATAAATTCTAGATAATAACAGTTCTCGTTTCGGCTGCTATCATGTAAAAACTCGTATCGTTAAATGCTGCTTTCATTGCGCTAGTTATTTAATAACAAGTGCTTGAATGTACGTTGTATAAATCGATAACGATAGAAGTGTCGGTCAAATGTCGGCTGTGATTGCACTAGTAGAGGAAAAAGAATGCAGAAATAATAAAATATTCCGATAATAGCTTTATTCTGCCAATTACGCTTGCCTTAATTTCTGACAACTGACAATACCTTTCTTTTAGATTCCATTTTCAATGGACGATATACTGAATGAAGCAACACACTTTCCGGTACAAATTTTCTTAAAAATTGCAAAGTTCCGTGGTATCCTAGATTACGTGCGACAAACATCGATAGATCTAATGAAAAAAAAATGGTTCCACACTAAAACAAGAGACAAGAAGCAGACAACATCCTGCAGAAACTATTGCGGATTTAGAAATGAGTCACAGCCTGAAGCGAGCAGCAAGATGCATAGGCCTCGATGTGAACTCAGATAAAACAAATTTCATCCTTTTTTTAAACAACATGGTGTTATTTCTTCATTATATAGCAAGCCTCTGAAATTATTAAACAAGTTCATATACCATGGTAGCAATATCTCATCTACTGAAAGTGACGTCATCCTTAAAGAAAAGTCTGCTATTACCAGGTTATTATTAAACAAGTTCATATACCATGGTAGCAATATCTCATCTACTGAAAGTGACGTCATCCTTAAAGAAAAGTCTGCTATTACCAGGTTAACAATTTCATGGAAATCAGATTTTTTTTGATAAAATAAAACGAAAGTTCTTCTAAGCTATAGCTCTGTATGGTTGCACCAGTTGGATTTTTTTGATAAAATAAAACGAAAGTTCTTCTAAGCTATAGCTCTGTATGGTTGCACCCGTTGGATTCTGACGAAACACCAGGAGAAAAATCCACATCAGGATTCTGCCTGCTGTTTTGAGAAATCCTAGAAGCGGTAACCCTAAAAAGCAGCTGTTGTACAACTACTTATCTGCCATCTCATTAGCCCTCCAGGAAAGACGAACAAGACATGCTGTTTACTGCTGTAGATGTAAGATCAAACTCATAAGTGACGTTCTCCAATCGACCCCTAAACATGGACCCACCAGTGTTGAAGAACTACTAAAAACTTTCATTCATTAGCTCTATATGGACACTAGATGCCGTCTGTAGAACGTGTCAATAGCTATAGACAATAGAAACAGACGGCGAGAGAGAGAGAGAGTCAACAGAATCAATGCACTGAGCACACCTTGATTATATATATATATATATATATATATAATGTTTCGGAAATTTTCGTAATCAAAGAATTTGACCAATTCTCCAATTTTTACAGCATGTGGAGAAACAATGATTTATGTTTTATCTTTCTAAATATAGAAATGCCATTCACTGGAAAAGAAAAAGCACTTAAACATGAAACATTATTACATCTAATAATGTTAAACGTTTGTTATATAGTCATCTGCTGGTTCATGCTGAAATAAACATATATATGCTGGATACATACCGATGCAATTAAGATTAAGACACCCGATGATAAAGACACAGGAATAAACGACGCACACAGAAAGACACAGGAAGACTTCTTTATAAAACATTTTATCTCTCACTTTATTTGTAAGGTTTCGAAAAGGGTTACTCAAAGTTTGCGTGTGAGAGGGAGCTGGAGACCGAACATTACTGAAATATTTTGACCCCGAAGTTATGGCCGTCAGCGTTGTGTCTTTCTCGTTCTCCATGGCTGCTCAACCGGAGCACTGGCTTTCCTTACTACTTCTCATCCCACTCCTCAACTCTACTCGCCTGTCTCCACTGGCTCGTTGGACCCAACTGACCGGAACTCAACTGTCCTCTGTTCAATTTGTCGGCCTTATATTACCTTCAAACTCCCACGCGGTGATATGGACACGCCTCCGCAACTCCTTCCGATATCTAGCGACCGGGATGTGTCACTTCCGCTTTCTTTGGAATGGCCTGTGTGATCGTCATCGAGCGGAAATAACTGTCATCCAATTCAGAGGTCACTCTCTTCCGGTGCGTCAGTCTATGAGAGTATAATGGGATTTTTTTTTACCTCGTCTCATTTCATCTGCCAATTTCCGCCTACACGATTTCCTCTCATAACTGCCATCAGAATGTGTTACTTCCTTCCGGTGCATTACCTTGAATGGCATTTTTGGCCGGGTCAACAGGTCAAAACATAACACGTTGAGATCATTTGAATGAAAGTTGGTCAATTTTTTAAATTAAGAAAATATATCAATTTTCACTTAAACACTATATATATATATATATATGTATGTATATAAGTGTGGTCATTGGGGACGAGCTCATAAGTGATGTACACCTGTGGACCCTTTCACATGGACGAGCAAAGGCAGGACGACCAACTAGAACCTACATACAGCAGCTCCGTGCCGATAGGGGATGTAGCCCTGAAGAGCAACCGGAAGCAATGGACGATAGGTAGGGGTGGCGAGGGAGAGTCAAGGCTATCCATGCTGATGGTGCGACATGATGATATATATATATATATATAATTTTAGAATTCGTCAAGTTCTTAGATTACGAATTTTCTGAAACATATATATATATATATATATATATATATATACATCACCAACACTTACCTGGAGACCAAGAAATTGTGAAACTTCAACCAAATTTTATCTTTTATTTTTCAATAATATTATTGTTATGTTATGTATTTACCCAACCCCTCCGCTCTGGGTAGGATGTGAAACTAGGTCAATGTTTCAGCATAGTATACTTGTTTTTGAATTCAGAATATTCCTTTTTTTAGAATGGTTGCCACACCAGGTCTTAAAAAACTCAATTAAGGTTAGCAATACACCTATAGTTACATGGGGGTAAAATA
>OY757933.1:19272622-19437622 GCA_963585895.1 Sepioteuthis lessoniana
CCACGGGCACCTCCTTGTTTGAGTGTTAATTTAGTTTATAAAGATGGCCATAAACTGTCAAAATGAGGCAGTCATCCTTTATTCCTTTGGTTTGGTTTTTATGGGGTATCAACAATTCTTGATAATTTAATGCCAAATCCGGTTTTTAAAACAGTAAAACCATCAAACAGTTCAATTTCTAACAATTTAGCATAACTTAACAAAGTTAAATGGTTCCAAGTATTGCTATGTATCACTAACAACTCAATTGAATATTAATTATTTGTTTGCACACAGTTAAATGATAAAACAGTTCTATTTCAAACAATTTAATTTAGCCTAAGTCATTTATTTGCACTCAGTTTAAATGTCAAACAGTTCTATTTGAACCCTAGATAGGATCCTACCAGGTGCTACCACTCCAGGTGAGAGTGGATCAGGGAAAGATGGTAATGAAGAGGTACTCCGCATTCTCCAAAGCTCTGGAATTACTGGAGCCTCACCATCACCATAATGTCATATCCAGGATACTCGTTAGGGGCGGGGGTTCTTATTCATCTGCAGAGATGCAGTCGGTCTATTCTACAGCCCCAGCTGACTGGGCTATCATCTTTTATGTATGCATTTATGTATATATGTACGAATGAACGGATATTCCTCTATGCGGTAATCTGAATGTGTGTGTGGGGGGGTTCGTTTAATTCTCTCTTGTAAATTCTTACGTTCTACATGGTAGCGGAATACGTTCTACATGGCAGCGAAATACGTTCTTATTTTTCCCCTGCAGAAGGTGAGTTCTTTTTGCAAGAAAGGGTGTGTCCAAGTTATATTAATAAACTGCACCTAATGGTGAAGCTCCAGTCGCAGAGAGTACAAAGTATCCCTTCATTGGCATTACCTCCAGGTCCACTACCTAAGTGGACCTATTAGGATCCAATCCAAAAAGCAAATAGAACTGCTTTAAAAATCTCTTAAGAAACAACACAAAACACATCAATATAAACATACAATCAACTCGATTTCCGAACCTCAAGGTATAAAATAACATCGGGGGACTCTCCGTGGGGTTATGTCTACAATGCTGGACTGGGGACTCAAAGTAAACGCGTTCGAACTCCAGTCATGACATTATATTTACTTTCAGATTAATACCGTTAGGCAAGATATGAAACCTTTATTTCCTCCCAGCTATTGGTTAAATAGTATCAACTTTGCTCTTCTACTAGGATAGTATTAGCACTAAATAACCCACAAAGACTGATATACCATTAAACAAAGAAACCAAAAGTAAAATAACACTAGACATGTTGACATGTTAGCATCATTCAATCAATCAATCTTCACCGTATTCTGAATTTAATTCGATCCATTTAACCCATATATAGGACCCTAACAAGTACAACCATTCCGTGTCAGAGTGAACCCGGGAGTAATTAAGGGATGACTCAACACTCACCAGATCTCTTCTGCTAGAGTCTTACCATTAGATGCAGATTAGTGTTATATCCCGGAGACCCCTTAATGTCTGTGCATTCTAAATATCAACTTCAGGTAACAATTCAGAGAAGAGTCAAGGAAAAAAGAGGAGATATGCTATCATTCGGACTTCCAAGAAAAACCAATCGTTACTCCTGGAGTAGAATACTCATAAAGAGTAAACGATGATGGCGACAATTACTGCATATACTACTACTACTACTACAGCTACTACTATATCTGAAGAAGAATAAAACTTCTCTCGACCAAACTCTGCTGCAGAAATCTTATCAAAAGAATAAATACCTGGGCTGTCCCACTTGTAAGATATTCTTGACCATTTTTAAAATGGAGAAAGAAAGACAAATGAATGAACTCCAGGACAAGAAAAGTGATGACAATTCACAAGGCCTTACACTCAAGACAAGGCAGACAAATTAAATGTGTCAAAAAATATGGAGAAAGAGGACTCACTAGCGTTGAGGATGGCGCAAATGCAATTATTCAAGGGTTTGAGGAATAAACAAAAGAGCAAAGAAAGAATTATTACTGCAGTCAATGACAACAAAGTAGCATAAAGATACGCAGTTAAACAGCAGCGACCAAAAATAAAAAAACCCAACTGTATGGATATTTCAAGCGACAAACTGATGAGATTGAACATGAGATAACATGGACATGGCTGAGAAAAGGAAACTTCAAGAGAGAAATTGAATTTCTTTTAATTGCAACACAGAATACGCAGAGGAAAAGTAGATCTAGGTTATGTGATGAAAGAGATGAAACAATTGATCACATGAATGCTGCAAACTAGCACAAAAAGAATACAAGAGTAGGCATGACTGGGGGAAAATATAATCCACTGGGAATTGTGCAAGAGATGAAGCAGTTAATTACATAATAAGCGAATGCAGCAAACTAGTACAAAATGAATACAAGAGTAGGCATGATTGGGTGGGAAAGGTAATCCACTGGGAATTGTGCAAGAGATGAAACAGTTAATTACATAATAAGCAAATGCAGCAAACTAGCACAAAAAGAAACTAAAATTTGACCATTTGACCAAATACCTAAACCAGAATCCAGCCTAGAAAATTCTCTAAGATTTTGAGACATAAACGGATCACCCAATCTCAATCAGAAAAACATACCAAGTGTTAAAAAAAGAAAAAGAATTTGCCGTTCCAGAGGACCACAGAGTGTTTTACTCAGTGGTCCTCTGAAACGGCATTTTTTTTTTTTTGTTTTACGAAAGCGTAAAGATAGACAAGTTCTTAGATCTTGCCAGAAAACTTAAAGAAAAAGGTTTTGAACATGAAGGTGGCGCGGATACCAACAATACTCGGTGTACAAGGAACAATTCCTAAGGGCTTCGAAAAGAGACTGGCGGAATTGGAAATCAGAGGAACAATCGAGACCATTCAGATCACAGCATTGTTGAGATCAGCGTGGTTACTCAGAAGAGGCCTGAAACCTAAAGAGACTTACTGTCACTCAGACTCCAATGAAAGACCACCGGCCAAATGTTGGTGTAAAAAAATCGAGAGGTTTGCAATAATGATTATAATAACTACATTGCCTTCTTTCAGGAATCAAGACTGAAAAACAGTCAAGGCAGAAACTGAAAAAATAAATGTCTTATTTACAAATATCCCTACGAACAGAATCACGTAATTAAACGATCTAATCTATGCAGGAGCGAAATTTATAGGTAGGAAAATCGGGGTTACCCTGAAGGACGAGAGCAGAAAGTCAAAACCCGGATGGGAAATTAAATTGCAAACACTGATATGATATTTATGACAACAAACAAAAATACTGAGACTGGATAACATAAGAATATGCTTGGATTAAGTGAGAAAAGCAACACCATTAGAAAAAACGGAACAACTTGAAGAGATAAATCAGAAGGAACTGGCAAAAGAAGGAAAACTAAAAAGATACCAAGACGGGACCAAACAATACAGACAAAACAGGACATTCCAAATCAACGATTGAAAATTCTACCAGCAATTAGAGGGAAAATGGGCGAAGACATACCAGCAACCGGATGCGAGGGAGACAAAAATATTTTGTGGCAAAATATGGGAACGGAGAGATCATAACAAAAACCCGAATGAATAAAAAACATGGAAAAAAGTTGCAAATACTCGAAAAGGGCCCCCAGGAGAAAATACACATCGATTCATGCAAAGCAACACTCAAAAAATAATCAATTGGATAACCCCAGGTCTTGATGGCATACACAGATTCTGGTTTTTATCGAAATAAATAGATGCCTACAAGAAACTAAGATACCCAAATGGATGACCAAAGGAAAGACCACCTTGATCCAAAAAGACCCTAAAAAAGGAACTGCTTCAAACAATTATAGACCCATATCGTGACTACTGAAGATGGGGGAAAATACTAGAAACTCAAATTAGGGAGAAGATTTACTACTCATTGATAAGCCGCGGACTGTTTCCTGTTGAACAGAAAGGATGTTGCAAGTGGCCCAGAGAGACAGGAAAACTACTAAAAGCTGGTTAAGACATTGTCTCTAAATGTACAAGATATCCAACAAAGTCATAAAGTTTACCAAGAAAACCATGGAAACCTAGAGAGTGGAATTGACAGCAGGAGGAAAGAGCAAAGCTGAGGTAAAGATCCAGAGAGGTATATTCCAAGGAGATGCGCTATCACCATTACTATTTGTAATAGAAATGATGCCACTCAGCCACATACCCAGGAAATGCACAACATGCTACAAAAACTCCTTTTCCACAAACCCCGTAGTTTATCAATTAAAAAAGTCTAGTCTGACAGTCAGATAATAATATGCTTCAGAAATAGTACTGAAAAAGAAAGTTTTTAAAAAGTTAAGTCAATTATAATATGGCTGTCTTCTATAATGCGGATTTCCCTGACTCTCTCTTTCTCACCATTCGTCTCTATCGTTCATGGCTTCTGGCAGGTCTTCCAGGCTCCATTATGTATCCGTACAGAGCTATGATAGATAAATTCTTGGTCGTTCAACACTTGCTCGTCCGTGAGAGGGGGTCCATAGGATAATATCAGTCGTATTAATATTACTATATGGATGCACCATATGAACAATGACTAAGCGTATGAAGAAAAAGCTTGACTGCAATTGCACAAGAACACCACAAGCTATATTGAACAAATCCTGGAGGCAACATCCCACAAAATAACAGCTATACGGTCACCTACCACCAATCCCGAAAACCATCCAAATTAGACGCACAAGACCGCGGGACACTGCTAGAAAAGTAAAGACGAACTCATAAGCGATGTATATGATATAATTTTCTATAATGTATATGATATAATTTTCTATAATGTATATGGTATAATTTTCTATAGAATTCTCTATGAATTCCTTAATGCAGGATTAGCATAACGATTATCTTTGTTGAAAATATAAATACCAACCCAAGTTCATACCCTTGACAAGATTGCCCTAGACTTTGCATTAATTCTCTTGAGAAAAGCAGGAATGCATTTGCTACCTCACCAACTATGGTTAATTAGTAGGAAAAATTGGGTTCTCTAGCTTTGGTTGTTTTCTAGTTTAGGAGAAAGAAAGTTTTGAAATCAAACCAGCTTTAATCGGCTTAAAAATGACCTTGTGTCACACTCTACTCATACATGAACTCGATCAGTTTTCACTTTTCAAAAATAGAAAAAAAAAAACAAGGTACTATTTACCAACCCCTCCGCTCGGGCAGGATATGACACAAGGTCAATTTTTAAGCGGAGTTTAACAGGTTTGAATTCAGCGTTTTCCTTCTCCTAGACTAGTTGCCTAACCAAGGCTGAAGAACCTAGTCTGTCCTACTATTTACCCATAGCTGGAGGGAGAATAATTGGATTCATACCTTTCCCAAGGGTATTAGTGCTATGTGAAATGCAATCAGTCTCGTCCAGGATTTGAACTCGTGTCACCGTGTCCATTTCCTACGACGATAACGACTACACCACGGGCACCTCCTTTTTTTTACCAACCCCTCCGCTCGGGCAGGATATGACACAAGGTCAATTTTTTTTTTTAAGCGGAGTTTAACAGGTTTTGAATTCAGAGTTTTCCTTCTCCTAGACTAGTTGCCTCACCAAGGCTAAAAAAAATTATAAAAATAGAAAAAAAAGTGCGAGAAAAACCCGAGAAGCACTAGAAAGAAAAGAAACGGGAAAAGAAATGGAACGCAATTAAAGTTGAAGAAAAGAAAGAAAAAAATAGACCGAATAAAACGAAAGAAAAGCGAAAGTAAGAAAAGAAAATAAGAAGAAAAACTAGAAAGAAAAGAAAAAACGAAAAAAAAAAAAAATAGAAGATGAAAGAAAGAAAATAAGTAAAAGAAAAAACAAGAAAGAAAATAAGTTGAAGAAAATGGAAGAAAGAAAATATGTAGAAGAAAATAAAATAAAAAAATAAAAAGGTAAAATAAAGAAATAGAAAAATTGAAAAGGCAAGAAAAACATAGGAAAGAAAAACAAAGAAACATGGGAAAAATATGAAAGTAACTCAATAAAGATAAAAAAAATCTTGAAGCTATAAAAACAACGAGTAATAAAATATATGAATGCAAAGAAAAACTTTGTTGGTCATGGAAACAAGGATTATTTCTTTTGATGTGCCAAACCGTTTTCTTCCTTCTACAAAATTGATTGCCTCTTTTTTATCATGAATAGAAACGATTGTTCCGTTGTTGAGGTTGCCTAGGTTCGCGAATTGAGCATAACTGCGTTTGAATTCTAAAAGATGGAGAAAGACAGAGAAAATGATGAGAAAAATGACAACCAAATGTAAATCTTTAATCCTCTTTCAAAAATCTTTTCTTTTTTTAATCCATTTTTTCTTCATTGTCCAGCAGAAGATTCAATTAAATAAATAAGCAGCTATTATCTTCCTATCTGACAAGTTAGCATTTGAAAATTTCAACTCCGTATAGAAAAAAAAATTGCTTCAAATGGTTGAATCCATTTTTTTTTTTTCAACAGAATTATATTTAGTCCCCAGAAAGAAAAAAAATGTTCCAAAAGAAATGTATAAACTGGGGTATCTTTTATATGATGTTCCAAATATTTCTTGTGAACCTGGGGCCACCCAAAAACTGTAATCCATAACAAAAGCAAACGCCCAAAATTTTTACGTACTGAGGCCTAAGTGATAATAATAATAATAATAATAATAATAATAATAATAATAATAATAATAATAATAGTGGAACATGAAAGTGACAGTTACACCAATCACGATTGATGCTTTTAGTATATTCACCAAAGGATTATTAAAGGAGACTTGGAAATAGGAGGACGAGTTGAGACCTTCCAAACTACATTATTGAGAACGGCCAGAATTCTGAGAAGAGTCCTGAACACTTGAGGAGACAACAGTCACGCCATTATGTCGGGAAAAGTATGAAGCTCCCTAGTTCCTCCAGATATAGGTTAAATAATATGAATATTAAATAATAGTTGATATGCCATTGAACAAAGAAACAAAACAAAAATGAAAGTAAAAGAAAGCAAAAAAAAGAGAAAATAACTCGAAAAATTCTTGACTTTGCTAGAGAACTAAGAATTTATGGAACTAGAATGTTATATTGATATCAAAGTCGGAGTCTTTTTGTTGTATAACCATGACCATGACTAACTATACAAACACATAATACATCTACATCTACATATGCATGCAGAACACAACGACACAAGGAAGACGAGCGACACAGTCTTTCAGAAAAATATACCTCTCACTTTATTTGAAAGGGTTGTGTGTGAAAGGGAGTTGGAGACCGAACAGAACTGCAACATATTGACCCCACTCTTTGGCCATAACCGCGTTTCTTTCCCGTTCTCGTGAGCTGCTCAACTAGGGGCCTGGTGGCCCACTCTGTTGAGTGCTGGTTTTCTTTACCGCATCTTATTTCCAACTCGTCTGATCCCCAACTGCTCAATCGGGGGCCTGAGGGCTCCCTCTGCTGGGTGCTGGCTTTCTCTACCGCATCTTGTCTCCAACTGGTCTCCAAACTAACTGACTTCCTGTCTTCACCGAGTTATATAATAGTTCAACGCCCACCTTCTTGTGGACGTCACAATCGCACTCATTCAATCCGTCTACAGTCAAGGTTATATTCTGATATTCCTTGAGCGGATGCACCTGTTATTTACATTGGTGAATTTCCTATTTTGACAGCCCGGCCGGGTAGTAGGTCAATATACAACATTTGAAACTATCCCAAAGAACCTGGAAAAAACTAAAGGAACTGGAAATCAGAGGAAGAATTGAGACTGCGCAGATAATAGCAAAACTTAGATCACCTAGAGTACTGAGAACAGTCCTGGGGAGCTGAAAAAACTTGTCACTCAGACTTCAGTGAAGATCCCGACAGGTGCGAAAAACTAGCCAGACTCTAAAATAATCAAGACAAGAACATCAATTCCCGATTTTTTTTTTTTTTTTTTTTTGCAATAAATACATTTACATCGAAATATATGATGATGCGACGAATAATCGGAATCTATAAAGCTGTGGATCAATTTTTCTGAAATCCGTTCTGATTTTTCCCAAGAATTTTCTCGACTCAGTTCGGATAGGATTGAGAACCAGGGGATTATTAACCTTATTAGCTATTGCAGTAAGAATTATGCTTCAATAGTTCATATTGATTCCGAGGTCGCCTTTCATGGAGAAAGGGAGGATGCAGCTTTTTGTCCATTTCTTTATTGACTTTTGCTTATACAAAGCTTTGCATAATCGAAGAAATATGTCGTCAAATTTTCCTTCATATTTTTTTTCATGTACTGCATCAAGCTCTCTTTAAACTTCCAAGTTTGATGACTATTAATCTTTCCTTTCTTTCTTTTCTCTTGGATAAGTTTGTCAATAATTTCTAGAGGCTTTCCGAGCAGACTCTTGAAATGTTCTTTCCACTTCTGAAATCTTTCTTCTTAATTTCTTTCAAGATGTTTTTTCTTCCATAAATAATTTTTTCTATTAATTTATCAGTGATTTCAGGGGATTTTCCGACCAGCTTCTGGAAATTTTCTTTCAACTTCTGAAGTATTTCTTGATTGATTTTAACAACATGCCAAACCATCTTAGGTTCTTTTATGTCTAGAGGTTAAGAATTTCCGTTCATTGAACGTTCATGTTTACATTTTTAATGATCTCTTAAAGGCCATTTTTGGTTGCTATTAACCTTGATAAATGAGTCACATCATATCCATAGAATTTCTATAATGATTAATTGGAAATGAATTGATATATAAGCAGAATTACTCAATGAACAATAGATAATAGTTAACTTCTTTTATAAAAAAATATAATGATCGAGCTGAACGCGACTGCAGATCCTAACAGTATTATATTGATTTTCCATTTTGATTCAAACTTGTTTTAGTTTTTGTGTTGGAACAATTTAACAGTTTATTTGTTATTTAATGGCATATCAACCATCTCGGGTTATTTGATACCAAACCCTTTCTATTTTTTTCTAAAGGACAGTAGTATTACTACTCAACCCATAGATGGGAAGATAAGGGAGTTCATACCTTTCTTAAGGGTATTTGTCCGAAAGTGAACATAATAGCGCCACTTGGGTTCGAACGCACGTACTACGATTCTGAGGTTCAGCGCTTTTAACCATTACACCCCCAATTTGATATTTTTAACATTTAATAATGATGATCGTGCTAAGTGAAAATATCTTTAAAACAGAACCATAACAAACTTTATGTTCTTCTTTTATATAAAACTTATTTCATCGTAGACTTCACCGTTCAATTTCTTAACAAACAATCGGTTTTGTACGATCATTTCAGTGCATATATCCGTGTCCAATCAGAAAGTTTATACACTTGATTCTATATTCGTCATAAATTAATATTATCGGTTTTCTAACCACTAACCTTGTCAATACCATTACTCACATACTTCCCGTGTATGGGATTATTCACAAATGGGATTATTCGCATATGGATAAGCACTTCTGCCTAAGAATAAAATATAGTATTTGTATGCTTTCCTATGATCAAAGAGCTGTTCCCAAACACTTCTTTATTGGTTTTAGATAGGCCGACTTGGAACCATATAACCGTGAAAACAAATGATTATTATTAAATAGAAAAATGCAATGGAACATTGAAAATATAATAATTAGTACAATCAGACATTTACAAATGAATCAAGTTTCGATATCAAATAACTCATAACGAGTTGATATGCCATTGAAGAAATAAACCAATAAACGAAATTTAAATTTGTGTTATATCATGGCCTTACACCAAAACCTTCCGTACCCGATATTTTCATAGGCATAATTTACAGGATCAGGTCAAAGTTCAAATGCTGTTGAAACAAGTCTGAGGAAGCCCGAATAAAAATTTAAAAACACATGGGCTCTCATTGGTTGGCTGTAGGCGATCACATGGTATTTCAGAGATTTAGTTAGATTCGAAAAATTAATTGAGTTACAGAGCCGAAAATATTTGGGGTGTCCTCGTGATGTAATGGTTAAAGCGATGGACTCCGGAATCGTAGTAAGCGAGTTCGAACTCCACTCGTGGCTATTACATACCCTTGAAAAGGTATGAACCCCCTTATCCTCCCAGCTATCGGTTCAATAGTACCACTACTGATCTTCTAAAAGGATGGCTTTGGCATTAAATAACTAACATCGGCTGATATGCCATTAAACAAAGAAACCAAACCCGAAAAGAATTAGTCAACAAGTTTGGGACTTCAGTGAAACCATCTTGCCACTGGCGATGGGCAATTGCTTAAAAAACGAGTAACATCTTTTTTTCCATCGACAAAACCAAACAATGTGACATCTTTTTTGTGAGAAGGAAATATATAACCTCTGAAAGAAAAGGTAAGTATTGTTGATGTTGTTGTTGCTGTTGTTGTTTGCTTGTTTTCTTTAGTTCTTTCGTAAAAAAAACGTTTGTCGTCTTCTTTCGTCTCTTGGGAGCTTTCTTCTTGAGACATTCACAGAATTACATTTCTATTTTAATCATAACTCTTAAAACATTGTCTATTCTATATGATTCTTTTATTCTGGGCCCTCAACAAATGTTAAAATTAATTTAAATCAATGAAAAAAATAATCCCGCCTTTGCTCTATAGACGCCGACAGATTTTGAATTCTTTTACGTTAAAGTATTTTTGAAGGCAACTTATGACAGATACAATATTAAAAGCAGAAATGCTCATTGTACACTACAATTTTAGCGTATCATTTGATAAACTCTCATCTTAATACACGAATTATATTGATGCTGAGTGAGACAGAGCATTGTTCTTGTGTCCATATTAACGACAGAAAAATCTCACCTTTAGTCATTGACATTTTTATTCTTCTTGCCGTGATCGAATGCCAGTGTCGCAAATTCTGACATTTAATTTTACGTTTTAATAAATGATTTTATTCAATGTGATCAATTTGCTCATTTGACGTCTTTATTTTATGCATTTTGTTCTTTTCTTGTATTTATTGTTTGTTTATTTTCAGTTTCTTTTTTTTTTCTTCCTGTTTAATGTGTTTAGCTTTTAACGTGCAAAAGAAATAAACCCATCAACAATGGACAAAAGATGTTTTTTTTTTCAAATAAAATAAATAAAATAAAATAAAATTAGTAGATAAGAAAATAATGTCATTCATTTATATTTTAAGTACCAGAAAAAATTTTATAAGACAAGTTTACACATGAGGCAAAAAATATAGATAAAATCTTATTGAAGCTAATCTGAAAATTGTAATATTTATTGGATTTGTGTTCACGTTTTTTGTCGTTTTGCGAGTGAGGGGGGATTCTACCACCAAGAAAGAAGATGTACTGGCTACGGCACGGAGAATTATGGAGTGAAAAGTGTGATCGTGGACTGAAGGGTGTAGTCGTAATGTATCGAAAGTGGAAGTTCCGCTGAGCCGGACAAGTCACAGTGTTCACAGATAACAAATGAACCTGAGCAATTATCGAGTGCAATCTAAAAGACCGGAAACGACAAATCGGAAGACCTCCACGATGATGAGAAAATGAAACTGCCAAGCGATTTAGTCCAACATGAAGAAGAAGAGTGAGATCAAGAACGAAATGAAAATGCATTACGGCCAACAACGTGGAAAACATAGAATGACCTGACCAATTAGAGAAAATAACGGCATTCACATCATCATCATCCTCATCATCGAGGCGTGTCGATATCACGGGTCCCTATGACTTTCTCTCTCTCTCACCATCCGTCTTTATCTGTCATTGCTTTTGGCAAAACCTCTAAACGTGATCCAGTGCTCACACATAGCTGTTCTTGATTGTCAGCCAACACTAGTACATAAGAGTCAATAAGAGAATGATGCTTGCTTCTCTACCAGTGTCTAGCAGGTCTCACTTGGATGGTTTGTGAGATGAGAAACAAACAGTTGTAAAGCTAGCATTTTATAGGATGCTACTTCCAGAATTTGTTCAAAACTTCACATGCCATCTTTGTGTAGTTTCCATCTATCTTTTTCTCCAAGAGCTTCGTAAAAGTTGAAGTGGTGCAACCATACAATTGTACTGACATGGCAATAGCGTGGAAGAATTTTCGTTTTCTTTTATCGGAGAGATAAGATTTCCGTATAGTTGTTAACCTGTCAAAACACTCCCTGGTTTATCAATAGGTGTGTTGACATTGGTTTCAGTGGATGGGATATTGGTTTCAGTGGATGGTATATGAACTGGTCTTATTTTCTTTTGATTACTTTATTTACATTTTCCTCTTATGTCAACTTTGTTATTTTATCTGGACAAAAAAGTTCTTTGTATGATACAAAGAAATTTTTTTAGTACTATTTTTCTCCTCTTTCTAAATCTATGAAATAAAAGGATTAATTTCTTTGTGTTATATTCACTATTTTGACTTTTTAGCCCTTTGATCCCATGAGCTTGATAATGCAGGCTGGGTTCTATATTGCTATACACCGTAAGCTTGAGTTTAGCGTCATTTTATGATGCATTTTTAGCCCGATATTTCTGAATGCTAGTTGGATAAGCATTACCAGTAGGCAAAAAATATGAAATTAGCATACTTAAAAGATTTTCTCTTTTTTTGTATATAGCAGTAAATAAATTTATAACAGATAAGACGTAAAAAATTTCCATTTAATGGCTGAACACTCTGGCTTCATGAAATATTCCTTTAAAAATTAGATTGAATTATCTAGATTAATGGTACGATTTTTTTCAAACCACAACAGAAGAAAAAATGATGGAATGACCTAATCCTGAGGAAAAACTATTTGGCGTCTTCTGTGTTATTAGTTCCTTTACTGCTAAATGAAAAATCTTAGTGAAATACAGTTCTTGCACTAATTCCATTATCTTAGTAAAATAAGAAAAATTAGAAAAATTTTACTATATATAATAATCTTGATATTTCGGTGTCATAGAAGCAAATGAAAGAAACGACATAGGTTATTTCCAGCGATGTGAGATCTGCTCAGATAATAAAATTTATAGTCATCCTTTTTATTTTACTTCGGCTATAGAAAAAGGCTTTGAATAGTAACTAGTGAAGTTAAAATATTCTTTTTTTACTCTTTCCGAGTCATTGAAATCGGATGAAGAATTCCTGTCTATAATCTTCACCATTTATACTTCATTGATATAATTGCTGTTTATTGTAAATTTCATTTTTATAATGGTTGCTTATTATAGAATTTGGTTGATATGATTGCTGTTTATTGTTGAGCATCATTGACATAATAGCCGTTTATTGTAGAATTTCATTTTGACAATAGCTTTTTATTGTAGAAACTTGTTGATGTAATTGCTGTTTATTATAAAACTTCATTGTTACAATAGCTGATAATTGTAGAACTTTGTTGATATAATTGATGTTTATTGTAGAACATCATTGTTATATTAGCTTTTTATTGTAGAAATTTGTTGATAAAGTAAAGTTGTCTCCCTTTAGTCGAGGGCGACCAGAAGGCTCTCTTTTCAATAGCTACAACACCAAAGTGTAGGGGAGGCCGCTACTCCTTTCCCTGGATTGCTCCACTTTACCCTTGATACGTACCTTATATTGCTGAGTGTTAAGCAAGGAGGTATCAAATACCATTTTTAAAGTCTTTGGTATGACTCGACCTGGGATTGAACCCAGGCCTCCTGACCAATGAGCCGGTTGATATAATTGCTGTTTATTGTAGAACTTCATTGTTACAATAGCTGCTTATTGTAGAACATGGTTGATATAATTGCTGTTTATTGTAGAACTTCATTGTTATTACAGCTTTTTATTGTAGAATTTCGTAGCCAAATGAAAGTACGTTACAAAAAAGCCAGTGAAAGTAATAATCCCCATTGAAAGAGAACGGAAATGGGAGGTCATTGAATTAACCTTTGTATAAATCGGTTCTTATTCCAAAGTTAACAAATTAGATTCGCTATCGGTGATGAATTGGGTTTTTACCTGAGGAGAAATAAACAATGTTTTATACAAGTTGAATCTCAGTTAGAGACACATTCTAAAACTGGATAAATTTATTTTCTTCTCTCACTACAGAAAATGGCCGCTGACACTTATTCTAAATGTTATATTCAAATGCATTTTTCCTGGAAGCTATATTATGACTAACATAGTGCCCATAAAATTATAATGAGATTATTTGCATATTGATCAATCTTCTCTCTCTCTCTCTCTCTCTCTCTCTCTCTCTCTCTCTCTCTCTCTCTCTCTCTCTTTTCTTCGTTCACAATGACTTCTTGACGTTCTTTTACCTTTCATGAATTTTTCTCTCTTAAATTTTCTTTTTACTTTCTAGAATAAATCCCGTGAAAAATTTTAGGATCCTTTCTGTACGGGATCAGAATTTCTAATTAGGATCAGAGTATCTATGTGATCTTCCCAGACTCAAAGAATCACAGGTCACCTCTTCGGCTAAGGACCAGAGTGAAGAAACTGTGCGTTACACAAAAAGTATTAAAGACAAAAATATATGAATACAATATCACAACACATTTTGTTTTTTCTTTTTATATGATCTGTTTCTGGTTTTGTTTTTCTGCTTGTATTTTACAATCATACAGTAAATATGGTACATTGTAGCGCGATTTGTATCAGCACAACAGCAGTAATATACACTAACTTCGGAAATAAAACAATTTCTAATCTAGTTTAAAATTTAAAACAATACGTTCACCCTTATTTTTATCGTTTCTCAAATAAGTCAGTATTAGATACTATTCACAGTGAATTCAGTCTAATGTATCTATTTGTAATTAATTATGATATAAATCTTTTAGATAGGATGTGATGTGATATCGAGCTTGATGGTTACCGAAGGTGGCTTTTAAGCGAGCATATTTTAAATAAAGACATGAAAATATACAATTTAATCTGCACCACTTCGGTCATAAAAGCATTAAGTAAAAAGATCGATTTATTGAAGATCTTACTTTTCTTTATTTCTTTATATATATATATATATATATATATATATATATATATATATATATATATATATTTCTTAATTTTTAAAGTTCTGTCTTATACTTTTTTAGCTATTTCCCCCTGTTAATACATTAGCAATAGACTTTCAAATTAGTAATTTTATTCGATCTTCTCAGAGGAATTTTTGAAAAGTCATTTACCAAGGAAACACTTCTAAAAATCTGTTGGTGAGGGAGATAGAAAAGCTTAACAATTAACATTTTTCTCCTGGGTAATAGACAATGACAGACTTAGTGACAAGCAAGTGTTCTTATCAGTATCAAGTACTTTTCCAGTGATTTTCGCAATATCCTAATTGGGGGCCTTCCTTCTCCAATTAAGAAACTTAGATGCTTCTAGAAAACCAAACGAGATATCAATGACAAAAAAAAAACAAAAAAAAACGAAACTTTGTACATCGTTTATTATCAGGCTAACAAAACTCTAGGCTAGGAAAAAAAACTCAAAATAAATTAAATTCCAAGTTCTTTTATATCTTCGTTAAATTATTTGAGGAGACCATTGCTTTAAATTTCCTCAAAACCATATCTCCTTCATACAATAGAACTTGTTTTTTTTCCTACAGATTTTAATTTTAACACTATCAAGTGACCGTTTTGTTTTTTGTTTTTTGTTTTTTTTTTGCTTTTTATTTTCATTCGTTTGACGACTGTATTCAATAATCAACTGATTGACACAAACGACAGATAATCCTCCTTTATCTTAACAGAACAATGGAAAAAAAATACGATGGGAAATATTTCATCAGAAACTAGATAGAATGATTACGACTGAAACAAAATTGAATGATTTTAACTTTTTGATGCCGTGAGCTCGATATTCTATACGAAGTGTGTCTTTGCTATACACCCTAAACCTGTTTTTATGAGTCGTAAGTCCGATATTGGTTCTTACTTCATAGCTAATAAATTAGATTTACCGTCTGTGATAAATTGGGTTTTACCAGGTGAATGCTATGATTATACATACGTTCATCATCATCATCATCATCATCATGTCGTGCAGCCAGCAGGGATATCCCTAACCCTCTCTCTCCACGTCTCCCTATCATTCATCGCCTCTGGCAGGTTTTCAGGGTTACATCCCGTATCATCACATAGCTGCTGTATGTATGTTCGAGCTGGTCGTCCTGCTTTTGATTGACCATATGCGGGGGTCCACAGGAGTACATCACTTACGAGCTCGTCCTTGCTTCTCCAGCAGTGCCCGGCATGTCTGGTTCGTCTAGCTTGGATAGTTTTCGTGATAGGTGGTAGGTGACCGTATAGTTGGTGCCTTGTGGGCTGTTGCTGCCAGGACTTGTTCAATATTGCTCTCAACATTCTTGTATAATTGCCGTCTAGCTTCTTCTCCAGCCGTTTAGTCAGCGTCCAAGTAGTGCATCCATATAGCAGTATCGACACGACCGCAGCCTGGAAGAAACTGCGTTTCATTTTATCGCTCAGGTTTGATTTCCATATGATCGAAAGCCTATCGATAGCTGTCCATGCCTTCGTTAGCCGTGTGTCGATGTCTTTTTCGGTTGATGAGACGCTGCCTCCTAGGTAGGTGGCAAGATTTATGGAATTAGCACACTTAGACGTATTTCTTTTTAATTTAGCAGTAAATAAACTTATAAAAGATAAGACGTAAAACATTTTCCATTTTAATAACTGAGCACTCTGAATCATAAAATGTTCCTTAAACAAATTAGAGTAAATTATTTAAATTAATGGTATAATTTTTTCAAACCACAAAAGCGGAAAATATGTTACGAGGTGCATAGGATAAGTTTCCAGACTTTTTTCGTATGGGCACTTTATTGATAGTACACACATGAAACTCTATAGTCACCTTCGAAGTAATCTCCTCCGGCTGCTATGCACTTGTTGTACCGTTCCAACAACTTCTGGAAGGCCCCATGGAAGTCCTTTTGTGTGAGCGTGTCAATGACCTTTGTCACATCCTCTTTCATCTCCTCAGTTGTCTCATAACGACGACAGCCTCTGAGCTTAGGGAATAACCAAAACTCACCGGGAGCAAGGTCTGGACTATAGGGAGGCTAAGGAACTGTCTTGATGCCCATCTTGGTCAAATAGTCTGTGACAAGGATGGAGTTGTATTTTCCTGGTAGAAATGCCACTGACCCGATTTGAAGAGTGCTGGCCTCTTCCGGCAGAATCTCTTCCTGAACTCCCATAAAACCTGAACATAGTAACCCTAACCCTAACCCTTTGGCCAATCCACTCATATGTATTGACTTCCTTACTCCTCCCACACCTATCATCATCCCTCACAGACTCCCTGCCTTCCTTGAATCCCTTATGCAACTCAAAAACTTATGCTCGATTCATGCAAAAGCGGTCTGAAGCATTCCATACGTTTCTGTGGTATTTTTTTCCAAGTTTAAAACAGAATTTTATTGCATATCGTTCTTCTAAAGTGTCAGATTGCATTTTTGAAATTCCCCAGCTGTGACAATCAGGCTTTAGTAGGGTGTATTCCAATTGCTGCTGTAGCTGTTCATTTGAACCTGAAATCATAAAAATTGGTCAGTCATTTTATAAGATGTATAGCAATAACATCATAGATTTTCAAGAGTCTACGACAATTTTAAATGCCCATACAAAAAAAGTCTGGAAACTTATTGAATGCACTTCGTATTAAATGTTTTGAAACTTATCTGTTGTTAGTGTATTTGATACTTGACTAGACCCGCAACCTGATTTAGTCGAGAAGACGCTACTCGTGTAGCGTGACTGATACAGGGACAGCTTGGTGAAGCCCGTATTTCTCCAGATCTGATTTGAATTCAGAGTGTTCCTTTTCTTAAGTCGGTTGTCACACTAAGGTTAAAAGCCCAGTCTACCCAACTATTTACCCATAGCTGGGGGAGAATAGTTAGATTCCTCCCATTCAAAGAGGAATCTAGGCTATGCGTAATGTTAAAAAGTCTCAGGTAGATGAGCACACTGCCAACGACGATACTCGTTATGCTCCAAGCACCTCTATAGATTATTTACCGCTAAATAAAAAGTCTGAGGGTGCTGATCCCATCATTTTTGACCAGAAGTCGTACAATTTTACTATATACAATAATCCTGATATTTCGAAGAGAGTGCTATTTTGGTGTCATAAAAGCAAGTGGGGTTTCCTCGGGGTGTAATGGTTAAAGCAATGGACTGCGGAATCGTAGTAAGCGAGTTCGTAATCCAGTCGCACTATTACGTTCACTTTCGGACAAATACTCTTGGGAAAGGTATGAACCCCCTTATCCTCCCAGCTATGGGTTAAATAGCACCACTACTATTCTTCTAGGAGAATGGCTTTGGCATTAAATTGCCTACAAGGGTTGATATGCTATTAAACAAAGAAACCAAACCATAAAAGGGGGTGAAAAATTAGAATATTCAAATCTTTAAAAAATCGAATCAAATTACAAAAAATCCCTAGTAATCCTTTTTATTTTACTTCGGCTAAAGAAAAAGGATTTGAATAGTAATTAGTGAAGTTAAAATATTCTTTTTCTACTCTTTCTGAGTCACGGAAATCGGATAAAGAATTCCTGTGTACAATCTTCACCATTTATACTTTATTGTTTTTATAGCCGTTTATTGTAGAACTTCATTGTTCTATTAGCTTTTTATTGTAGAACTTCATTGTTATAATAGTTTGTTATTATAGAATTTCGTAGCCAAATGAAATCACATTTCAAAAAAGCATATAAAATTAATAATTCCCAAAGAAAGAGAACGGAAATGAGAGGTCTCTATAAATTGGTTCTTACTTCAAAGCTAATAAATTAGATTTACCGTCTGTGATAAATTGGGTTTTACCAAATTGAAAAGAAACAATGATTTATGCAAGTCGAATTTCAATTGAGAATTTGTTATTCACCCTAAACATATAGCGACCATTTGTAACCTTTTATTTAAAATCGAATTATCTAATAGATTTAAACAAAGATGGCTAAAGCGAATATTTTGCGCTTAGTTGTTGTTGTTTGTTTTTTGTTGTTTTTTTTTTTTTGTTTTGTTTTTCAGTCCTGCCTACCGAGCTATGAATACGACAGCTGTATTCTTATAATAATTAGTATTCTTATGATTATAGTAAGTTTTTTTAAACACCTAATTGCTTGAAGCAGAAAGACAAACTTCGGCATTAAATAACCCAACAATTGTTGACATGCCGTAAAACCAACCAAGTTTATAAACATTTACATAAAAGCAGAATATTATATATTATAATTTAGTCCTGATTTTCGATGCTATGGGCACTCTTGAAAGATTAATCTTTGAATGGGGTCAAGATCCTGGCTGTCAAATGGAAACATCTTGAAATTTGACCTAGGAAGCTTTCGGCGAAATACCACATGACGAATCACTAAGTTATGTTAAAATGTCATGTAAGGTTCATTGTAGACTTAACAGCTCAAACGTAACAAATTGGCTTCTACTCAAATATATCTTCATTCTTCCTCGCAAGTTTAGATATAGAGATATACACAGATATGCCTCTATATTCATATGAACTATAATAATCGTACACGTAAGAGTGGTGGTATGAATTTTGGGACCAGGTTTAACATTTGATATGTTTCACTGAATGTGTTAGTTGGTGCCAGATCCTGTGTTACAATTCGCTTGAACTGCTTCTCAGATTTTATAATGAAGAATTTTTCAATGTCTAATGGGAATTGAGTGCCAATTATCCTCCTATTATTTAATAGCTAAGAAGCCGAATCGAGAAAGAGAAGGATGCATCCATATGAGTTTGAAACGTAGCTGACAAGAGGTGAAATAGTCTTTTATCAAGTTTAGGTCAGTGAATCGCACAGCCAGAAGTATGGGGCACCAAGTGTGAAAAAATTGCCTTATTTTTCAATATCGTCTCCATTCTTTGAAATAAATTTATCCCACCAAAAAAAAACAAGCTTTTGCATTTCTTCAACTAAGAAATATTTCTATTGAGTTTTTAGACATTTTCTCACCCTATCATTGCTTGAAATCTTTGTTCAACGCAGATATTCTTAAAGGGGATCAAACAATCTTCACCATTCGTACTTCATTGATATAATTGCTGTTTATTGTATAATTTCATTGTTACAATAGCTACTTATGGTAGAAATTTGTTGATATAATTGCTACCTATTGTAGAACATTGTTGATATAATTGCTGTTTATTGTAGAACATCATTGTTACAATAGCTACTTGTTGTAGAAATTTGTTGATATAATTGCTACTTATTGTAGAACATTGTTGATATAATTGCTGTTTATTACAGAACTTCATTGTTACAATAGCTACTTATTATAGAAATTTGTTGATATAATTGCTACTTATAGTAGAACATTGTTGATATAATTGCTGTTCATTGTAGAATTTCATTGTTATTATGGCTTTTTATTGTAGAATTCCGTAGCCAAATGAAAGTACGTAACAAAAAAGCCAATGAAAGTAATAATCCCCATTGAAAGAGAACGGAAACGGGAGGTCATTGAATTAACCTTTGTATAAATCGGTTCTTATTCCAAAGTTAACAAATTAGATTCGCTATCGGTGATGAATTGGGTTTTTACCTGAGGAGAAATGAACAATGTTTTATACAAGTTAAATTTCATAATGAAGAATTTTCCCAGTTGTTCCCAGTTTTCCTTCTCTTAGACTGGTTGCCTAACCAAGGCTAAAGATCCCAGTCTGCCCTACTATTTACTCATAGCTGAAAATCAAAAATAAGGATTCATGCTTCTCCTGCGAAGTAAAAAACAAACAGTGTCGACTAGGATTTGAACTCGGTTCCCCAATTCCATTTACTTCGGCGATAACCTTTAAGCTCAGTTTGCCTTTGAAGTATTTTTCTGTTGATTGGACTGTAACACTGAGACTGATTTCGGAACATGGCCTTATCTAATGACTTTCACCTTTCTTAGATAATAAAAGAAATGTTTCAATGTGAGCCTGACCGAATGACATTTTTCTCCAAGCCAAGAAGCAAATTCAATGTGTATTGTATCATTAAATAATCCTTGGATAAAAAAAAATCAGTAGAGCTGTGAGATGCGAGCAGTCAATAATATAAAAACCCAATGACAAAATTTAAATTACTGCAAGAAAACGATACGTAAAACTTTATTTTCTGTTTTAATTTAAGAGCCCTTAAACACAAATTATTACATGTGAAAAAAAAAAAAAAAAGAAATCTATGTTTATAATAACACCAGACTGAAATTTGGTATGATAAGTAAAATGTAAAGTCAGCAACCTTAGTCGAGGGTAACCCGAAGGCTCTCTTTTCAATAGCTACTACACCGAGGTATAGGAAAGGGTGCTCCATTCGATGGATTGTTCCACTTTACCCTTGATCCTTGCCTTATAATAGAGGGTGCTAAGCAAAGCGGCATCAAGTACCATTTTTTAAGTCTTTGGTAAAACTCAACCTGGAATTGAACCCCAGTCTCCCGGACCATTGGCGAACACTCTACTCAATAGGCCAATGGAAACAGAGCATTATTTTTCATTGGGGGAGTCCATGTGATGCAGTGGCTAATGTGATGGACTATGATATGGTAGAAAGTGAGTTCGAACTCTAGTCGTAATATTATGTTGACTTTTGGACAAATACCCATGGGAAAGATATGAACCTTCTTATATGAATTTCATATCATAACCATGGTTCTTCCACAAAGATCGCTCTGAGATTACATAACCCAAAAGGTTGATATGCCATTAAACAAAGAAACCGAACAAAGCCATTATTTTTAATATATCCTAATAAAATATGTAGCCAGGGAGTCTCTGGTGGTGTAATGGTTAGCAAGTTAGACTAGCAAAACTACACGAATGAGTTCGAGTTTCATTGGGTGTCCCATTTATATGGCCTTGTGCCACACATAAGCAAAAAGCTGAGTAAATTACCAATAAAGTGTGTAGCCTACAGAAGAATTACGTTTTACTTAGCAACGTTTGTTTGGCTACTTGATGCTGAAATTAGTACCATATTTCGTTTGGCAATTATTTGGTTTTATTGTGGGCAGGCGCTCGTAGTGTAATGGTTATTGACGGGGGAAAATGGACACGTTGACCCGAGTTCAAATCCAAGACGAAGCTGTTTGCATTTTACATAGCGCTAATACCTGAGTGGAAAGGTATGAATACAACTATTCTCCCTCCAGCTATGAGGAAACAGAAGAACAGAGTGAGTTCTTTAGCCTTGGTATGGCAACCAGTATAGGAGAAGAAAACCAGTTAAACTCTGCTTGAAATTAACCTTGTTGAGCGGAGGGGTTGGATATATATATAAATGGTTTCATTGATTTTAATGCCAACTCAACCCGTTAAGGATTATTTTAAGCCTAGAGGACAGGGAATTGCATTCACTGTACGTTCTTGCGCAGTCGGCTAAGGCTGTAGAATACACCGACTGTATCTCTACAGAGGGGTAAGACCACCACCCCAATGAGTGTCCTGATATGACACTGAACAATCTGATGGAGAGATTCCAGTAATGCTGGAGCTTTGGGGAATGCGGAGTACCTCTTTATTGCCATCGCTTCCAGGTCCACTCTAACCCGGAGAGGTAGCACCTGATAGGGTCCAATCTGTGGGTTAAACAGAACTAAACTGCGTACTTATGCTAAATTGAATTTTTTAAAATGTAACTGTTTTTCTTTACTAAACTGAATTGTTTGAAAAAGAACTGTTTTGACAATTAACTGCGCGTAAACAAAAACTATACTTATACTAAAATGAAATAAAACTGTTTGACTAAATTGAATAGCTTGAAATAGAAATGTTTTTGCCAATTAAACTGTGTACTTATGCTAAACTGAATTGTTTAAAATAGATCTGTTTATTTGTATAAAAATTGATTTGGCATTAAATAACCTACGAAGATTGATATGCCATTAAACCCAAACAAACAAACATCACTGTTCGTTCATATTTACATTTATTCTGTAATTGCTTCTTCCGATAATTTTTTTGGTTCGGTTTCTTTGTTTAATAGATTATTATAATATTATAATATTATTATTATATTATTATAGTATTTTTAGTATTATTATTATTATAATAAATTTTTATAATAAGCCCTTCTTTGTAGAATACCAGCAGTGATACTATTTAACCCAAAAAGGTGGAATAAGGGAGTTCATGCCTTTCTCAAGAGTAATAATCCGAAAGTGACTGTGGTCCGAACTCCCTAACCACGATGTCACAATCCAGGACATTAGCCTCTATGTCCCAGTTTGTTTTTGCACAAACTCCAATTGAATACAAATATTTTTAAAAACATATTTATTCGACCCATAGATGTGACCCTAACAGGTATTACCTCTCCGGGTCAGAGTAGAGCTGGAAGCAATGGCATTAAAGGCATAATCCAATCGCTAAATATCTTGAACTGAAGCCTCATTGTCATGTAATACCAAGACACTTTACGTTTTGGAGGTTTTTTCCTTCTCAGCAAGGAAAATGGCGTATTTTAAGTCCAACTAATCAAAAGTCATTAAATTCTAAATGGATAAATATGCTACAAATTATATTGTGCATCATTACAGTGGCTGACTTACACTTATTCTAAATCTGGGTTGGTTGGTTGCTTGTTTGGATTTTATGGCATATCAACTTTGTAGGTTATTTAACGCCAAATCCATTTTTATACAAAGAATCAGTTCTATTTCAAACAATTCAGTTTTGCATGAGTACACAGTTTAATTGTGGAAAACATTTCTATTTCAAACTATTTAGTTTATTCAAACAGTTCTAATTCAGCTAATTCAGTTTAGTATAAGTACAGATTTTCTTTACACACAGTTAAATGTAAAAACAGTTCTATATTAAACAATTCGGTTTTGTGTAAGTACAGTTTCAATGTCAAAAACAGTTCCATTTCAAACAATTCAGTTTAGCATAAGCACGCAGTTTAAATGTAAGTACACATTATGAAAATTTCAAACAATTCAGATTGGCATAAGTACGCAGTTTAAATATAAGTACAATTTAATCGTGAAAAACATTTCTGTTTCAAGCTATTCAGTTTAGTCAAGCAGTTCTTATTCAGCTAATTCAGTTTAGTATAAGTACAGATTTTCTTTACACACAGTTAAATGTCAAAACAGTTCTATATTAAACAATTCAGTTTGGTGAAAGTACAGTTTCAATGTCAAAAAACAGTTGCATTTCAAATAATTCAGTTTTACAGTTCAATTGTCAAAAACATTTCTATTTCAAGCGATTCAGTTTAGTCTAACAATTTAAACGACTGGGCAATTTAAATCTGGGGGTTTCAATTCGGATTAAGAAAAGTGGAAGTCCCCATGGTATCGTGACTTACATATTCGACTGTGATATCATTGTAATTGAGATGGATCTTAAGTCCCGCTGTTATGTTCACTTCCAGAATAATACCCTCGGGAAAGGCACGAACCCTCTTATCCCTCCAGCTATGAAATATAAAGCACCGTTACACCTCTTCAACAAGGATGTCTTCAGTATTCAAATAATCCATGAACGTTGATATTTCATTAAACAAAGAAACTAAACAAAACTCCAGATTATGAAAAAAAGAAAAACGGCTATGACTGATGTAGTCAAGCATGAGTCGCTTCAGATTTATTACTTTTCAAATAAAAAAAATTCTTTAATGATAAATGGCATTTTATCTTCACTCGATTACTTTTCGAACAATTAGCAAAATTTCTATCAATCATTTACAAATTTATTCTGAAAACTAAGACAATAAATTTCGTATCTTTTTGTTGCGTTTTACAGTCGAAACTAATTCTTTGTTTATACAAAAAGAAAACTACAATTAAGATACACTTCACAATTATACGGAAGAGAAAAATGAAAACTTTCCTTGAAAATGTTACCAGTATAAATTTACAATTGTTCAAGATTATTTGATTTGGTTTAGTTTCTTTGTTTAATGTCATATCAACCTTTGTTGGTTATTTAATGCAAAAACCATCCTTATTGAAGAACAGTAGTGGTACTATTTAACCCTTTGTCGGATGGTAAGGATAAGAGGATCCATACCTTTTCCAAACGTGCTTCGTCGTCGAGTTTCTTGCAGCCTGAGCGAAATTTCTTGAACCATCTGGTTCAAGAAATTTCTGGTACGAGGATCAACTGCTCTTTCACTTTTTGCACAACAAATATTTTTGGCTTCTCCGTAGCGTCATGAACCATTTTGGATTGGTAAAGAATAGGTTCTCGAATTAGACTACTTCACTGCATATTCATTTGTGCAGTTATCAAATCACACACGGAGTAAGACAATGCCCTAACACGGTTGGTTGGTTGGGTTTTATGGCATATCAACTTTTGTAGGTTACACTGGTTTACCAAGAAATTGAGGCAAGCACAAAAATACCCGTTTTTACCTAATTTGAGGGTGCTGAATTCAAATTTGAAATCCGTTTTTACTCATCACCTCTACTTTTTTAGATATGCATAGTGTGCATTTTGTACATATACGGTACATAAAGGCGTATATGAATTCAGAGTTAATTCTAATATTGTGAGACTTATGGCTTATTTTTTAGTTATTATGCACTAAATGTAAGTGATAGCATTACATTTATATATATATACATATATATATATATATATATATATATATATATATATATATATATATAGTTATATATCAAGAAAGATTTCGACAGTTCAGGCAGCAGGTCTCAATCCACACTCTGGCAGTCATTGGAAGAGGTTGTCTCGCAGGCGGCGCAGGAGGTTGGTGCTCCTCAACTATCGTGTTACACATCTTTTGGGTTACTAAATATTAGTATTACATTTTCAAATGCAGATTTAGTTTTACTTTGTTATATTTTCAGATTCTCCAATGGCTTCAAGCACGTCAAAATGTCGAGGATGCCTCAACAAGGCCAGTTCTTTCTGCTACGTGTGTGGGGACTTCACAACAGTTGCACAGCGTCGAACCATCACTTCCCTCCTCAGAACCGCCTACTTTCACTATTTTGACTGTAAAATTGGTGATCAGGACAAGTCTTGGGCTCCAAACATCTGTTGTAAACCCTGCTACAATGGACTAACTGCATGGTTTAATGGCAAGAAAGCGGCTTTCAACTTTGCAGTCCCGATAGTTTGGAGAGAGCAGCTGACTGGGCAACTTATAGTTTTGATATGATAAACTATACGTTAGCTGAAATAAAAAAGATGGATACTAACGTTTGGAAAATCATAACTGTGATAAAATGCATCACCCAAGAGGAGATATAAAACGTGTCCACTTCAGGAGAAAAAATAGTCGAAGTGGATTAATTCAATTAAAATTATCCCATCAAACAACCACAATAGGATTAAGGAAGTACTGTGAGCAAAAACCCCAACATGGACGATACCCACAAAGATTAGAAATGCTGATATAGCAATAGTCAAAAAACAAGCGATGGCTGAAAAATACTGGAATGAAAGCGGAAACAAGGACACTCGTTAGGGAGGTGGGGCTTACCTCTCAGCAGAGGTGCAGTCGGTGTATTCTACAGCCCCAAGCCAACTGGGCAATGTCCTAACACGATACTACCACCTACAACTGGTACGTACCGCGACTTGAACAGCTTTGGTCACGGGATATACGTGCAGCAAACAAACCCCTATCAAAATATCGTTATAGATACTTTTTTTAAGTGAGGCTAATCCTATTTACCCAACAAGGTCAATTTTTTTAAGCGGAGTTTAACAGGTTTGAATTCAGAGTTTTCCTTCTCCTAGACTAGTTGCCCCACCAAGGCTGAAGAACCTAGTCTGTCCTACTATTTACCCATAGCTGGAGGGAGAATAATTGGATTCCTACCTTTCCCAAGGGTATTAGTGCTATGTGAAATGCAATCAGTCTCGTCCAGGATTTGAACTCGTGTCGCTGAATCCATTTCCAGCGAGGATAACCATTACACCATTTAAGTGAGGCTAATCTCATTAGATAAATTAGATCTTTTTCTCTAATCATTTAATTCGGTAAAAGGATAAAAACACCAGCAATTTTCTTCACTGTAAAGAGAACCCAATCAAAATGATGCTCAGTGATATTTGTGTAAATATTTATGGCGATGTTTGATCAGGGATGATGATGCAATCGATTCGGTCAACATTTTAAAGAAGCCTGCCATCTTCCTTTCTTCCTTCCTTCCTTTCTTTTTGCAAAACGCTCATTGGATATTCTCTGTGGCATGGCTGAAACAATAGAACACTTGGTCCCCAACCAACACTATCTCTCATGTGTCTTTGCTTTAAAAGAATCCGAGCTTTCAATAACCCAGCATCTACCTGTGTCTGAAATGACATTCAGTAGTTCAGGCAGCAGCAAGTGCTCGCCATTCTTCTGCATTCTCAGAAGGTATCCCAATGTGACACTTTGCGTCAATGAAAACCATTCTCAACTAGAATTGTTTCGTATTCCTTTAAACTCATCTTTCCAATGCATTGACTTAGGCAGGTCGACATCAAAAATAGAATCCGGTAAATCTAAAAAAAAAAAAAAAGTACAAAATTTAAGTTCAAATTAAAGAATAAAATTAACGTTTGCAACGACCATAGTAGACATTGCATATTAAAGTTAGTTCACTAATTTAGTTCACTTGTTTTTATAGTTTACTTGCCTTACTTTTTAATTGGTTTGCTTCCTTTTTAATTGGTTTTCCTTACTTTTTAATTGGTTTGCCTTACTTATTAATTGGTTTTCCTTACTTATTAACTGGTTTTTCTTACTTTGTAATTGGTTTTCCTTACTTTTTAATTGGTTTGCCTTAGTTTTTAATTGATTTGCCTTATTTATTAACTGGTTTTTCTTACTTTTTAATTGGTTTTCCTTACTTTTTAATTGCTTTGCCTTAGTTTCTAATTGATTTGCCTTACTTATTAACTGGTTTTCCTTACTTTTTAATTGGTTTTCCTTACTTTTTAATTGATTTGCCTTACATTTAGATTTAATACCTTGCTGTCTAATCTGAATCCCTAATGTTTTTCATTTTAACACCTTAGTATTGAATTTGATTACTATATCTTTTATATGAATAACTCACTTTTTTATTTGCTAACCTAACTTTAAAAAAATAAATGCCATAGTTTGCCATACTTTTAAACAAGAATATTTTACTTTTTTGCTTGCGATGTATTCTAATTTACTTTCTAACTTTTAAAATGAGCTGTCTTATTTTTCATTTGAATGACTTCATTTCCATTTTCCTTGTCATATTTTTAATTAGCTTGTTTTACAAGTAGATTTGCTAACTTGCTTTAATTCTTTTTTTTTTTTCAATCTCTAATTTATTTTCTCAAGAAAACATCTAAAGAGTGTAAGTAAACAGCCTTTTTAACTAAGGCGCAGAGTTATTCTTCTTTTCAGTTTATTTTATAGAAGAATATAAAGGCATTGACCACAAATTGATTTTAAGTATCAAATGTTTACTTCAAAAAGGTTAAAGTTCTTTATTTAGATCAAATAATACAAAACTGGTTCAAGTAAGAAACTTTTATTGGTTATTTTCTCCAACAAATAAAGACGCACGCATTGAAGGAAGTCAAAGTGGTAGAAAAACATAACAACTTTATCGATTAATAAATAAATCGATTTAAAGAAAATATCTAAAAATAAAAATTAGCCATTAGTCAAATACTAAAAACAATTTTAAAGGGAGGTGTTTGGTGGCATATCAGCTCTAATGGGTTATTTATTGCCAATTTTGCTTATATATATATATATATATATATAAACAATATATGAATGTCACTATCTTACTTGGTGAGTTAGTGGCAGACTAAATGTGGCACAATTTGAAGAGTTCTCAGCACCTGGATTAGAGCTATAATATAATAAAACAATAAATAGATATATATTAGTTTTTACATATATCTAATTACATGAATTCTTATTTGCGACTACTGGTTTCATGCCGTCTTTATACGACAATCATCAGGCAATAAATCTTAAGTTAAAGATATCAAATTAAATTAAATGTTTTTCTACCTGATGATTGTCGTATAAAGACAGCATGAAGCCAGTAGTTGCAGATAATCACCATGCTATTAAACATATATAAAAAATAAAAAAAAGTTAATATATATATATACGAGGTGCATACAATAAGTTTCCAGACTTTTTTCGTATGGGCATTTAAAATTATCCTAGACTCTTGAAAATTCAGTATGTTGTTGCTATACATCTTATGAAATGACTGACCAATTTTTTATGATTACAGGTTCAAATGAACAGCTACAGCAGCAATTGGAATACACCCTACTAAAGCCTGATTATCACAGCTGGGGAATTTCAAAAATGCAATCTGACACTTTAGAAGAACGATATGCAATAAAATTCTGTTTTAAACTTGGAAAAAAATGCCACAGAAACGTATGGAATGCTTCAGACCGCTTTTGGAGCATCTTGCATGAATCGAGCATCAGTTTTTAAGTTGCATAAGAGATTCAAGGAAGGTACGGAGTCTGTGAGGGATGATGATAGGTGTGGGAGGAGTAAGGAAGTCAATACATATGAGTTGATTGGCGAAAGGGTTAGGGTTAGGGTTACTATGTTCAGGTTTTAAAGGAGTTCAGGAAGACAATCCGTCAGAAGGGCCAGCACTCTTCAAATCGGGTCAGTGGTATTTCCACCAGGACAATGCACCAGTCCACAACTCCATCATTGTCACAGACTATTTGACCAAGATGGGCATCAAGACAGTTCCTCAGCCTCCCTATTGTCCAGACCTTGCTCCCGGTGAGTTTTGGTTATTCCCTAAGCTCAGAGGCTTTCGTCGTTATGAGACAACTGAGGAGATGAAAGAGGCTGTGACGAAGGTCATTGACACGCTCACACAAGAGGACTTCCATGGGGCCTTCCAGAAGTTGATGGAACGGTACAACAAATGCATTGCAGTCAGAGGAGATTACTTCGAAGGTGACTAGAGTTTCATGTGTGTACTATCAATAAAAGTGCCCATACGAAAAAAGTCTGGAAACTTATCGTATGCTCCTCGTATATTAGCTGCTGTATGTATGTTCGCGCTAGTCGTCCTGATCGACACTCGGCTAACGAAGGTATGGACAGCTATCGATAGGCTTTCGATCATATAGAGATCTGACCTGACCGATAAAATGAAACGCAGTTTCTTCCAGGCAGCGGTCGTATCGATACTGCTGTGTGGATGCACTACTTGGACGCTAACTAAACGGCTGGAGAAGAAGCTGGACGGCAATTAAACTAGAATGTTGCGAGCAATATTGAACAAGTCCTGGCGGCAACACCCAACAAGACACCAACTATACAGCCACCTGCCTCCCATAACGAAAACTATCCAAGTTAGACGAACCAGACATGCAGGACACAGCTGGAGAAGCAGGGACGAGCTCATAAGTGATGTACTCCTATGGACCCCCACATATGGCCGAGCAAAAGCAGGACGACCAGCGCGAACATATATATATATATATATATATATATATATATATAATTTGTTGGTGAATAATGTTTTTGGTAACTATTTTAAAATGAGTTAGAACATATTTGTGAGCGTACAGTTAAATAGCTTCAAGTATTATCATCTAAACCCAATGATTCTATTTAATATTTGTTTGTTCACATTTAATTGGTTTCAAGTATTCCAATCTAATATCAATAGTTGTAGTCGAGGGCGACCCGAAGACTCCCTTTTCAATAGCAACTACACCGATGTGGAGGAGAGGGCGCTACTCCTTTCCCTGAATTGCTCCACTTTACCCTTGATACGTACTTTATAATGCTGAGTGTTAAGCAAGGGGGTATCAAGTACCATTTTTAAGTATTTGGTATGACTCAACCTGGGATTGAATCTCGAACTCCGGGGCCATTGGCAATTTTTTTTTTTTCCGTTATAAAAAAATATCCATAATTCTGTTTAATATTAAACATTTGTTTACACATAGTTTAAATGGTTTGAAATATTGCTATTTAACATTAGTCATTCTATTAATCAATTATTCCTACCTGATACGAACGATTTGCACTCATTTGAATGGTTTCAAAGATCTAATAATAACAAATCTTAATAAATGATTGAACAGTTCTATGTCACTCATAGATGAGACCCTAACTGGTACTACTAATCTGGGCTAAAGTGGATTTAGAAGCAATTGCAATGAAGGGGTACTCATTCTTCAAAGTTCGAAAACTGGCCCCTCACCATCAAATGATGTTTAGTGTCATATCAGGACATTCGTTGGGGATCTTATCCCTCTGCAGAGATGCAATCGGCGTTATCTACGGCTTAAACCGTCTGGCTGGCCTGGTTACGGACTGTTCAGCCTACAAGATCCCGTTTTCAAACAATACGGGTCGCCAACAGGTAACCTCGTTAGAGGTGGCCTTAACCTTCAGCAGAAGTGCAGTCGGTATATTCTACAGTTGCACCCGGGAGAGCGGGCTAAAAACAAGTCTTGTATATATATATATATATATATATATATATGTGTGTGTGTGTGTGTGTGTGTGTGTGTGTGTGTGAGACAGACAGAGAGAGAGAGAGAGAGAGAGAAAGAAAAAAAGAGAAAGCGAAAGAGAGAGAGAAATATATATGAAGGAAAAGCCCAGATAAATAATAAAGCCCAGATAAAAAGTTATTTTTAATATACTTGGGAAATATATATATATATATATATATATATATAAAGATTGTTGTTGGTCCAACGAGAGAAAAGTTTCAAAATGACTAGTCATGCAAACGATTCTGATTTTGGTATTTAGGTTTTTATTATTTAATAAACTCGTGTTATATAATCCAAGGAGTAAATCCAAGGAGTAAATCCAAGGAGTAGGAGTATCCAATTTGAGTACTATATGTCAACGACAATCGACGTGTTATTAATTTGGGATTAAGAATACATCAACACTCAAAGCTAAAATATCTTTCTATGTAAAAATAAAAAAATTCACTACCTTGGTGTCATTATGAATTTATTTCTGGCCGGGATCACCATCATCATTTTTTATTTGAGTGTTCTTATATTGTTTCCGGCGAGAATGGGATTTTTTTTAGATTTAATTCTTTTAATTAAAATAAGTTTATTAATTAAAATAATTTTCTAATGTATTTTTAGCATATTCTTTCATATATATATATATATATATATATATATATAAACAAGTATGTATTCTCCTATTGTGTATAAGTATGATTGTGTACATTCATATATATGCACGTACACCCATGTACACACATACGCGTACTGATATTTTCAGTTTTTCTTCTCTCTCTCTCTCTCTCTCTCTATCTATCTATCTATCTATCTCTTTCTGAGTATATATGCATGTGTGTATGCACACGATCACATTAATGTACACCTATATATTCATATATGTTTATATAAATATTGATCAAATCCCTTATTTATTAGTATTGCAAGCTATCTCTTTTGGTAAAGGGTTATACGCAGTTCTTTTTCGGTGAGTCGGTCGGTGTTTTTTTGTTACTGTGCAAATCCTACGTGCTAGGAAGGAAGGGATGGAATATATATATATATATATATATATATATATATATATATATATATATATATTGATCGAATGAATTTATATTGTGATCTTATTCGTCAAATGGCTCGCTATATAAATATATATATATAGAGAGAGAGAGATTGTTCTTAAAATGTAGAAAATAAAAAGTACTTTATCAACTTATATATATATATATATGTGAAGGTGCAGAGATAATAACTGAATCTGGTTCCCTTGGAACGATTCACAAATACTTAGAAAAGAGACTGGGGTTACTGGAGATCAGAGAAAGAACCAAGACCATCCAGACTGAACTCACAACATTATGTTTCCCCATTTCTTGATCACAAACATTTACTTGAGGATTAAGAAAATGTGAATTGAGAAATAAGTGATTTTCTTCTTTTTATTTCTTCATAATTTTATCATTTTATTCCTTGGGAGTGTTTCACGCCAGTTTGAACTGGTGGTTTTTCACTCGTTAAAGAGACAACAAGGCTTCTCAGATTTCCAGGACAATTCTGAATATCTGAGCTTATTTTAACATCGCTGCGATTTGGATGGTTTTGATCCCCTCTTTGATCTCCAGTCCCATTAGTCTCTTTTTCGGGCTTTTCCGGACCGTCCCAATGGTCCAATCTACGATTGGTATCACCCACACCTGTAACATATTGACCTCCGACCCGGCCAAGTAGTCAGATGAGAAATGCACCTGTGTAAATAACAGGTGCATCCAGTCGAAGATATCAGGGGATAACCTTGACTATGGACGGGTTGAATTGAGTGCAGATGCGACGCGAACTGAAGCAGGTGTACGTCAAACAATCATATAACCCGGTGCCACAGGAAGTTCGAGAGGGTTTGGAGTCAGTTGTTGCAGTTCGAGGAGTGAGAACCAGGTCCCAGCAGAAGCTGGCCCCCAGGCCCCCGGTTGAGCAGCCCGGGAGAACGGGAAAGAAGTGTCGTTATAGCCAGAAGATTTGGGGGTCTATATGTTGCAGTCTTTGTTCAGTCTCCAACTCACCTCTCACACAATAACCCTTTCGTAACCCTTTCAAATAAAGTGAGAGGTATATTTTTCTAAAGATCTGTGTCCGCTCGTCATTATTGTGTTGACTATGTTCCGCATGCATATGTGTATGTATAGTTGGTTGTGACTATACAACACACCTTCATGTTTAGTAGCCTTTTTAGCTCTCTGGCAAAATTTAAGTATTTGTCTAACTATTCATTTTCTTTCATTTTCGTTCGGTGGAACGACAAAATCCATCTTATGACAAGTTTTTTTCTTCTTTTCAACATCTGGCCTGTACTGGGTGATCCTTCAAAACCGCAGAGTATTTTTTGGGCCTCATTTTTTTAGGACAGAATCAGGTTTTGCATACACCTATTATCAGGATGGACAAATTTTAATCTCTTGCACAATTCCCAGTGAATCACTTTTCCCTCTCATTCACTTGTACTATTTTTGTGCCAGTTTGCCGCATTCGTTTCATAAATCGTTTCATCTCTGCCGCCTCATAATCTACACTTGTTATTCTATTAAGTATTATCAATTTCTGCTTTGTAATAATTGATCCTTTCTGTATATCACTCGATTCTTTGAATCGTTGCATCTGCAATTCTCAATATTGGTGGGGCTTCTTCGTCCATATTTTCTTGATATGAAGATTCTATCTATGCCATATCTCGACTGTAAGGTCTTGTGCATTTTCAGTCTCCTTGTAATTTGGTCTATTTCTTTGAGTTCTTCCCTTTTTAGAATTGTTCAGAGTATCTTTCAAGCGAAAATCCACAGATTTTTATTCCTTTGATGAAATTAGTTCTGCAGATTTTGGTTTCGAGAAGTCTTCTTGTTCCTCTGAGGTAAACCTTTCTTATTTTCTCTTTCGATTGTGTCGCTTCCAATATTCACAAGTCTTTGTAGTTTCTCTTTCATCAAGTAATCTGATGCTTTCTGGATTTGTTAATTATTATTATTATCATTATTATTATTATTATTATTATTTATTACTCATAAGAGTTTTTCACATCAGAATAAGCTGATGGTCTTTCACTGGAGATTGAGTGACAGTAAGTCTCCTCAAGTCATCAGGACTCTTCTCAGTATTCTGGCCGTTCTCAATAATGCTGTTGTTTGGATGGTCTCCACTCGGCCGCCAACTTTCAAATCTTCCAGGCCCTTTAATAATCCTTTATTTACCGTGCCAAAAGCACCAATCACAATTGGTATAATTGTCACCTTCATGGTCCATAGTTTTTTTAATTCTCTAGCAAGGTCAAGGTACTTATCTCTCTTTTCAGATTCTTTCAGTTTTATTCTGTGGTCAGGCCGGGACAGCAAAGTCGACAATTTTGCAGATTTTCTTTTTTTCGTTGTTGTTGTTGTTGATTATTATAAGGTCTGGTCTTCGGGCCGAGATTAGGTGATCTGCTTGTATATCAAAGTCCCACAGGAGTTTGTGCGTGTCATTTTCTAAGATAGGTGCTGGGTTGTGCATATACCATTTGTTGGCATGGTCAAATTTAAATTTCTTGCACATTTCCCAGTGGATCACCTTGCCAATCTAGTCGTGTCTAACCTTGTACTCCTTCTGTGCCAATTTGCCGCATTCGTTATTATTATTATTATTATTATTATTATTATTATTATTATTATAGTGGGTTTGTGACTTTTTGGTGATAATCACAATTTTATTGCCCACTGTTGGTACTCTTGTTTTAGTTATTGAATTGACATAATAGCTTTTAAACGAACTGTATTGTATCTAAAATCATATATATATATATATATATATATATATATAACTTTTCGAATTGCTATATATATATATATATATATATATAATAAAAATGATCCAAGTACTGATAGTCATAACTTTTTTCCCATCAATTCGAAAAGTTACATGACTTTCATTTGATATTAAATGATTTTTGAAACTAAACAGTCTTCTTGAAATTTTCCTTTTCCTAATCCTCTGTATTCTAAAGCACTCTAAACGTTTCTTCAAAGAATAATAAAATTTTGACTGTATTTAGGCCTTTCATATGAAAAAAAAATCAATGATAATCAATAGGAGTTTTGAGTTAACATTCTTGCATTGACATCTGAAAAGATTAAGATCTTTTTTTCCCTTGCAGTTTCCTTCGCCCACGTCTATAAATCCTGATGGACGTGATCTTCAAGACTAAAACATGTAATATGGAAAATGTCATTGTATTTGTTGAATAACTTTTATTTCTTTATTGTATGGAAGCTTTCACGTGCAATAATAGCTTTTACAAGTGCAATGTTAAATATCTCACCTTCCTGGGAATTGATTTGTTTCTTGTTAATTTTCAAATGTTTTCTAAGTATTAAAAGCATTTCAGAAGAAAATGATTATTGATGGGTGCTTAGAGTTTCTTATATTCTACGAAGTGTATCACTCACTCGCCATTAAGATTTGTCTTTTTGATACTTTATTGTCGTTAGAGACTCTTTTAACACCACATATTTGACTGTTCGGTTCCTTTCGTGCATACAGCTCAGAGCTGTGAGCATAACGGCTAAATACTTTTATATTCTAAACGAACGATCAAATGGTCTTTATTTATCATCATTGAATAAAAATAATATCATCCACTTCCATTCAGAACTTGTTATTTTAGGATCATGCACAAAATACAACAAAGTATACACTATTATTATTATTATTATCATGAGAAACTGGCGTGTTTTAAGTGTTAGTGAGCCATTGATAGTGAGTTTTATACTTACTGAGTTGACCCAGTCGGCTGGGGGTGGCTGCAGAATACACTGACTGCATCTCTGCAGAGGGATAAGACTCTCATCGAGTCTCCTGTGACCAAAGTCGGATGGGGCTGCAGAATACACCGACTGCATCTCTGCAGAGGGATAAGACTCTCTCATCGAGTGTCCTGTGGCTTAAGTCGGCTGGGGCTACGGAATACACCGACTGCATCTCTGCAGAGAGGTAAAACTCCCTCATCGAGTCTCCTGTGACCAAAGTCGGATGGGGCTGCAGAATACACCGACTGCATCTCTGCAGAGGGATAAGACTCCCTCATCGAGTGTCCTGTGGCTTATGTCGGCCGGGGCTACACCGACTGCATCTCTGCAGGGGGGTAAAACTCCCTCATCGAGTGTCCTGTGACCAAAGTCGGCTGGGGCTGTAGACTCTCCCAACGAGTGCCTAGTCGGCTGGGGCTTTAGAATACACCGACTGTATCTCTGCACAGGTGTAAGACTCCCCCAACTATTGTCCTGGGTATGACACAAAACAATCTGATGGTGAAGCTTCAGTAATACTCGAGCTTTGGAGAATGGGAAGTTCTACTTGATTGCCATTACTCCCAGATCCACTCTGGTAGCATCTGATAAGCTCCTATCAATGAGTCAAATAGAACTGTTTGACATTTAAACTATGTACTTATTCTAAACTGAATTGATTAAAACAGAACTGTTTAAATCGTGTAACTCTGTGTAAACAAATAACGGGTGTTTAATTGATTTGTTAGTGATACAAACAATACTTGAAAATATTAAACTGTGAGCAAACGATCAATATTAAATAGAATTATTCGTATAAGATAGAAATAAGTAAAACCATTTAACTGTGTGAAAAAAAAATGAACTTAGTCTCATTTGAGAATGTTATCTACAAAATGTGATTTGAAATCATATCTTTAATACTTATATAGATAAAAAGGATTTGGTATTAAATAACCTACAAGGGTTGATATGCCATAAAACCCAACCAAACCAAATCCTATATATTTAATATATATGTATAAAAAGGATTTGGTATTGAATAACCTACAATGGTTGATATGTCATAAAACCCAACCAAACCAAATCCTATATATTTAATATATATGTATAAAAAGGATTTGGCATTAAATAACCTACAATGGTTGATATGTCATAAAACCAAACCAAACCAAACCAAAACCTTACTGACTTTCCAGCTTGTGCTGAACCAAGATAAATTTGGAGATTAATAACATTATTAATATCACCATTGTTAAAAGTATTTGTTGCCATAGAGGTTATCACCCTGTCAGTAGGGACATGAATACGCGGAATGAACTCCCTGCAGAGGAGTAAGACCCCCTTCCAAAAGAGTGTTTGGTTTATAATATTAAACTGCATCTGATGGTGCAGCTGAAATTCTGACTAATTAGGGAGTGTAGAGTACCTCTTTATGGCTACTACTACAAGAGCCACTCTGACCTGGGATGGTAGAATTTGATAGAGTACCATCTGTAGAGTAAATAGATCTAGCCCAGTCGACTGGGACTGTAGAATACACCGATTGCATCTCTGCGGAGGGGTAAAATCCCTACCCAACAAGTGTCCTGGATATGACATTAAACAATCTGATAGGTGACTCTAGCAATACTAGCACTTTGGGGAATGAGGAGTACTCCTTCATTGCTATCGCTCACAGGTCCACTCGGGCCTGGATTGGTAGCACCTGATAAGGTTTTATCTATGGGTCGAATAGAACTATTGGACATTTAGACTGAGTGCAAACAAATGACTTATGCTAAACTGAATTGCTTGAAATTGAACTGTTTAAGGCTATAACTGTGTGTAAACAAATGATTGAGGGGGTGTCCTCATGGTGTAATGTTTAAAGCGATGGACTGCGGAATCGTAGTAAGCGAGTTCGAACTCCAGTCACGTTCACTTTCGGACAAATACCCCTGGGAAATGTATGAACCTCCTTATCCTCCCAGCTATGGGTTAAATAGTACCACTACTGTTCTTCTGGAAGGAAGGCTTTGGCGTTAAATAACCTACAAGGGTTGATATGCCATTAAACATGATCATAATGATAAACATAAGTAGATTTGTTTTAGAATTATTCATATTCAGTTGGACCATATGCTTGCCCAGTTGGCTAGGGGTGGGGCTGTAGAATACACTGACTATCTCTTCAGAGGGATAAGACCCCACCCCAGCGAGTGTACTAGATATGACACTAAACAATGTGATGGTGGGAAACCACTTCATTGCCATTGCTCCCAGGTCCACTCTCTTCCGGAGTGGTAGCACCTGATAAGGCCCTATTTATGGGCCAAATAGAACTAAACTATGTACTTATGCTAAACTGAATTGTTTGAAATAGAACTGTTTTTGACATTTACCCGGTGTACTTATGCTAAATTGAAATAGAACTGTTTATATGAATAAAAATGGATTTGGCTTTAATAACCCACAATAGTTGAGGTGCCATAAAACCAAATCAAACCAAAACCAAATAACCGTGTACAAAAACGCTTTAAAGCAACAACACAAAAAGTCTAACTATGAATGTGCAATGAACATAATTCCGTATCCTCTAGGCTTAAAATAACCCTAAACAAGTTGACATGCTGTTAAATCAATCAATCAATCGATCATACAGGCTAATTTTACAACAATAATCCATTTTGAATTTATTTAATCTTGATGTCAGAAATAGCATTTATATCGAAATCTTATCATTCACCAAGTGTCTTTTTATCCATCATTTGTCATTACAAAGTGTCTTTTTATCCATCATTTGTCATTACAAAAATCAAAGACTGAGCTATATATTCAACACCAAGGATTCTGGAATGGGAGATAATGTCAGTTTATAACGTTTATTAACTTATAAGTTATCACAAAAAGCATAGTTCGATTTTATGTCTGTGTTTATCGCAGCAATAAAAGATAAGCCGGGACTGATAAATTTAAGGTCATTTTAAGTAACTTAAAATTCTTCTTGTAATATCGTCTCCTGCTACTTTATTGAAAGAGTGTTAAACATTCTTGGCACAGCCAAAAATGGAATGATCGAAAATCATGAAATGTAGACACACTTTGACATTCTCATTCCGCAGTTTAGCACTTTTAGCATTTTGTCTCTCAAGTTCCTTCTTTCTTTCTTTCCTTCTTTTCTCCCTTTCTTCCTTCCTTCTTTTAAATAATAATAAAAAGAAGTTAATTATCGTCTTGGCTTGACCATGATCCTTTCAGCTCTCCTTCGAAGTAATAGAATTCAAACTGTCGACACGATTGTCTCGAGTCAAATTGTTTAACACTGTTTTGAGCAAAAGAAATCTCAGTCAATTTACAAGAAAGAAAAAAATGAAAAGCACTTAGAAATTTATTAACTGCCTTGTATTATCTCTCCTGTGTGAAATTAGTTAAAAATTAAGATCAGTAACGAAAGATAGGTGAGATTTGATATTTATGTTTGCTCGTTGAAGTTTGTTATTGACTTGGAAGGAAACTACTTTGAAATTAGGATGAATTATGAGGACATACTGAAATGTTCTCAGTCCAACCAAAAAGGGACTGATTTAGAGCGTTGTTTTGGTTGGGTTTGGTTTGGTTTCTTTTTTGAAGGAATATAAATCTCTATGGGTTATTTAATGTCAAAACCATCCTTTTAGAAGAACAGTAGTTATACTCTTTAACATAGAAAAACAGTAGTGATACTCTTTAACATAGAAGAACAGCAGTGATACTCTTTAACATAGAAGAACAGCAGTGATACTCTTTAATATAGAAGAACAACAGTGATACTCTTTAACATAAAAGAACATCAGTGATACTCTTTAACATAGAAAAACAGCAGTGATACACTTTAATATAGAACAGCAGTGATACTCTTTAACATAGAAGAACAGCAGTGATACTCTTTAATATAGAACAGCAGTGATACTCTTTAACATAGAAGAACAGCAGTGATACTCTTTAATATAGAACAGCAGTGATACTCTTTAACATAGAAGAACAGCAGTGATACTCTTTAACATAGAAGAACAGCAGTGATACTCTTTAACATAGAAAAACAGCAGTGATACTCTTTAACATAGAAAAACAGCAGTGATACTCTTTAACATAGAAAAACAGCAGTGATACTCTTTAACATAGAAGAACAGTAGTGATACTCTTTAACATAGAAAAACAGCAGTGATACTCTTTAATATAGAACAGCAGTGATACTCTTTAACATAGAAGAACAGCAGTGATACTCTTTAACATAGAGCTAAAGGAAAAAGGATTTTATATTTTTCACTCTGAAAGTGGATGTAATAATGCGACTGGAATTCGAACTCCCTTAATACGATGTCCCTGTACACTACCAAGAAGGCTCCTCTTATTGCAATGAAACAGACATTTTATTCTACACGCACTCAAATTTGTTCTAATTCTTCCAAATTGTTCAATAAAAGTTTTTAAGTCTTTTTGGTTGGGCTGAGAACATCTATATTCCTTTTCGTACTTCTCGGTGTACATAACAAGCAAGATAAGGACACTTATCCGAGTGCATCAGTTTATATATATATATATATATATATATATAGGGGGAGTAATTATGTTAATAATTGCAAATATTGCTTAATCTACTACTCTAGGGAGAGATCATGTTGCACTGCAGCTAACGTACTGGATTGCAAGATTGTAGTAAACTAGTTCGAACTCTAGCCGCGCAATTACGTTCACTTTTGGACTAATACCCTTGCAAAAGTTATGAACACCCTTATCCCCTCCAGCTATGGATTAAATAGTACCTCTACAATGACGGCTTTAGCATCAAATAACTCGTGAAGATTGATATGCCATTAAACAAAGAAACCTAACCAAACCTGAATGTAAAAAATAGACTCAACAAAGTTCAAATTCTGGACAAGGTTCTCTTCTCCCTATAATTATGGATAAATAGTTGGGTAGACTGGGCTGTTTAGTCTTGGAATGGCAACTAATCTTGGAGAAGGAAAACAATGAATTCAAACAAGCTATACTTCACTTAAAAATCAACCTTGTGTTGCATCCTTCCTGTGTAAGCGGTGGTGGGTAAATACATGACTTATACAAGGAAAAGGCATGAACGCCCATATCCCCTCCAGCTATGGACTAAATTGTACCACTAATGTTCCTCTACAGTGAGGCTTTGGCATTAAAAAACCATGAAAGTTGATATGCCATTAAACAAAGAAACCAAATCAACTCACCGTTCTGAGTTTCATGAACATCAGGTACGTTTCAGCTTCGTTTTTTATTATTTTTTTTTTTTTTCAAAACAAGAAAAACCACAAACATTGAACCTTTATTTGTGATGTATCGCTGAAACTCATCTGATGATCAGAATGTGATATCTTCAATTATCAATATTATTTCTTTCTACACTATCGAGTGCATTAGGTTCTTTTATTTTCTACTTTTTACTGCCATGTTTGTTTTTAAAAAAACATGATTGTTTTTAAAGAAACATGATTGTTTTAGACGCTTTCATTTTTTTTTAACAAATGACTGTTATACCATTTTAATTAATCATATGTGCACCTGTTAAATTCATGTAATAAAAGCAGTCCATTATGATATCAATGCTTCTATTAAGGAAGGAGAAGAGGATTCTAATTATTATTTATTGTTATCGCGTATATTATATATAAAAAAATTACTGTATCAAAAAATGACATTCACTTAAAAAATAAAAATAATGTTCCCTCATATAAGAAATTTAGATAGAAATTGTAAACGGAAATAACAAAGTGATTGTGAGATTGTTTCTAATTTTTTCTTTGTTTCTTACATTTGAATCTCAATCTCAATTGAATCGATCGATTGTCCCTCAGTCCTAATACTTTAGACTCCGTCATTTCTGGTTCGATTTCAGTCGAGTATTGATGGTAAATCTCTGAAAAGGTTTTGAACTATTTGACATTATGATTGTTTAATTTCTTTTCCTAAAATGTATTCGTGTCTTTGAACAATAAAGCGTTAAGTTTTTTTTCTCCAGACATGATTAATGATAGTTGACTCTCTTTTGCTTTATTTTTTTTAGTTCAACTCATTCGAAATTTTAAAAAAATGTTTTGACTATTAATGGCAACTGAATGCTAGTTTGAAGGAGAAAACATCCTTTGAGTGCCAGTACTAGAAGTTATAGAGTCAGTTTCCGTTCATACAATATCCGCAGTCATATCTATGCAGAAATTGCTACTCCCCATATGGATCATGACTAAAACCAAAGCCAATCAACATCTCACAAATTATCTGTTGGTTGAAATCTGCAGTTTTATTCAATCAACTTGCTGGTGACGCAATCCACGAGTTTTAGAATACGCTGACGGCTTACCCTGCAAAAGGAAAACTACGCAATCCACAGGATTTAGAATAGGCTGACTGCTTACCTTGCAGATGTGTAACTACCTACCCACCCTAAAAAGTGGTGAACTGAGGATAATACCAAACAAAATCCGGTGCTAAGGCTCCATTTCTAAAACTCTAGGGGGTTTGGAGTCACCATTTCGTTGCCATTATTCCAAGATCTAATCTGGTCGGGAGCGATAGTACATGTTCGAGTTTCATCCATTTGTCAACTAAACCTGCTTAAAAATTCTTAGAATCAATTAGAAAATACCTGTAAATAATATTACTAAGAGCATATTATTTGTATTAGATAGGAATACTAGAAACCATAAAATTGGGCACAAATCATTTGTATTAAGAATGGTTTATGAAACTATAATTATTTACAAATGATTATCATTACTTACTATCGATAAAATCAAAGGAAACGGTTTCAAGCTAACAAAGGGAAGAAGCAGAATGTACTGCGCAAAAACAATTACCGACGCCGACTACGCCGATAATATAGCGCTTCTGGGAAATGCACCCGCCCAAGCCGAAACCCTGCTACAGAGTATGGATCAAACCGCTGCCGGCATAGGCCTCCATGTCAATGTACACAAGACGGAATATATGTGCTTTAACCAAACAGGCGACATCTCCACACTAAACGGTAACTCTCTGAAAGTAGTAGACAAGTTCACTTACCTTGGAAGCAATGTCTCATCAACCGAGACAGACATCAACACGCGACTAGCAAAGACATGGACAACTAACGATAGTCTATCGGTCATATGGAAGTCAGACCTCACTGATAAAATAAAACGCAGTTTTTTTCCAAGCAGCGGTCGTGTCGATACTACTATATGGATGCACTACATGGTCGCTAACTAAACATATGGAGAAAAAGCTTGACGGTAACTACGCAAGAATGCTGCGAGCAATATTGAATAAGTCCTGGAGGCAGCACCCCACGAAGCGACAGCTGTACGGCCACCTACCACCCATCACGAAAACTATTAGACGAGTTTGACATGCGGGACACTGCTGGAGAAGTAGGGACGAGCTCATAAGTGATGTACTCCTGGGACCCCTTCACATGGACGAGCAAAGGCAAGACGACCAGCTCGAACCTATATACAGCAACTCTGTGCAGATACGGGATGTAACCTGAAGACCTGCCGGAAGCAATGGACGATTGGGAGGGTTGGCGAGAGAGAGTCAAGGATATCCATGCTGGTGGCGTGATTATGATCATTACTTATAAGAAGCTATGCAATTGAATAAAATACTAATAACCACATAACTGTGTATACGTATTCTTATTAAATGGAGATAGTCGGAATCAAATAAACGTAATAAAATCGTTAGTCTTAGATAGGAATCATGTTAATGTACAAATTATTTGTATTGTATCGCTTAACTGTTATAGTAAGAACTAAACTCGGTGACCTGAGTTCAAATCCTGGTCGAAGCTGAATGCGTTTGACTTCGCTCTAATGCCCCTTGGAAAGGTATGAATCCATCTGTCCCCTCATTCAACGATAGGAATTGCAGACTGGGTACTTTAACCTTCGTAAGACAACTAGTCTAAGAGAAGGAAAATTGAATTAAACCCAACAGATTGACCTGCTAGGGGAGGAGGGGCTGGGTAAATACATACTTGAAATCATTTAATTGCGTGCCAAAGATTGTTATTATTCGATAGTTATGTTTACTTCAAATCAAATAATTCTGTATAAGTTATTTGCTCTAAGAATATTGGTTTGAAGCTGTAATTGTTTATAGATTATTATTATTATAATCACTAGACATATGAAATCATATAACTTTTTGCAAAATAGATTTTTTAAAAACTGTCGTCGGCACCGAGAGCCCAATAAAGGTTGACATGTCGTGACGCCAACTAATTAAACAACAAAGATATTTATAATAGGAAAGTCTACGGGAGCAGTTTCACCATCATTGACTAGACAGAGACACACATCTACTGAGAAGAATTCAAGCCCTGGATGTTGGGCTTAGAATACGCTGATTGTATCCCCTGCAAAGGGGTAAGACCTCCACCAATCTAGGAAATTTGGAGTCATCTCTGTAATACGATGGACCATTCTTGAATATTAAATTTTAAAAAAATAACAGTCGACTCTGTTAATCAGACACGAAAAAGTATTTTGATTCAGACTGTCTACAATCCAGCAGTCCGACACAAACATGGAGAGAGGAAGATCTTGTAAGGGTTTATGAGCGAATCTTGCTTCCTGCTCCAAAGAGACACCCCGACCTGATCAACGTCTAACCCAAGTTGTCATTTTGGGTTTTAAAACTCTACTTTCTTATATAATTTATTAATTATCTCATTCAGTTAATGTTATAAAAACATGCCATGTTAATTATTGGATCATACGATCATATATGACTTGATTTGTTATATTTTATATCCTGTCTTCCCCAACGTTATTTTGAAGTTAGGAGTTTAAACCTGGTTATACCTGTGCACGCGTTTCACCTTTGAGAGGAACTAAAATGATTAATACAATTAATTATCCCCCTAATTACTTTACATTTCTTTGTTGCTATAATTCTTATGTCTACACTAACCTAGAGTGTTTTTACCTGTAAGAGTCTCATCATTGGGGCAAATAGATCAGTTTAAAGATTATTCATAGTTTCTTTCACGCGAGAAATATTTGCGATGGCAAATCTTGAATGTGATATACGTGTTCAGCATGATTAGAAGAAACATTTTATGAGCCATCAATGACCATCTTAAGATCCGAGTGTAGTAAGCGTAAAATCTACTAGTAAATATAACGCACGTAAAGCAATTTGCCAGTTTAAAACATGGTATTTTATGTATTCTATTTCGGCTTGGGTATTCTTATTTTTCTGCTTTCTTTCTTGATAAAAGATAATTGTTACAATACTACGATAACACACCTAACAAAAGCCTTTCATTATTCACTGTGAGATAATTTTATTTTCAAAGGAAGATCTGAATTTTGTATGAAATAACAATTTGAAAGCATCAATGCAGCTAAATTCAATTTAGTCTTTGCCTGGGATAAAAGATATTTTTAATTAAGTTCGCCTTTGCCTGTTAAATTCCTTCATTGTTCTGTTACTGATTTCAATAGATAAAATAATTTACATCTTCATCCACTTGATTTAAAAAGTTGCGTGGAAAAGAGAAAAAATATGGCAACAACAAAAAATAAAACAAAAATGATAGCGATTATACCTATATTGTTTTCGAAGGTTGGGAATTGATGTTACATGTGTTCGATTATTTGTTATCGATTGATGATTGATTAATCAAAAACATAAATAGATCAAAGGAAGTTTGTGTTCTATATTCTATTATTTTTCCTTTTTTCTTTGAAATGAATAACAAAAGAAACCTGCTTTGATGATCAATAATATTTTCTATGGAAGGTTAAATGAAACACAATAGAAAACACCTGGTACATTCTACTCTTTTTCTTTTTCTATTTTGAACGAAACAAGACGGGCTAAGTTAAAATTTACATTTAATATCTGGAAAGCCACAAAAGAGCTAAAATTTCTTTAATGTTCTTTCGAGCTTCTTTTTCCAGTTTTTAAAAAAGTCTCAGTATGGAAATTTTTAGAACAAAAATTACTGTTTTATAGAATTCTAATGTTACTAAGGTAACGTGAATGTTGTAACGAATTATATGTAACGTGTTCACCGCATACGATAGAAATTTACTAAGGTTTTTTTGCTTAAATGTGGCACAAGGCCATATGAATGGGGTACCCAATGAGACTCGAACTCACTCATGGAGGTTTGCTAGTCTAGCTTGCGCACCATTACACCACTAGAGGTGCCCCTGTACGGTGATAAAAAGTTCGATCTTGAAAAGAAATATAAATAAAACAAGTAAAAATGAAACAAATAATAGGAGGTTGAATTGAAACAGACTCTGCATTTTTTATGTATTATTTTTCGTAATCATATTTACCCAACCCCTCCGCTCGGGCAGGATATGACACAAGGTCAATTTTTTAAGCGGAGTTTAACAGGTTTGAATTCAGAGTTTTCCTTCCCCTAGACTAGTTGCCTCACCAAGGTTGAAGAACCTAGTCTGCCCTACTATTTACCTATAGCTGGAGGGAGACTAATTGGATTCATGCCTTTCCCAAGGGTATTAGTGCTATGTGAATTGCAATCTGTCTCGTCCAGGATTTGAACTCGTGTCGCCGTGTCCATTTCCTACGACGATAACCATTACACCACGGGCACCTCCTATTCATATTTACCAACCCCTCCGCTCGGGCAGGTCATGACACAAGGTCAATATTATTTTTCGTAATGAGCAATAGTTCACAAAATGTATGTTGTAAGGATATCAATTTTGTATACGTAAATCTTTAAAAATTCGTTTTAATTGTTCACTAATGTGTCTATCCTGGAATTCCTAATAGGATACAGGCAGCTACTGAATAAAAAGGAATTGCTGGCGTCGCCAATGGTCCTGGAGACCTGGGTTCAATCCCTGGTCGCGTCATACCAAAGACTTTAAAAATAGGTTTTGATACCTCCTTGCTTAACACTCAGAATTATAATGTACCTATCAAGGGTAAAGTGGAGCAATCCAAAGAAAGGAGTTGCGCCTTCCCTTACACCTCGGTGTAGTAGCTACTGAAAAGGGAACCTTCTGGTCTCCCTCGACTACGGTCACCAACTTTACTTTACATCAACCATTTCCTTGCGGTAAAATAGAGAAAAGTTATTTCTGAAAACCATGACACATGTCAGTTATTTTTTTTTTTTTTTTTTTTTTTCAATTATTAAATTTGGTGATACACGTAGATTAGGGATAACTTTAAAAACCTTCATATCACTATAAAATGTAGATCATAGTAAACGTCTTTTTTTTTTTTCGATAATTCGCCTCTGTTTATTTGTCGCTGCCTCCCACCAGACACGACTTGACACAAGGTCAAAAGCCCGAAGGCCGATTAAAGTGGGGATAAAGGGGAGGGGAAGGTCGGGAACGAGCTGAGACTTGAACCCTGCTGGTCTATGCTGCTCATCGGCTCACTTAGTGCAGTGTGAGCCTGATGAGGCAAGCAGTTTCACGAAACCAAATGTGGGTCCGGGCACGTATGCCGGGTTATGGCTTGAACTAGACACCAAGGTCTAGTGCCATACATAGGTTTCGAGAAAGCCCGCAAGGACCTCTCGATAATTCGCCTCTGCAATGCGAGGTAACCCTATCGGCGAGTCTTAGAATTCGCTGGGTATTCTCTATAGAGGGTGTCCTATATATGACACTAAACTGCTTCTGATAGTGAGGGTTCAGTTCTGTGGATTTGGGAAGTGTCGAACACTCTTTTATTGTCATTTCTCATAGGTCCACTTTGACCCGGGGTAGCAGTACCAATTATAGTCCATTTCATGGATCAAATAGATCTGTATAAAAATTATTTGATTGAGTCATCTACACAAAAACCTCTTTAAATTATTCCTATTTGATTGGGTCGTGTGCACAAAACCCTCTTTAAATTAATCGTATTTAATTGGGTTGTATGCGCAAAGCACCTCTTTCTATTATTTGCCTTCGATTGGGTCGTGTGCACAAAAATCTCTTTAAAACCACAACACAAAATATGTAACTATGAAATCCAATAAACGCTATTCCCTAAACTGTAGGTATGAAATAACCCTAGACCCATTGACACACCGTTAAAATCAATCAAACAATTTTGTGATGCTTGACTGGGTAATATTGTAAAAGAAAACAGGAACATAAAATTATGAGAAAATTCTCTGCAGAATTCAGGAACAGATGAAAATACAGACCAACTAAAAAATGTAATGAGAAATTTAACTATATATTCATATGGCATGGAAATAACAAACATCAATCTTCGTACACTGTCGAGAAAGAGTCACTTGCATCATTTTATTGTATAAATATCTATATTAGATTTGTTGTTATGTATGTTTTTAGAAGAAATGACACATCGTAGCAAGATTCACGTTATGATACAAGCATCAACATACTCTAAATAAAGTAAAGATGGCGGCCTTAGTCGAGGTTGACCCGAAGGCTCCCTTTTCAATAGCTACTACACCGACGTGTAGAGGCGGGTACTATTCCTTTCCCTGGTAAGTAAGTTGGTGTCCTTAGTCAAGGGTGATACTAGCATCAACATACTCTAAATAAAGTAAAGATGGCGGCCTTAGTCGAGGTTGACCCGAAGGCTCCCTTTTCAATATGGAATACACCGAAATATAGGAGAGGGCGCAACTCCTTTCCCTGGATTGCTCCATTTTACCCTTGATGCCCGCCTTATTGTACTGAGTGCTAAGCAAGGTGGCATCAAGTACCATTTTTTGAGTCTTTGGTATGACTCGATCTGAGATTGAACCCTGATCTCTCAGGCCATTAACGAACACTCTACTCACACAGTTGATTCAAAAAGGACAGTTACTCCTACGCTATAAGATATCACCCATATCTGTGGTCTAACGGTTCACACCTTTAACTGAACTGTTTGGTCCCAAAGGTGTCGAGAACGACGAGATAGTATATTTCATATATATATATGCAGAGGGGTTTTATATATATATATATATATATATATATATATATATATATATATATATATATATGCAAATTTCATTAAACATAATAGACATTTTATGTCTACATATTTTCTTTTGGATCCGTTCGAATTCCCGTATTACTTTTATTGTATTCTGGGGGAATTGATTTATGTATTGTCCATAGTTGCATGTATCCCTAGTTATTTTTTTATTAGGATCAGTGGGGAGTATGTTTTTGTGAATCAATGTTTTCAAGATTTTTTCATCGGATTTGTAATTGTAGTGCATTTGGTTACGATAAAAAAGTTTGATATATGTTTGTTGGCTGGATGGAGTAGTACACTGTTTATTTTGTTGGTTAACATTTTTGATCATACGTTTAATTTGTTCATCAACAATATAGTTAGGAAACCCATTGTTGATGAAGTAAACAAAAATAATAAAATTTCCTTTTTAGATGTTCTCATTGATGCTAACAACAATAATAACTTCACTACCTCCACTTACAAAAAACCCTCTAGTAACAACTCCTGTACCCTCAACTTTAAAAGTGAATGCCCCTTCAGATATAAAAAAGCAATTATTCATAATCTAATATCCCGTGCCAAACTAATCTCCTCCTCCAAAACAATATTTTATAAAGAGGTAGAAAACATAAAACAGGCTCTCATCAACAATGGGTTCCCTAACTATATTGTTGATGAACAAATTAAACGTATGATCAAAAATGTTAACCAACAAAATAAACAGTGTACTACTCCATCCAGCCAACAAACATATATCAAACTTTTTTATCGTAACCAAATGCACTACAATTACAAATCCGATGAAAAAATCTTGAAAACATTGATTCACAAAAACATACTCCCCACTGATCCTAATAAAAAAATAACTAGGGATACATGCAACTATGGAAAATACATAAATCAATTCCCCCAGAATACAATAAAAGTAATACGGGAATTCGAACGGATCCAAAAGAAAATATGTAGACATAAAATGTCTATTATGTTTAATGAAATTTGCATTAACGAAGAAATGCTGCCTAAATATACATATTTTAAACTTCATGATCCTGCAGCTCATAAATATAACAGCACTTTGGAATACAGACGTGATCTCGTGAAGAGACAAATTACACTCTGTAAGAATAACATCCATTCACTCAATCTTGAATCACAAAAAATACGAGACAAACTTGAAAGCTCTATTACACCTGCACAACTCCACGAACTAGATAACAGACTTTCCGTAATCATTAACAAAAGTGATTACGACCACAAACTTACACTTCAAAAAAAGCTCAACAATCTCTACAAAGGACTTCTACTTATTCCTAATAATATTGACAAATTTATCAATCTCTCGGACTGTAATTTAACTCCACAACAAAAAGATTTCCTCAACTTAAGACCCAACTGCCATTTATTCCAAGGATATACCAGCATCAACAAGAATACAGAAATTGAAATTTTATACCAAAACATTTTAAAACTCCGGGATAATAAGGTAATCTCAGTCAAACCCGCGATCCGTGATCTCCTTAAGGCTGAAGCCATCAAAAATAGATACAATAAAAAACAACCTACATTATTAACACATCAACTAAAAACTGCTGCTAAAGAATTACGCAACCACCCTAACATCACCATAAAAAAAAGCTGATAAAACAAACATTTTTGTAGTACTCAATAAAACAGATTACCATTCAAAACTACAAAATATCCTCGATGACCATACAAAATTCAAAAAATTAAATAAGAATCCCACCAACCAACTAAAATCAAAAATTAATAAACTAATCACTGCTAATAATGCCGAGCTTAATAGCATAAAACTACCCAAAATAATTGGGGATTATAAACCCGGCTATCTTTACGGGACCGTAAAGATACATAAACCTAATCATCCTCTACGCCCTATTATATCACAAATACCTACACCAATTTATCAACTCACAAAAACAATAAAACAGCTTATTTCACCATACTTACCTAGCAAATACAACATAAAATCTACACATGAATTAATTCAAGTTCTTCATACAATTCAACCCAATAATGGTATATTAGCCTCACTCGATGTAGAAAATTTATTTACTAATGTACCTGTTAATGAAACAATTGATATTATTATAAATAATATTTATAATAACCCATCACTTCCTCCTCTTAAAATCAACTCTAATATACTTCGAAAACTACTCTTAACATGTACTACTGAAGTTCCATTTTATGACCATCTTGGAAATATTTACGTTCAGACTGATGGCGTATCTATGGGGTCTGTCCTAGGCCCAATTTTCAGTAATTTCTACATGTCCGATCTCGAAAATAGAATTTTTAATAGCACAAAAAAACCTCCAATATACCTAAGATATGTTGATGACATCCTTATTCTTACTAATAATATTAACGAAATCAACATACAACAAGACACCTTCCAAAACAATTCAGTCCTTAACTTTACTCATGAAGTAAACAAAAATAATAAAATTTCCTTTTTAGATGTTCTCATTGATGCTAACAACAATAATAACTTCACTACCTCCACTTACAAAAAACCCTCTAGTAACAACTCCTGTACCCTCAACTTTAAAAGTGAATGCCCCTTCAGATATAAAAAAGCAATTATTCATAATCTAATATCCCGTGCCAAACTAATCTCCTCCTCCAAAACAATATTTTATAAAGAGGTAGAAAACATAAAACAGGCTCTCATCAACAATGGGTTCCCTAACTATATTGTTGATGAACAAATTAAACGTATGATCAAAAATGTTAACCAACAAAATAAACAGTGTACTACTCCATCCAGCCAACAAACATATATCAAACTTTTTTATCGTAACCAAATGCACTACAATTACAAATCCGATGAAAAAATCTTGAAAACATTGATTCACAAAAACATACTCCCCACTGATCCTAATAAAAAAATAACTAGGGATACATGCAACTATGGACAATACATAAATCAATTCCCCCAGAATACAATAAAAGTAATACGGGAATTCGAACGGATCCAAAAGAAAATATGTAGACATAAAATGTCTATTATGTTTAATGAAATTTGCATTAACGAAGAAATGCTGCCTAAATATATATATATATATATATATATATATATATATATATATATCAAGTCCTTCTGCTTGCACTGATTTCTCTCTCTCTCTCTCTCTCTCTCTCTCTCTCTCGTCATTCATCTCTATCATCCATCGCTTCTGACAGGTCCTTTAGACAACGTCCTGTGTTCGTACAGAGCTGTTGGTGATAAGTTCTAGTTGGTCGTTCAACTCTTGCACATCGGTGTGAAGTGCTCCATTGGAGAACATCGCTTATGAATTCGTTCTTACTTCTCCAGCAGAGTCCAACATGTTTTGTCCGTCTTATTTGGATGGTTTTAGAGATGGGAGGTTGGTGGCTGTACAGCTGCTGCTTTGTGGGATATTGATTTCAGGATTTGTTCAATATGACTCGTACCATTCTTGTGCAATCCCCATCTAGTTTTTCCTTAATACGCTTGGTCAGCGTCTATATTGTGCATCTATACAGTAGAATAGACACGACCGCCGCTCGGAAAAAAATGCGTTTTATTTTAACGAGAACAGTCCATCCCTTTGCTAGTCACATGTTGATGTCCTTTTCAGTAGATGAGATACTGCTTCCAAGTTATATGAATTTGTCCACTAGTTTCAGAAAGCCACCATTTACTGTGTCGATGTCTCCTTTTTGATTAAAACACATGTACTCTGTTTTGTCTGAATTGACATGGAGGTCAATGCAGCCTGCTGTCTGCTCCAAACTATGCAGCAGGGATTCGGCTTGAGGAGATGTATTTGCCAGAAGCGCTATATCATCTGCGCGGTCTGAGTCTGTAATAATTTGTGCAGGTTATCGTCTGCTTCTTGCCTTTTTTTTGTATATATATATATATATACAAGGATCATTAACTAAGTTTCCAGACTTTTTTCGTATGGGCACTTTTATTGATAGTACACACATGAAACTCTAGTCCCCTTCGAAGTCATCTCCTCCGGCTGCAATGCACTTGTTCCACCGTTCCAACATCTTCTGGAAGGCCCCATGGAAGTCCTCTTGTGTGAGCGTGTCAATGACCTTTGTCACAGCCTCTTTCATATCCTCAATTGTCTCATAACGACAGCCTCTGAGCTTAGGGAATAACCAAAAGTCACTCGGAACAAGGTCTGGACAATAGGGAGGCTGAGCAACTATCTTAGTCGAATAGTCTGTGACAAGGATGGAGTTGTCCTGCTGTAAATGCCACTGACCTGATTTGAAGAGTGCTGGCCTCTTCCGACGAAATCTCTTCTTGAACTCCCTTAAAACCTCAACATAGTAACCCTAACCATTACCCTTTGGCCAATCAACTCTGGTCAATTGACTTCCTTTGTCCTCCCACACCTCTCATCATCCCTTACCGACTCCCTGCCTTCCTTGAATCTCTTTTGCAACTCAAAAACTGATGCTCGATTCATGCAGCCTGAAGAATTCCACACGTTTCTGTGGCATTTTTTCCGAGTTTAAAACACAATTTTATCGCATATCGTTCTTCTAAAATGTCCTCACATTTTTGAAATTCACCAGCTGTGACAATCAGGCTTTAGTAGGGTGTATTCCAATTCCGGCTGTAGTTGTTCATTTGAAGCTGAAATCATAAAAATTGGTCAGTCGTCTCATAAGATATATAGCAATAATATAGTGAATTTTCAAGAGTCTACGTCAATTTTAAATGCCTGTACAAAAAAGTCTGGAAACTTATATTAATAAATGTATATCAGTTTGTTCATATATATCTATTTCAATGTTTTTCAAACCTGAGTTTTTATCACTCGATCAATCTATTTCTGTCTTTCCATAACTATCAGAGAACATACCTATCTATCTATCTATCTATCTATCTATCTATCTATCTCTCTATATATATATATGTGTGTGTGTGTGTGTGTGTGTGTGTGTGTAGGGAGTCTCAATATACACGGGACCCACTAAAACATCTACTAATAATAATCTTATGTTCTTTTTTGTTTCAGATTTGAAAATAGTATTAATAACAACTATTAATCCTTGATCACAATGTCTTGGATAAGAGATGGAAAATATATTGCGTTACAACCTGTTTAGAGACAAAATCATTCAAAACTCTCTTAAAATAGATGCAACCCATTAATATGATAATGATTTATTACAGAGACAAAAAACTCAAAAGAAGATTGCATGTACTGGAAGCTGATATAATAACAATTAAAAAAAAACATTGATTTGATATCTCTAGCTCAAAAGATGCATTTTTAAAAGACGTGTTCCAAATAACCGTCAATACGCTTGTCTCAGTAATGAATCATTATCATATTAATAGGTGGCATATATATATATATATATATATATATATATATATATATATATATATAGATAGATAGATAGATAGATAGATAGGTTGGTAGCCTTCTCTCTTTTAAACATGTTTGTTTAAATAAGACAGACACTTCGATTCTGTCAATTTTATTAATAATCGATCAAAGATTTCCTCAACTTAAGACCCAACTGCCATTTATTCCAAGGATATACCAGCATCAACAAGAATACAGAAATTGAAATTTTATACCAAAACATTTTAAAACTCCGGGATAATAAGGTAATCTCAGTCAAACCCGCGATCCGTGATCTCCTTAAGGCTGAAGCCATCAAAAATAGATACAATAAAAAACAACCTACATTATTAACACATCAACTAAAAACTGCTGCTAAAGAATTACGCAACCACCCTAACATCACCATAAAAAAAAGCTGATAAAACAAACATTTTTGTAGTACTCAATAAAACAGATTACCATTCAAAACTACAAAATATCCTCGATGACCATACAAAATTCAAAAAATTAAATAAGAATCCCACCAACCAACTAAAATCAAAAATTAATAAACTAATCACTGCTAATAATGCCGAGCTTAATAGCATAAAACTACCCAAAATAATTGGGGATTATAAACCCGGCTATCTTTACGGGACCGTAAAGATACATAAACCTAATCATCCTCTACGCCCTATTATATCACAAATACAATGTCTTGGATAAGAGATGGAAAATATATTGCGTTACAACCTGTTTAGAGACAAAATCATTCAAAACTCTCTTAAAATAGATGCAACCCATTAATATGATAATGATTTATTACAGAGACAAAAAACTCAAAAGAAGATTGCATGTACTGGAAGCTGATCTAATAACAATTAAAAAAAAACATTGATTTGATATCTCTAGCTCAAAAGATGCATTTTTAAAAGACGTGTTCCAAATAACCGTCAATACGCTTGTCTCAGTAATGAATCATTATCATATTAATAGGTGGCATATATATATATATATATATATATATATATATATATATATATATATATATATATAGGTTGGTAGCCTTCTCTCTTTTAAACATGTTTGTTTAAATAAGACAGACACTTCGATTCTGTCAATTTTATTAATAATCGATCAAAGATTTCCTATGAATCGTTTGACATTTGGATAAAATTAATTCAAAAAGCTGCTATATTTTCGCCCAACTACTTGTATATCAAAAGATTCCGACTAAAGCTTGAACAATCATTTTCTAGCACTCTGTAACAATGAATTTCCTTTGAACATTGTGCAAACTGTTATTGATAATAAAATAATTGATTTTAATATAATCAAACCTGAATCAGTAAGAAGATGACCTGTTTATTTGCGTTTCGCTTGGCTGGGTGAAGTTAATGATAGATTTGTTTTGCAAATCTCTCAAGCTGTTCAAAAGTGTTATTTTTCCGCTAATGTACGCTTTGTCTTTCACACAAAACCAATTCTGACGTCTGTCAGTGAAGACATTCTCCCCTCCTCCTCATCATAATAATTCTCTCATTTATTTATCTAAATATAGTTGCGGTTTTCTCTACATAGGAAGCACCAATCAAAGGCTTGATACCAGAATTAAGCAACGCGTTCCTACGTCAATACGGAATTTTGATTTTGACCCGATTGATATTCATGATAATATGTATGGGTCATCAATTGCAGAACACCTAATTTATAACCTTGACTGTGCTAAGAAATTTAGTGTTGACTTGTTCTATATATTGAGTAAGTCACACTCCTCATTTCCCCTAAAAATACAGGAGACTATTCATATTTTTTCTGGAGGTGCTCATGTTGTAATTGGTTATCGTCGTAGGAAATGGAGACGGTGACACGAGTTCAAATCCTGGACAAGACAGATTGCATTTCACATAGCACTAATACCCTTGGGAAAGGTATGAATCCAATTATTTTCCCTCCAGCTATGGGTAAATAGTAGGGCAGACTGTGTTCTTCAGCCTTGGTGAGGCAACTAGTCTAGGAGAAGGAAAACTCTGAATTCAAATCTGTTAAACTCCGCTAAAAAATTGACCTTGTGTCATATCCTGCCCGAGCGGAGGGGTTGGGTAAATAGGATTCATATTTTTTTCCAGCAGGCGGCCTCTCTGTAAAAAAAAGAAAATGTCTGCTTAGACTTAAGGTTATTTCGATGTAGTCTCCAATATAATTTTTTTTTACCCAATATATTTCTTTTTTTTTTTTTTAATTGTAAATTTTCCTCAATTTTGCTCTCTCGAGCGAGGAATGAAACCGGTTAGCAAGCCTTCCATCTTTAATTTTCATCATGTATAAAACCTTTGATCTCTTTATTGTCATTATATATATATATATATATATATATATACTTTTTTTCATAATTGAGTCTTTTCCTATCTAACTATATATCCATGTCTTTTTATAACAATCTGTTTATCTCTCTATCTGTAGCCATATTTAGATAAGTTTACTGTTGATCCGTACAAATATCAAAAATATTATTTTGCTTTTCATTTTGAAGTCTGTGTACCAAATCAAGTAAAGCTTAGAAAACTGTACATATTGGGATTTTCAACTAATATCCTAATTTCTTTTAAATCATTTAACCCAGTAAGTAAGAATATAACGTAAGGCCTATTAAGTTGTCTTTGAGCCATTATATTCTTTGAGAAAACTTGCTTTTTTTAACTTCAATATTTCCAAGAGTTTATCTGTAGCAATAAACGTTTGCAAGATGTGTGCATTCAAAGATAAAAGCTTTTTATTTTTCTTTTTTTTTTTTTCGTAGAAAAGAATATCGTCCAATATTTCCGGCTTGACAATTACCTATTCCAACCTCATTCATCCTTATTCGACAGTAGAGTTGCGACCGATCTGACAATATTGGATTACTATTGTAGTCGTTTTATCAGCCTTTGTGATAGAGCAGAAATATTCCTCAGACTTAATGGTTGTCAGGCACGACACAAAGTGGAATAACGTTACAGTCACTGGAGAGGGATGTCAAAGAAAATGCAATATAAAATTCTAAACGAAGTGATAGAGAGTCAGAATGGAGGCAAAAGAGACTTAATCTTATTGCTATATTTTGCCTTTTGCGGGGATGGGGAAAACGAAAAACACGGAGATGTGACGTTTCCCTGCGGTAATTCGACTCGAAGCTTGCTGGGTTTTGTTTGTAAAGCATCGAAATTGCGTTAAGAATTTTATTATTTGCAGAAACCAACTGCGTGGCTTCAATAATTCTTTTGTTTTGTGCAATGATAACATATACAACATTTGTTTTACTCTTGCCTGCTACAATATCATTCAATTTGAGCATGACGGACATCTATCTATCTATCTATCTATCTATCTATCTCTTTCCATACCTGATTCTATTCACATCTACCTGCATGTCTATTTCTATTTTTCATACCCGAGTCTGTTCACATCTATCTATCTATCTATCTATCTATCTATCTATATATATATATATATATATATATATATATTTCCATACCTCATTCTATTCACATCTACCTACATGTCTATTTCAATTTTTTCATACCTGAGTCTCTTGCCATCTATCTATATATATATATATATATATATATATATATATATATATATATATATATATCTTTCCATACCTGATTCTATTCACATCTACCTACATGTCTATTTCAATTTTTTCATACCTGAGTCTCTTGCCATCTATCTATCTATCTATATATATATATATATATATATATATATATATATATATCTTTCCATACCTGATTTTATTCACATCTATCTACATGTCTATTTCAATTTTTTCATACCTGAGTCTGTTCACATCTATCTATCTGTCTATCTATCTATCTATCTCTTCATACCAACCGGAGTTTATTTATTATCTGCCTATCTGTCAATATCGAAGTCTTCCTGTGGCGTAATGGTTGAACTGCGGCTTCAAAGTAAGAAAGTTAGAGCTCCACTCATACTATTATGTTCCCCTTTAGATTAATACCCTTGGCAAAGGCATGAACCCCCTTTTCCCCAACAATGATTTAAATCGTATTTCTGTTAGATGACATACGAAGGTTGATATGCCATTAGGCAAAAAAACTGAAACCAAGCTATTTCAGTATTTTCGTATCTCTCTGAGTCTAATCCCATCAATCTTTTCATACCTATCTGAATCTATTTATACCTAGCTATCGTTTTTATTTGATAATGAAAAATAATATATATTTCTTCCTAGAAGTCAGTGGGTTAGAATCATCAAATTGCTCATTTGTTTGCCTGTGTCTTCAAAAAACTGTCAGCATTAAAAGAAACTAACTCTTCCTGACCCATTTAGCCGTCACTGTACAGATATATCCATCCTCATTACTAAAGATATATAAGATAACAAAATTTTGCTCTTGACGTTAAACAGGCAAATATTTTTGGAAATATATTGTTGAATATCTTTTTTTATATACCAGGGAAGAATAAAGAATTAGAAACATTTATCAATCCAATATATATTACTCTACAAATAAATAGCTGAATGTCTTACCAGTGATACAATACTGCTTTTCGATGTAATCTTCGCTGAATGGATGAATATTCTCCTTGAAGAACGTGATATCAAATTACTCAGGTCATCCTTGAACCTCTGAAATAACACCATCAAATGCGTGGATTTTTGTATCAAATAACATGTCCTAAATTCCTATGTCCTATATATATATATATATATATATATATTCTCGTAGATTTGCTTGTGTTTAAAGAGAGTGTTGGTAATGACCAGCCAGTGTTCAATGTAGATGGATATTAGCAGATTACCATTGGTATTAGCATTCTCTAGTCCAAACTTCGGCCAGGTATGATGCGATTGGTCGATCGAGTATTAAAGTCTACAAGAAGAATGATTTTGCCCGGACCTGGATGAGGTGGGTAACGTTATCCCTATGCTTTGCGGTGGAAAGTCTCCTTGCATTGACAGACTACATCCATTAGTTATAACGAGAGGTGGTAAGCGGATTGTCGAGGTACTCTACACCCTCACGAGAGACGTTTGGTAAAACTCGGAAGTACCTGCGGCCTCGAAGTTACCATCTTCAAGAAGGTTAACAGACCTGATTGCGTCAATTACCGCAGGATCTCGCTTCTCTCTACACCAAGGAAAATGTTCGCTCGTATACTGTTCAACAGACAATCGATTCAAGCGATAGATTTCCAACCATAGGCAGCAATGTGGACTTCTCTCAAACCGAGGAACCATAGACAGAATCTTCTCTTTATAACAAATACAGGATTCATGAAATGGACAGAATACCCTCTTTAAAATTTGTCGAATTCATAAAAGCTTTCGACATTGTAAACTGGAAAATGCTATGGAATATCCTACGGAAATTAGATTGCTCTGACTATTTCGTTAGGATTGTATCTGACTCGCATAGAGGAATGAAGGCATCAGTAAGCTTAAGAGAAGAACACTTGGAACCACTTTAGGTTGTGAAGAAAGTGTTCTTGCCTCCACACCGTTCTCAAATTTTCTTTCTTTCGTCTTGTCTGATGCTTTCATTGATTCCACCCAAAACTATGAATACAGAGTAAACCACTGGAAAACCTGTTCAATCCTTGTCAATTTAATTTTGCAAGAAAGATCAGAAATGTTCTGGTACATGAGCTCATGTTTGCTGACGACACTGACTTTGTGGTACACCACCACCAAGATGAGCAAAAAATAATTACCCGTTTCCCGAAATCTGTAAAGGCTTTTAAGCTGAAAATTGAATTCAATGAAACCGAGTTTATGTACCATACCTTCCGGAATTTCAAGATATTGATCAAGACTTACAGATAGGGGGCCAGGTACTAACCCAAGTAAACAAATTTAGATATCTAGGGTTCCACAGTCGCCAACAATAACAGACTTGATGCGGAACTAGATACACGAACGTCAAATGTTTGCAAGTCCTTTGGTGGGCTGAGCAAGCGAGTCTAGTTCAACAAAGACCTCTCCATGAAAACTAAATATGCAATACACCTCGCCATATTTATTACATCCCTCCTTTATGGCGCAGAAACTTGGACGGTGTACAAATCACATACACAAATACAACACGTCTATATGATGCTTTACTTACGCAAAATTCTTAATGTCAACTGGTTGCAGCATATTCCAAATAAATTCATCCTGGAGAAAACGGAACTCTCAGGCATGTTAGATATACTCCCCCAAAGCAATCTAAGATGAGCCGGCAAATTTAATGGACTTGAGAACAGCAGACTGCCAAAACAGATCATGTACTTTCAACGTAAAATAGGTAGACCAAATCTCAGACAAAAGGCTTGGCTTGCTTGGGTTTTATGGCATATCAACCATTGTAGGTTATTTAATAGCAAATTCTTTATATATATATATATATATGTATATATATATATTAAATATCATTTCTAAACACATTTTGTTGAACATATTCTTAAACGAGCCTGAGCTCATTTTTTGCAGTTAAATGGTTTCACTTCTGTATCCCTAATAATTCAATTAAAACAGTCATTTTTTTACACACAGTTAGATATAAAAACAGTTCAATTTCAAAAAATTCAGTTTAGCATCAGTACGCTGTTTAAATGTCAGAACAGTTCTATTTGACCCATAGATAGGACCCTATCAGGTGATTCCACTTCGGTCCAGAGTGGAATTGGGAAGGGGTACTCTGTATTCCTCAATCTCCAGCCTTAAAGAGCCTCAGCATCATATTGTTTATTGTCATATCCAGGACACTCGTTGGGGAAGTCTTACTCTCTGCAGAGATGCAGTCGGTGTATTTTGCAGTCCCAGCTGATTGGACGATCAGGCAAAAGGATATCATTAAAAAAAAACCTGAGATTCATGATCCTCCTTTTTGACAATTCACAATATAAGTTCGTAAATCGAAAAAAAAATAGAGGAAAAAAATCACCAGGATGGCATCATTTAATAAGATGGACATCAAGTATATATATATATATATATATATATATATATAAGGCTGAGTCATAAATAATTTACGTTTTTTAACAGCAAATTGTAACATCTTATTTCAAACTTTCAATTTTTTAAATGCAAATAGAAATTACCTGATTAAAGAATGTCTTTAGCGATAATTTTTATTTCAGAAGATGGCATATCCATAATGAAATTCTTCTTTCAAGGCCGAAAAATAATCTGTTTCTCAAGAATATCATTGCAGGTGACGTCAAATGAGTCTTTTATGACGATGTTCAGTGGATTGTCAAGGATGTATCTCCGCTCCATGTGATTTCTATCTTTTTCGATCTCATCAAAAATCTCTGAATTTTCTTAGTTGTTTCTGTGGTGTTTTTGTTATTCTTAAATTTCCACAGAATTACAGGTCGAATTGGAACTTTTACTTGATCCATTTCAGGGGACTGAGAACATAAAACAAATTATGATACTCACTATTTCCTTACTGAAATAAAAATGACCGCTGAAAACATTCTTTAATCAAGTAATTTCCAGTTAAATTTAAAACATTGGAAGTTTGAAATGTGTTTTTATAACTTAATACAGAAATTATTCACGACTCAACCTATTTTATTTCATCAGCCTTTTTCTTATTCCACGATTGAAGCCTTCTCCAGTATATCTAAATATAGTGAATAGTGGGCCTTAATCTGACAAGTTGACCCTTGGCGCATTATTAGGGCTTTTGAATGTCGAGTTTTCTTTAAGCATGATTGCTCTATCAAGTCGACAGAACCCATTCTGCTCGACTAGATTCCTGTCACCTACAAGGTCATTGGTAAGAAATGGATGAAAACAGCCCAAGTCATAATTTGAATTCAATTGGCTGATTCTTCTTTCTGTTCCTACAATAGTCACACCTTTTGAGCATGCGCACACACTATAACTATCTCTAAGCAACAGTATACATAAATATCATATTGATCATATCACGATATATATATTTATATATGCTGCAACAAAACCACCAAAAGAAATCAGGATATGTGTACTAACGTGCGTGTATTTTTAATGAGTGTCTCTGAGGGGATAGTTCCCCTGGCGTAATGGTTAACGAGCTGAACTGTGACATTGTAGTAAACGAATTCGAAATCCTGTCGCGTTACTACGTTAACTTTCAGACTAAAACTCTTGGAACGGGTATGAGATCCCTCATCCTCCCATCCATGGGTTAAATAGTATAACCAGTGTTCTTCAACAAGGACAGTGTTGGCATTGAATAACCCACGAAAGTTTTACATGCCATTACACAAAGAAACCAAACCAATGACTCGGAATATGTACACATGCTCGTTCGCACGCATGCATATTTGCATACACATATATGGAATTTAAAATGAACAAGAAAATTTGAAGTTAAAATATTCCTTAATTTTGAATGAAGCCTTCTGGCTTATATTTTCATTTTCAAACATAAAAAGAGCGCACTTCTAGCGAAGAAATTGTTACTGTAACGATGGCAACTGGTATTTGTTTTTGACGATATATTTCAATAATTTTCATTTTTTCAGTTAAAACAATCTCAAAACATACGTACTGCTAAGTTGGTATGGTTACAGCAAGAATATTTTCGCTTGAAGTGTATATTCCGAATTTTAAAATGCTCAGATCGTGCGCGAAACGTTAAATTCAAAATTATAAAGAATTTTTTAAAAATATATATATATGTGTGTGTGTGTGTGTGTGTGTGTGTGTGTGTGTGTGTGTGTGTGTGTGTGTGTGTGTGTGACATAATTATATCCAAATTATCTGTTACTTGAAATTTCACTGGAAGTACACAATCGGCAGACGGAAACCGGAAAAAGTGCCATGAGAATTTTGTCACGTGGTATGATGTTTGTGCACGTGATACATACTCACATACAAAAAGAAAAAAAGAAAATTATTACTCTATTGATTTTTGCGATCTAAAAAGATCCAAATTGCGTAGGAATGCTGTTAAAATACAATCATACATTTCAAGATGTGCTATACAAGTTTTCTGGCTGACGATTGTGTGCTCGACATTAATTTTTAAAGGACTTAACAGGAACAAAATTTGGATATTTTATATATTAGACACGCTCTGCAATCAGTACTTTTTTTAATACAAACTCTCTAATTTTCTTATATGCATTTGTTTTATTTTCTCTATCTATATATATATATGTGTGTGTGTGTGTGTGTGTGTGTGTGTGTGTGTGTGTGTGTGATGGAATCTCCCGTCGATTTCGACGTATGAAGGTTCAACAATTCAGTTAAATATATGAACTGTCGAACTACAGACACAGGTGATTTGTTTATAGTAGTGAAAGTTTGTGTAGAATCAAGCGCCAGTATACAACAGGTCTTCTTGAACAACATTACTAAAGTTTTAAATTCAGAGTTTTCCTTCTAGACAAATCGCCCCACCGAAGCTAGAAAGCGCAATATACCCTACTATTTTACCCATATCTGAGATACTGATAGATAGATAGATAGATAGATAGATAGATAGATAGATAGATAGATAGATAGATAGATAGATAGATAGATAGATTGTGCTCTCTAACTTTGGTGGCAGTGTCTAAAAAATGTAAACAAAGGTTGCTGCTGCTGTTGCTAAAATAAATACCTTAAAATTCCCTTAGCCAACGTGTTCCGCTTGGTGGCCGAGAGGTCAGGAAGTTAGTCTAACGTAAAGTTGGACGGGTTGCGATCCCGGCTTCGAGCGTCCTGCGTGTCTAGCCACAATGAAGAGTTCTGATAGAACGAAACAGTTTGTCTGTGGTTGACAATATATATATATAATATAGAAGGATAAGTAAAAACTAAAAAATTCTTAATAATTTCTAAGTAAAACAATAAATATTAGATTTATAAATTCTTACCACTTGAATTTCACGAATGTCACTTCAAAAGGTAGATAGCAAAATAAAAAGAATAAATACAGTCCTTTTTCTCAACTAACTCTAACCTTTCTATGAAGGTCATTCAAAAAGTTCTGAGCCTAACCGAGAAAGAAGAACCTTCCTGAACATTTTTGTTAAAATACAATAGCACTTCTTATAAAACTAGAAAAACTAATTAGTTTTTTTTTTCTACTTTTATAAAAAAAAAAAAAAGTCATAGTGTGTTGCCGCAACAAAAATGTTTAGCTAAGATCTTCATTCTGGATTAGGGTAGAACTTTTTGAACGAACTATGTATTAATTACTTTCTTATTGATGCTATTTTATAGCCTACCTGAGGATCAACATTCATGAAACTCGAGTAGTAAGAAAACTTTGCAAGTTTTTATATTTAATATTTATTGAACATATATATATATATATATATATATATATATATTGTCGTGATTATCATGTACTGCTGCTAGTGCCTCGCATGTCAAGTAAAGACTATTTATTTGCACGCTCCAAAACAATCTCGCATGAAGTCTCGTTTTCTTTCGTATTTCCTTCTCTGTCTTGTATATTTGATGTACGAATGAGGAAACGCCAAATTCAGCGATCAGGTAATTGCACGTTTCTTAATGCAGACTATGTCTATGATTTTCTTTATGGCCTTCTTACTCGTATCATGTTCCCTTCCACATAGCGTTGTTGTGGATGAAAGAGAGAGAGAGAGAGAGACAGAGAGATACAAAGAAAGAAAGAAAGGAAGAAAGCTGGGGGTTACTTACAAGTTGCAAAGCTGGACACCAAAAGCGTGCAGAACATAAATTACTGACAAGAGAAGTGAAAAATTATAGACGTTTTTCATGTACTTAATGTTCTGCTTCAAAGAAAGCTATTCAACAAAATCAATATTTTTGTGCCTGTATATTTTATTATTATTATTTTGCGATGGCTGTTCGATATTTGCAATATGATTAAGCATAAACTGTTAAAAGTGTATTTAAGCTCACGATGCAAATGTTGTTGCTGTTTTAGATGTTAGAATAATGAGCTAAATACAATATCGCTCATAAATACCAACTCTTCTAACAATCAATACCCTGTCGGCGAGGCCTAGAATATGCTATCTGTATACCTTCTTGGGGGGTAAATCCCCCCCAAAAAAAAATTGGTATCCCGAGTATAACACTAAACTGAATCTGATAATGAGGCTCAATTCAGGAGATCAAGGAAGTGAAATACTTTTTTATTGCCATTACCCCCAGATCCACTCTGACCAAGAGTGGTAGGAACTTTTAAGGTTAGCTCTGTTTACTGGGATGTGAAATACATTTTCATTGCCGTTACTCCCAGGTTCACTCTGACCTGGAATATTAGTAACTGTTAGGGTTTCATCTATGAGTCAACTAGCTCTGTTTACAGGGGAGTGAAATACCTTTTTATTGCCATTACTCCAAGGTCCACTCTGACCCGGATTAGTAGTGACTGTTAGGGGTTTCATCTATATATAAGATAGATTTGTTTAAAAATTATTCTTATTAAATAGGAATACTTGAGATCATAAAACCGTGTGCCAAAAACTAAACAAAAAATTAAAATGTACACAATTTGGCCCAACGGGTTGACATGCCGCTAAAGTCAGTCAGTGGTTTGAAATTCTAAAAATGAATCTTTTGCCTAAACCAAACATATCAGATTTTTTCATAATTTTTAGGCAAACATTAAACGGATAAAACCGATATCATGAGGTATTATTTATAATTAAACTCTCAAGCACTGGAACTTTAACTAAAAATAAAATGGCATCAATATATCGGACATTGGCATAATGGCTAGAGTGTTCGCCAATGACCCGGGAGACCGGGGTTCCATCCCAGGTCGAGTCATACCAAAGACTCAAAAAATGGTACTTGATGCTGCCTTGCTTAATACGCAGCATTATAAGGTAAGGATCAAGGGTAAAGTGGAGCAATCCAAGGAAAGGAGTAGCACCCTCTCCAACAATTTGGTGTAGTAGCTATCGAAAAGGGAGCCTTCGGGTCACCCTCGACTACGGTCGCCAATTTTACTTACTTATAATTCTGAAGGTGTGAAAAAAAACATAATGCAATTTGTAAATAAGAAAAAAACATTACACAAACTGATATCAAGGGAAAAAATCCATGGAAAGAAGAAAAGACAAAAAACATTCGTACTGCTTGAAAATAATCAACCAATATCTCAATGCCTAGTCAAAAGAAAAAAACACCGACAGAATTTCTGTTGTATCTTGTACTTGAGTGTAGTTCACGTGTTGAATTACGCGTCAAAGTGAATACCGACTTAAGCATGAGGAAGACAAGATTATATGCGCATCGGAGCGTTCCACGATACGCAGGTGGTCTAGTCCATTCCTTGTGTGGTGATTGGCTGCCAGCTCAGGAGTGGCTATGCTAGCGTGCATATATACTGGCCCGCTCATTGATATATTTTTGTCTGTTAGTCGGACGCCAGCCGGGCCGCCGAGCTGGTAAGTGTTGTTTATTATCTTATCGCGTTAGTGCAGTAACTTCTTCACCTTAAGCTAACACGTAAGAGTGCTCAGTATACTAAGTATATATATATATATATATATATAAATCAGCTACAAATCTTTGTTGGTTTTCTATCACATCGTGGGAATATAAGATTAAAATGCAGCCTCTTCTTATAATGAATTTTGAGGCGCTCCTAATGTAGTCGTTATTGTCGTAAGAAATGGATACGGTGACCCGGGATCAAACCCTGGATAAGGCTGTTTACATTTACATAGCGCTAATATGCTTAGGAAAGTATGCGACTAAACTCTTCTCTCTCCATCTATGGGTAAATAGTAGGGCAGACTGAGTTCTTTTGACATTCAACCAGTCTAATAGAAGGAAAACTCTGAATTTACACCTGTTCTACTCCATTGAAAAAATCGATCTGGTGTCGCGTCCTGCTCGTGCAGAGGGTCGAATAAATATATATGATGAATTTGTTAATGAATTCCCTCTTAGCGACATGTCACCAGATCACAACGACAAAAAAAAATTGTATGATTACACACATATAAAGAGAGAGACAAAGAGAGAGAGAAAGAAATAAACAGATAGACAAAGACAGAGAAAAATAAAGTGTGTGCGTATGTGAAAAAGAGAGAGGGCGAAAAAGGAAAAAAAGGGAAAGAGACAAAGACTGACATACAGACATAGAGAAAGTCATAGAAAGACAGGGTGAGAGAGAGATAAAGAGAAAGAAAGAGATTGATAGACGGACACAGAGTCAGAGAAAGATAGAGTGGGTGAGAGAGAGAGAGAGAGAGAAAGAGAAAGAAAGAGAGAAAAAGAGAGACAGAGTCTGACAAACAGGCGCAGACACAGAGTCAGAGAAAGAGTAGTTGTTTGAGAGAGAAAGAGAGAGAGAGAGTGTGTGTGTGTGTGTGTGTGTGTGTGTGTGTGTGTGTGTGTGTGTGTGTGTGATAGAGACAGAGAAACAGAGACTGACAGAGAAAGAGAGGGTCAAAGAAAGACAGAATGGGTATGAGATATTGAGAGAGAAAGAAAGAGAGAAAGAGACCGATAGACACAGAGTCAAAGAAAGATTGGGTGTTTGAGAGAGAGAGAGAGAGAGAGAGAGAGAGAGAGAGAGAGAAAGAAAGAAAGAAAGAAAAAGAGATAGACCGAGAGAGTGTCAAAAAGAAACAGAGTAGGTGAGAGAAAGAGAATGAAAGAGTCATACAGACACAGACTGACAAACAGACACAGAACCCGAGCAAGAGTCGATGTTTGAAAGAGAGAGAAAGAAGCAGAGGGAAAGAGACAGACAGAGACTGACGGACAAAAGCAGAGAGAGTCAGAGAAAGACAGAATAGATGTGGGAGAAAGAAAGAAAGAAAGAAAGAAAGAAAGAAAGAAAGAAAGAAAGAAAGAAAGAAACGAATAGACAGAGAGTAGACAAAGACAGAGAAACTGTGGGATGAGAGAGAAACAGAGAAACAGAGAAACAGAGAAACAGAAAGACAGTGAAAGAGAGAGATAGGCAGAGACGAACAGACTGACACAGAGAGAGTCAAAGAAAGACAGAGTGGGTGTGAGAGAGAGAAAGAAAAAGGCAGACAGACGCAGTGAGAATCAGAGAAAGATAGAGTGAACGTTTGAGAGAGAGAGAGAGAGAGACCGATAAGAAAACTTAGATAGAGATAGTAAAAAAAACAAAGTGGGTGTGTGTGAGAGAGAGAGAGAGAGAGAGAGTCCGACTGACAGAGACTGACAGACAGACACAGAGAAAGTCAGAAAAAGATAGGGTGGGTGTGAAAGAAAAAAAAACGAATTGACTGATAGAGAGACTTAGAGTTAGACACAGAGTGATTGAGAGAGAGAGAGAGAGAGAGAACCATCTGCCTCTCATTACAATAACCGGGAGAGGAAGAGAGAGAGAGACTCTCATTACAATAACCGGGGTGGGGGAGAGAACCATCTGCCTCTCATTACAATAACCGGGAGAGAGAGAGAGAGAGACCCATCTGCCTCTCATTACAATAACCGGGAGAGAGAAAGAGAGAGAGAGAGAGTAAGAGCTGTGAGACTGATTAAACTAGAAGAAAAGATTTATTAATGACTCCCAGTTTATTTTCATTTCCAGTCATTATCATTATCAACCTTGACAGTTCCCACCTTCAGGATAGCAGCAATGTTACCACATGACCTGGGAGAGTCTTCCATTCCACTCCATAAATGTGAAACCTTTCTGAATAAATTGAAACATATTCAGGATGTTGCAATTTTATATTCCATTAATTAACAACCCCTCCGCCACTTGCAGGATGTGACACAAATTCAATTTTTCGCTGGATGAAAGTTGATTTGAATTTTGGGTTTTCCTTCGATTAAACTGGTAGTCTCACCAAAATAAAAGAACTCAGTCTGACCTACTATTTACCCATATCTGGTAAAAGAAGAGATAGCTCCATGCTTTTCCCTCGACCATTAGCGCGAAGTGAAACGTAGACAACCTCATCCAGAATTAGAACTCGGATCACCGATTCCATTTCCTATGACGGCTATCGTTACGCTAAGAGCGCCTCCAATATTCTGCTAGTTTAATATCAGTGGAATATCCACATTTATGTATTTACCCAACCCCTCCACTACGGGCAGTATGCAATACAAAATAATTTTTTAAGCCGAGTACAGCTAGTCTGAAGTCGGAGTTTACCTTCTCCTAGATTGGTTTCCATATCAAGGTTAAAGAGTCCAGACTGCTCTACTATTTATCCAGACCTAAGCGAGAAAGAAGACATGTCTTTCCTAAGGATATTATTGCAACGGGAAACGCAAATAGGTTCGTTTATGATTTGAACCAGGCTCACCAAGTCCTTTTGTTACGACTATAACCGTTAGTCCACACACGCCTCCAAGAACATTCATATGCATAAATGCACATGTATAAATTCATGATTAAATGTCGACACATGTGTTGTCCTGAAAATTCGTTGAATTCTTGAGAAAAATTATTGTTTAAAGACAAACTGACGGCGTCTTTAAACAATGCTTTTCTTTGAAAATAAAGAGTGTAAATGAAACAACAAACTTTTTTATAGGGAAATTGTGGCTCTTATTATCACTGATCAGAGAAAAGACGCGCTGCTGCAAAACGTAACTTATAACATATTATTAAATTTTTCAACCATTAAAAGAAACAAAAAAAACGACTATCTTTCTACAATAAATAACATTTACTTGAACATTACAAATTGGGTTTATAAGTAGTTTATAAGTAAATGTTCAATAATTACATAGAATTACTGCTGGAGAAGCAAGGACGAGCTCATAAGCGATGTACTCCTATGGACCCCCACATATGGCCAATCAAAAGCAGGACGACCAGCTCGAACTTACATACAGCAACTATGTGAGGACACAGGATGTAACCCTGAAGACCTGCCGGAGGCGATGAATGATAGGGAGAAGTGGTGAGAGAGAGTCAGGGATATGCATGCTGGCGGCACGACATGATGATGATGATGAATGCTGAGTTATGGCCAACTTGGTCTGAGCAAAAAATTAAAATGTTTTAATTGATAAATATCTAAAGTAACGCTCACTCAAAATGAAAAGAAAATAATTTTAAAACTCCATGAATTTTTTATCAAAAAAATATCAACTTCATAAGATAGATAAAAAAATTGTTGACTCTCTTTTCTATGATGTGGATTTATTTTTTAAAGGGACAATAAGTGTTTGTGACCGTTCGGTGTAAATTTTTGATTGAAAACAAATAAAGTAGAATAAGTACCTATGAACAAAATCTTTATCACCATAAAAGGGTAGAGTTGGGTCGGTTGTGTTTTATGGTATATCAACCTTTGTAGAGTGTTCAATGCCAAATCCTCTTGGACACACACACACATACACGTACACGATTCTTTTTAACATTTATCAATTAATTTGCACCAGGTTAAATGATTTCAAGTATTCCCATCTAACATGAATAATTCTCAATGTTATTTGTTGGAATTCTGTTTATATATATATATATATATACATGTGTGTGTGTGTGTGTGTGTGTGTGTGTGTGTGTGTGTGTGTGTGTGTGTGTGTGTGTGTGTGTGTGATTTGTACTCGCATAATTAGTTGATAAAACTTTTAAACAAGCCAGAGCTAATTTGTTTGCACACAGTTAAATGGATATACATATAATTTATAAATGAATTGTTTGTAGGTAATTTCATTTTTTAAAAAGTTAAAGCAAATTTGTTTCCACACAAGTATTGCTAATATTTGCACACAGTTAAATAGTTTCAAGTATTGCTGTCTAATACTAATAATTCTACTTAAGAATAAAACAGTTGTTTGCACACAGTGAAGTAGTTACAAGTTCTGCTATTAATAATTTGATTTAACACTATTCATTCATTTGAACACAGTTAAACGTTTCAGGTATTGTTTTGTAATACCAATAATTCAATATAGGCCCACAAAGTGTTTCAAGTATTGCTATTCAACACTGATAATTCTATTCAAATTAATCATTTGTGTGTGCACAGTTCAATAGTTTCAAGTATTCCTATGTAACACTAATAATTCAGTTTAACATCAGTCATTTATTCACCACACAATTGAATAGCCAAACAGCACTATTTGACCTCTTGATGGAACCCCATCAGCTTTTAACACTTCGGGGTCCATCCGGACCCGAAGTAATAGCAATGAAGGAGTACTCTACATTCCCCAATGCTTCAGGCATTGTCATATCCTGGGCACTTGTTTAGTTTAGTGTCATATCCTGGGCACTTGTTGATATTTTGTTTTGTTTTGTTTTGTTTGTTTGTTTGAGGTTTTGTTATATCTGCAGAAAAGCAGTCAGCCCATTGGGGAGGTCTTACACCTTTGCATCGATGATTTCGGTGTATTCAACAGCCTCCCACCCTAGCTAACTGGGCTGACTATAGAGGGCTAATTCTATATCATGACAGTCGATATGAGTATATTTTATTTTTCGTGATTATATTATCAGAAAATTCTATTTCTGATACGTCACTAAAAATTCTACACTCATTATTTAATAATCCGGGAATTTTATTTATCTATTTTAATTAAGATAAAACCATCACAAAACAAGATTGCTTAGCTACAACTAATAATCCCAACAGAAATGTTTGAATCGATATGTTTTTTAAGCATCACTTAAATTAAAAATATTTCTTCGCGAATTTATTTACTGAACAATATTAACTGCTTTTGGTGACCTGAAAATAACAATCTTTTTCTGTTAAATAGATTTATCTTTTGTTGTAATAATTATCAGCCTTTACTCGTTTAAAAATTGTTACCTACTGACTGAATACAAATCACATACCTAAATGTATATAAACAGGATTGGGCATTAGATAACCCACTAGGATTGATATACCATAAAACATTCCGAATCTAAACTAATAATCATCGTTTGTAGTAAATTTTTAATTGACGTCTCTGTGGCAAAATGGTGAACATCATCGACTGCGACATTGTAGGAAGCGAATTGAATTTCAAGTTACGCTATCAAGTTTACTTGCGAACAAATTCCCTTGGGAATGGTATGAACCCCCTTATCCACCCAGCTATGTGTTAAAAAGTACTACTGCTAATCTTCTAGGAGGGTGGTTTTGCATTTAAATAACCCATAAATGTTGATATGTCATAAAACAAAAAACGATATCATTGACAGTAAAAAATGTAAAATAACAAGCTAATCTCTGACCTGACGCCAGACGGATATTTCAGCAAGTAAAAAATATTTAACAAATTTAGGAAGAGGAAAGCAAGTTGTATGGAGTATTTTCTTCAATTGAAATCAAAATTACGAAAGAAAAGCCTTTTTTGTTGTTGTTTTGTTTTGTTTTTCTTAATATTGTTGAGTAGTGAAGTCCACTCACTAGTCACGTGTCCAGACATAGGAGTCGAGCCAGTCCAATTAGGAGTCTATAATTCTAGTTTCTTTTTCTTGTTTATCGAATGTGTCCAGAATCAGGGGAAATGTTATCGGACAGCAGCCAGACGAATGTTCGATTATTTCCGGCCAACTTCAGTTGAGGTAAAAGATGATGATGGATGAGGAGTACTACCATGACACGCACTGATGTAGAGACAGTGTTTGTTTGCTTTTTGTTTTTGTTTTGTTTTTTTGTTTTTTGTTTTTTATTCATTTATTTTGTTTTTTTTTATTTTGGTGGAGGGATTGTTGTTGTTTTTTACTTTTTTTTTTATTCGTTTTCTTTTAGACAAATGAGAAATCGCTGCCTCAGATATGAAGAAGAAATGTGATTATCGATCAGGTAGTTATTGATTGGTACCAGCTTTTGAACGAATTGGTACTTAAAGAACATTCTCGAAGAGAAGGCAGTGAAAATGCTTTTCAACAACTGCTCTGATGACTCGGACTCTTTCAGAACCGATGAAAATAAATCGAAATGGAAACGTTTGACGTGTTTGACTTCCAACACGTTTCTCTCCAGAAGGAAGAAAAAAAAAGAATATACTAACAATTAAGACCTTGCCTTTTCTAAACAAAGCTGTATTACATGAATGATTTTGATGATAAGAAAAGAGATTTCGATTATTTATTTGAAGGTGCTGGCATTATACTCTTATACAACCTAGAATAGTTTTGATTTCTTTGTTTAATGACATATCAACTTTCGTGGGTCATTTAAAGTCTCTTTATATGTATTTACCGAAATTATTCGTGTATAATGAGCACACACTCCACTAGCTTTAAAATAAACCGACTGCATCTCTGCAGAGACCCCCACACACACCCCAACAAGTGTCCTGGATATGACACTAAACAATCTGATGGTGAGGCTTCAGTAATACTGGAGCTTTGGGGAATGCGGAGTATCCCTTCATCGCCATCGCTCCGAGGTCCACTCTGGCTCGGAGTGGTAGCACCTGATAGGGTCCTATCTATGGGTCAGATAGAACTAAACTGCGTACTTATACTAAACTGAATTGCTTGAAATAGAACTGTTTTGATATTTAAGCTACGTACTTATGCTAAACGAAATTGTTTGAATTGGAACTGTTTTTGGCATTTAAACAGTTCTACACTAAACTGAATTGATCGAAATGGAGCTGTTTTGACATTTAACTGTGTGTAAACAAAAACTATTCTTATACCAAACTGAATTGTTTGAAGTAGACCTGTTTGACTGTACTAAATAGCACGAAATAGAAATATTTTTGACAATTAAACTGTGTACTTATGCTAAACAGAATTGTTTGAAATAGAACTGGTTTTTTGTATAAAAATAGATTCGACATTATGGCATATCAACCTATAAAGGTTGATATGTCGTAAACCCAAACAAAAATAGAAGTTTGTGAGAATATTTATACTTGCGAATTAAAGATTTTTATTCCTGTACAACCAAGAGTAAGTTATATCTAAACCTTCATTACGAGCAGGAGTTTTACAGGTTGGAATACTTCTCCTAGACTGGCTGCTACACCAAGATAAAAGAGCCAGTCTGCTCTGCTATTTACCCATAGCTTAAAAGAGAATAGTTGAATGCATACCTTTCTAAGGGTTCTAGTAGTATAGAAAATGTAAATAGATTCGTCCATGATTTGAACTCGGGTCGCCGTACCCATTTCCAACGACGGTAATCGTTACACCACAAGCGCCTCAAATTTATGGCTATACTTCAAATTATCTAATCAGTTACAAACACTTAATTTTTATACTGTTACATCAACATACGACATACGGAAAACACTGGACAACGCAATTACCATGACAAGTTAATTTGGCGTCACTTGTGTGCGATATGGACTGTTGGCTCAGTTGTAGAGTTTCGGCTCAGCAATTTGTGGTCTTTGGTTCGATCACGATATATACTGCTGATGAGACCTAATAAGGTCGAAACAGATGTCCTGTGTTCCCGTATGTCGTGCATAGGTATTCGCCAGATTTTCTGGTCATGGTAATTCAATTCACAACATAATTCCTCTACCAAAAAAAGAAAAATATACATCTATATCCTTGCTCATTAAGGTCATAATAATTACGCAGATGCGTATTTCCAATTCTCTTGGGAAGACGTAGCCCTGCAGGTGACCGTGTCCTCTGTAAATAGTACACATGTAACTTGTAAGAAATAGATCTACGACCTCACAAATATTAACCATTCGCAGAATCCTTGAAGGTGTACGGGCAAAGAACCTACAAGCGACATTAATATTTGTCGACTTTACCAAGGCTTTCGACTCCATTCACAGAGGAAAGATGGAACAAATCCTACTAGCGTACGGCATACCTAAAGAAACCGTAGCGGCAATAACGATTCTCTATAGAAACACTAAAGTAAAAGTACGATCACCAGATGGAGACACAGAATACTTTGACATTGTAGCAGGAGTACTACAAGGGGACACGCTGGCCCCGTATCTCTTTATCATTTGTCTAGACTACGTACTTAGAACATCGATTGACAAAATCAAAGAGAATGGCTTCGAACTGACGAAGAAAAGAAGCAGAAGATACCCCGCAACAACAATTACCGACGCCGACTACGCCGATGACATAGCGATACTGGCAAATACACCTGACCAAGCCGAAACACTTCTGCATAGTTTGGAACGAGCAGCAGCAAGCATAGGCCTCCATGTTAATGCACACAAAACGGAATATATGTGCTATAACCAAACGGGGGACATCTCCACTCTAGAAGGAACCCCTCTTAAACTAGTAGACAAATTCACGTACCTAGGAAGCAGCGTCGAATCAACCGAAAAGGACATCGAAACGAGGTTAACGAAAGCATGGACAGCTATCAATAGGCTATCGACTATATGGAAATCAGACCTAACCGATAAAATGAAACGCAGTTTCTTCCACGCAGCGGTCACATCGATACTGCTATATGGATGCACTACATGGACGCTAACAAAACGGCTGGAGAAGAAACTAGATGGCAATTACACAAGAATGCTGCGTGCAATCCTGAACAAGTCCTGGCAGCAACACCCCACAAGACACCAACTGTACGGCCACCTGCCCCCTATCACGAAAACTATTCAAGTTAGGCGAACCAGACATGCAGGACATTGCTGGAGAAGCAGAGATGAACTCATAAGAGATGTACTCTTATGGATCCCCACACACGGCCGCGCAAAAGCAGGACGACCAGCACGAACGTACATTCAGCAGCTATGTGAGGATACAGGTTGTTGTCCTGAAGACCTACCTAGGGCGATGAACGATAGGGAGGAGTGGCGAGAGAGGGTCAGGGATATCCGTGCTGCCAGCACGATATGATGATGATGATGATGAACTTGTAAGACATATTCAGGTTAATTGGCCACGCAATTACAATTACTTGTTAATTTGGCGTCACTTGTGTCCGATATGGACTGTTGGCTCAGTTGTAGAGTTTCGGCTCTGTGGTCGCTGGTACGATCTCCAGTGGTAGAGATCACGGTATACACTGCTGATGAGACCTAATAAGGTCGAAACAGCTGTCCAGTGATTCCGTATGTCGTGCGTAGGTGTTCGCCGGATTTTCTGGTCATTGTAATTCAATTTACACGTCGATAATCTCGTTATATATATATATATATATATATATATATATATATATATATATATATACGAAAATTAGGTAAAAGACTGAATAGAACACCGATCTAAGATAAATAGATTTTATTTATTTAACTAGAGTGAAAAGTTTGCTAAAACACAGAAGTGAAAAAGTCTTTTCTTGTAGGAAAAGATATTAGTTAGAGCATAAATATTCTCCAATATCTATAAATCCAAAAAAGAAATGTTCGCTCATTCAACGTAGCAGTTTGCGTTGTCTAAATCTAGCTGACATATTCTGTGTAAGTAAAATATCTTCCTGAGAGTTTGTCACTATGTAGAAGAGAAAAAAATATATATACACAAATATGTAAGAAGATACTGCTAAAAATTTTATCAGCAGACGAAGACTGTATTGGTAGTATGAATATGCATCTAAACAAAATATTTTCATTCAATTTAGAATGATTAACCGGTATCGAAATTAAATGCAAACTTGAGGGAACAGAATGTTAGATTTTCACTGAAAAGAAATTAAGTCGAAAGTCTTGTGTAGATTTACAGAAGGAATCTATAAATCTACAGAAGATTTGTCTCTTCTATTGCTTATTCATAAGCTTGAGATTGGCTGGAAATTAGATTTAAAAGTCAGTGATTCATTTATGATTCTGATTGGTTAAAAAATATATTTTAAACAATCACGGAGGGAAAAGAATTATTAAATCCTTTTGAGTTTTCATCCTTCCATTTTTTTGCTACAAGTGATGTACTGTCGTCTGCGAAATCTCAAAGAAATTTTAAAGCGAACGCGTAAATTCTGGTTGGTTAATAAATGCAAGCATACAGATACAAAATTACACATTCTCGAAACTGTTTCTGAACAAAATTAACTCTTTTCCCTCTAAAATTATTCAAAACACATTTTTAACCAATGAGAATGATACATAAATCGTCAACTTCATCTAATTTCGAGCCTACTTCAATTTTAGAGCGATAAAATGAATACATCTTTAATAGTTTACATGAATTTATTCCGTAACCAACTCAAAAATCTTTCGGTTAATTTCTTTTGAGTGAAAATTTAACATCGTTTTCCTTTAGGAATGCATTTAATTTCGACTCCGCTTAATTATCTGAATTTGAACAAATATATTATTGATTATATGAAAAAATGTTTGTCTAACTATTCAACCTGTCTCCTGCCAAGGAAAATTTCAGCTGCAATCACATACAAATTTAATACATAAATCTATTTTCTCTCTTAAATAGTGACATACTCACACAAAGATCTTTTACACACACAAAATATATCCTTTAGATAAAGACAACACAAACGGCTACATGAACTTCTCCCCACTTAAAATATTTACACGCTATGTTATTTTTTTTCCAGCATGAAATAACTTTGTAACTTGTTTTTAACAAACCTTTCACTCAGTTTAAAGAAATTAAATTCATTGATTTGGAGATCGGTATATATATATATATATATATATATATATATATATATAGTTGCCTTGATTTCTTTTATTTTCAAATATCGAAACAGATGTTACTTTCTTCAATGTATTGTGTTTTCGTTAAAAAAAATTCTAGATTTTTCTCAAAGAATCAACAAATATATATCTCATCATATATATATATATATATATATATATATATACGAGGATCATTAAATAAGTTTCCAGACTTTTTTCGTATGGGCACTTTTATTGATAGTAAACACATGAAACTCTAGTCGCCTTCGAAGTAATCTCCTCCGGCTGCAATGCACTTGTTATACCGTTCCAACAACTTCTGGAAGACCTCATCGAAGTCCTCTTGTGTGAGCATGTCAATGACCTTCGTCACAGCCTCTTTTATCTCCTCAATTCTCTCATAACAACTTCTGAGCTTAGGGAATAAGCAAAAGTCGCACGGAGCAAGCTCTAGACTAGAGGGAGGGTGGGAATTGTCTTGATGCCCATCTTGGTCAAATAGTCTGTGACAAGGATGGAGTTGTGGACTGGTGTATTGTCCTAGTGGAAATGCCACTGACCCGATTTGAAGAGTGCTGGCTTCTTCCGACGGAATCTCTTCATGAACTCCCTTAAAACCTCGACATAGTAACCCTAACTCTAACCCTTCTGGCCAATCAACTCTGTTGTGTTGACTTCCTTACTCCTCCCACACCTCTCATCATCCCTCACAGACTCCCTGCCTTCCTTGAATCTCTTATGCCACTCAAAAACTGATGCTCAATTCATGCAAGATGCTCCACAAGCAGTCTGAAGCATTCCATATATTTCTGTGGCATTTTTTCAAGTTTAAAACAGAATTTTATAGCATATCGTTCTTCTAAAGTGTCCTCACCTCCAGATTGCATTTTTGAAATTCACCACCTGTGACAATCAGGCTTTAGTAGGGTGTATTCCAATTGCTGCTGTAGCTGTTCATTTGAACCTGAAATCATAAAAATTGGTCCGTCATCTCATAAGATGTATAGCAATAACATAGTGAATGTTCAAGGGTCTACGGCAATTTTAAATGCCTGTACAAAAAAATCCTGGAAACTTATTGAATGCACCACGTATATATATATATATATATATATATATATAATGGGGGTACGTAACCCACAGCTAAAAAAAAAAATTCCGCATCATTACGCGAATACCACTTGTAATTCTTCATAAGGTTGTATTGCCTCGAGATAATAAAAAAGTGAAACCAATTTTAGTTTTAATTTCTATGTTATATAGGCTATATATGCTCTATATCCAATGCATCTAACACGCTAATTTTTCTGTAGATACTAGAATCTTAAAACACAGTAATCGTATATAGTCTGAAGATAAATCTGATTTTAATTTTATTAGACAAAATGGTTATGATATTAACTGATTAATTCGAAAGCTATTGAATTTAATAAAATCTGCAGCCTTTCATGAAATAGAAAAAATATAAATGTAGATAAAAATACTGAATGTTAGGAGATGGATTTTCAGTCGTATTGTATGATTTTTTTTATATAACTGAATAAATAATAAGTTTCTTAATAGATAAATTGAGAAGCACGGAAAAATATTTGAATATTAAGATAATAATAAAAGAGAATTTTTTAATAAATGGGAGATTAATTAAGACTAAAAAATATAGACAATTTGTCTGGTGTAGCACCGAATAATTAATACGATTAAAACGAGATTATATTTTATTAGGTTAAAAAAAATTCAAGAATTTTTCGTTCTCTTTTTTTCTGATATATGAATTTTGAAGCATAAATCTTTAATTTAAAATTAACTTTCTTTCCCAGGAATAACTGTAACCCTCCATTAAATTTTTCGACATCTGATGAGGCAATCCGTGCTTACGGATTGTTAAATTGAATTTATAAAGGGTTAACATCTGTTGAGTTTTACATGATATTAATGATATATATAGTCATCGACAGACTGTTTTGTTGTATCACAACTATTCAGTGTAGCCAGGCACGTAGGACGCTTGAAGCTAGGATCGAAACCCGCCCAACTTTACGTTAGACTTAGTATCATACCGCTCAGCCAACAAGCTAACTAGTAACTTTCGTTTGGTTTAAATTTATACCTTAACAGATACCAGACTGCTCAATTCGTTCGTTTCGTTCTCCTCAGATATCTAATGGCAAGTGAAACGCCTTAATAACTACCAAATGTACCAATTATGGGTTATTTTTTGTGATACATTCTTTAGTAATCGCCTGATTAGTACTTGCAAATAACGAAATGTTAGGGTCACTTCTTCGCAGTGGCATGTCCCAAAAATAAGTTGATTTGGTTTCTTTGTTTAATGGCATATCAACCTTTGTAGGTTATTCAGTGCCAAAGCCATTCTCCTAGAAGAACAGTAGTGGTACTATTTAACCCATAGCTGAGAGGATAAGGGGGTTCATACCTTTCCCAAGGGTATTGGCCCGAAAGTGAACGTAATGGTGCGACTGGAGTTCGAACTCGCTTACTACGATTTCGCAGTCTATCGCTTTAACCATATCACCACGAGGACAAAAAATGGCACTTCCTGCCTCCTTGCTTAACACTCAGCATTATAAGGTGCGTATCAAGGGTAAAGTGGAGCAATCAATGGAAAGGAGTAGCACCCTCCCCCACAACTTGGTATAGTAGCTCTCGAAGAGGGAGCTTTCGGGTCACCCTCGACTATGGTCGCCAACTTTACTTTACTTACTTATTTGTTTGCACACAGGTTTCGAGTATTGCTTTTTAAGATTAGTAATCCTATTTGTCAAGTATTCCTATCTAATACAAACACTTTGCACACAGTTATAGCTTCAACTAACTAATAATAATAATCCTTAGTAAATGAATTAACAATTCTATTTGACCCATAGATGGGACTCGAACTGGTACTACCATTCCAGGTCAAGGTGGAACTGAGAGTATTGGTAATAAAGGGGTATTCCACAGTCTTTAAATTGTTGGACTGAAGCCTCCCCATCAGATGTAGTTCAGTGGCATACCAAGTCTTGTTTTCTTTCTTTTTTTTTTTTTCAACGCACTTTACTCTCAGCCATCACCTTGTAGCACCTTTAATGTGAAAAGGTTTACTACAAGAGCAATTTGAAAAATACGATGGGAACAATCATAGGGCTCGACACGACCAGCCGACTGATTGAACTTCTCTATCTGCCCGTCAAATCCTGTAAGCGCCAAATTGGAGAGTTGCAAGACACGTGACTTCTTTAACTGCCAGGTTATGGAATCTTCCGCCTAAAGTCCTCAAAATTTGCCGATTGACACTCACATTTGGATTCACGTATATATATATATATATATATATATATTGGCTCCAGAAGATGTAATTTTTGTTTCTGTATTTTCGCATTTATTCACTAATCGGTACTTACACGCTCATTTTAAGATTTCTGTGAGATTTTGGGGACGACAGTATTTGATTTGCTGCGCAAAATTTGAAGGATCAAAACCAAAAATGATTCAAGAAATATTTTCCTACCTTTGGCTATCTAAAATACATTTTAACCAATTAAAATCTCAGATAAATCATTTACCCAGTCGGCTGGGGCTATAGAATACACCGACTTCTTCTCTGCAGAAGGATAAGACCCCCCACACACACAACGAGTGTCCTGGATATGACACTAAACAATCTGATGGTGAGGTTCCAGTAATGCTGGAGATTTGGGGAATGCGGAGTACTCCTTTATTACCATCGCTCCCATGTCCACTCTGGCCCGGAGTGGTAACACCTGATAGGGTCCGATCTATGGGTCAAATAGAACTAAACTGCGTATTTATGCTAAACTGGATTGTTTGAAATGGAACTGTGTTTGACATTTAACTAACAATGTGTAAAAAAAACTATTCTTATACTAAACTGAATTGTTTGAAATAGAACTGTTTGACAAAATCGAATAGCTTGAAATAGAAATGTTTTTGACAATTAAAATGTCTACTTATGATAAACTGAGTTGTTTGAAATAGAACTGTTTCTTTGTATAACAATGGATTTGACATTAAATAACCCACAAAGGTTGATATACTATAAAACCCAAAACATAGATAAATTATCAACGTTTTTATCTAATTTTGTGCCTACCTCACGCAAATAAATAATTAATAAAATAAATAAATCTTTCGTAGATTTCTATAAATCCACTCAAAACTTTTCGATATTTTCTTTTGAGTGAAAATCTAACATTCTGTTCCCTTAAGATGCACTTAATTTCAATATTACTCACTCTTTCTAAATTGAACGAAAATACCTTGTTTACGTAGACATACTTATTTTAATATTACAATCTTTCCTCTGTTGATGAATATTTTTTACCTACATCCGCTTACATATTTGCCCAGAGATATCCTTTCTCTCCTACATAGTGACATACTCACGCAAAGATATATCAACTAGTGTTAAACAATACAAAATTTCTACACTGAATGTATAAACTTTTCGTTCTTGCAATGTAAATATTCGAGAATATTTCCGCTCTAACTAATATCTTTTCTTACAAAAAACTTTGTTACTTCTATTTTTCAAATAACTTTTCACTTTATACAAATTATACACTTTATACAAGTTATACAAATAAAAATTATATTATTTGTAGAACTATTCAAGTTAGACGAAGCAGACATGCAGGACACTGCTGGAGAAGCAGGGACGAACTCATAAGAGATGTACTCTTATGGACCCCCACACATGGCCGTGCAAAAGCAGGACAACCAGCACGAACATACATTCAGCAGCTATGTGAGGATACGGGATGTTGTCCTGAAGACCTACCTAGGGCGATGAACGATAGGGAGGAGTGGCGAGAGAGGGTCAGGGATATCCGTGCTACCAGCGCAATATGATGATGATATATAAGATTATGGATATGAAAATATCTCCATCTTGTCATTCCTGCAGTCTAAAATGACAACTGAAATAGCATAGCTACAGCTGCTCAGACAAATGACCTATTCACTATGTAACTGATATCTGCAGCAATTTAAGGTGTCTATATTTAATGGCATATCAACTCTTTGTAGGTTATTTAATGCCAAGAACAGTTGTGGTACTATTTAACCCATAGCTGGGAGGATAAGAAGGTTCATACCTTTCCCAAAGGTATTTGCCCAAAAGTGAACGTAATAGCACGACTGGAGTACGAACTCGCTTACTATGATTCCGCAGTCCATCGCTTTACACCACGAGGACACCCCTGCAGCAATTTAAAATCCGGGAGATCTTTCTTCCGGACGCAGTATATTATTCCTTTTTCCATACGTTCAGTTTCTTATTTGGATGGCTGGATTGGGTTTTATAGTATATCAACCCTTTTTGGTTGTTTAATGCCGAACCCTGTCTATACATATATATGATTTATAAACTAAATATTGCTATTTAACACTAACAAATTAATTTAAGAGCCCTCATTAGTTTGCTCACAGTTAAATGGTTATAAATACAGTTGTAAGTTAATAGTTTGTTGATAAATTGGTTTGTGGGTAAATTTAAATGAATTAAAGCTAAAGTTAACTTTTTTAAAATTTGAATATGAGCACAGGTAAAAAATCATACATAATAGTTTTAATTCTGGTCAAGTAAGAACATTATGTTTATAAGTCCCAAAAATTCACATGGCATAATGGTTATAGGCGTTGGTTCCCTAAGCTTCTAAGGAGACAATCATCTGGAGGTTGCAGGTTCAATCCTCACAACAGGCGAGCAACAATACAGGAATACTTAACACTTGTACCCGGTTATGGCAAACGGAATCAGAACAGGCGACCCCCGTGGCTTCAATAAAGGACGTAGTTCGAAGTTCCATGAAGGTTCTCGAGTTCGACAATCACCTGAAGAAGACCTGAGGGTATATCGGCCGAAACGTTGTGGAAATAACAATAAAGATGATGGCAATAGTCCGAAAACCCTTAATGATAAAGCTAATCTGTTTACAGACAGGTATTGCTCTCTTTTGCTCACAGTCAAATGGTTTCAAGTATTTGCTAATTAACACTAATAATTCTATTTGATATTAATCATTTCTTTGTGCACAATGAAATGGGTTCTCGTATTACTAACGTAAATAATTTTATTTTGCACACAGTTAAATGTTTTCAATTATTGCTATGTAAAACTAATAATTCCATTTCGACTCACAGTTAAAAAGTTTCAAGTATTGCTATTCAACACTAATGATTCTATTCAACATTCTATTCAATAGTTTAGAGTCATATCTAGGACACTCGTAGCTGTGTGGTACCTCATTGCAGAGATGCAGTCGGTGTATTCTACAGCCTTCTCAATTTCTAAATGCTGTGTAATAAAAGTTGCTATGGTAACACGAGTCATGTTCACTTGGAGTAGCATTGACTAGTACTGTTTTTACCATATCAATAAAATTTCTCATAACTCTACTGTGAAATCAAGTCACGGCACCTTCATATATATATATATATATGTATATATATATATATATATATATATATATATATATATATATAAAGTTACATTTGTTTTATATGTAAGTAGATATTGTTTACATATGTATATTAATACACTTGTTTCTTTGCGCAATAGTGTTCGCTTTTAGCATTGATATTTCGGGGTGAATCCTATACTTTTTTTGTCTGGTATTGATTTTTACTGTCAGTGTAACTGTTTTATTCTGATGATGTTTGTGTTCATTCTTACACATATTTTGTTTCTCATACGCTAACAGATATTTTTTAAAAATACTACGTCCATCACTTTGGGGCGTGTGCTGGCAAAAGTAAATGAAACGATTCTTGGTGTAAGGGGTGATTTGTACCAATTACAATCGTTAAAAAAAGGCATGAAGTTGTCAATTATAACAAGAGGAAACTTTATTACTACTAAAATTATTCGGATAGGATTAGTGTATAGTATCTGTTCATCTCTCTCAGTTGTGCTTATATCATCGAACAGAGATGGCAAGAACGATGGATTTCGAACACAGAGACTCACCTCTCCATTGCACAAAATAGGAACGCGAGGAGTAGTATGACGTCTTTTGCCTTGCACGTGTGTTAGTGTGCCGATTTACCAACTGAATTTTTTCATATTTTGAGATTTAACGATGTAAACATTTTTGTTTTAGTTTTAAATGTAATCTCTAACATAGCAAATAATATTATGAAATCATTTTTCATCTCAAACTTTAAGAAGTATCTATTAACCTAATTTGTAATATTTGAAGTTAATAGCAATGTAATACGTTAAATAGTACCAATATTATTATTCTAAAAAGATGGCTTTGAAATTAAATAACCACAGAAGGTATATACGCCATTAAATAAAGAAACCAAATAATACGAAAGTATCATATTAATAAATAAACCCACCGTTAACAACTCAGTAAGAACAAATTTATAGTTGCAAGTTTTATTTATCAAACTCCCCATCCTCAAACAAGTAAGAACAAAAATAGTTCAATTCAGCACGCATTCTCATTTTAGGGATTTCTCAGGCATAAAAAATAAGGGACGGTCCTACAAAAGCAGATGACGAATTTAAACTTTGTAAAAGTAAATTGATTGCTGTAATTGATACATAAATAGCATCAACATTTTTTTAAATAGATGAATTATATTTTGAATTCACATTATAATCCCTTCACTTAAAAAAGAAAAAAGAAAATGTAGATTTATATCCTTATCCTTAAGGTCATAATAATTATGCGGATGCGTACTTCCAGTCCTCCTGGGAAGACGTGGCCCTGCAGGTGACTGTGTCCTCTATAAATAGTACACATGTAACTTGCAAGACACATTCAGCTTAATTGGCCACGCAATTACCATGACTAGTTAATTTGGCGTCACTTGTATGCGATATGGACTGTTGGCTCAGTTGTAGTGTTTCGGCTCTGCAATCTGTGGTCGCTGGTTCGCTCAGCAGTAGTAAAGATCACGGTATACACTGCTGATGAGACCTAATAAGGTCGAAACAACTGTCCAGTTTTTCCATATGTCGTGCGTAAGTGTTCACCGGATTTTCTGATCATGGTAATTCAATTCACTGCATAAATAGCATTTGTTCCCTCGTCTTATTTTGTCTATCATTAATAATTACTAATAATATTGATCATTTTTTTTATTATGTCAACATATCATGTCAATATATTATTTTATCAACATATTATCACATAAATATACTGTAATATTACGGACGGGCGTTGTCGTTGAGAACGCACGAGCCCATCGGCTATCATCAATCATTGAAAAATGTCACGAACCTAGCGCGTGCGGGCAAAATGACCTGTAGAGTTCAGGCGTGATTTTAATGTAATTACGCATGCACTTTCACCTGCTTCACAATTATTTTCACTGGTGTCACCGAGCCTTCTGGAACCTTCGAATTGATCCATCAAATGTCTATATAAGAAATCAAGTAACGAGATTTTGGGGAGTTCAAGGCAGGTTTCTAAACAGGTTCGTCAGAGGTCCCGGACTCCCTGATCCGTGCATACCCAGCCTGCCACGATACGACTGACAGGAACGTATCAACAAGCCAGCTACAACGACACCCCGTCGTCGTCAAGAAGAGGAGGGAGAAAGAATGCGATGAAACAAACTTTTCTAACTACAACCCGCTGTAGTCCATATGAATAAAAGCAACTACTATTTTCTTCCTTAAAATTTCGAGTTTGAGTGTTTCTGCGAACTCCTTTCTTACAACGTATTTTGGTCCTCTGTTACAATACAAGCAACGGCATGAAGTGCTATTGACAAGTTATCGATCATATGAAGTCTAATTTCTAAGATAAAATAAAACGGGTTTTTTCCATGCCGTGGCTGTGTCAGTACAACTGTATGGATGCACCACCTAGACTCTAATGAAATGCATGGAGAAAAAGCTTGGTTAGGACTACACAAGAATGCTACCGGCTGCTCTGAATAATTCCTGGAAGCAGCACCCCAAAAGACAGCAGTTGTACGGCCATTTACCTCTAATCTCACTAAGCATCCAAATTAAACAAACAATAAATACTTGATAATACTAGTGAAGTAAGGACAACCTCATAAGCGATGTTCTTCTATGAACTCCCACGCATGGACACATCGAGTGTTAGCCGACCAGAAATCACTTACATACATCTGCTATGTGCGGACACTGGATGCAGCATAAAGGACTTGTATTGGGTCATGGACGATAGAGAAGGAAATCGAGAGAGAATTAGGGAACTCTGAGTTATAAGACTTGATGATTATTATCATTGTTGTTACTGTTATTATTATCCCTCCTCTTCTGAATTCTTGTTTCTTTTTATCCCAACTTGTCACTTCTATGAAAACAAGAAAAACACGCATCGGAAAGAAAAAGAATAAATACCGGTTGATCATACTAACTCAACCACGAGAGCTTGTACTTTATCTTAAATGTTAAATAAACATCTAAACAGCCACTTTATACTCTCATCACCGATTGAAGTGCACCAAATTTATTTTTATCATTTTACATTCTTCATTTTCAATGTAGTTCTATTAATCCTTATCCATATTTACCCAACACCTCTGCTCCGGCAGGGTATGACACAAGGTCAATTTTTAAGCGGCGTTTAACAGGTTTGAATTCAGAGTTTTCCTCCTCCTAGACTAGTTGCCTCACCAAGGCTGAAGAAAGCAGTCTGCCCTACTATTTACCCGTAGATGGAGGGAGGATAATTGGACTCATACCTTTCCCAATTTGTGAAATGCAATCAGCCTCGTCCAGGATTTGAACTCGTATCGCCGTGTCCATTTCCTACAACGATAACCATTACGCCACGGACACCTCCATAGTTATATTAATCCTTATTACGATAAAAAGCGACAAGAATTTCGAAGTGTAAATTACGTTTAAATACAAAATATGAGGCTGGACATTCACGCATCTTTATGGCAAATTTAAAAATTGAACTCGCGAAAGATATCAAACAAAATTTGATAAAATTCCGAAATGTAATCAAGAGGTAAAGAATTTTTTAAAAGATTTCTATTCTTTTAAGTCGAAGCAAAATCTTTGCTGAAATGGATATCGATGTTCCATCACAACTGAAATTCGATTAATACAACCATAATCTTTATGAATAGGTAATGACTTGATATCCAACTAAATAAGATGTTCTTTGACATAGAACTGAATAGGGCGTGACTTGACATCGAATTGAAAGGATGCCAAAGAATGGCATTAAAGCAACTATTTATAAAATAAATTAAAGTTTACAACAAATTTTGCAAATATGTAATGGAGTACGCTTCAGCAGACTCTTATATAATCTTTTAACTTGCTCTGTTAATCACCAAGAATTGCAAAAAGCAAAATCAGCAGAAAAAATTAACAAGTAAACACAGGTTTATGAAAATCAAGTTTTATCAAAAGTAGAGATTTCAAAGTGGTACAAGGTATTTTTGGATGGCTACGAGAGAGGGGAAAATTTTACTCTGTTCAAGAACTGAAGGAAATGAAAATAATAATGAGTATATTTTCATCCAATCTGTTTGACAGTAATTGGAAATGAAGTAAAATTGATTTACTAGACATTTTAGCGAGGATCTGCGTATGCAAGCGCTTGTAACAGTTATTGCCGAAGGAAATACACTGGATAAGCCAAGTCCAAACCCTGGATGGGGTTGTTCGCGTTTCCTCTTGACGCCAACGACCTTGAGAAAGGCATGAATCTATCTCTTCTCTTCAAACTATTGGTTATCAATCAGACTAATTGTGCTCTTTTGCCTTGGCGCAGCAACAAATATAAGATAAGAAAACAATCTGAAAACACCCCAACTGTACAACACTCAAAAGTTAACTTAGTTTCACATACTGACTGTGTGGAAGGAGACGTGTAAATCCATAGGACGTGTACATGCTGAAAATCTGCACAGAATGGATGAAAACATAATTCTCTGTTAGAGTTTGACGACAAAACTGAATATTCCTGTGGTTAGACCTCCCCATTACAAATCTGACCACTTCCTGTTCCTCAAGATCAAAATCGAGTTCCGTGGGTGCCGTTGAGGAACCAACTGAAGACAGTGTCAGTCCAAGACTTCCAGCTTTGTCTCCGGGAGAGGATATAGTTTTCGTCGGTTTGTGGCTTCCGAGGAGAACTATTTGAAAGGAAAAATGATTTGTAATTAAATTGACAATGAAATTTTTTTTAAAATTAAAGAAGAAAATACACGATCAGTTTTATTACATCACGTTTAGAAGTGTAAAGTTGGTTTATTGAAAGTGTGTTGTAAGATCAATTCTATATCAAAAGTTTATGTAGATGTGAAGGAAACTTTTAACAAGATAACTCTGGCTTATCGAGATCACGTTTAATCTAGACAGATCTCGTTAGAAAATAATTTTAAAAAAGCGTGGCATAAAATTAGCTGGTCTAATTTAAAAGTGGTGATGTGTTTTTCTCTTTTAAGAAATGCGTAAATCATTCTGATGTATGTGACATATATGTAACATATTAATTAAATTATGCATAGTGTAAAATAACAGTAAAGAAATTTAAAAGTAAAACTTATTAACTTCTCGAATCAATTTTTAAAAAAAATATTACAATAATTAAGTGAAGAAATGCAAGCTAGATTTTTTTCTATAAAGTACAAAGATGTAATTTTAAAAAATATATGTCACTATTAAGAAAACGTCTCTGTTTGTATCCGTGGGAGAAGAAAATCAATCAAAAGATTATGTACTTAAGGCAATATTACCAGAAAAAAAAAGCTAGGAAGTCTTTAATGTGAGTGTTGTAAATTTTTCCTTTTTTAATTTATTTGCTAACATTCCATTAATGTACAATGGTGATCACGTGAGTTCGTTGGCCAATCAATGCCTGGCTTCCATTAGCGAATAAAATGTACGACTGCTGGTAGTGATTGTTCATAGTGAGCAAGCGCCAAGGGTGTCTCAAGTTATTCAATTTTAGAAAACATTAGGTCTCTGTAGGAAGTCTCTCTTCGGAGCGAGTAACGTTAAGTGATATTAAAAGAAAAGAAGCTACCGTTCCTATCATTGACTTTTAAGAATGAGAATTCACTCATGCGTTTGAACTGTTAATCTTTTAAAATATAGTTCAGACTTGAATTTTTCGCTTTGCTCCTTTCGTATAGAGTGTAAATTAACAATTGTAAGTTTTATTCCTCAAACTCCCTCCTCCACTCAACACAGGTAAGTGGAGGCAAAAATAGCTCAACTCTGCATTAATTCCCAATTTAGATGGATTGATTGATTTTAACGGTCTATCAACTCGTCTAGGGTTATTTTATGCCTAGAGGTTAGGGAATCACGTTCGCTGCATGTTCGTATTTACATTTTTGTGTAGTTTTTTCGTAAGGTTCTTTTGTTTTGTTTTTCGAGGGTTTTTTGTCTGTTTTTGTCTATTTTTCTGTATTTTTTGCTTTGTTTTGTTTTGTTTTTTAGTTTTGTTTTGTTTTTGTTCTTTGCACTCGGTCCTATCGCATACGAATAATTTGCAAACAAATCTATTTGTCCTATATAACTACTTCGGGTCAGAGTGGACATGGGAGTAATGGCAATGAAGGAACAATCTAGATTCCTCAGATTTCCAGAACTGGAATCTTACTCTCAGACTCAGTCTAGTGTCATACCAAGGACACTCTTTTCTGTGGAGTCTTACTCTTCAAGCCCCACCGACAGGGCAATTCATCTTTTTAGGCGCCTCAGACATCAAAAATTAACGATGATCTGGCCAACTTTTAGTGAAGTTGGAAGGTACTGCTTGTTGGAACGATCCCCTGAAGCTGATACCGGCAAGAATGAATTAAGTAAGAATAAATTCATAGTCGAAACTAGTAAAGAAATGTAAAGTGATCAATGTGTTTTATTTAAGTTAGATGGATGCCTGTTAATAATAATTATTAATAATATGGACTATTATTATCCTTCTTCTAATTGCTTTTGTTGTGTTGCGGCGGTCGCAACAACAGTTTACTTTAGACAAAGACAAAATGAAGAAATGACGACGAGTTTAGATGAAGAAGAAGGGAAAAATCAGACAGGTGGTCGCAGAAACAATACCACTCACGTTATTATTTATGTTGCAATATCACTCAGGGCTAGTCTCAAAAACAGAGAGACATGAAGAGGTATTTTTGAGTCGATCATAGAATTGCTGAACAGAAGCCTTATATAACAAGGCACTTTATTTTAATTACATGAGATGAGGCAGAACAAAGAGTTATATTGTAATAGTATTTATAAGATGGATTTTGGAAGAATACAAATTATTGCGTGTACGCAATAATTCCCCTTATGAAAGAATAAGTTTTATGTTTTTCGTTATAGATATAAAAAAAAAGTTGTTTCAAAGTGACAAACATCTCTAGACACATTTTTTTGTTTATGAATGGATATATAGAATTCAAAGTGCAAATATTTTATTGTTTGTACAACTGGGGTCGCTGGGATAACCGCCAGCTGGCTAAAAAAAAGTTTATTTGAAGTTTTTGGACACACAAGGTGAACTGGAAAATATTTCAACTCGTAAATTATTGATTGAAATTTAGGAAATAACTTTCTGACCCGGACAAAGAATAATGGCGGATCAGGATTTATGAGGAAATGGCCTTTTCACCCAGTCTGTCTCGTGATAAGTGAACCAGACTGAAATGAAATAGAAATTATTTCGACACAAATTTTGTGATGGGCATTTAGGAAATGGACTTCTGACCCCGGCTGGGATTTGAGTAAGACGTAGTGTCAAATCAGATGGTGTTGGCGGGATTTAGCATATATACTCGCTTGATTTAGTTCTCGAGGGAGTCGAAGAGAAATCGCAGAAGAGAAGCGTTGTTAGAATTGTTTGTTGCGATTGCCGAAGTCATAATTTGATTCCAATCCACTGCCTCTTGTCATTTAAACTTGGTGTGCATATTTTCCTTGACAATTAAAAGTTCATCCTTGGTGTTCTCCATTTTTCCAACAAGTAAAACTCTTGTCTTCAGCTTCGATCGAGGCTTTCAAAATACGATGGTTCGACACCAATCAAAGAAATGTTCTGTTCTCTTCTTCAACGAGCACACCCCAAATACCAAATTCCACTGAACCAAGAGACTAGGCATTGATTTCATTTATCAAGTTTGTGCTTATGATCTATAAGAATAGAAAGACGACTTTAACTTAAGAAATGAAGGACACATTAGAGCTGAGCTCTCTGAAAGACAAAAAATGAGACCATCCAAGAGCTATTGGAGCAATTGTTTATATTTTTGCTATGACTGTTATTGGTAAGAGCCTACCTACAATGAGAGAAGGTGCGATTTTGCTCAAGTTAAGATGTTCTTTGTCTTCTGTCAGTTGTCAACTGACTCTTTCAAAAATCCTCGCGTGTGACCGTTTCTTGTAACCACCAAGTGTTCTCGTGGTTGACCCCTGGTTGTTTGTCACACAGTCGGGCACCAAATTCAGTGGTGGTGGGAGGCAACTACCACATTATACTTTTTATTCTCATTAGGATCGTCATTTATACGACAGCACGTCGGGAACAAGAATAAAGAGTGCCGGATGGTTTTAACAAATCAGCTACGAGAGTATGTAAGGTGAGTCAGATGTCAAAAAAACGTCTATACAAACACTCAATACACCTGTCACCGAGTGGTTGGCACCATATTTGCTTTTATTATTTCACACATAAGAAGTTTAAAGAGCACGGTTTTCTTTATTTTTGAAGTAACTCGACAGGATTTGAACTCGTGCGCTAAGACCATAACCATTACACCACGGGCACCTCTTTAAAGCTATAATTGATAATAATAAATAATTGTTATTTACTTGAACGATAGAATTACTTGAAGTATTTGAAATCACATTGTGGTGTGTAAATAAATTATAATTCTTTGATAGAAATGGTTACTTAAAGCCGTATAACTGGGTATAAACTGTTTATTTTAGGAATCGTTACTTGAAGTTATAATTGGTTGTAATATATTATTTCTATTATTTATTTGAATTCATATTAATGTCTAAGATATTTGAAACCATATTAACGTGCGCAAACAAATGATTATTCTTGTAACAGTATGATGGGAACTACTTTCCTACGCATACTGATGTGTGTAAATCCCTTAGCGCAGTGATAACATGAAACACTTCATTTCGAGACATGGCGTGATATAAAAAGCATCAGATTACTCACCAACAGTAAACTGGTGCTAATAAATGTATGATAATGGGAAGTGCCAGTGGTGTAGTGGTTATCGTCGTAGGAAATGGACACGGCGACTCGAATTCAAATTTTGGACGAGACTGATTGCATTTCACATAGCACTAATACCCTTGGGAAAGGTATGAGTCCAATTATTCTCCCTCCAGCTATGGGTAAATAGTAGGGCAGACGAGGTTCTTCAGCCTTGGTTAGGCAACTAGTCTAGAAGGAAAACTCTGAATTCAAACCTGTTAAACTACGCTTAAAAATTGACCTTGTGTCATATCCTGCCCGAGCGGAGGGGTTGGGTAAATATGATAAATGTATGATAAGAAATATCACCTTCCACTTAAATAATGTTAAACAACAAAAACCACTACAACAACTTAATTCTATAATTCCTAAACCAGTTATTGAGTTGAATTATTATGACTTAGAATATTCGGGAAATTAACCTCATAACAACATTTCGGTCGGTATGTTCTTCGGCTTTCTTCAGGTGTTTCATGTCAAATCTCGAAATGAACTCTTTATTTGAACCACAGGAGTATACTGTTCCAATTCTGTTTATCATGACAGAGTACAAGTGTTAAGTTATAGTAAGAATTCCTTGTTAGTCTTACCTATAGTTGGAATTGAACCTTAAACCTCCAGATGATTTCTCTTACCAAACGCCTTATCGACTGCACCATGTTGGCGTTGTCGGATTCCAAGAAAATTGACAATATGAAGAAACAAGAAAAAGTAACTCCGTATGAACTCAGTGAAAGTCATAGAGCTCGACAATTTAAAGTATGATCGATGCTATTTTAGAGGAACTCGAAAGATCTATTTCTTGATTGAATTGGAATTTGAGACAAAAAATGGATCCTTTATGACAATCATAAACATTCAACTCAATTATTTATCTAACTCAATAACTATAAAGGTGAGGTCAATTGTTCGAATATTCTAAATAATAATTATTATCAAGCTTCATCAAAGAATTTTAGACAAATAAATGATTTGAATCTTTATGATTGTCATAAAGGATACATTTTTTGTCCCAAATCCCAATTCGATCAAGAAATGGATCATTCGAGTTCCTCTAAAATATCATCGAACATACTTTAAATTGTCGAGCTCTTTGACTTTCACTGAGTTCATACGGAGTTACTTTTTCTTGTTTCTTCATATTGTCAATTTTCTTGGGATCATCCAATATTGTTGAAATGATGACACCCATTGCCCGAGACATATCAATAATACTTTGACGTTGTTTTTTGTTCAACGTTCAACAATTGACTTCAAACGTAAGCCGTCAATTGCGAATGGACATTCTTTACCCTCTTGATCTACAAGATTCGTATCAACATCACGGGAATTCTCAAGCCAGCGCCGTACTGTCCGAGTACAAGAGGAGCTTTCACCTTATGCCCAGTTGATATTGGCAGCTGTTTGAGAGGTAACAGAGAGAGAGAGAGATCCCCAGGTGGATTTATTAATTAACTAAGGGATTGGAAGGAATTTACTAATTAAATGGATTGAAGGATAATTCCATGAATAAGTGTTTTTTTTATACAGAGAAAAGAAAAAGGAATTTCCTTTTTTTTCCTTTTGGAATAACGTTCCTGGGGTTGAATTTGTTAGTTATGTGAGGTGATGGGTCGGGGTAGTTGATGGATGTGATCGTTAATTAAATCCTATGATAAATGGTGATTGAGATTTTGGGTGGTCTGAGGACGAAATCCAGACCCAAGGTCCGAGACAAGATAAGTAGGTTTTGCCTGGCTCAAGGGGTTACCGGCTGCGGAAAACTCAGTAGGGAACTCAAATTCATTTTTAGTACCACTTGAAAAGCAGTCACCTGCAGAGTTTCAAAGATTATATGAAAATGTATGGTGGTCCAAGTGATTTACATATAATTCATTGGCAGGGCCAAAAGTTGTCGATACTCCGCCTTACTCCATATAAGCTTCGGCAGAAGAGACCAAAAAGAGTTCAGTCCGAAGCAGCGGAGGAAGAGAGACCGATATTTTTTCGGCGGTCTGAGACAGACATTTTTCGGCAGAGTCCAGAGGGAAGGCAGACATTTGAGCGGTCAGACAGAGACTCCGAACGCTGCGAAAACGACTTGTTGAATCTTGCGGGTCCGATCAGAACCAAGAGATGGAAATAGAATCTTTGCGAATCCAGATAATTTTGTCAACAAAGACGAGAAAACAAATCTCTAAGTCAACATGTCTGTAACAAGGATCCGTAGTTGTCTCCCTTATACTGTCTGGATAAATCAGATTCATTCTGCCTTTTTCCCTCTCTGTCACTTCCGACCGAATGAGTGAATCTCGTGTAACCTTTTTGTACTCTACGCATTTGTGTCGAGATAAAGACAATAGCATTAAAAAGGTTTTATTAACAAGAATCGAAAGTGTTGCTTGTCTCTTTTTGTGTTCTTGCGGTTGCAACAAGAACTATTTTCTTCATAAATAGCAATTCCTTTCGGAGTGGAACCCAGCCATTAAACTCCCACAGTTGGACAGTTCTGTGGGGACCAGAACACCGCTGTTCGGGTCAAGAATTCACAACGTGGCGAATATTGGTGGTTCCTTCAGCTCAAAGAAGGGAGCCTGTGTGATTTTATTTCGGCAAAAGCCGCCAGAGTAGACGAGATACAGCGGCCGGCGGCTGAGTTCTACGTCAAATTATGACCAAGCTTGAACTCATACAAAAAAATTAATGCATCATTTCTTTTTTAATGTACATGATTAGGAGCATATACAAAATAGAATTTTATAAGGGATAAAAATACAGAGGAAACTAAAATCATTAGAAATGTAAATTTTTTATACAACTAGAATTAAAATGATCAGTTATAACAGAATTCAAACAGTTTATACAAAAATCGGACAGTATTTTCCAAGCCACCAAAAACTATTGAAGTATAATAATTTTTATTTGCATTCTTAAGTTATTTATGTAATGTCGTCTTTCAAAATCTATGATAATAAGAAATGACATCAACTGAAATAGAATAAAAAGATAATAAAATGTTTATTAGAGGCAAAACATTTCGGAAGATGTTCGGTAAAAGCTTTCGCTAAATTCCCTCCTTTTTCGTCGGCCCGAAAAATCATTTTATTGCGAAAAGAGATAACTGAAAATTGAATCTGAGAACAGATTTTCAATGATGAATGTCTAACTAGTTTCAAGATTTCCTTACAATAAATTCAGAGTTCCCCTAAAGTGCTTTATGATACAACTAAAATGAATAATGCGTTAATCTTAATAAATAAATATATTTTAAATGGACTGAATAATTTTTTCAGTAGTTTAGTAATGTATCCCGTATTTTTTAGAAATACATAATGAGATTGGTTCCATTTTTATATTCAAGTCATTTTGTTATATAATAGCCGAGGGATTTCGGTTCATACCTTTGAGTTTAGTTAGGCTGAGAACCTTTCGGCTCAGCACATGGGTTAGTTAGGTGCAACATTGAGGCAGGTGTTAATGCGGGCGCGTGCGGGCCGCACGAGTTGGGGGCCAAATGAATAAGACAAGCATAGAAGATTGTGTCTCTCCTCCTTACGTCGAAACCTTTAACTCAAAGTTAATAAAAAGGTGTCGTACCTGAACAAGAAGTCGTTACGTGTTTTCGAATTTCGAAATTCCTATGTTCTTTATATGTTCTATCGTTATGAACATTATATGTCCATTTTGCACATGGCCATATTCGTGTATGTGGCTATGTAACAATTTGATAAAGGAAAAATATTCTCTAAAAATTCCACTGCAAATAAAATATAAAATTAAATATTACTATCAGTGAAAACAATATAGAAAATGATTATTATAAAATATTATTTAAAAAGTATAAAACAAAAATTTGTATTAAGATAATTGTATGTGCTTTTTTGTTTGTATCAACAATCATTTGTATTCTTAGTGACCACCAAAGAATTTAAAGACAAAACTAAGGCAGCTGTCGTATCTATACTGCTGTATGGATGCACTACATGGACGCTAACAAAACGGCTGGAGAAGAAGCTAGACGGCAATTATACAAGCAATCTTGAACAAGTCATGGCGGCAACACCCCACAAGACACCAACTATACGGCCACTTGCTTCCTATCATGAAAACTACCTAAGTTAGACGAACCAGACATGCAAGACACTGCTGGAGAAGCAGGGACGAGCTCATAAGTGATGTACTCCTATGGACCCCCACATATGGCCGGGCAAAAGCAAGACGACCAGCACGAACATACATTCAGCAGCTACGTGAGGATACGGAATGTAGCCATGAAGACCTGCCAGAGGCGATGAACGATAGGGAGAAGTGGCGAGAGAGGGTCAGGGATATCCGTGCTAGTGGCACGACATGATGATGATGATTTATTTATTGTACTATTCTATTTGAAAATATATAACAGGAAGATTTTAATCAAAGATTTATCAATAGATCCACAGCTGGATTAATTTTCAATGCTGAATAAATACAAAGAAAAAACAATATATTTGTTGTGTAAAATAAATGATTTTTTTTCATTATTATACTTTGGACCCATCACGGTACCAAAATAAATACAAATGGTATTCTTAACTAAAAAGACTTGGTTGGTTGGTTGGTTGGTTGGTTGGTTGGTTTACTGCATGTCAACCCTTGTTGGGTTATCTAATGCTTAAGTCGGTAATTTTATGTGCATTTATTTGTATGGTTTCAAGTAACTAACAACATTAATCATTCGTAAACGATTATAGCTTCAAGTAACTATTCTTGACATATAATTTACACACAATTATGTGATTTCAAGTATTCTTATCTATTATTAATAATTTCTAAACATATCTATTTAATTCAGATATTGCCACTTTGGATTAGGACATGGATGAAATTGCAATGAACTGAGAGCACTAAATTACCGGGATCTTCAGAACCAGAGCTGCACCAACAGATGTTATTTACTGTTATACCCACGATACGTCAATTGTAATAAATTTTTGTTGTTCAGTGTAATTCATTGTTTAAATCGGTCAGCACATGTATAGTAGAAAGGTTAAATGATGATGGCTAATCTCAAAATGAAGTTATCTTTTGCTGTCTTAATCTTCTTGTGTATTTAATTTTGTTTCTCAGGAAATGGCTTCATTCAAGCTTGGCAGAATTAATCATTTTACTTTGTCCAGAAATTTGTTTCTTTTCTATGCTATTTTTGATCCGAACTATTTACGTATGCCTCTAAATGTAGACTAAATGGAAGATCAACACAGAAATATCCAGAAAGCTATCGTTTCTGCAGCTTAACTCATCCTCGTAACATACAGACACACCCCAAAAGCTATTACACTGTAGTTCATATGCAATGTAATTAAGGATAATAATTGATAATATTAGGTAATTATTTTATTTGTATTAATATATTGTCAGTTCGCTAAAAAAATATCGAAAGGAAGTGTAAGTCGAGATGGTCATATGCGTGCACGTGTCAAGAGAACAAGTTGATAGGTTGTTTTGAAAATCTCCTGGAATGATTGAGATTTCTTTTGAAATTAGGGTTGAAGGCCAAGTATTAAAAAGTAAATATTCTGTCACCTGACACAGAATAAGATTAATTTGAATCAAATAAAGTTAATGACACGTATACTTATATTATTAGAGGATAAGGTAATTAGTATATCATATAAACAAGAGATTTTGGGAAATAAAGTCAGTGGGGCAGTTGAGTTCAGAGTTGAGGATCAGTTGGGTTCAGAACCTACAGGGGCAAGCAGACGAGTGGAGTGAAGGAATCGAAGTCGAGTATTTCTGTTCGTCTACCACCCTGAATCTCATAGCATTTCTATGTAACAACAGTATATCTTCCATTCTGTCTTCCTCTCTCCTTTCGTTTCTGACTACTAGAAAAACAGTTATAAACTCTTCGTTTTAGAAGCAACGGGTCCTTCATACCTTTTCCAAAGGTATTAGTCCGAAAGTGAACGTAATAGTGCAACTGAACTTCGATGTCGCATTCCAGCACGTTATCCACTGTGCCTCAGGGACACCTCCTAAACTATCTTCAGCTTTAAATGCCACCCAATGAAGTTTTGCAGTTACGTCAATAAGTTTACCTTAATAAATTTTGCGTAAAAGTTCATTTTCTTCAAATCCAAATATGCTTTGATTTTACGATTTCTTGTGACATTTTATGAAATCAAAACGGATTGTATTAAAAGTGATTGTTGGATAGCGACAAGAAGGTTCTTTTGATATGCCGCATAAGTTGCGTACTTGGCGTGACAGGACTTACGCCTGTTTCCTAGGATAAACAGAACGATGTTCCATCGGAAATGCCGTATGGATTGCGTGGGTGGCATAGCCGGATGTCCTCTTAATTTCTAAAGTAAACAGGACACAGGTGTTCCCCAGCAGAAGTGCCACATGGGTGGCATGCTAGACAAGAGGTGTGTCCATGCGCAGTGCGTGATCAGAAGGTGTGGCCACGGGAATTGCGTAGGAGCTCTGAAAATTATATAAAGAATTTCGACCCCCTAACCACCCCCACCTCAGAACGAAACAGAAAGGCAAAGAAGTTTCACAGAAAACCACACTATTGCCCGTGTGTATACCCCTCTGACTCGATCTTACTCTATCCGTACGTACATTTCGGCCTTTAAAGAAAAGCATTAATTACTAAACTCTACTAGATATTAAATTAAATAACCAAAAAAATGGATTTGTAGCAACTGTAAAATAAGTAAACCCCTTCTGCCTCCCATCACGAAAACTATCTAAGTTAGACGAGCCAGACATGCAGGACACTGCTGGAGAAGCAGGGACGAGCTCATAAGTGATGTACTCCTATGGACCCCCACATATGGCCGGGCAAATGTAGGACGACCAGCTCGAACATACATACAGCAGCTATGTGAAGATACGGGATGTAGCCCTGAAGACCTGCCAGAGGCGAAGAACGATAGGGAGAAGTGGCGAGAGAGTATCAGGGATATCCATGCCAGCGGCACGACATGATGATGATGAAATATTTAAACAATTTTATTTTTGGTTTACAGATTTTCAATGCTGTAGAGTTTGGTAATAAATGATACCTAATAATATTTATTTTGATTGTAACATGTTATATTAGAAATAATAAACTGCTATGATAAAACATTATTAGGGTGTAGTTATTTATGGGAGAGAGTGAAGAGGTTATGTTTCTGTAATAAAACTCAAATTTCTATTGTCGTGTCGGCGGGTTCTGTTGAATACACCCACTGTACCTCCGCAGAGGGGTAAAACCCCCATCAACGAGTGTCCTGATATGACGCTAAACAATTTGATAGCGAGGTTCCAGTAATACAGGAGTTTTGGAGAATGCGGAGTACCCCTTCATTACCATCACTTCCAGCTCCACTCTGGCCCGGAGTAGTAGCACCTGATAGGCTCCTATCAATAGTTTAAATAGAAGTAAACTGCGTAATGCTAAACTGAATTGCTTGAAATAGAACTTTTTTTGATATTCAAACTGCTTAATTACGCAAAAGGGAACTGCTTGAAATAGAACTGTTTTGACATGTAAATTGCGCACTTATACTAAATTGAATTGTTTGAAATACAATTGTTTTGACATTTAACTGTGTGTAAATAAAATCTATACTTATACTAAACCGAATTGTTTAAATTAGAACCGTTTGACTAAACTGAATAGCTTGTAATGGAAATGTTTTTGACAATTGTGTATTTATGCAAAACTGAATTGTTTGAAATAGAACTGTTTATTTGCTTTAAAATGGATTTGGCATTAAATAATCCACAAATGTTGATATGCCATAAAACCCAATCAACCAACCAACCTATCAAATTTCTATCAGTTTGTTCGAACATTGATTTATATTTTTTAGATTGTTTTAATGCTGAAGAGTTTGATAATAGACAATACTAAATGATATCCATTTTAACTGTATCATGTATTAATGATATCAATATTACTTGTAAATAATGTACAATCATATGTTAAGTTATTGCTTGTGTACAGTAACAACCATTTGACTATTAAGCTGTTTCAAAATCTGTGGTGATCGAGCGAGAACCGATGCTTTCAGTGTGACTTGATCGTAAGACAATATCTTTTTCAAGTACATATATAAATTTTGTTTATGTGAATGCATATGTGTGCATGCATTTTCAAAAGATCTCAAAAATTTTAAGAGAGATGCGGTTATACGCTTGTAGGAAGACAGTAATAATTGGCTCTCCTCGTATTGGGGATTTATAGCTTCTCACGTCATGTGTCCGTTGATCACGTGAGAATTTAAACCTCTAATTCTTTCTCTTTTTGCCCTCGTTCTTTGAACGGAGAAAACGGGTCTTTTTCAGTCCGCACCCGTTGGGCGAAAAATGGACATGATTTTTTTTTTTTCTTGTTGAACAAAGTGGAGACATCATTTCCAATTCCAGCCAGGCACTCTGTTTAATTTAGCCGTGAAAACCAGAAGACAAGTATATTTACATTACCCTTATTTACACCTTCTGTCTTGCATGTTTGTTACTGGAACAGTATGTGTGATTTATTGTTTCTTTTGTTGTTGCAACATATCTTTATATGTGCCTATTAAATGTTTTAATCGTTTATATGAGTTGATCTCGTCTTTCTTTTCCGTTTACTCAGTATTAGAGTATCAATCGATATATCAATGCTGTTATTGGAAATTCAATATATTAATGCTATTATTGGATATTCGATATATCAATGCTATTATTGGCTATTCGATATATCAATGCTATTATTTGATATTCGATATATTAATGCTATAAGTGGAACTTGGTGAGTAGGAAACGACAGAACATCCTTCTTAGCACCCAAATGAGAGGTCAACAGTAATCGGTCCATTAATCACACCAATATCCGGATGTGTTTGATTGGAAAAAAATTAACTATTTGAAAAAAATGTTTGAAGTGAACTTATAAGAGACATTATCATCATCATCATCATCATGTCGTGCCGCCAGCACGGATATCCCTGACCCTCTCTCGCCACTTCTCCCTATCATTCATCGCCTCTGGCGGGTCTTCAGGGTTACATCCCGTGTCCTCACATAGCTGCTGTATGTATGTTCGAGCGGGTCGTCCTGCTTTTGCTTGGCCTTATGCGGGGGTCCATAGGAGTACATCACTGATGAGTTCGTCCTTGCTTCTCCAGCAATGTCCTGCGTGTCTGGTTCGTCTTGTATAGTTTTCGTGATGGGAGGAAAGTGGCCGTATAGTTGGTGTCTTGTGAGGTGTTGTCGCCAGGACTTGTTCAAGATTGCTCTCAACATTCTTGTGTAATTGCCGTCTAGTTTCTTCTTCAGCCGTTTAGTTAGCGTCCAAGTAGTGCATCCATATAGCAGTATCGATACGACCGCTGCCTGGAAGAAACTGCGTTTCATTTTATCGGTCAGGTCTGATTTCCATATGATCGAGAGCCTATCGATAGCCGTCCATGCTTTCGTTAGTCGTGTGTCGATGTCTTTTTCGGTTGATGAGACGCTACTTCCTAAGTAGGTAAATTTGTCTACTAGTTTCAGAGAGGCTCCGTCTAGTGTGGTAATGTCACCTGTTTGGTTGTAACACATATATTCAGTTTTGTGTGCATTGACGTGGATGCCAATGCCTGCGGCGGCTCGTTCCACACTATGCAGTAGTGTCTCGGCTTGGTTAGGCGTATTCGCCAGTAACGCTATATAATCGGCGTTGTCGGCGTCGGTAATTGTTTTTGCGGGGTACCTTCTGCTTCTTTTCTTTGTCAGCTCGAAGCCATTTTCTCTGATTTTGTCGATCGAAGTTCTAAGCACGTAGTCTAGACAGATGATAAAGATATATTGGGCTAGCGTGTCTCCTTGTAGTACTCCTGCAACAATGTGGAAGTATTCTGTGTCTCCATCTGGTGAACGTACTTTCACTTTGGTGTTTCTGTAGAGAATCGTTATTGCTGCTACGGTTTCTTTTTGTAGGCCGTATGCTAGTAGGATTAGTTCCATCTTCCCTCCGTGTATGGAATCGAAGGCCTTGGTAAAGTCGACAAATATTAATGTCGCCCGTAGGTTTTTTGTCCGAACGCCTTCAAGGATTCTACGGATGGTCAATATTTGTGAGGTAGTGGATCTATTTCTTCGGAAGCCATTTTGGTTTTTCCTAAGGATGTTGTCTATTTTGGGTTCTATACGGTTTCGTAGTAGGGCATTGTAGATTTTGGCTGCTATGGATGTAAGTGTTATACCTCGGTAGTTCTTGGCTAATCCGAGGTCGCCCTTTTTAGGGAAAGGAAGGATGCATCCCTTCATCCATCTTTCTATCCTATTTTGATTATAGACTGCATTGCATTGTCGGAGCAGTATGTCGTCAAATTGTCTGGTCTTCCATACTTCTGTCGGGATCTCGTCAAGCCCTGCAGCTTTCCTATTTTTAATTTTTCTGAGAACCGAGTCGAGTTCTTCTTTGGTGAACGGACCTAGTTTAATGTCTAATTGCTTACTGATAATTCTGGTGATCGGTTCACTCGTTACGTTCGGTGGGTTTCCTAGTAGATTTTCGAAATGCTGTTTCCACAGTTTTACTCTTTCTTGTTGGCTTGCAGCTTTCAATTTTGCTTTGGCTGTGCTCTTCCTTCTACTCACTTCGTTTATTGTTTGCCAGGCTATCCTAGATTGCCTGTCTCCCACCGAGTCTCTAATCTTATCTATCTGATTTTGTATGCATTCTGTCTGTTCTTTTAGATATATTCCTGCTAATTGATATTGTGTCTTTTCTAGTTTTGGGGCATTTGTGTTTGTTGGGTTCTTCCGATAGTTTTTGGAGGCAGTTTTCACGAGTGCGCATTTTTCTCTTACCGCTAACGTTTTCCAAGGGACTCTATATTTAGTTCTTGGTTTTGTTGGAATACACTTTGATGCCGCCTCAAGGTGTGCTTCTACAAAATTCTCATATTCGTCATTTGGGGTACCTTTTTCTGTCTTCTCTTGTAGTGTTTCGAATCTGTTTCTTAATTCTAATCCATATTTGTCTCTAATATCTAAGTTGTTAAGGAGGGCCCAGTCATAGTGCTTAGTTGTCGCCTTCGTGTGGCGTTTTTTCGTAGGCTTAGTCGTAATTTGGCCGTGACTATTCGATGATCGGAGTACACACCCTCGAAAGAGGAGTATGCCTCGCAATTCATCTCACTATTTTTCTATTTCTTGTTTATAAAGACGTAGTCTATCTGTGCTTTACTATTATTCGTGTATGTGTAGGTCCATAATTTTCCCTCCCTTTTTTGATAGTTTGTATTGAGGAATTTTCTATCATGAAATCAGTTAGATGTTGTCCATTCCTATTTGACGTGTTGTGTAGGCTGTATTTGTTGTTTCTGTTTTTCCCGATTTGTGCATTCATATCTCCGCCAATGACTAGCAGGTTGTGTTTCGGAATTCTACGCACTAGGGAGGATAGCTCCTCGTAGAAGGTGACTAGTTCGGTTTCTTCACTAACATTGGTAGCAGGAGATGATTGTTGCTTTGGGGTTGCCATTAAACGTTGCGACCATCATCCTAGGTTGTATTCTCTCAATGCTATTAAGTGTTTTTAACGCTCTTGGTCCTATAAGCATTCCCACCCCTCCTACCGAGGCATTGACAGAGTTTTTCCATGCCGATACAGTGACCAGCGTCCATCCATTGCCAGTTTCGTGATATTTGATATCTTCGGTGTGAGTGTATCGGTGTTCTTGTATGCAAATTATGTCTCTCTTATGTTCTACGGCTGATGCAGTTAGCTCTGGTAGTTGACCTATTCTATTTAGGGTTCTAACGTTAAATATAGCTATCTGTATTGTTTGTTTTCATTTTAGTAGTTTTTGTTTAAGTTTGAGCTCTGTAGCTGATTTTTTTCGAACACTGAGGCCAGGGCTCCAACCTCAACAGGACGCGCCCCTTTTTTACCCGCGTGAAGAGCGATGTGGTTGATGTATGTGGTTTGAGTGTGGGTCATGGTTATCTTTTGATGGTTGTTTTTATTCTCATCTATAGAAGCCACTCTTACAGATGAGCAGCAGTAGTTCCCCGATCGAACTGACAATCATGAGCGTTAAGCCGCAAGACTCACATGTTCAGGAAAAGTTAGGCATTGCGCATTCGCATACCTTTACGTCCATCATACTGCTTCCCATGTGTACGTGTACAAAAAAAAAGGAGACATTATAGTACATAATAATGTACGTTTGGATTGTATAATATTTCGCTAAAAACAATAAAACCCTTGTATCTTTGATTTAAAAGAAAATTAACTTTTTTTATTAAGAATATTCTTTGGGATGTACATATGAATATACTGTATATAAACGGTTTGTGCATATTTTCAACTAGATACGTAGTTAGCTATCTTGTTAGCTATCTTGTTTCACGGATTAACTTGCTAATAAGTTCGATTCTTAGTCGATGCTTTTCTTTTTGTATCATTTTTATGAATTAATATTAAAGAATATAAACTAATAATAAAATTGATATGAACTTTAAAAAATGAGGCCTTGAGTTTTTGTTTCCCCAAATTATAGATTATTCCGCCCCCCACACAACCAACACCACCAGCACGTATTTCCCAATCTCTTACCATTCGTCCCTATCATCCATTGCCCCCGGTGGGTCTTCCAAACTACATCCTGTGTCCGATCAGAGCTGTTTTAGGTAAGTTCTTGCTAGTCGGCCAACACTAGCACAAACTATATGAACGGATCCATAAAAGAACATCGCTTATGAGTAAATAGTAGCAATGCTATTGTTGATCGCAAATTGTACGTGAATTTGTTGAAAATTCTCGTCACCAGTTGTTGTATACCAGAATCTAGATCGTTAGTTGGTTGGTTGGTTGGTTTCTTTGTTTAATGGCATATCAACTCTTTTAGGTTATTTAATGCCAAAGCCATTCTCCTAGAAGAACAGTAGTGGTACTATTTAACCCACAGCTGGAAGGATAAGTGGGTTCATACCTTTCCCAAGGGTATTTGTCCGAAAGTGAACTTAATAGCACGACTGGAGTACAAACTCGGGTACTCCGATTCCGCAGTTCATCGCTTTAACCATTACACTACGAGGACACTCCCTAATTCTAGAGTGTATCGATATATTCGAATTAGTTGTTGTAGCAGAGTGCTAAGAATTGTTATAACTTTCTCGGTTCGCCTAAAGGCCGCCAAAGGTCCGACTGACTGTCTCCGTAGTACTGAAATCGCTGTCCTTGTAAGAAACGAGAATGAAAACTCTGAATTGAAATCAGTTTTACTTCACTTAAAATTTGACCTTGTGCTACATCCTGCTCGTGGTAGATGGGTTAGGTAATATATGCATAAGTTTTTGTGTCGTTTTGGTATTTCATTGATTTTATCGTTTATTTGTTCATTAAAAAGCCAAAAAAGAAAAAAGAAACGTAATTTTCTATTGAAACGTAAAGCAAATAGAAAAATTTACTGAATCACCTTACCGTTACGTAGCGAATTCAAACACGACGAATTCTGTTTTATGTCAAAAGGCCAACTTGTTCATAAAACTGTACATTCAGTTAATTTAAAATTCAAACATAAAATTCTGTTTCATCGTTAAAATAAACAGAAAAACTAATAAAATTTATATAAGCACCTCCAATTTATATTAATTTATAAGAAAACTAATGTATCTAGGCCGTAAAATGATGGAAATTTTATTATATAACGATTTTGTATGATTGTGTGTTGCCGACAAGGTCAAATTCTATTTATAAACTCTGACAGCGAAATCTCTCCGTACTAATAACGGTGAGAAGAGTCCATTATGGTAAGATGGATAAGGCTTCCACAACAGTATTCAATTCAGACACAAAGGGATGGACTGGGGAAAAACTTTGGCTTCAAAAGTTAATGACGTATATTAATGATTCCATAACCATTAATCAAAAGTCGACTTATACAAGAGAAATTCACCTATCGAGCAAAAAACTAGATGCAACAGTAAATCATTTCATTTCGTTGAATATTTTTGATAAAATGTCACGCTCTTTCGTGTGTTGATTAGCATCATGAACCACAGCAACCATTTTGAGTCCTCAGCTGAACAAAAGCTTTTCCCGATTTCCCGAGAAAATATAGATGATTTAATTCAATAAAAATGTATCTTTGCATTCAGAATTACAATACATGAGTAAATCTCTTCTTGTATTGATGGCGAAGAAAGTTGTTCTTATTTTAGACGATAATAAAAATAAGCTATTAGAAGTAAATTGTCTGTTAGTTCAATAACTTATAAGAAGTTATCTATTCATCTACTCAATGTTTAAAGATATTTGTTATCATAATAAACTAAGAGTGTTCAATATTAGTGACAGAGTATATATATCAAAATTAGGATAGCATAGACACCCTCAATGCCAATTAATAAATGTCTGTTTTTGCCCGGATGAGCATTGGTTTTGTAAGTCATGTCTTACTGGCAAGTTCCATCATCTTTCTTCATCTTCTGCTATGTCTTTTCCGATTATGCTTTTTATTTCCTGGGCACCATTTTCTTACTTCGTTCAGCTCTCAGATTTCTGTTAGTCTGGGTTTTTTTTAATCTCTTGGAACTATTCCAAACATTAATCGGACATAGTTTTCGCTATAATTAATTTTCTGTTTTCTTTTCCTAGATTAGGAATCTGCTGACGTCACGAGTTTATTGCTTTTGGATCCTTGGCTTGCTAAAAAGCAATCATCAATCGATATCTGTCAGATCAGTAATTTCTTTTTTGCCTTCATCTGAATAACAGGGGAATCCATCATTACGGACAAAAGTATGAATGTAAGTACATGTCATCTTAACCTCATTCATCCACGTTTTTTTTTTATCTTTCTTCTAGATGGAGGAATTTTCAGCGTTTATCTGACCATCATCGTTCGATGAATTTGTCGACCCAGTGGTAACAAGAAAGAAATATTCAGCTCTCGAAACTTGCGTCAGTTTTTAGGAATCATTTTATTATCATTAAAACAGAGCTGAGTTCCAAGTCAATATCTTTTACCTGGTATAAACATGTTTTATCATCGTTAAGTCGCACGGCGAGCGGGTATTTCCCTATCTCTTTCCATTCGTCCCGATCATCCATTGCCCCCGGTGGGTCTTCCAAACTGCATCCTGTGTCCGATCAGAGCTGTTTTAGGTAAGTTCTTGCTAGTCAGCCAACACTAGTACAAACTATGTGAACGGGTCCATAAAAGAACATCGCTTATGAGTTCGTCCTTGCTACTCCTGTGTATAATAAAATGAATGAAAATATAAAGATAAAATTCTACATCAGACAAGGAAATCTATGTAGGTGCGCGCGTGCACACACACACACACACACACACACACACACGTATATATATATATATGTATATGTGTGTGTGTGTGTGTGTGTGTGTGTGTGTAGAAAAATTGATAACAACGATCCAAGAGGAGAGATTTATTGAATCGTTGTAATCAATTTTTCTACATATTGTGGGATTACAATCCTTTATTTACTTTGTTTAAGAAATTATTTTTATTCTGAAAGTGCACGAATAAAGACCAGTAGAAGAGGATGAAATTAAAAATCCAATTATCAGGGGAATTCAAAAATAAATGTACGAAAAATAGAATTTTTAATACTTAGTATTTTCAGCATAATTAAATAAATTATTGCATAACACATGAACGGAAGTGGACTGGGGAAGAAAAAAAACTATCTTCTCTGATTAGAAAGAATAATATCACAATTAGCTATTATTTGGTCCCTGGATATATATATATATATATAGAGAGAGAGAGAGAGAGAGAGAGAGATAGCTAAGAAGGAACACTACAAAAATGATAAGGCAAGCAAGAATGATATTTCATTGAAATTGATCTGTAGTTTTTAATTTTTCTCAGATCGTCGACTGGAGAACATTTTAAAAACTCTTTAAAAAGATATGACATGATACAAAAAAGCTATGAAAAAAGAACAAATGACATAATACATAATGATTGTGAAAGGATGTCTGTCGGTCTGTGTGCCTGTCTGTCTCCTGGTATCTATGACAAGTGTGTGTGTACATGTGTCTATGTGTGCGTCTCTGTGTGTCTCTGTGCCTTTGTGTCTATGTGTGTCTGTGCCTGTGTGTGTTTGTGTACATGTATATGTGTGTATCGGTGTGTGTGTGTGTGTGTGTGTGTATCTGTGTGTGTGTGTGTGCCTGTCTCTGTGTGTGTGTGTGTGTGTGTCGTGCTGAACGAAAATGTAACACGTAAACGTTGTTGAATAAGTTTTATTAATTTGAAAAGCCATCATCAGAGACTGATTATTTCAAGTTTGTTTATATTTCAAGAACGATGAACGTTAGTGTGAGCGTAAACGTTCATGCAGATAGAAAAGTTTTACCGACTTTTCTTTCAATAAAGAGCAGGTTATTTATGGCACAAATTATTTTCAAAGTCTAAAATAGTTTTGTTATAGGATTCCGTGTGTGTGTGTGTGTGTGTGTGTGTGTGTGTGTGTGTGTGTGTGTGTGTGTGTTTACAAACCCTTCTATACTTGATGGACGTGACACAAGGCCAATTTTTAAGCTTAGTTTAACGGGATAAAATTTAGAGTTTTGCTTGTGTGTCTTTATCATCCATTGCCCTTGGTGGGTCTTCCAAACTACATCCTGTGTCCGATCAGAGCTGTTTTAGGTAAGTTCTTGCTAGTCGGCCAACACGAGCGCAAATTATGTGAACGGGTCCATAGAAGAACGTCGCTTATGAGTTCGTCCTTGCCACTCCTGTGGATAATAAAATGTGTATAATAAAAACATAATGTTAAAATTTAGATCAGACAATGAACTGTACGTAGGTGCGCATGCAAATACACACACACACACACACACACACAAAAACACACACACACACACACACAATCTTTTGCCAAGACCCCAGTCTTCGATTCACTCATAGCAGGAGGGGTGAGAATAGTTGGATGCATAAGTTTCCCAAGGATATTAGCATTAGGGTGCGGCTGGTATTTGAGAACAGATTATGGATTTAAAATCACCTATAGAACAAAAGAAAAAATATATATTTGACTACAAATAACAAGTTAATTAACGATTGATTAATTTTATTCAATAAAACCACCATTAACATCACTAACTACCTCTATACGTTGTCGAAATCGGTTGCAAGCTCTGATTAACTGCTCCTTATTCATGTCAGACATTACTCGAACTATGGCAGCTTTTAAAGAGTCTTTGGTATTATGGGAATGTTCATTAGCCTCCTTCTCAACAACGATCTACACATAATATTCTAGTGGATTGAGATCTGGAGAGTTAGGAAGCCAAATGTTGGGGGTGACGGGGTTGTATTGATTATCAACCATCCATTCTTGTTTCAGTAGGATTTTAAAGTTTATTTAAAAGTCTTTTGGATCTGTTTAAACAGTTTTCTTTTAAATTTTCAGAAATAAATTGACCTCTCTTCATCACGCAGGTCTTTGTATCGAATGTCTCCATGAACACTCCTTCTGATTGTCTTTTCAGACACATGCAACTTTTTGCAATTGACCTCATTGATTGACCTCGGTTTTCATCAATTGTCTGCTTAACTTTATGAATAAATTCGGGTATTCTCATTGAATCGAAATGTTTGGAATGTTTTAAACGTTTTGATACAGACATTATGCTATCATTTTCGTTTCTAACTCTTTACATATCTTGTGAACAAACGATCTTGCAACTCTGAGAAAACGTGCAATTTCTAAATCCCCATGATCAGCCACAATCACAGAATGCTTTTTTTTTTTCATTAGTTAGCACAGGGTCTGTCATTATTAATTTCAGAAAAATAAAAGCAGTAAAAGTTAATAGAAAACAGTGTTAATCGAAAATATATGTGTGTCCTCTAACACCAGCCGCACCCTTTATATATATATATATATATATATATATATATGGGTGTGTTGGTGAACCTTTTTCTGCCTTGTTATTGATAGAATTGGTGTAAACAATTGGTTGCATCACTTTGGTCGGCACACCTCTATTGTATGAGGCTGATTGGACAAGATAACAAAATAAAACTAGATATTTTGTCAGAAAGAAGTCATCAATAAATTATCGATTGAGGAATGGTCGATATTAGGATATCACCGATGCCGATTTCGAATAATTCTCAGAGGAACAAAAAAGATAAAATAAAATGAAATAAAACAAATACAACAAAAAAAAAGAAACAAGTCTGGAATCAATAAAGAACTGCACTCCTCTGTCTTACGATGATAACTATGGTTGTGTCAATACTATTGTATGGATGTACCACCTAGACTCTAACGAAACGTATGGATATAAAGCTAGATGTGAACAACACAGGAATGCTACGTGCTGTTTTGAACAAATCCCACAAAACAGAAACTATGCGGCCACCTGCCTCCCTTCTCGTAAACTATTCAAGTAAGACGACCAGAAAAGACCTATCAGCTGATATCTTATTATATGATGATGATGTACAAGAAATCAACTACAGTCATATGTACATTCAATTATTTATTTACCATTCTATAAAAATAACATTTTTGATACCTTAACAATTTTTTAGTTGTCTAAATTTCTGAGACGAAGCTTGATGATTTTTATCATTAAGGGTTTTCGGACTATTGTCTTCATCTTAATTGTTATTTCCACAACGTTTCGGCCGATATGTCCTCCGGCCTTCTCCAGGTGTTTGTCGAACACCTTCATGGAACTTCGAACTACGTCCTTCATTGAAGCCACAGGGGTCACCTGTTCTGATTCCGTTAGCCATAACCGGGTACAAGTGTTAAGTATTCCTGTATTGTTACTCGCCTACAATCAGGATTGAACCTGCAACCTCCAGATGATTGTCTCCTTAGAAGCTTAGGGAACCAGCGCCTATAACCGTTACGCTATGTGAATTTTTGGAACTTATAAACTTTATGTTCTTACATGACAAGGATTACTACTATTATGTATGATTTTTTTTAACTGTGCTCATATACAGATTTTTAAAAAATCTTTTTTAACTCTTTTACAATTGTTTTTTCTTATTTCCTCAAGGTTCCAGTGTGGCATTTTTCAGTGAAAAGAATAAAGATACCGTTTTAAAAAACGTTTAAAATCCCATAAAATGTCATGATAATCAACGTAAATATCACGAAAGCGATGTTAAAAAAATAAGCAGAAAATTTTCAGTAAAAAATCATAAATTTTCACGTTTTATTTTTTCCTCCCTCATCATTTTATTTTCTCTAATTAACTTCTGTAATATTTGACTGTGTGTAATCTCGTAAAACAATCTAAAAGAAAAATAATCAAATTTCGTATCAAAATAACGAGAAACTTCCTTGCAAGATTTTCTCACCAGATGAAAAATACGAACCATCAAACGGAACATAATGTGAAATTTGGCGATAGTTTCACACGGCACCACACAAGGAATACGACTGTTATTGCACACGGACTCAGTGCGAAGAATTCTGCAAAAGTCCCACTGCATTAAAATGAAGAGATGTTTGTTTTTGTTTATTTTTATGCAATGGCAATCATTTTAGTTATTTAATGCCAAGTCCTCTTTATACTTATATATTAAATATATATGATTTATAGCGTTTTTAAACGAGCCTGAGCTCATTCTTTTGCCCATAGTTAAATTGTTTCAAGTATTACAATGCATCACAAACAATTCCATTAAATATCAGTCATCTGTTTACATACAATTAAACGATACAACAGTTCTATTTCAAACAATTCAATATAGCATGAGTCAACAAAGCTATATGGTTCCAAGTATTTCTATGTATCACTAACAATTCATTTAAACATGTGTCATTTCTTTACACACAATTAACTGATCAAACAGTTCTATTTCTAACGATTCAATTTAGCATATATTATTTGTTTGCACTCAGTTTAAGTATCAAACAGTTTTATTTGACCCATAGGTAAGGCCATATCAGGTGCTACCACTCCGGGCCAGAGTTGACCTGGGAGCAATGGCAGTGATGGTATACTCTGCATTACCCAAAGTTCCAGCATTACTGGAGCCTCACCATCATATTGTTTAGTGTCATATCCAGGACACTCGTTAGGGTGGGGGTCTTATCTCTCCGTGAAAAACTCCAGTGAAAAACCATTAGCTAACGCTGATATGAAAACTCTCAAGGTGTAAAATAATAATAATAATAATAAGAAGAAGAAGAAGAAGAAGAAGAAGAAGATGATGAATGGTAGTTGTAGGCCTATTGTGACCGAGATAAAGCAGTTAATCATATAATAATCATATAATAAGCATAAGGAGTACAAGGGTAGACATGATTGGGTGGGAAATGCGAACCTCTTGGAATCATGCAGAACATTTAAGTTTATCCATACTGACAAATGAATCTCTCCAAGGTATTTGAGATATTAACGGATCAACAAAATCCAAGTCAAAGACCAAACTTAATATTAACAGCAAGAACTTTTCATGTAGTGAATTTGGCTGTTCCAGCGGACAATACATGGAAAATAAAAGAAAATAAAAAGATGGACAAATACTTTGGATCTTACTAGAGAGCTAACAAAATCGTAAAAGTGTTCATGCATTTGAATCTGTTGAAATGGTCCCCCAAAACTGGAAAAGTGAATGGGGGTTTAAGAATCGAGACCATCCAGACCACATCACTCGAGACCTGAGAAGATATGCTGATTTCCAGACGTCGGTGAAAACGACCAGTTGAAACTAGTGGGAAAAATTTACAATGATTAAAATAATGATAATTATAATAATACCGGCCAGTGATAGTTAAGAAAAAAAAAGAGAACCTGCCGAATATTGGTAAAAATCAAAAAAAGCACAAAGGGAGACAAGTAGTAAGACCTTTGCCATGTGGAACATGAAGGTGACGGTGATTCTAATTGTAATTGATGCACTCGGAACGATTCCCAAAGATTTGATAAGGGGGCTGGAAGACTTTAAAATCGGAGGACAAATAGGGACCATCCAGACTACAGCAATTTTAGATCGGCAAAAATACTGAGAAGAGACCTGGAGACTTGAGAAAACTTGCTGTCACTCAAACTCCAGCTAACACTGGTGTGAAAAACTCAAAAGGAATAATAATGTGGTGTAATGGTTATCCTCGCAGGAAATGGACACGGCGACACGAGTTCAAATCCTGGATGAAACTGATTGCATTTCACATAGCACTAATACCCTTGGGAAAGGTATGAATCCAATAATTCTCCCTCCAGCTATGGGTCAATAGTAGGACAGACTAAGTTCTTCAGCCTTGGTGAGGCATCTAGTCTAGGAGAAGGAAAACTCTGAATTCAAACCTGTTAAACTCCGCTTAAAAAATTGACCTTGTGTCATATCCTGCCCGAGCGGAAGGGTTGGTAAATATGATAATTATTATTATTATTATTATTACTATTTATCACGTTTGTATATTTTTGTATCAGAAACACTTCTCCGTCTTCATGATTTCCTACAGAGTGTCAAGTAGCAACTTCATTTTATTACTGGATTATATAATAACTATGTCTTATAAAGAATGTTTTTTTCTGAGAACTTACAAGTTAATAAACGTTATCAAGCGGTTAATAGTTCAAGTCCTAAAGTAGACATTACTCGTACAAATAATGTAAACACAACTGCAGAATTTCGGCTTTTCGATGAAAGACAAAAATTAAGCAAAGGCGACTGAAAGAGAGAGAGAGAGAGAGAGAGAGAGAGAGAGAGAGAAAGTGAGAGAGAGAGAGAGAGAGAGAGTCAGTCAGTCAGTCAGTCACTATTTTTAAAGGACTTAAACAAAAAGATAATGATCCGGTTTAGCCAACCTGACGGCAACTATTTAAGGGTTCAGTTTAGCTTTATACTTACTTTATAAATCAAATTCCACGCTAAAAACCAATTCAAGAGGAACTCCTCGTGGCTTAATGGCTAAAGTGCTGGAGTATCGCCACGAAGTACGCGAGATCAAACGTTAGTCGCATTCTTCCGTTCACTTTCGAATGGCATGAACCCCCTAATCTTCTCAGCTGTAGGTTAAATAACATCACTGCTGTTCTTCTACAAGTATGACTTTGGCATTAGATAACCCAGGAAGGTTGATATGCCATTAAACAAAATAGAATTTTTAAACATTAATATGCTTCAACATCCTATTAGAAAGCACAACCCTCGACATACTGACTTTTGTTAAATTATGTAGTTGACAGACATGGGACTCAAGGACCATCACCACCCTCGACATACTGAATAGCGTGTTTATCAAACATTTTCGGTGGCATAAGTTACAGGTGTCAAACCAATGGCCTTAATTACTGAAATCTGGGAAAAGTCAAAACCGAGTGGGTATTCGTTCATTGGCTAAAACGTAGTCACGTGGGATTCGAAAGTTACGATTATTTATCACTTTGAATATTCGGACAATTGTCTTCATCTTGTTATACATACAACGTTTCGATGGTTTGGTTTGGTTTGGTTTGGTTTTATGGCATATCAACCTTTATAGGTTATTTAACGCCAAATCCATTTTTATGTAAATAATCTGTTCTATTGAAAACAGTTCAGTTTTGCATAAGTACACAGTTTAATTGTCAAAAACATTTCCATTTCAAACTATTCAATCAGTTATATGTAATAATTCAGTTAAGTGTAAATACAGTTTTAATGTCGAAAAACAGTTCTATTTGAAATAATTCAGTTAAACATAAGCACGCAGTTTAAGTGTAAGGACGGTTTAATTGTCAAAAACGTTTCTATTTCAAGCTATTCAGTTTACTCAATTCATTTTAGCATAAGTATGCTGTTGGTTCTATTTAACCCATAGATAGGGCCCTATCAGGTGCTACCACTCCGGGCCAGAGAGGACCTGGGAGCGATGGCAATGAAGGGGTACTCCGCATTCCACAAAGCTCCAGCACTGCTGGAACCTCACCATCAGATTGTTTAGTGTCATATCCAGGACACTCGTTAGGGGACAACGTTTCGAATATTTTAAATGATAGAAATATAATCAAGCTTCACCTTAGAAATTTTGACCAAGAATTCTGAGAAGTTGAACATGTTCTTTCGGAATGATAATTTGAATAGTTGAGACTTAAATGAAACTTCCCCCACCCTCCATTATAATGGGTAGGAGCAATGATTTTTAAAATCAAAATTCGTCAGCGTTTCCTCTATTGACTGGGCAAGGTCACACCACGTTTTACTTTTGGGACATGTCCGAGACAGGATATGAAATCTTGAAATAAACGTGAGTGCTTTTTTAACCAACATGTCTGTCTTCCTTTTCTGCCATCGGGACCAACAGACAACCTTTGAGTCACTCTCTACATAAAGGACAGACGGACAAGAAAAACATTTGCTGAATCATCTTTGTTTTTGTTCTGTTAAAATTATTTATTACACATCACAGAAGTTTCGTATGCAAAATAATTGTATAAGATATAAAGCTGGGCCTCTCATAGTAAAGTCACGGTTTATGAGTAAAATATTTGATTGTCATTGGGTGCCTAAAAACCAGTAAATACTTTAACAGTTAAACGCCAGTGGTAATTTCTTTAATAAGTCTTACGATGAAATATTAATTTTGTCGTCATGTTTAAAAGGTCACATGTTATTAAATTGCTATGAAGCTGCTTTGATTTTTGTAAGTGGTTTGACAGTAATCAAATAAAGGAATTTTTTTTTCATTATCGTACAACAAAGGCCGGTCAAAGATTATGTTATTGAGAACTGAAACCATATTGTTGCTTTGAAACTAAATTAGCGGTGAAAGTAAAGAGGGTATTGAATTAGGAGAAACAGGCTTAAGAAAAATAGACCGACTCAATAACCAGAAAATTACAGAACTTTTTCTACTGACAAAATATTGACTGAATAAAAAACGATTTTGTTTCTTTTGAATGTAAATTACACATAGAAACAGATGAGAGAAATTTAGTAAAGGAATCGAGTTTGGTTTGGTAGTATTTTATGGCATATTAACCCTTTTGGTTTATTTAATGTCAGAGCCACTCTGAAAAGTTGTGATACAACGAAACAGTCTGCCTGTCGATGACAATATATATATATATATATATATATAATTTGTAACGGAATAGTTAATAGGTAACATTTGTAAACGAGTCATAGCTCATATGTTTGCATGCAGGAAAATGGTTTCAAGTATTATTATCCATCCCCAATAATTCTATTTAATATAAATCAAACAGTTAAAAGGATAAGTATTACTGACCCAAATCATTCAAAATGGTTTTAAGTATTATTATCCAACATTAATACAGTCTGTCTGTCGATGACAATATATACGCTCCCCTCCCAGGGTTGAGCACTCTAGCGAAGGAGTTAAAGGCTGCCACCCGCGTAATGCAAAGCTCTTCTAACGAACTCCAGGATCCGATAGCATAAAATGTAAACAAACGAAAGTTGATACAAAAATGTGTTAAATTCAAGTATTATTATCAAGTATTATTATCCATCCCCAATAATTCTATTTAATATTAATGAAACGGTTAAAAGGATAAGTATTATTGACCCTGCACTAATAATTCAAAATGGTTTTAAGTATTACTCTCCAACACTAATAATTCTATTTGATATTAATAATAATCTTCGTCAATGATGTTATTTAATAGCCGAGGGATTTCGGTTCATGCCTTTGAGTTTAGTTAGGCTGAGAACCTTTCGGCTCAGCACATGGGTTAGTTAGGTGCAACATTGAGGCAGGTGTTAACGCGGGCGCGCGTGGGCAGATGGAGGTGTCACTCAGATGTCATAATAGTCCGAGACAAAACTGGGTGACAGGGTGTGGGTGACGTCACGCACCGGAAGCGTGCAGAGGTTTTTGTGAGAATCTGAAGAAAGTTAAGAGTTGGGTACTAGACGCCAAACGAGAAGGATCGACTTTTGGAGCTCGCAGACGCGAGGCGAGCTTGAGCCCTATGGGGGGCCGCTCGAGTTGGGGGCCAAATGAATAAGACAGCATAGAAGATTGTGTCTCTCCTCCTTACGTCGAAACCTTTAACTCAAAGTTAATAAAATGGTTTCGTACCTGAACAAGAAGTCGTTACGTGTTTTCGAATTCCGGGATTTATATGTTCTTTCTAAATCTATCGTTATGAACATTATATGTCTATTTCGCACATAGCGTTAATTGTGAATATGGTACAATGATCCGGGAGGCCGAGGTTCAATCCAGGTCGAGTCATTCCAAAGACTCAAAAAACGGTACTTGATGCTTTCTTGCTTAGCACTCAGCATTATAAGGTATAGATTAAGGGTAAAGTGGAGCAATCCAGGGAAAGGAGTACCGGTTTCCCCTACACCACGGTGTAGTAACAATTGAAAAGGGAGCTTTGGGTCACCCTCGACTCCAACTTTACTTATTATTTATAAGTTTTTTCTTTTTTGTTGAATTTTTCCCAGATATCAGTTCGTATAATCGGTATTTGCAAATTCTATCATCTGTTTTGTTTTTTGTTTTTTGTTGTTTTTTTTTACACAATCAGAATCTTATAGGTTAATTATATTGGCCTGATGAGTAGAGTGTTCACCAATAGTCCCAGAGACCGGGGTTTAATCCCAGGTCGAGTCATACCAAAGACTCAAAAATGGTACTTGCTTAACACTCAGTATTATAAGGTACGGATCAAGGGTAAATTGGAGCAATCCAGGGAAAGATGTAAGGCTCTTCCCTACACCTCGGTGTAGTAGTTATTGAAAAGGAAGCCTCCGGATTACCCTCGACTGTGGTCGCCAAATTTGCTTATATATATATATGGTGACCTAAGTCGAGAGTGACCCGAAGGCTCCATTTTCAATAGCTACTACACCAAAGTATATGGGAAGGCGCTACTCCTTTCCCTGGATAGCTCCACTTAACCCTTGATCCATACCTTAGAATACTCAGTGCTATGAAAAAACGCATCAAGTACCATTTTTTGAGTCTTTGTAATGACTCAACCTGGGATTGAACCCCGGTCTCCCGGATTATTGGCGAACCCCCTATATATATATGTATGCGGATGGAGGATGCATGAGAGATAAATCATGTGTATTTGAATATTTTGGAACAGTTGGGCGTAGAAGGTACTTTTCAAGTATTATAATATTCCTGATGTTTATCTATAGTCGTAACCGAAGAATCAATGTCTCAACACGTTTATAAAGAATGATGGTCCCATCAGCTTTTCAATATCTTAGTCTGGAAAGAAACGCCCGAAACCATTCATTGAGATGCATATTCTATACGCACATGCTCAATGTTCTTGAATATTTGTGTGTGTGTGTGTGTGTGTTTCTATGTAACTCTCCATGAGATCTCTCACACAACCTTTCTTAGTGACTAACTCAGTTGATTTGAAACAACAACAAAAATAATTTTCTTGTGAATAAAGGGAATATTGAACATGCGGAAAATTCGTGACTTTTATCTTTTGATTAATAAAATTCTTCAATAGACAAGTTTTCTGTGGATATATGCGCATGAATGTACGAAAATCCTCACATAATAAACCACTCAACTTCAAAACATCTCGCGAAAACACCCAGCAACAAAACACATAGACACAAAATACCAAAGGGACAAAACATCTAGCAATAAAACACCTGGCGATAAATAGCCCACGCGAAAAAATCCTACAAAACTCACATTTATACCATAAAACTACCCCAGGAAAAATAATATATCGAATTTTTGAATTATGACTTTTATATCTCGTATTATTTGTTCGTCCTGTCAGTGAGACTTTGAATACGGTAACTGTGTCCATTACAGATGGGTAAGCCCTACCAAAAGGGCTATTGCAGAGGAGTAAGGCACCTCCAAAAGGGTTATTCGGGACATGGTGCAAAACTGTATCTGGTGATTAGGCTCTAGTTCTGCAGATCTGGGTAGTGTAGAATACATCTTTTAGGCCATTAATCCCAGGTCCACTCTGACCTCATTAGAGTCCCATCTTATTGGTCAAACGCGTTTTCTTCCCAATACTGATAATTTTCAAATAGATTTATTCAACCCAGTGGTTCCCAACGGATTTGGGGCCATGCCCCACTTTATTATTTTAAAAATTTTAATGCCCTCTGTAATATTTAATTCTTCCATATTCAAAATTTTACAATTCACGTGAAGTAAACTTAAGAGACCATTAACTTGGTACTAAACATGACCTACCTGTGAGGCATGCGACCCACATTGGAAATTACTGATTTAACCCAAAGTAATAACAAAAATAATAATGCCGTCAGTAATTATGGATTGAATCTCCAGTTGATAGTCTCCTTAGAAGCTTCTAAGGAGACTATCAACTGCAGGCGAGTAACAATACAGGAATACTTAACACTTGTACCCGGTAATGACTAACGGAATCAGAACAGGCGACCCCCCGTGGACGTAGTTCGAAGTTCCGTGAAGGTTTCCGAGTTCGACAAACACCTGAAGAAGGCCGGAGGACATATTGTCCCAAACGTTGTGGAAATAATAATAAAGGTGAAGACAATAGTCTGAAAACCCTTAATGATAAAAATCATCAAGCTTCGTCTTAGAAATTTAGACAACGAAAACATATAATTATCACTATTATATTGAAGCAAGAATTGAATATATTTGTACATTAGAGACAACAAAGCACATGAAATGATTGATTGATTTTAACGTTCAATTATAATGCAAGGTAATTTTAAATTATTTACGTATTTGACGGCATATAATACGCACGGATTTATAAGACACACCCCAATTTTAGCGGGGCAAATAAAGAAAAAAACAAAGTATTAATATTAAACGTAATGAAATTAACTTAATGAAGATTATCAATGATAACACTTTTAATCTGCATAATAACCTTTTAAAAAAAGACAATAGGTATATGAAAGTTACTCATAAGTCTAAGCTAATAGGAGTCGCCAGGTACTCCCATGAGGGTGTTAATATTTTAATCACCTTCTACAATGAACGCGATTTTCTAACCTTTAACCATACACGAATTGATACGTTGGTAAAATCAACGAATCAATTAGTATGGCTTAATTCAAATTTTAAATTTAATATTTTTAAATTATCATAAATATAAATCGATATTTTTGTATATAAATTCACACTAATTCGCACATAAACGCCCACACATATGTATATACATATGTAATTATATGAAAAAAATAGAAAGATTATAACAGCACTTCTTTTCTAGGCCGGTGAATATTATTTCAAAGAATATGTCTTTTTGTTTGATTGAATAAACAAAACAGTTCATCTTTATCAATCAAATGTTTCAACGATTTTTGACACAGATATTCCAATAGTCAATAAACTTAAAAGAGTCTTTACCCCGTTCTGCACCTGTTCATGAAAAAACTTTAATATTTCTTGTTGGAACAAGGCGTTTAAATATGGAAATCGTCACAGTGCGAGTCGACAAAAATGCGATAAAATGTGGCCTGATATGAAATATGCAATTGAAATATTGAATTTCCTGATAAGAAGTTTTTGGAGAGAAGAGAACAGCCATCTATTTTTCTTTTTTTTTCTTTTTAAAAAAAAGTGGATCTGATAAATATAGGGAGAAATTTGATTAGACTAAAAACTTTTGAAACTTGGGAGATTTCTCGATTGATATATTGAAGTGTTTTTTCTTCTTCTTTTTTTAAAGTATTCGATTGAAAAACAAAACAAAAATTTAAGTATATTTAATATTAGTATTTTTTAGTCTTTTAACTGGCATGAAAAATCTATACCAAAATGTACAAACTAGAATCAAATGAGTATAGTTCGTTTCATATATCGTCTTCCTCATAAAACATACAAAATGGCGCCTCTAGATTACAGAGAATGGGGAAACTGCAATTTGGGAAAATACTTATAAGGTCCAAAAAAGTTAGACAAATAACTTAAGAATAATAGCTTAAACATAAATATTTGATATGGTTACTAATCGATTGATTAAATGATTTTTATTTAAATATAAAATCCATTTTTCGGGTTTTGGACATTGCAAAATGATCAATCACTTTTTCATTAAAATTTCATTGACTGGTATGTTGTAAATCAAAAGAATGTTTTCTCCCACAAATTCAAATAGCCAAAGTTAAAAAAAAGTCGTAAGAGTAACATGAAGCCGAACTATTTGGGGCTATACTTTTCCAATGCAGACATCGTTAGGGAATGAAAAAAATTTGATTAAACGGACTAAAACCACTGCGTTTACCAAATATAGGCGTTTTATCAGGGGAAAACTGGTTTTGGATACAAACAGGAAAAAGCTATTGAAATAAACTCAAGAAAATGTCACAAAATTTGGTGAGTTCGAATTTCAGTCGTGTTATAATATTCTTTCTTGGGAAAGGTTTGATTCCCCTTAATTTACCTGTTACGTGTTAAATAGTAACACTATTATTCTTCAATAAGGATGGTTTTGACATTAAATAATCCCCGAAGGTTGATACGCCATTAAAAAAAGAAAGACTCTGACTATGGAGCCACGATCTGATCGAAAACCGCATAGTGTCTCTGTGTAAATATGATCAATGATATACTTAATTATTCTATTAAGAACAACTGTTACTCATCTCTCCTCTATAATACAAAGAAGGGAAATGTCCCATGATTTACCACAGGCAAACTTATTTCCTTTGTTTTTCAAAGATATTTTATAAAGATATCCTTGAAAACCAGAAGAATATTCTATGCTATCCAGACGGCTATGAAAAGTTCTTATCATCTCTTGGCAAGCATCGAATTGTTGCTGTACCAAAAGACTTCTGATGAAGGACGCGTTCTAAGTGTAAGAGTTATCGACGTAAGGAATGGGCATAGAGATCTTAGTTCAAATCCTGGACGAAGATGTTTTGAATTTCATATAGCACTAATTCTCTTGGGAAAGGTATGAATCCAACAATTTCCCTTCATCTATGGAAAAAGAGTAGAGCTGACTGGAACCTTAACCTTGCTATGGCAACCGGTCTAGGAGAAGGAAAACTCTGAAATCAAACCTGTTAAATTCCGGTTAAAAAATTGATCTTTTGTCTTATTCTACTCGTTCGGACGAATTGGTAAATACATATACCATCCTTGTTTGGAGCTTTGCCTAAAGACATTTCTCTGATTGCATCTTGGACCACTTTTAAACAAAGTTCCAGAAACGACCGAAAATTTTAATGCATTAAAAAATGGAAGCTATGACATCATCATCATCATCATCATCATCTAGAGCTGAAGTTCAAATGACTTGAAAATACATGATAGAATATCTTTCTTATCAGTAAATGGTCCAACAATCATGAAAAAACACAGGAAATTCTCTTGCAGACTAAACTCTCTTTTAAGCCCCTTATAAAGGCGTTAAAGACTTTCTTTTCTCTTGCTATTTTGAGTCTGGTAGCCCTTAGCAACCAGCAAAGCTATTTCATTCTCTTACTATTTAGAGTCTGGTAGTCCTTAGCAACCACCAAAGCTATTTCATTCTCTTGCTTTTTAGAGTCTGGTAGCCCTTAGCAACCAGCAAAGCTATTTCATTCTCTTACTATTTAGAGTCTGGTAGTCCTTAGCAACCACCAAAGCTATTTCATTCTCTTGCTTTTTAGAGTCTGGTAGCCCTTAGCAACCAGCAAAGCTATTTCATTCTCTTACTATTTAGAGTCTGGTAGTCCTTAGCAACCACCAAAGCTATTTCATTCTCTTGCTTTTTAGAGTCTGGTAGCCCTTAGCAACCGGCAAAGCTATTTCATTCTCTTGCTTTTTAGAGTCTGGTAGTCCTTAGCAACCACCAAAGCTATTTCATTCTCTTGTGAGTACATAGGGGCCGCCTCTTGGACTCTTTCTACTCTTGCTTTTTTGTGGTTTTTATTGTAGATCCAATCTTTATGCAAAATATTCCGAAGAAGCTAGACGTCGGTGTTACTGTCATCAAATAAAACCTGGTTCTTACGGACAGAGAGGCTCAGCACCTCTAAGGAAATACGATATGTATTTGGGGGAGTTCCAAGACGGTTCAATATCCACAGTAATCTGTACCGTGACGAGAGCCGATTCAGGCAGGCCAGGTAACTCCTGCCTTTTATCGCTAGATTTCAAAATGGAAACATTCATTCGCTTAGAGACAAAGATTTGGGGGTGGGGTCTAGCAAGTCTGAAGGAAACTACTTAAGAGTAATAAAGACTTTCGCATCACATTTTTTGTGGTCACTTCTATCACCTGTGATGCATCCACCATGTTTTCCATTGGTTTATTTTCTCAGAGTGTTGGTGATTGTGAAGTGGAATTTCCTTCGGATAGAAAGAATCCGTAAACCATTTAATTTCATCTGACTAACACTCTGAGGACCAAGGATATATTCATGTTTACAATAATTGTGAATCCTTTATCATTATTTATTGGATAATATGAATATATATGTATACGAGAAAGCGCTGAAAATCTTTTTGGTTAAACGAAAAAGAAATGACCAAGTACAATGAAATACACAAGCTACTTTTCTTATTCCTCTCGCAGATTGCCTAACTGTGTGAGTTTGTGTTTTACTTTACGGCATATCAACCTGTTTGGGTCATTTAATGCCAAAAAGGATAGATTGGTTTTGTCTTCTATATGGGTTTTAGGGTTTAGGGTATAGGTCTTTATAGTATTTGATTATATTTGATCAGATATTGGTGAAAAGACTTTTTTTTTTTTTTTGGAAACTCAAGATGTCCTCTGGTTGGGTGTTTTTAGTTTTCTTGTCTGGTAGTATTTTGGACGGTTTTACCTGAAACTATCAGAATTTAAGAGAATATGTTTGATAGTAAGGCGTACTTTACACATTGACAATATTGGAGTATTTCCCCTTTTTAGGATGTGGCCAATGCAAAGTCTGAAAAGTATTACTTCTTTTCAGTTTCTTCGGTAACCTGCCGGCCACTCACCGATCGCATGTTATACACGATGGAGCTTGTCCTGTTTGATCATCCCATGATGCTTGCAATTTGTCATGAATTTGTTAATGGTTGCTTTTAGATGAGTGTATAGGATTTTTTTTATTGGATGTGTCTGTCTGGAGTGCTTTATTTATTTATTTATTTATTTTTGCAGCTTTGTCTGCCATTTAATTTCTATGAATACTAACATGGATTGGTATGCAAGTTTTTAGTGTGTTCATTTTGTTTAGGAGTTTTGTGATGAAAGGAGTTGATTAATCTTTGTCCTTTAGTGCTAAAAGGACTGGTTTGGAGGCTGAGAAGATAATATAACATTGTTTTTTAAACTCTTAAAAAGTTAATAAACATTTTTAAAAGTCAGTAACCATTTGATTCGACCAGGAGCGTTTCACATTTTTTTTCATAGATATTTACACAGAAAAACATCTATCTATGTCTCCACTTAGATTTAATGTAAATTGGATTTTTATGTCAGCAGATATTGAAGGCTTTCGCTCACATTTAGCTTTTATTAACGTGAACCTTTTCAGCAAATGAACCGATTCAGTTTTGCATAAAGACACAGAATAAAGTTAATACAACTTGATTCTTGCTTGTCGGCCCGTAAGGTAAGTGTATTTGAAAAGCGCCAAAAGCTATTTCGCTAAACAACTTTGGAAATGAAAAGCGAGACCTTGACAGTACAAAAATCAAATAGTATAAATACCAAAATCAACATGATTCTTGCGTACAAAAGAACCATTGATATAGGCAAATGCTCTTTCAACCCAAACGAATTGGCAAAGAATGTTAATAGCAGCCATATTTATTTTACTGATTTATTTATTCACTTTCCGTGTTCGCGTAGCTGAGAAATGCAAGGTTTTTGGATGTAATGGAATAAATACTTTCAACAAGGATATAATGGTTCGTCTGATTAACGGAAATGGTCACATATCAAATTAAACTCATTATAGTATGTAATCTTCTTAATTAGAAAACCTTTTAGTTTATACTAATTCCTGTGTATTTGTAATAATTTCCTCTTGATTAAAGTTGTAACTGATGGTTTTTCACTGAAATCGAAGTGATTGTAAGCATCCACAGGTCTGTAGAACGCTTCCGAACATTCTAACTGATTGTAACAGTGCTGTGGTCTAGATGGTATCGATTCTTCCACAGATCTCCTGTTCTCTTATCCCGAATGGACCACCTTTCTTACCCAATCGTTTTTACTCTTCTACTCCTTCAGTGACAGTTTGCTGTATCAACGTGACTATTTCGTCTCTCTCTCGTTTCACTTATTATTATTATTATCATTATTCAATTTTCTTCAGCCTTGGTGAGGCAACAAGTCAAGGAGAAGGAAAACTCTGAATTCAAACCTGTTAAACTCCGCTTAAAAATTGACCTCGTGTCATATCCTGCCCATTGGTAAATAAGATTATTCAATTTTCAATTTAATTTTTGGTTTCTTACAATTTTTCACCGGTTCTTTACCAAGACCTAGCTTGAGGGAAAGTAGTGGTTATATGTATTCTATCTACTCATGTTTTTTTCTGACGATTTGGGGGGATATTTTTCAGTCTCGTTGATAGTATCCTTTGGTGACTGTACCATTAGCACCATTTATAATTGGTATAAACGTCACTTTCCACAGTTTTTTTTCAGTTCCCTAAGGTTGAGGTATTTATCCTTCTTTTCACTTTTTTTTTAAATTTTTAATCTATGGTTAGCCGGGACAGCAAAGTCCACAATTTTGAAAGTTCTCTTTTTTTTTCTTTTTTTTTTTTTTTTTTGATTATTATAAGGTCTGGTTGTCTGGCCGAGATTAAGTGGTCCGTTTGGATGTCAAAATCCCATAGATGTTTGTGTGTATCATTCTCCAGGACTGGTGTTGGGTTGTGCATATGCTATTTGTTTATTTGGTCAAATTGTTATTTCTTGCACAAATTATAATTATTATTATTTTGACTCTATGCGAGTTTTTCACACCAGTTTTAATTGTTTGTTTTTCAATTAAGTCTCAGTGACAGTGAGTGTCCACGAGTATCTAAGACTCTTCTAAGCATTCTAGCTATCTTAATATTGCTGTGGTCTAAATGGTCTCGATTCTTTCTCTGATCTCCAGTTCCCTCGGTCTCTTTTCCTGGCTTTTGGGGGCCGCTCTAAGGGAGCCAACTACGATTGGTATCCTGCTCATCTTTATGTTCGACACTATTTTCAACTCTCTGGTAAAATCCAAAGATTTGCCGAACATTTTGTTTTATTTTATTTTCACTCAATAGACCGCTAGAACGGCAAAATCTACTGAAGATGACAAATTCTTTTCTTCTTCTTAATGAACAATAGGTTAAATTTTAGTCTTTTGTACAATTCCCAGTAGATCACTTTTATCGCCCAGTCATGCCTACTCTTTTATTTTCTGCTTGTTTGCATTATTATTTGAGATTTTTCACACCTGCGTTGGCTGATGATGCTTCACAGTTTGAGTGAGTTTGAGTGATAGTCATCATCATCATCATGTCGCACTATCAACACGTATCTCTCTGACCCTCTCTCGCCATTCTTCCCTATTGTCCATTGCTTTCGGCAGATCCTCAGGGCTACATCCCGTATCGGGACAGAGCTGCTGTATGTAGGTTCGAGCTGGTCATCCTGCCTTTGCTCGTCCATGTGAAGAAGTCCACAGGAGTACATCACTTATGAGCTCGTCCCTTAATAATGGCCGATCTTAATAATGCTGTAGTTTGGCTGTTCTTCTCTCGTCCACTTATTTCCATGTCTTCCAGTCCCTTTACCAATCTTTTGGGGATTGTTCCGAGCGCACCATCCCTTTCACGTTCCATAGTTTGTTGTTTTTTTTGTTGTTGTTTTTTAAGCTCTCCAGCAAGGTCTAGGTGCTTGTCTCCCTTTTCGTTTTCTTTTAATTTTACTCTGTGGTCTGTAAGGACAACAACTCCACTAGTCTCCAGGTTCTTTTTTTTTTTTACTATTACTAGGTCTGGTTGTCTGGCCGAGATTAGAAGATCATTTTGTATCTCAAAACCCCTGAGAACTTTGCTCGTCTCATTTTCCAGGACAGATTCTGGGTTATGCGTATACCACTTGCTCGTATGTTCAAATTTTAATTTCTTGCACAATTCCCAGCGGGTCAACTTCCCCACCCTGTCGTGTCTAGTCTTATAGTCTTTTTGTGCATGTTTGCTGCATTGGCTTTTTATATGATCGACCATTTTTTCTCTATCACCACATAACTTATATTTACTATTTTGTTCCCTCTTATCTATTTTTGATTTGAAACAGTTGGTCTTTATGGCGCTGTACTGTGCTGCTATTAGAAGAGGTTTAGTTTCCCTCTTAAGGTTTCCTTTTCTTATCCATGTCTTATCGTGTGATATTTCGCTTATTTGTCGGTTTAAATGCCCATACAATTGCTTTTCTTCGCATTTTTATTTTCTAGTAATTTGGTGTTCCATTGATCCTTGTGTTGTTTCGTTGTTGTTGTTGCTGATGTTATAAGTAACAAGGGGTTTTTCTCTAGAGTCGAGTGACTGCAAGTCTCCTTAGCTCACCAGGACTCTACTCAATATGATCAGCGATTTCAACTGGGCAGTGGTTTGGATAGTATAAGTTTTTGCTTGGATTTCCAGTTTACACAATCTCTTTTACAGAATTGTTCCAATGGCTCAAAATATGTTTGGGATTACTAACACTCTCATTGTGACAGAGAGAACTCCCCCGCCCATGTGGATTAATTAATTAACGATTCTAAGGGATTAGGATGAGTTTATTAATTAAATGGATAAAAGGATAGATTTAGAAATAAGTTTGTTTTTCAATAATACAGAGAATAAGTAAAGAAAATTCCTATTATTTTTATTTTCATCATTTTTTTTCTTCCTTTTGGAATAACGTTTCAGGAGTTGAGTCTTTAGTAAGTAAGGTGATGGCTCGGGGTGTGGAGAGATAGATTCGTTTATTGAATCCTGTGATAAAAGGGTTAATGAAATCTTGTGTGGCCTAAAGCAGTCCAGGTATACAAGAACGAGACAAAATAAGTGGATTTTTTTCGATTTAGCAATATTTGTCTGGACAGAACACAGCGAGGCGTCCAGATTTCGTTTTTAGTACCAATCAAATACAGCCATCAGTTTTTTTTTAATATATACGAAATATCGGTGAATTAGAACTGTTTGACCAAATCGAATAGCTTGAAATAGAAATGTTTTTGCCAATTAAACCGTACTTAGATTTAAACTGCGTGCTTATGCTAAACTGAATTGCTTGAAATGAAACTGTTTTTACAGTAAAACTGTACTTATACTAAACTGAATTGTTATATATATATATATATATATATATATATATATATATATATATATATATATATATATATATAGAACTGTTTTGACAATAATAAATAAAAATGAATTTGGCGTTAAATAACCGACAAAGGTTGATATGCCATAAAACCCAACCAACCAACTGAAAACGGAATAGCTTAATTGTGCTTCATACTACTAACATATAGTACAATTTTTGACTCTCCCTAGTAAAAAACCAAAGCAGAAAAAGTTCTTGGTTCTCCTGCAAAATAAAAAATGATAACGGAATGAAATAAAAATCATTCTTTCCATTTCGATGAAATAATTTTAAAAATATTCTAAGCAATGCTAGAAAATGTAGAGAAAATTCAAGAACGACTCTTTGACGCTAGGACACCATCAGGTGAACAGAGAGATTATTTGGGGGGTAATGTCGAAGTACAAAGAGACTTATTCTATCCAAAATGATTGAAATGGCTAATAGAAATGTTAATAATGGTTCAGCTAGAAGCACAAAACTAATCTTATCACTTGCCTTTATCGATTTCTTCTTTCATCGTAGCAGAAGCAATGGACAAGTATCGATCTAAAGAGCCTTATTGATTAATGCTTCAAAAAGGGCAACACCTATTAACGTATTTTTTAGTAATCCCTTCAAATGCTGACCAAATCACAAAATCATTCAGATTTCTACAGCGAGGCAACTGACCAAAAAAAAGATTGTCGACCATTATTTGATTCTTTTTGTCGTATGAACCCACTTGAAGCTGCGAAAAACGAACTAAACGTTACCAAAGAAAAGCAATAAGTTACTTATCAATATTCGACATTTAAGTCTTATGTTTTCTTTTTTTTAACTTGGAGAAAAACGTGTAAAGAAAAATTAATTCTGTTTGAATAAACTTTTCTCTTTTGTCAGGAGATCGTCCTAATTCAATTTTCAAAACTATGCGCTTACATGAGGTTTAACTTTATACTTAATATGGAGATTTAGGGAATGTAAAGTACCTATTCATTGCCATTGCTCCTATGTACACTCTGACCTGGAGTGGTAGTACCTATTAGGGTCTCATCTACGGATCAAATGAAAATATGTAATATATTTTCTAAACTTGAAGCCATTTAACAGTTTGTAAACTATGTTAAATTATTTTAGTGTTACATTTCAAGTCTTTTAACTGTGTGCAAACAAATATGCTCTTGCTCGTTTAGAATTTTACTCACAAACTGATCGTTAATTGTTTGTATATAGTATATATTTATAAATAGATCTTAGCATTAAATAACCTACTAGGGTTGATATGCCAGAGAACACAACCAACCAATATATATTTATCAATAGGATTTAGCATTAAATAACCTACAAAGGTTGATATGCCATAGAACACAACCAACCAATATATATTCATGAACAGGATTTAGCATTAAATAACCTACAAGTGTTGATATGCCAGAGAACACAACCAACCAATATATATTTATAAACAGAATTTAGCATTAAATAACCTACAAGTGTTGATATGCCAGAGAACACAACCAACCAATATATATTTATAAACAGGATTTAGCATTAAATAACCTACACGGGTTGATATGCCAGAGAACACAACCAACCAATATATATTTATCAATAGGATTTAGCATTAAATAAGCTACAAGGGTTGATATGCCATAGAACACAACCAACCAATATATATTTATAAACAGGATTTAGCATTAAATAACCTACAAGGGTTGATATACCATAGAACACAACCAACCAACCAACATATATTCATAAACAGGATTTAGCAATAAATAACCCCAAAAAAGGTTAATATGCGATAGAACAAAACAAATTAACATTTTCACACTTTAGGTACATATCTAGTTTTGGAAACAAGAATTAGTGACACAGAACCTCAGTCAAGAGAGGATGGAGGAGAAAGAGGAAAAGGCCTCATCTAAAGTGAGAGTGATTATCTCCCATTTCCTTTTGCACACAGACATACACCGTTATCTCCCCCTTTCCTTTAGAGCTCAAACACACAGACACAAACGAAAAAAGAAGATATTTTTTTCGACACAGGAGACGAAAAGAGATTACGTGTATGCGTTTCCCCCAAGACATTCTAGGGTACAAACCTGTGTAGTTATTAAAGAAGATTGGGAATTAGAAGAAGTATAACATGAGTGAGGAATGGGTAGAGTGAAAGATAAGTAATAGATAAATCAATCAGGACAGACCGAGATAGATCGATTTGATTGAGATAGATAGATAGATAGATTGATTGATAGATACCAAAAACTACTGTTCTAAAAGTATTGAGATTGCTGATAAAAACAATGAAGAATTGACAAGGGCACATCTTTCTGTTGTCATCATCATTTTAGCTTATAAGTTGTTTAGTTGCCTTCAACTAAATTGCAAGTTTTAAAATCAAAAAGTTAGAGCTTCCGTCTCAATACTTTTTATCATACCACACACACACACACACACACACACCTCACGCACACATACACACAATCCTCACATACCACACACACGCACACTTCACACACGCACACATATACACACCTCACATACTGCACACACACTCACTTCATGTGTATTAAGAAGTTTTCAAATTAAATCAAACACTGAGAGTAAATGTTTCGAGTCATGTAAACACTTCAGAAACCAAAATGACAAAGCAGAGATGATGATGATGATGATGATGATGATGATAAAAATGACAAGGAGGGGATGATGATGATGATGATGATAAAAATGACAAGGAGGAGATGATGATGATGATGATGATGATGATAAAAATGACAAGGAGGAGATGATGATGATGATGATGATGATGATAAAAATGACAAGGAGGAGATGATGATGATGATGATGATGATGATGATGATGATGATGATAAAAATGACAAGGAGGAGATGATGATGATGATGATGATAAAAATGACAAGGAGGAGATGATGATGATGATAAAAATGACAAAGCAGAGATGATGATGATGATGATGATGATGATAAAAATGACAAGGAGGAGATGATGATGATGATGATGATGATGATAAAAATGACAAGGAGGAGATGATGATGATGATGATAAAAATGACAAGGAGGAGATGATGATGATGATGATGATGATGATAAAAATGACAAGGAGGAGATGATGATGATGATGATGATGATGATAAAAATGACAAGGAGGAGATGATGATGATGATGATGATAAAAATGACAAGGAGGAGATGATGATGATGATGATGATAAAAATGACAAGGAGGAGATGATGATGATGATGATGATGATAAAAATGACAAGGAGGAGATGATGATGATGATGATAAAAATGACAAGGAGGAGATGATGATGATGATAAAAATGACAAGGAGGAGATGATGATGATGATGATGATAAAAATGACAAGGAGGAGATGATGATGATGATGATGATAAAAATGACAAGGAGGAGATGATGATGATGATGATGATGATAAAAATGACAAGGAGGAGATGATGATGATGATGATAAAAATGACAAGGAGGAGATGATGATGATGATGATGATAAAAAAATCTCTAATACAGGGTGCGGAATCAAAATTAGGAAAATATTCTCGTATAATAATAAACGACTCTATCATAAAATAAGATTAATTCTAATTTCAAAAAATAAACAACAAAATAAAAAGATAGACACAAAACAGTAAATTGACTCAATATGTCCGCCTTTTTACCTTTTTTATTGTCTCAACACGCCTTCAAAACAATTTCTATGCCATCAAAATAAATTCTTCAGACATTTTATTCCCTTCCTCCTCAATAGCTAACCTTAAGCTAACCAATATTTCTATGGGAAGTTACATTTGTTTTATTTTCTAAAATCCCCTATATAGCGTAATCAAAGGCTTAAGGTCTTGGCTTGATGGAGGTCATAAAAAAAACTCCAATTATTTGGGGAATTTTTTGGCTTTGTTTCGGCGTTAAGCAAGTCATAGGTTATTTGCCGTTTCTTTTTTTTTTTTTTTTTTTTTTGCTCACTCATATTGGGCTGAATTTTAATGAAAAGTGCTTAAATAATAGAGCTAATCCTTAAAATTTAGATTCATCAGGTTTTTGTTTTGTTTATTTTCTTGTTCGTTTTTTGCTTTGTTCTTTGTTTTGTTTTTGTTTTTTGTTTTGTTTTGTTTTTTTTGGGGGGTTTTTTTTTGTTTGTTTTTTTTTTAAATTGGACTAATAAAACAAAAAAAAGCGTTTTAGAAAGTATTCCATTTTTTTTTCACTCTGTAGATACTTCAAGCTACAAATCAAAGAAATTGTATTCGAAATGACCAGGCCATAACTAAGAAGAAGTAACTTGAAGAGAAAAACTGAAACTATTAATAGCAGCAAAAAATAGTGACATAAGAACCAATTTTATCAAAGTAAAAAATTGAAAGTAAACAAAAGAATTGCAAGTGTAGGTTATGTGATGGAAATGAAACGCTTAATCATCTAATAAGCGAACGCAGGAAACTAGCTGAAAAGGAATAAAACACTAAGCATGACTCGGTGAGAAAGATAATCCAGTGGAAATTATGCAAGAGACTAAAATTTGGCCAAACTAATAGATAATATAAACGAAAATCTGTCCCTCAAACTGAGATCTACCAAATCCTCTCGGACTTTGAGATACAAACAATCCCCCCAATTATGGCCTGAAGAGCAGACGTAGAATCAATTTAGAAAAAAAGAACTTGCAATATAATGAATTTTGCTATCCTAGTGGATCATAGAATGAAAAGAAAACGAAAACGAAAACGAAAAAGATAAATAAATACTTTGATCTTACCGGGGAGTTGTAGAAGCTATGGAACATGAAGGTGCACGATGATACCAGTTGTATTTGGTGCCCTAGGAATGATCCCAAAGGACTTGAAAAAGACAAGGAAAAATAGAGATCAAAGGAGGAATCCAGACCATAGCATTGTATAAATCAGTTAGAATACTTGAAAAGTCCTGGATGCCTAACATGACTTGCTGTCTCTAGACTTCAGTGAAAAGCCACAAATTAAAATTGGTGTGAAAAACTCGCATAGACGGAAAATAAATATCCGCTTTTTTATTTAATTCTTTATTGTAAATGTCATCATAATCTTCACAATCTCCATTTTGATTTATGAAGACTAGCGTTCGCACAACGGGAAACTTAATAACAATCTTTGATTTCTTTACAGAGTTTTTCTTTTACGTTAATATCTAAGTTTCATACCAGATCTGTTTCGGTTTCAGGGCATAGAGGAGCCTTAGATGTAAGTACATTATATTTTTCCTTAAGTTATTAGTGATTATTTCACTCCATAAGATTTAACACGTGTGTGTGTGTGTCTGTGTGTGTGTGTCTCTGTGTGTGTGTCTCTGTGTCTGTGTGTGTGTGATGTCGTTGACTTACAATAAATAAATACCAGGAGTGTTAGTTTTATAGAAACAATCTATTACAATGAAGACACTAGAAATGTAACCCTTTTATCTCAGATAAGATATGCCAATACATTTTATGTTTAGAAACAAGGCCTAGTATTTTGGTGGGGGTTAGTGAGATGGGTGACTAACTGGAAATAAGATACAAAAATAAATGAATAAAATAGATAAGTACAAAAAAAATGAGCTGCGTGGAGTCCAAGAGTAAATCACCCAGAACAACTGGTTGCCCTCGACAAAAAATAATCACCACAGAAAATCGCGAGTTCCTTGCCAGGTGGAAAGACCACTTTGCCACTCGTCACAATGATCTGTCAACAACAATGAAACATGCAATTGACAAAGGTCAACCCAACTCTGGATGTGTAAATGTCCTGACCTAGATGAAGTGAGTAAGTTTATGTCTACGCTCTGCGACAGAATGTTTCCTGGCTCAAAAGGACTGCATCCAGAGGTTATTATGAAAGAATGAAGGAGGCTGGTCAAGGTGCCATTATAAAAAAACTCTTGGGAAAACTTGAAAGTCCTTGCAGACTGAAAGGACGCTCAATTAGTCATCATATTATCATCGACAGGTCACCATACCAAGGTTAGAGAGCCCAGCCTGTCTTACTATTTACCATAGCTATGTGGAGAATAGTTGGATTCATGCCTTTCCCTAGGTTAATAGCACGATGTGAAATTGCAAAGAATTCCTACCGTGATAACTGTTAAAAGAACTAAAAAAAATGGAGGGATAACGAGTTTGGAGGGAATAAAAATGGGCAAGATCATTTTTAGGATTAGGAAATTGAGGTAGGAAAAACTGCGGTCGTATAGATCCTGGAAGCCGAGCCGAACTGATAGAGTTATACTACGAGGAAATTTAATGATTTACTCGGATTGGAGTTCCGAAAAAGTGCCCGGATTGCCGTTGCCATGATGAGGAATAGGGAATTTAGCCGTCAACTTAAATCTTCTTTGTACGACCAGGTTTGCTGCTTTCACAAACCTTTCATCAAATATCATGTGAGTTAAACCTTTTCTATCACATCCGACTTTCAATCTAAGCTGATGTTTAAAATAATAAAATCAGATCGTAATGAGAAACCAGACCGTTATACAAACCCTTCAATCGCGGTATTTAAATCACAAGTTACACCACGGCCAGGATCACATGAAACATCCTTTGTTTCCTACCTGTCCACGAAGGATCAATGCTGTCACCGACGTAAGCTACGTTGAGCAGCACCGACCGTTTGTGATCAATGCAAGTTACCTCTCAGACGTAGTCCAAAAACGGGTGGACCCGCTCGCAGAAGGCGTGCTCAGACGTTTTTTTCCATTCCACTGCCGCAGCGGACGCAGCCGAACATTCCTGCCATACATGCTTTGAAGTCCACATCGATGAGGAGTAATGCGTTCTGAGCAAACCACCAGGTGAGTGAAAGCACAGAGTTATTGATATAACCGGATACTGGCGTCCATTTCCACTGGAAGCGAATCTTCCCAACAAAAATTCGTTCTTGTCGCGTCCGAAACGGCACCTTCCACTAGATACAGTACCTTTCGAAGCCGTAAAAGGTCATTGAGCTGAGGAAACTTGCTAAGGGCCCCCACTCTCGGAGAAACTGCACTTTCGCCTACGTCCGCCCTCAGTCTCCAGGCTAGAATTTACTTTAAAGAAAGCGGCCTTAACCTTCCTTCCCCACGCTGAGTCTGCTGTAAATGATCGACTTAAGAATACCTGCTTTCAGCAAGCCAATGGCTTAAGTTCGGCATCCCTGAGCTTCAGTAGCAAAGCCGTTGTGAACAGACTGGCCTGCGTACCATTGGCTTGCCTCTTTTCCACAGGAGCGAAAAAAGGATCCGCTCTTCACCCAATGATCAAGCCGCAGTCAGAAAAGGTACCAACAACTGATAAAGGATCTGAAGGAAGATGGGGCACACCTCTGCTCTGCTCCAGGTACGCATTTGCGCTTTTACCCTTGTATTTCTGACCAATTTTGTTACGAGTGGAAATTAGGACCTAAGCATACGTCAAGGATACAGATCGGTCCGTCATTCCAGCGGAAAGGACCCAACAGAGGAACACCACTTCTTCGGGTTCCCAAACACAGTCACTCTCTTTTTTCCGAATTTGTTTTGGCCTTTTACACCTTTAAGTTCCTGGAAACCACCTATTGTACCACGGTTATGTCTGATCGGCATGATACAAACACGGTGACGTCAGGATCGAAAGGAAATCCTTCGCTCAAAGCCACAGAGGGAGCACGATTCACGCAGAACCGGATTTACCCTCTCATTCGTAAGCCCCCGGAGCAGAGGCTCCAAAACAAGGACATGAACAGGTAGAGACAGAAGGCAACCCTGACGAACGAACCGACCGTTTGATTACGAAAAATTTCTTGGATAGCAGGATCTTGTTGCAATCAAAATACTGCTGGTATTTATTTAACCTCAACTACCCATATTCTTCGGGGGGGGGCTGTTTGGTTTTCAGTTTCCATTCTGCTTCGGCAAGCTTTCTAGCATTATGGTTTGGCTTCTGCAGGGCGTGGATAGAGATGGCCACTCAGTGCTGATTTCCCTTACTTGACCTTCAGCTACTACTTCTTCCAATGAGAGTCTTTTTTTTCTCTAGAGTTGCAGGAAGTTTATGAGAACTGCAGAGAATTGCTACTGAGGCGTCTTCCTTAGTTTGGTTGGATCTGGTTCGTAAAGGTTTGGTTTTCACCTCCTGCATCTGATGGTTGGACGACGGACCATCTGGGTTTGGTTTTCCTTTATAGCTGGTGGTCTCCTTGGGCAATTTCTGCTTGGGCCCTTTTTCTTGTTCACCACTACAGAAGGGAACTGCTTTCTTCTTGACCACAGAAGAGGCTCCTCTTCTCGACTTTCTACCTGCAGCCGCTTTCGTGTGTGCCTTTGATGAGGCTCCTCATCCTTCGAAACCGAAAACAGTCTATGGAATAGAGTAGACCCATCTGGCCAAGCTATAGTGATACCTGACTGCCTGACTCCTCGTTATGGCACCTTCAGCCATCCAAATACTGGTTTTAAGGCCAAACGGGAGCCCAAGATAAAAAGAAATGCCCAAAACTGATGCAAAAATTAACCCACGGGAATTACAAGTTCAAAAAGGTCACCTAAAAAGATACTTACCAGAGAAACAATAGCTTGTCAAAAAAGGTTCAAGGGGGCTAAAGCAAAATCAAAAAAGAAAAACGTTACAAGATTTCTGGCTGTAAAGCTAGAACAGATGATACACTTTGATATGAACACGTCACAAGCGTCGCCTCAATAGCTGCGTAACCCACCCAAAGCGTAAAGGGTTTTTTAATTAGTAGCTATAAAGCAAGTTCGTTAAACTGCTTATGGTTACTCAACACACACACGCACACATATATATATATATATATATATATATATGTGTGTGTGTGTGTGTGTGTGTGGTATTGTAATAGAATATGGTTATCACAAGGTCATTGGTGAGTCAATGGTGGACCAAAATTTGCAGTATTATTAAATAGAGAGCTCAATTTCAATGATAGAGCTGTTATACAGGAATATATATGCATATATATATATATATATATATATATATATCTTTGAATACGAACTGTAACTCCACATTTGCAACTCTGCGACGAGAGAGAAGCATGTAAATAGTCATCTGACGAGACGGAGAGAATAGTAATATTCTCTGCCGAAATAAATTTATTATGACGACTTAACCGAGTTTGAGTCTCCATCAAATTGTACTATATATATATATATATATATATAGAGAGAGAGAGAGAACATGGTAATATATATGACACCAGGTTTCATGCTTTACACATTTATCAGATAGAGTCTGCCTGATGAATGCGTAAAGCATGAGACCTGGGGTCACAGATATTACCACGTACTATATATATATATATATATATATATATATATATATATATATATATAATTCATTTATAAAAATTGCAAACGATTGGCTTGATAAAAACCAATAAAGAAAACAATAATCGTAATAGATTTTATTCTTTTCGTAAGCATTATAATATATTGGGTTTAACGTCTTTAACTTATACACTGTAGGAATGGTATCTGCGTGTATGTCTGCAAGGATGTAGCCTTATATACATATGTTCATTTTTGTAGTTTAGAAAGTGAATAAATGTTTTATTTTTTTATTCATTTTTCGATATTTTTTTAATACAGAAAGAGAACACGATATCAAGTAAATGAACGTCATTTTATGGTGTCGAGGACTTGCTGCTATGAAACTAGCGAATGCATGTTGTCAGCGTGAGAAAAAAATTCACGTTGATTTTTGCACTCGGAAACATTATTCACCCAGATTTGCAAGTTCAGTCTTAAGTGAACCGACGTAAAGAGAGAAATCACTCCTGAATGAATAGAGTTTGCTTTTCTGCTTACATTCACTATCTATTTATTTATCTATTTCTTTTTGCTTATGTCACATAAATGAGGCGTATGGGATGTAACGGTTATCATCGTAGAAAATGGACTATTTGACTTAAAAAGAGGATATTAACAGGTATTACCAGGTCAGAGTGTACACCACCCTCCAGAGCTCCAGAACAGTAGCCTCACTACCGGATACAGTTCAGAACATCCCCTTTTTAGGAGAGTCTTATCTTTCTATAGAGGATAAAGACAGCATGTTTTAAGCCCTGCTGATAATTTATAAGTTGAATAATAAAGCGAAGGTTAAAGTAGGATATTTGTTTAAGTCTTTCCAAAAATCAAGATTTTATTAAAGGGAAAGCTGAAAGAGACTATGTTGCAAAGTACTTGAAAAATAATTCAAATAAAAACAATGGAAATCCAATCTTTCTTTTTTGAGATGTTTCTGTAAAGAATCTAATAAATGTCATCTACTGTTCTCTAAAAAATAAACTACCAGAAAAAAAAAAACCCAAAAAGTTGGTTGCCCAGTCAGCTGGGGCTGTAGAATATATTGACTGCACCTCTGCTTAACTGAATAATTTGAAATAGAACTAGTGTCCTGATATGACACTAAACAATCTGATGGTGAGGTTCCAGCAGTGCTGGGGCTTTGGGGAACGCGGAGTACCCCTTCATTGCAATCGCTTCCAGGTCCACTCTGGCCCGGCGTGGTAGCACTTGATAGGGTCCTATCTATGGGTTAAATAGAAATAACACATACTTGTGCTAAAATGAATTGTTTGTGAAAACTGAATTGCTTGAAATAAAAAATATGCTTTTGACAATTAAACCGTACTTACATTTAAACTGCGTGCTTATGCTTAACTGAATTATTTGAAATAGAACTGTTTTTCGACATAAAAAACTGTATTTACACTTAACTGAATTGTTACATATAACTGCTTGAATAGTTTGAAATGGAAATGTTTTTGACAATTAAACTGCACTTATGCTAAACTGAATTGTTTTAAATAGAACAGATTATTTACATAGAAATGGATTTGGCGTTAAATAACCTAGAAAGGTTGATATGCCATAAAACCCAACAAACCAAACCAAACCAAAAAGCTGGGGGTCGACTTTTACGGCAAAGTTAAAATACAAAAATTATTAAGTTACTTAAAATCATATAACTTTTGCATAAATTATTTGTATTAAATAGGAACATTTGAAACTGGCTGACCACTCGGGGGGGTAAAGATTAGCATCTCAGCCTTGTCGTATAAGTCGACCCCTAGTTTTGCAGAGATTTTTTCAGGCTCTAAAAGATGATTTATACGCCGGATTTTTCGGTAAGCGAATAAACTATGTGAGAAATTAAATTTTTGAACAATATTTTCATCTAGTTTTGAATTGACCAAACTGCTTTCCTTCGCTGTTATTTAGGATCGGGTTCACACGAAAGACTTATGACAATCAAAAAGTCATTATTTTATGAAATACATATTCAAAATGAATATTCTCCTTCAGGGTTTTTTATTGTCATCTACAATTTTTAAAGAAAATGATGTTCACTGGCATATCAGCCTTCATGGGAATTAATTTTTATTTATTGCGGACTTTTTGTCCTCATCTTGGTAGTGTTTTTTGTGTTGTTTCTTCTTTCACTACGTTTCGGCCAAATTTCACCTCTGGCCTTCTTCAGGTGATTTACCGCGACCTCGGATAAGAATGCTGACTCTTATAACGTATCCCCAGTAATTACTGCCTTCCATAGTTGTTGTCTATCGCACCATGTTTTTGACCAAGTAAACACCTGGCCCGGCTTGGGTAGTGTGACGGCAAATTGGCTAAAGTCCCAAAACGGGACTTTATTTTCGCACGTGTGAAGACGGGGCAGGTTGGCACTTGATCCCCTACAGAAATAAGTCCTGTTCAGAGTTCTTTTCTCAGGCAGATAAGAACTGGCATATTACGTGAGGGAATAATTTAGGGCCAGACTGGCCACCGCTGGCAAAGGGGTCCAAAATTTCACACTATCACACACCCACCAGGCCGCTAAACTTCTTTCCCTTAGTTAATAGAAGAATACGGGCCTATAGGTCTTAGTTGTAATAATATTAATGTTTGTTGTAGTAGTCGGCAACTCCGGTTTCCCGTGTGATACTTTAGGAATTAATAGGACAGTTCTAAGCAAGATAATGTAAGGCGAATAGAAGCTGAAAGGAAAGCATGAAATAATAACATAGACCACATGGTAAAATGAAAATACATAGGTTCTTTACTACGGTTATATATATATATACTTTCAAAGTGTCAAAAATATATAATAGGATAGTCCACGAATATAAATGTCTTTTCTTGGCTTTTTATCCTTTTTCAAATAGAGAGAGAGTGGTAAACAAAATTTGGGTGTAAAGGGAAAATGTCCCAAAATTACTTATCTTATTTTTTTGACGGGGTTCCACTGGAGAATTTTTCTTTTTTCACGGGCTAATAGACTTTGTTCTGTTTTTAGTACGCTTGGAGGATTTTTGGAGTCCTTCATGTCTCAGTTAGTCTTTTGTCTTTAGCCCGGAGTAAAATGGCTATCGTCCGTCTGCCACGAGACTTGCTCAAAACTACCTTTTTTTTGTCTTTACTTCCGCTGAGGGAAGGGAACCCCAATTCCGTTTGGGGTCCCCGCCAATCATTTGGCTTCATTTTCTCTTTCCCCTTCCGATGTCCGGCGACCCAAGGTCACTTAGGTGCGAACATCTGCGTGACCCACATTCTCTCCTAACGGTCACTTTTTGACTCCTAGATAATGTTAGTTCAACGGGGGGGGAGTATCATTCCCACCTCCTCGTCTCCGTGAGCCATCACGTGACAGTAGGATTTGAAACCGCTATCTTCTGACAATGCTCACCTGGAACCGTAGAGACTCAACGCCTCTATCCGCTGCGCCAACACAAAAACAACCAAGATGAGGACAAAAAGTCCGCAATAAATAAAAATTAATTCTCGAATTAAGAAGCCTCATCTCAAAATGATTCCAATTAAAGACAATTACAGCCTTCATGGGTTATTTAATGCCAAAGCCATACAGGTAGAAGTACAGTAGTGATACTATTTAACTCATATCTGGAGGGATAAAAGGTTCAAACATTTCCCAGGGTATTGGTACAAAATTGAATGTAATAGCTCGACTGAAGTTCGAACCCATTTACTTCAAAGCCACAGTCGAGCACTTTAGTCATTTAGCACCGGGGATTCTCGATATTGATAATGTCGATTGGTTTTACAGCATGTCAGTCTCTGTTAGATCATACAATGTCTGTATGTTTGTTTATTTGGCTTTTATGGCATAATCAACCTTTGTATATCATTTGATGCTAAATCCATTTTTATACAAAGGGACAGTTCTATTTCAAACAATTCAGTTTAGCATAAGTACACAGTTTAATTGTCAAAAACATTTCTATTTCAAGCTATTCAGTTTAGTCAAACAGTTATAATTCAAACAATTTAATTTAATAAAAGTTTAGTTTTTGTCCACACACAGTTAAATGTTAAAACAGTTCTATTTCAAACAATTCAGCTTAGCGTAAGTACAGTTTAAATCTCAAAAATAGTTCTGTTTCAAACAATTCAGTTTAGCATAAGTACGCAGTTTACATCTCAAAACAGTTTTATTTCAAGTAATTCAGTTTAACATAAGTACGCAGTTTAGTTCTATTAGACCCATAGATAGGACCCTATCAGGTGCTATCACTCCAGGCCAGAGTGGACCTGGGAGTGATGGCAATGAAGGGGTGCTCTGCATTCCTCAAATCTCCAACATTATTGTAACCTCACCATCAGATTGTTTAGTGTCATATACAGGACACTCGTTGGGGGTACCCCTCAGGTGACAGGGCAATATACAATGCCGAAGTCAGTCTGTTTTCTAAGAAATTAAATGGTATCAAATAACTATTCCTATTTGATGATAATTTATTTGCACACGGCTACATATATTCAAGTATTTTTATCAAATAAGAATAATTTGCATACAATGTGGTTTTAAATATTTCAATGATTAGCGCCCTCCCCTACACCTCGGTGTTGTAGCTATCGAAAAGGGAGCCTTCGGGTTACCCTCGACTACAGTCGCCAACTTATATATATATATGATTTCAACAAACTAATAATTTTTCTTTGTACTCAATTATATCTTCAAGCAATTTTTTTAATATAGATAATTTGCATACAGATATATGGTTTAAAGTATTCCTATCTAATACTAATGATTCTATGTCCTGGCTCTAGCACAAAACTATATTTGGTGGTGAGATGTCAGTTCTGGTGCTCGTGGGAGAGTGAAGAATCTCTTCATTACCGTTACTCCCAGGTCCCCCTGACCTTGAGTGGTAGTATCTGTTAGGGTTCCATTTGTAGAGCAAATAGATCAATTATAAAATGATTAATAGTGGCCTGGAATAATTAATAACTGTGTGGAAACACATGATTATTAATACTTAAAATCGTATAATTTATGTATAAATCATTAGTATAAAATAGGAACATTTGATACTATATGTCTATATGAAACACTTGATACCATATAACTATATGCAACCAAATGATTATTCTAGTTTTTTTTTTTCAAATGGTATTAAAAACTCATCGCAATGTAACATTGAAAAGTTTATAATCAAACATTTACAAATTTTCAAGAACTAACAAAGAGTCATTGTGAAACTGGGAGTTATGGCAACGACTAGTTGATTCCAGACATCTGCAGAGGTACAATATTAACAGGTCAAATTCTTATCTAATAAAGTCTGGGAAAAGTAGCAATTGTGTAGGAATTCGTTCCTTAGCTAGAAGCTGTCACGTGGGATTCGAGAGATACAAATACAAGGCAATTCACAACGGCTTTCGAAGAGTAAAAGCCGGGCAGTTTGGGATCTAAATGAAAACTACTCATCCTTTTAGAACGGGTGCGATGACCTAAAAATAAAAGGGTGCCTCCTTTCATCTATCGACAAGAAAAAGTCACGGCATGACTTTCTTTCGAGAAGGGTCCGAAAAAATATCTTAAAATAAATGATCTTTGTAACCAAGGTGTTTGTCGTTCCTTCCTATCATCAGGATCAAATGAGCCATCTGTAAATATATTTACATGCGCACGCGCACGCGTGTGTGTGTGTGTGTGTTTCGGTAATTGTGGGTAGGGGTGACAGTTTAGAAATAAAACACTTGATACCACCGAAAACCTTAAGAATAAACTTTAAGGGTTTTTCAAAATAACTGCATGAATAATTTCGACATTCATCTTTATTAAAATTTCGTCGGCTAGATATTATAGAACTTTACACTCGTATAAATTATTTTCGGCGGTATGCCACTTGTTCCCACAAAGATGGCGGACGCTCAATGTTCAGTCTCGGGAAACCATTGGCCAGGAGGACCACGTGATATGCTTACAACTACGTCGGCGCGCGCAAATTCAAGTCCTGCGTTTTTGAGCCACTTACAAGACACGTATTTATAGAAAATACGTGTCTTGTAAGTGGCTTAAAAACGCAGGACTTGAATTTACGCGCGCCGACGTAGTTGTTAGCATATCACGTGGTCCTCCTGGCCAATGGTTTCCCGAGACTGAACATTGAGCGTCCGCCATCTTTGTGGGAACAAGTGGCATACCGCCGAAAATAATTTATACGAGTGTAAAGTCCTATAATATCAACAACTTATATTAAATGTCTGAAGGTTTGTTGAGCCTTATTCCTATTATTGAAAGAGTCAATTAGTACAAACATTCAACGCATCAACAGGAACGTTTTTCATTCGGCAATTTTTTTTTTTTCAGTTATGTATTAAAAACACAGCAATAAATGAATGACTTTGTTAACGAAATAATTATCGCAATTATTGTTTTCTTTTTGAAAGCCAAATAACAAAAGAAAAGTGTTTTTACTTTATGATATTCATTCTATTGTTTGAATTTTATTTGTCAGTTTTATGCTAAGAGAACATAAATATATAGAAACAAAGTGTGTTCAAAAATATCCAACCTGAAACTGTAATTACAAAAGATTGCGATAAACAATGAACTAAACTCTAGTTTTCTTCAAAATGGTCTCCTTGGCATTTGCCACATTTAGTCTAGAAAGTTTCGAAGCAATTCCACTACTTACATGGTGTGAAACAACATCATTATATTTCTCGTCATTTCCTTCACATCCTGCTATCTTACACATCTTCGTATCTTAAGTGTTATGTTAAACAGTATCTGATGGTGATGTTCTGGTCCTGGAGATTTAGGAAATGTGGAGTACCATTACTTCTAGATCTACTCAAACCCGGAGGGGTTGTACCTGTAAGTATCCCATCTATGGATCAAATACAAGCGTTTAATCATTTAAATGTGCGCAGAAAATGACCGAATTGCTTGTGCTACATCGTAATACTTGAAACCATTAAATTGTGTGCAAACAAAGGATTAATATTGAAGAGAATTTATAGTGTTAGATAGCAATACTTGAAAGCATTTCACTGAGTTAGCAATAGATAGCAATACTTGAAAGCATTTCACTGAGTTAGCAATAGATAGCAATACTTGAAAGCATTTCACTGAGTTAGCAATAGATAGCAATACTTGAAAGCATTTCAAACGAGTTCTGACTAGTTTAAAATATTACCTACAAACTATTCGTTTAGAAATCATATACATTTAATATATATCAGTGTATAAACAGGATTTGGCATTAAATAACCTACAAGGGTTGATATGCCACAAACCCAACCAACCAAACTTTACAAATCATATATGTTTAATATATATATGTGTGTGTAAACAGGATTTGGCATTAAATAACCCACAAGGGTTGATATGCCATAAAACTCATCCAACCTAACTTACACATCTTCATTCAAATACAAGATTCTTAAATTTAAAAAAAAGTAAAACTTCCGTTTCGATTATGTTTACCACACGGGTATGAGAACAATTTTCAAGTTGATACATTAACTTTTTTAAAGACTGAATGGCGCAAAAGTCAGTTATGATTTAACAAATAAAGCGGAGGAAATCTCTGTATCGTAGTGGTTAACATGCTAGATTGTGACGACATAGAAAGTGAGTTCGAACTCAAGTTTCGCTATAACGTTCACTTTCGAATGAATACCTTTGGTAAAGGCATGAACTCTTCTATCCTCCCCAGCTATGGGATGAAATAGTACCACAACTGTTCTTCTGCAAGGATGGCTTTGGCATTAAATAACCCACAAAGATTGATATGCCATAAAGAAAGCAAACCAAACCAAATATTTATATACGTCCTATGTTTCGCACTAAAATGCCTCTGATGATGAGCTTAAGGGAGCTTAAGGGAGTGTGAGTACCTCTTCATTGCAATTATTCGTAAGTCCACTCTGACCTGGTGTGGTCGTACTTGTTACAGAACCTTCTCTAGGTCAAATATTTCTGCTTAAAAACGGGCCCCGTGTAAAAAAAAACTCGTAAAAAACACCAACACAAAAAAAGACAATGAACGCGATTTCATATCCCTTGACAGATTTACCCGCTATCAAAATCAATCAATGCAACTATGAGTAAATAACATCTAATGATTCAGAAGAGTTTATTTGTCTGTCTTCCACAGACAGCCAAGCAGTTCGATTTCGAGCTTTCAAATTTAGTATGTATGATTTTTAAAAACTCAAAGTAAGTTTTTAACGTATCTTCTAATCATCAAAGGAAAAAAAACCGGCTCTAATAATAACTAATTGTATGTCCAAAGCCATATTGCTTCAATACGTAATTTAACTCAATTTAGATTTCCAAATTCGTCTTACGAAAATAGTCATCCACATTTAATTAAACATTACTAATTAGGTCTACTGGTAGTTCTTTGAGCATTATATATAAAATAAGTTGGCGACCGTAGCCGACGGCGACCAGAAGGCTCCCTTTTCAAAGTGGGGCTACTCCTTTCCCTGGATTGCTCCACTTTACCTTTGATACGTACCTTAAATCGCTGAGTGTTAAGCAAGAAGTACCATTTTTAAAGTTTCAGGTATGACTCGACCTGAGATTGAACCCAGGTCTTCCGGACCATTGGCGAACACTCTACCCACTAGGCTAATGAACCGGTGAAACTAATAATCGAAATGAAAAAAAAAAGAAAATTTTATGCGTCACATACTTTAATTTTTTTTAAATTCTACACAAAACTCTTCAAATTCTTTCATTGAATAGCAAATATAAGACAATATAAAACAAATATTAAACAATATAAAACAAATACGAAACAATAGAAAGCATAAAATTAACAAATCTTTTTTGTTCCTTAAATTTATATTCTGTTGTAAATTTTTAATTGTCAATAAGACTTTAAAATAGATATTGCTAAGAAAAATGAAATAAATAAGCTGTTTTGTATTTTTTTTCTTTTTTTTTTTTTTTTTTTGGCGCTGGCCGAGCCGACAATCCAAGAAGATAAATCTCGAAAAACTCATATCACAATTTTAAAACCCCACATCAAATGAAAGCCAAAAAAACATTCTAACTATCCCAGCCAAACTTGAACCTTTCCATAAATCATGCTAAACCAACCACTGCACAAAAATGACTGAAAATATCAAAGCCCTTAGCATCTCAATCCAGAAATCTCTCTGCACCAAGAATAAAATCACCAAAAATATTCAACCAGACCATACAAACAACTCCCAAGGAACCACCAAACCCGCATCAGATCCTTTAGTGTTGTATATATGGGTATTGAAAACTAACAATATATTAGCAAACTTCAGTCTAGCAGATAAAAGAATGTAAGATTCATCAATGAATCAAGACTATCTACTAAGCTGATGCATGGGAAGCAAAATTTTGGTCAACTAACCTTTGTCTCATGCCCTACAAAGTATTTACTGACCAGCTATTCACCTACAATATATATATATATATATATATATATATATATATATATATATATCGTGTAATCGGATGGAAACTCAAACCTGGTTAAGTTGTCATTATAAATTTATTTTGGCAGAGAATATAACTATACCCTCCGTCTCGTCCGATGACTTTTTACATGCTTTTCTCGAAGTTGCAGAACAGTTCGGGAAAAGCAGGTAAAAAGTCATCTGACGAGACGGAGAGTATAGTAACATTCTTCGCCGAAATAAATTTAAAATGACAACTTAACCAAGTTTGAGTTTCCATCCGATTACACTATATACGCTCTGGATGTGAATTTTGTCATATCCCTGCGAAGGAATAAGGGATTAACAATAGCCATACATCGAGCACTTACATAGATTTATATGATATTCCTCATATATTCTATAAAAGAATAGTCCATACCCACTGTTTTTAGACCCTGACTGGATATTATAAAAATATTTATATGTATATATATAACGACACGAACTTTTTCCAATATTACTATATATATATATCCAGTTAGTGTCCAGAGACTATGGGATTGAAATATTCGTATATAGAATATATGAGAGATTTCATATAATTCTACGGGAGTGGTCGATGTAAGGTTATTACGTATATCTATCAGGATGTGAGTTTTCTTCCATTTCCGATATATATTTATATATATATATATATATATACAAGGATTATAAAAATAATTTCTACATGACCAAGAACGAGTCTACCTAGGTTTCACCAAACGGCTCTCGATATATATATTAACAAGACTTAGCATTAAATAAACCATAATGGTTGAAATGCTATTAAGAACTAATCAACAACACAAGTTTTGACATACTGTAGATGAATACATCACCTTGTTTTATATGAAAAAGATATATGTGAAATTTTTATTTATAACAATTTGATTTTCTTGTTTTATGGCATATGAACCTTTGTAAGTTATTTAATGCCAAATCCATTTTTTATTCAATAAACAGTTCTATTTGAAACACTTCAGTTTAGCATACAAAAATAGTTTCAAACAATTCAGTTTAGTACGCAATTTAGATGTCAAAACAGTCCTATTTTAAGCAATTCAGTTTAGTATAAGTAAACTATTTAGTTATATCTGACCCATGTAGACGGATACATTAACTATTTTTATATTAAAAGTAAGATATATTGAAGGTATTGATGATAACAATTAGAACGATATATTCATTGAATTGTCACCAAAAAAAAATATTTCTCAAATGTCGAAAAACGTACCACTTATATTTTTGTCTTTTGTCTTCATAAAGAAAACCTGATATTTTTTTATAAAGTGGCGATTTTGAAAATGTCTTTATCAGTTGAAAAGAAAATAACAAAAATATTCTTATTACATTATAGTGGATAAATATAACCACCGACATAATCTGAATAGAGAAAACATTATAAACACCAACCTAATTCGCTGGTATTCTGAATAAACTCTTACTTGATCAGGCATGAACTCAACAAAGCTTTTAAAAGTTTAATTCTATATATTAACATCAGGTCCTCAAATTTTTACAAGTGACGGAATGTGTTACGTTTTCACCTCAGACAGCATGTTAGTAGTAGATTTCAAAAGAGGATATTGCACCTGTGTAACAAGGTAAACAAGGGATAGCGGAAATGAATCATGTGGTTTCAGCGAGAAGGAAAAATATGTGTGCATCCAGAAAATACATAATGCCGAAGTTTTTCGACCCCAGCGAGTCAGTAGGTCAGTTATTCGGAGACGGCAGTCAGCGAGTAGATACATCAGCCAGGGGGTCGCTGTCATCAGACTGAGAACCGGCTCTGTATCAAAGCACCCGTCAAAGAAGAGAGAAGAAGTAGGGCTGTGAATATGTCTGTCTCTGTGGTGTCAATCATAGCAGTCCTCTCTCTCTCTCTCTCTCTCATACACACAACTATCGTGACGTTTCGAATAAAGGTATTTATTTTTTAAAAGTATTGTTGCGCTCTGCTTCACCCCCGATATGCAACAGATGGTGGGGTAATTTAATTAAACGGCTCATCGGAAACTGAATAAACTTATTAATAAAGCCGACAGTAGTCGCCGAATAACGTTGTAATTAAATGACTTAGGAAAACTGGAGATCCAAAATCTCGTGCGTATGTGCACAGGAAACGGATGTCTCTAATCCGGACACGATAAGCGGTAGGGAGGGGACGACTTGTGTCCTTTTAGGAATCGACAACGAGAAAAGATAAGATGAATACGTCTGTAGAAAACGAGCCACGAAGATGTAATGAAAAGAAAGTTTACGAGCTCCAAATTCTGAGGCATCCTAAAGGGATTGTTGGACCCTCTTGACCAGAAAAAAAAATTCAAGATCTGTGTCTGCTCTTCTTTTTCTCATTAGGATATGTTACTTATTTTTGTCTATTTGACGGTCGTCTCATGCTTCTATACGCATTTTCTCCCGGCAACTGTTTGCTACCTAGTTGTAAATAAACTTTAGTGTATGTTTAACAGAGTTTCGCGTTCGTCAACTTATTACAACGCGAGGTCATAACGGGATCCAAAATGTCTCTTTAGTACCGCTATGATACAGAGGTTCTGATGAAAAACCAGAAAAATTTTATAAATACCCAATAAGATTGAGATCAGAGAAGTTTGGTAGCTATGTCAACACAATATAATCTTCCAAATATTCCAGAAACCATTCACTAGCAAATATATCAACGACTTCTGATTTGATTTTTTTCAATCGAAAACATCAATTTTAACCAAAAAGGAATCATGTAATGAAGATGATGAAAATGAGATTCTCACGCATAGTAAAGTGATAATACTTTGACGGATACACACACCACATATTCCATTTAGTTTAGAGAAATTTTAACTAAACAAAAAGGCATGAAACATCGATAGATGTTTAAGTGTTTAAAACATAAAACATTTGAAAGGGGAATTGTTTTAATAAATAAATCCATTAATTTTAATTTCAAAAGTCGATAAATCATTGACGTTTGGCAATTTTATTCAATTCTTAGTGTCCGACAGTATTACACCTGAAAAAGTGTCCTTAGTATGACAATAAACTGTATCTAGTATTGAGGTTCCAGTTTCGGATCTCTGATGAGTGTGAAATCACTCCTTACTCCCATTACTCCCAGAGCAGTAGTACCTATTAGGGTCCCATCCATGCGTCAAATAGATCTTTTCGGAAATTATTCATATTACATAGGAATACCTGAAACCATATAATTATTCGTATTTGATAGGAATACTTGAAACAATATAATTATGCGCAAATTACTTGTATTAAATCAGAATATCTGAAACTAAATAACTGTTTGAAAATTATTTGTATTAGATAAGAATAAGTTAAGTTGGCAACTGTAGCCGAGGGCGACCCGAAGGCTCCCTTTTCAATAGCTACTCCTTTCCCTGGATTGCTCCACTTTACTCTTAATACGTATCTTATATTGCTGAGTGTTAAGCAAGGAGGTATCAAGTACCATTTTTTAAGTTTTTGGTATGACTCGACCTGGGATTGAACCCAGATCTCCTGGACCATTGGCAAACACTCTACCCACAAGGCCAATGAGCCAGTAGATAATTATTTGTATCAGATACAATATAACTGTAAAAACTATTTGTAATCGATCTGAATAGTTGAAACCATCTAAATGTGTGCAAATTATTTGTATCAAATTTTGGCACAAATTACCCAAAAGATATTATGATATTATATGCCGTTAAACAAATAAACCAAACCAAATATAAAAAGTCATGATTATAATTAAACGTTTAGAAATGAATTAAATTTAAGCATTAAATAACCCATACGGAGTTGATATGCCGTTAAACAAATAAACCAAACCAAATATAAAAAGTTATGATTATAATTAAAGGTTTAGATATGAATTAAATTTAAGCATTAAATAACCAATAAGGAGTTGATATGCCTTTAAACAAATAAACCAAACCAAATATAAACAGTTATGATTATGATTAAACGTATAGAAATGAATTAAATTTAAGCATTAAATAATCCATACGGAGTTGATATGCCGTTAAACAAATAATCCAAGCCCAATACAATCAAACCAAAACAATATAATTCTTTATTTATAAGTTGCTATTCAGTCGTACGAAATATGAAAGGCTGGTTTTTATGTACATTCACAATGGAGAAATGTTCGCTTTCCCCTCTATTAGCATAGAAAAGTTAATAGCTGTACGATAATATAGTCTGCATTGTACAATCTTCTCTCTTAAGTGGAAAAACTAATCGATATGAAGAAGATAAAGAAATAAAACAAGAGTACTTGTAACTTATGTTTATTAGAGTCCCTACTTCTTCGTCATCAAGAGAAAATGATTCCCTTTTCAATTCTTCAGATATTGTCTATCAATCTCCTCAATCCTCCATCTTTGTCGATCATCCACTAATTGCGTTTAGTGTTATTTACGATTCTGCATCAACTTTCTCCAGTTTTGTTCTTAGATTCTTGAAGTATTAGTAGAGTTTCTGTGTTTTAAGTAGAATACCATTTCCGTTTATCAAAAGACATCATCTTCATTTTTGCTATAAAACTTTAATCCATGAAGAAAGAGAATTTTCACATTTGTTGAATTTAATCCTTTTGCATCAATACATCTGAGAAATTTCCATACAATTTTTTTACATTTTTAAAACAAAAATGTATTTATCAATACACTTGTTTATAATTTTGTACTTATCGATTGCGTGTGTGTCCCTAGGGACCTTATGCTTAATTGTGAATGTAAAAATTTGCAATAAATATATATCGTTTGTGTGCGTCAAATCCTTTCACCCCCGACTGACTAATAATGTCTCATTCCATTAAAAAGAGTATTGTAAATGAGAAAGGGAGAGGAAGAGTGAAAAAAAAAGCGATAATTCAATAATGATTTAAAACAATTACTTATACGGAACAACTTGAAAAATTAAAATACTGTTAGCAATAAAAGAAAGAAAGAAAGAAAGAAAGAAAGAAAGAAAGAAAGAAAGAAAGAAAGAATAAAACGCCTTGATGTAAGAAAGAAAGAAAGAAAGAAAGAAAGAAAGAAAGAAAGAAAGAAAGAAAGACTCTTGACAGAAAGAAAGAAAGAAAGAAAGAAAGAAAGAAAGAAAGAAAGAAAGAATAAAACGCCTTGATGTAAGAAAGAAAGAAAGAAAGAAAGACTCTTGATAGAAAGAAAGAAAGAAAGAAAGAAAGAAAGAAAGAAAGAAAGAAAGAAAAATAAAAACGCCTCGATATAAGAAAGAAAGAAAGAAAGAAAGAAAGAAAGAAAGAAAGACTCTTGATAGGAAAAAAGAAAGAAAGAAAAATAAAGAAGCCTAGATATAAGAAAGAAAGAAAGAAAGAAAGAAAGAAAGAAAGAAAGAAAGAAAGACGACTTGATATAAGAAAGAAAGAAAGAAAGAAAGAAAGAAAGAAAGAAAGAAAGAAAGACTAAAACGCCTTAATATAAGAAAGAAAGAAAGAAAGAAAGAAAGAAAGAAAGACTCTTGACAGAAAGAAAGAAAGAAAGAATAAAACGCCTTGATATAAGAAAGAAAGAAAGAAAGAAAGAAAGAAAGAAAGAAAGAAAGAAAGAAAGAAAGAAAGAAAGACTCTTGATAGGAAGAAAGAAAGAAAGAAAAATAAAGATGCCTCGATATAAGAAAGAAAGAAAGAAAGAAAGACTCTTGATAGGAAGAAAGAAAGAAAGAAAAATAAAGACGCCTCGATATAAAAAAGAAAGAAAGAAAGAAAGAAAGAAAGAAAGAAAGAAAAATAAAGACGCCTTGATATAAGAAAGAAAGAAAGACTCTTGATAGAAAGAAAGAAAGAAAGAAAGAAAAATAAAGACGCCTAAAAGAAAGAAAGAAAGAAAGAAAGAAAGAAAGAAAGAAAGAAAGAAAGACTCTTGATAGAAAGAAAGAAAGAAAAATAAAGATGCCTTGATATAAAAAAGAAAGAAAGAAAGAAAGAAAGAAAGAAAGAAAGAAAGCGTGAACAATGTCGGTTAAGTGAAGATCAGACCATTTAAGATAAAAATAGAAAATAACGATAATTTATCTCTTAACCTTCGACACTTTTAAAATGCGTTTAAATGATAATTATATCTATGTTTTATTAAAGGAACTTAAATAGTGAAAAAATATTAAGTTATGTACAATTATTTCGAAAAGAAAACATGAATATTTGTTTTTATATAATGAAAAAATGAATAAGAATGCACATCTAAAAGTATTTCAAAAATGATATACTTGTATTTATGAACAAAAACGGAACAATATGGATTTGTACAATGAACACGAAAAACGTGAAAGTATACATTTTTTGACGAAAAACTAAAAAAACATAATTACGATGAAAGACAAAAATATGAATTTGCAAATAATGAAAAAATTAAAGATTATAATTATTAACGAAAAAATGAAAATTTTCATTTGAATCATTGACAAAGATATATATATATATATATTTATATATATATATATATATATAGAGAGAGAGAGAAAGAGAGAGAGAGAATAAAAAATACATGCGAATATTCATTTGAATCATCTTCCTCATTATGTCGTGCTGTGGCACAGATTTCCCAGATTCTCTCTCGCCATTCGTCTCTATCATCCATCGCTTCTGGCAGGTCCTCTAGAATACATTATGTACCCGTATTGCATATTGACCTTTGATAGCCATCAATTATGGATTCCTCTATACAGGATGCACCTGCATAAACATTGATTACCGAAAAACAAGCGGAAGATAAGCCATACGTTGGTGTAACCATATCAATTGGGTTTAACTGGAAACGCGTTGGCGTTGTGAAATTATACATGCAGACACCCCCGACAGAGTTATAATTTTATAAAGAAATATCATTGTTTCTTCTTTCATGTTATGGTCCATCATTCACCATTCATTATATAGCTATATAACACGTACAGAGCTGTTGTAAATAAGTTCTTGTTGGTTAGCCAACAGTTGCACGTCGGTGAAAGGGTCCATAGGAGAACGTTGCTCATGAGTTCGTTCTTACTTCTCCAGCAGTGTCCTGCGTGTCTTGTCCATCTTATTTCGATGGTTTTAGAGATGGGAGGTAAGTGGCTGTACAACAGCTGCTTTGAGAGACGTTGCTTCTAGGATTTGTTCAGTATGAATCGTAGCTTTCTTGTGTAACTACCGTCTTGCTTTTTCTCTCTGCGCTTAGTTAGCGTCCATGTAGTGCATCCATATAGTAGAATCAACGCGATATTTTATCAGATAGGTTTGACTTCCATATTATCAATAACCTATCGATAGTAGCCCATGCTTTCTCTAGTCACTTTTTATATCATTTTCAGTAGATGAGACTTTGCTTCCGCTGTAGGTTAATTTGTCCATTTAGTGTGGTGATGTCTTCTTGTTGATTAAAACACATACTCCTTTTTTTTCTGCATTAACAAGGGGGCTTATGCCACCAGCTGCCTTCTCCAGACTATGCATCAGGGGTTCAGCTTGGGTACGTGTATGTGCCAGAAGTGATATGTCATCTGCGTCGTCTGCGTCCGTTATAGTTTGCGCGAGGTATCTTCAGCTTCTTGCCTTTTTTAATGTAAAACAATTTTCTTTCATTTGATTTATCGACGTTCAACGTACGTAGTCTTGGTAGATTATGAACAGATATGGGGCAAATGTACCAGCAACAATGTCAATGAAATCTCTGTCTCCATCAGGTGAGCGAACTTTCACTTTCACTTTCACTTTCACTTTCGTGTTTTCATAGCTTATCATTATGGCTGCGACAGTTTCTTTGAAGAGACCATTGGCTAGACGTATTTGCTCCATCTTTACTCTGTGTATGAAGTCAAGTTCCTTAAAGAAATCTACTAATAATTTTTCTTAATTTTTCTTCCATCATCATCATCATCATCATGTCGTGCCGCTAGCACGGATATCCTCGACCCTCACTCGCCACTTCTCCCTATCGTTCATCGCTTCCGGTAGGTCTTCAGGGCTACATCCCGTATCCTCACATAGCTGCTGAATGCATGTTCGAGCTGGTCGTCCTGCTTTTTCCCGGCCATATGTGGGGGTCCATAGGAGTACATCACCTAATTTTTCTTAGTTAATACCAAATCTCCTTAGTTCTTCTTAAAACTAAAACAAGGGCATGTTAAACAACAAAGATGTAAATGCGCATTTGCATAAAAAAATGAAAAATATACATTTCAACAAAAAATGTATAAAGATATGTATACCATAACCATATACATGAATATGCGAAATGTACATGGGATGTTCATATATATTTACATAGAACATAGGAATCTCGAAATTCGAAAAACACGTAACGACTTCTCAGTTCAGGCACGAAAGTTTTTATTACCTTTGAGTTTAAAGGTTCTTCGACATAAAGGAGAGAGATACACATTCTTTCTATTCTGGCTTTTTCATCTGCCCCCCTCCCCATCTCGTGTGACACCTGTCCATGGTCTCCGCGAGCAAGCGAAAGCCAACCCTCTTCTTCCGAGGCAGGTGTCAACTCAACTCACTCACTTTTTTAAAATTCCCAAAATCCTCCGCGCGCTTCCGGTGCGTGACGTCATTCGCACTTACTAGCCCCGTTTCCCATCTGAGCTATTGTGACATCTCTGAGTGACACGTCCGCTCAGTTCGCGCGCGTGAACACCTGTGTTAATGTTGCACCTAAGTAACCCATGCACTGAGCCGAAAGGTTCTCAGCCTAACTAAACCCAAAGGCATAAAACGAAATCCCTCGGGCATATGATTTTGACTTCTTTTTTAAAATATTTTGGAAAAATACATTTTTTAAGAAAAAATATGAAAAGATACATTTTATGATGAAAAAAGAAAAAAGGCATGTTTGGGAATAAACAAAAATGCATGAAAATATGCTTTTTTTATAATGAAAAAAGAGAAAAGTACATTGAAGAAGGAAAAACAAAATTATTTGCAAGATGAAAAACAAAAAGATGTTTTTTATGAACAAATCTTTAAAAAAAAACAAAAAATATAGAAATACGTGTCGAAAAATATGCATTTCTAATATGAAATCTTGGTTTGGTGAGGGTGTCCTCGTGGTATAATGGTTAAAGCGATGGACTGCGGAATCGTAGTACGCGAGTTCGAACTCCAATCGCGCTATTACGCTCACTTTCGGTCAAATACCCTTGGGAAAGGCATGAACCCTCTTATCCTCCCACCTATGGGTTAAATAGCACCACTACTGTTCTTCTAGGAGAATGGATTTGGCATTAAATAACCGACAAAGGTTGATATGCCATTAAACAAAGAAAACAAACCAAACCTTGGTTTAGTTTGTTTTGTTGGGTTTTATGTCATATCAACCTTTGTAGGTTATTGAAGGCCAAATCTATCTTTATGTAAATAATCAGTTCTATTTCAAACAATTCCCTTTAGCATGAGTACACAGTTTAATTGTCAAAAACATTTCTATTTCAAACTATTCAAGCAGTTATATATAACAATTCAGTTTAGTGTAAGTACAGCTTCAATGTCAAAAACAGTTCAATTTCAAATAATTCAGTTTAGCATAAGCACACAATTTAAATGTAAGTACAGTTTAATTGTGAAAAACATTTCTATTTCAAGCTATTCAGTTTAGTCAAGCAGTTCTAATTCAGTTAATTCAATTTAGTGTAAGTACAGATTTTGTTTACACACAGTTAAATGTTCAAACAGTTCTATGATAAACTATTCACGTTAGTGTAAATACAGTTTCAATGTAAAAAAAAAACCAGTTCTATTATGAAATCTAAAAAGACATTTACGAACAAAACTTGTAAATATACTTTTTAATCTTAAGAAGAACGCGTTCTAAATCCCAGGTCGAGCCATACCGAAGACTTAAAAAAAATGGTATTTGATACCTCCTTGCTTAACACTCAGCACACATGTACGTATCAAGGGTAAAGTGGAGCAATCCAGGGGAAGGAGTAGCGCCTTCCCTTACACCTCGGTGTAGTAGCTATTGAAAAGTGAGCCTTCGGGTCGCCCTCGGCTACAGTCGCCAACTTTACTTACTTTACATTCAATAAGAAAATCAACTCCCAGAAAGTTATTTAATTGTATTACTTTAACAGATGAAATTATGAATTGTTTATTCATTAAGGAAAACATTAAATATGTATTTGTGAAATAAAAGAGAAATGAATAATGTACAATTAAAAAGACAAATAATGAAATGTTTTTCTGAAATGAGGAAAAAATTGTATAGATTTATGAATAAAAAGGCATTGAATATTCATTTATATATATAATGATAGAGAAACAATTATTATGAAAACTACGAAAACATGGATTTAGATGATAAAAAAGGAAAGTGATGTACATTTAGCGAAAGAAATCATACAAATATTCATGATAAAATATTAGGCTCATTTATAAAGAGAGGAAAGAAAACAGGCATTTGCATGGGGGAAAAAAGGGAATATTTTATACATTGATTATATATATATATATATATATATATATATATATGCATATTCACAATCCAACTTACATTTTTCTCTAAAAGTATATAAAAAGATCAGAACGTCGCACCTGATTTTCTCTCATTGTTGAATTATCAGAAATACAAAGAAATAATATACAGGTGGAGCGCATAAATACTTATATTTACTTGATTTCAAATAGTCATAACATCAAAACTTATTCGAATATTAGTTGTCTAAATTTCTGAGACAAAGCTTCATGACTTTTATCATTAAGGGTTTTCGTAATATTTTCTTCATCTTTATTGTTATTTCCACAACGTTTCAGCCGATATATCCTCAGATGTTTGTCGAACTCGGGAACCTTCACAGAACTTCGAACTACGTCCTTTATTGAATCCACGGGGGTCGCCTGTTCTGATTCCGTTAGCCATAACCGGGACAAGTGTTAAGTATTCCTGTATTGTTACCCACCTGCAGTCAAGATTGAACCTGCAACTTCTATAAAAGTCTCTCCTTAGAAGCTTAGGGAACCAACGCCTATAACCGTTACGCTATAAATAAAGATGAACACAATAGTCCGAAAACCCTTAATGATAAAACCTATTCGAATATATTCATAAATATTCTGACATCACATACATTGGCTCAAAATATTTCTTTTCTCACCAGCAAAATGTATCTGCACCCCTCCCACCGAAAAATTTTGATCTCATGATTACTTGAAATCGTGAAGTGTTTTCAGTACTAATTCATCTATTTTGATTTTTCCACCTGACTTTACGTCATGGAATTTGCCAACTCTTAGAAATTTTCAAGTCCTCAGGCTAAATTTGTTTTTTCAGGCCGACATAGGTGTCATTCCTGACCTTCCAACCTTTCTGTGGAAATGACTCGTCACCAGTTTTTCAAGCCCAAATTAACTAGAACTCGCATGGTAACAATTATTTTAAAGTATTCATGTATTTTTCACTTATTTTGGCAAATACGCTGGTCTCTCAAAAGAAAGTGTATTAACTCATTAACTCTTTTGGCTTTAATAATTTTCCACAATTAATTGTTTTGACAGAGCAGTTTACTGGTCTAGGACCTACAGCGTCACCCGAGCAATACTCCATTTTTGGGTGTCGACAATTATCAAAAAAAAGTCCATCATTTTAGCTAAGCTATTACCTATAATTATCAATGCATCCAATGTATATTCTTAATTAAAACAAAGTATTAATTTATTTTCTTTTGTTCAGTTTTTTCTATCAAGTAGATTCAATTGCTTTAATCTCTCATTTTTCCACCTAGAAAAAAAGGCGCCCTGGGTATAACACTAAACTTTATCTGGTGGTTCTAGAGATGTGGGGTCTGTAGATTCAACAGCTTTATTACCATTACTCCTATGCCCACTTAGACCTGGAATGGTAGTACCTGTTAGTCCCTTCTACGAGTCAAGTAGATCTGTTTGAAAATTATTAGTAACAGGGTGGAATAACTAAAAACAAGTTATAATTATTAAATAGAAATAGCTGTTTGAAACCATATAAGTTCTCGCAAATTATTAATATTAGATTAAAATTAGATGCATGTGGTTATCGTCTTAGCAAATGAAATCGACAACGTGAGTTCAAATCTAGGAGGAGGCTATTTATATTTCCCTTCACGCTAATACTCTTAATCAGAGATCAATAAATGAGAAATTTTTCAAGTCCGCACAGAAACACGGGTCATGCAAAATTTTATTAGATTCACTTTTTCCTTTTTATATAATTTAATATGGTGGAAGAAGAAGAAGAAGAAGAAGAAGAAGAACAACAACAACAACAACAACAACAACAAGAGAAGGAGAAAGAACATGGGAGAAAAAAGAAAACTCTGGGGGAAGATAAAAGAGGGAGAGTTTATAAGGAAAAGAGTTAATGAAAAAGAAGCAAAGGGAAGAGAAGGAGTAAAAGAAAGAGAGAAAGAAGGAAAGTGAGAAAGAATAAGGAAGACGAAAAAAAATGAGTATGAGAGGAAAAGAAGATAGGAGAAAGAAAGAAGATAAAAAGAGGTTTGGTTTCTTTGTTTAATGGCATATCAACCTTCTTGGGTTATTTAATACCCAATTCTTCTAGAACGACAGTGATACTATTTAACCTACAACTCGAAAGATAGGGGGTTTTCTACCTTAACCAAGGCTATCAGTCAGAAAATGAACGTACGAGTGCGAATGGAGTTCGAACTCACTTTCTTCAAATCTGCAGTCCAGGACTTTAACCATTATGCCAGAGAGACTTCCCAAAAGAGGAAAAAGAGAAAACAAAAGAGAAAAATTGTCAGATATTGGGATTTGCTTTTCCAGTCGATAACAAAGTAAAGTTAAAAAAACAGAGGGAAGCGAGAAAATATGAAAGTATAAATTGTGCCTTTCGTCGTTATCCTGTAGGTACTTGAACTGGCGCAAAGAATATTGAAAGATGTGAAAAAGGATTGGAAATTATTGCAAAATCCTTATAAAATCAAAGAGTTTCTTGAAAGCAAAGAAAATTATTTTTCCTATTCCTGCAAACATGTAGAGAAGTCTTTAATTGTGAAAAAGACACAAAGTAAAGAATATTAAAATATAAAACGAATTTAATGATAATTTAGAAAAGAGATTAAACTTTGTTAGTTGCATAGAATCACTTTTGGATTTTCTCTTTTACACAAAGAAATAAACAAAGAAAGAAAGAAAGAACTTTTCTTTTATCCTTGTTGATATAGATACCACCTCGCAGCTATTTTACTCGAAGATTGAATGGCTGGTCTTTTGATGACTAAACTGTTGCCTAAAATTGATTTCTTCGCTGTGGAAATTGCAGTCTTATTTTAAATTTATACCCTAAAGTAAATATATTTAACACAAACAAATCCGTCTCTAATAATAGCATGCTTGCGTAGAGTTAAAAATGATTTTAATCCAAAAACAAATAGTCTGGTATGTAAAAGTACGTTTCTTTTTTATTTTTATTTTTCTACTCTTGCTAAAATCAATTATATTTTTGCAATTTAAGTTGGCTGGTCCTGTAGGAGGTTAAGAAAGTTAAGAAAGAACTAGACAAATATGGATAACTTAGCAATATTATCTTTATTCAACATTTAAAAGAAGTGATAAAGCAAATAAAGATTACTGCAATTCTTTTAAGATTTTGTCCCAATTCTGGATTGAATATCATCTGTCTCCTTTTCTATCATTAATTCACTAGAGTGTCTTAAGACAAAACCTGCACCCAAGTACCATGAATCCGGGTGTTTTCTATCAAAACTCGATTCACTAAGTTTTACGAATTGTCAATATGCTTTCTTCATGTCAATCATTCTCGATACAAATTCGACACAAACAGATTCTTCACAAGAAAAGCTATAAAACAACTTTTGCCAAGCGTATTTTCCAACAGCTTTTAACCTTGAGTCGAAAGTCAATAAGAATCTCGCTGGTCCTTAAATGTTTCAAGGATTGATAGATTGATCTTAACAGCAAGTCAACCTGTCAAGGGTTATTTTATGCCGAAAGGTTAGAGAATCGCGTTCATTGTACATTAAATTTTTGTGTAGTTGTTTTTAAGAGGTTTCGGTTCTGCACACAGTCCTTACGAATATGAATAATTTATAAGCAGATCTATATAATCCATAGATGAACCCCAAACAAGTACTGCCATTCCGGGTTAGAGTGGACTTAGCAGTAATGGGACAGAAGTGGCGTTCCATACTTTAAGCATCTGACCCGCTCATTTTTTTACTCATAAACTTATATTGTCATCTTCACTCATCTCTAACTTACTAATAATGCGGGAGTGTCCTCGTGGTGTAATGGTTAAAGCGATGAACTGCGGAATCGAAGTACGCGAGTTCGTACTCCAGTCACGCTATTACGTTCACTTTTGGGCAAATACTCTTTGGAAAGGTATGAACCCCCTTATCCTCCCAGCTGTAGTACCACTACTGTTCTTCTAGAAGAATGGCTTTGGCATTGAATAACCTACAACGGTTGATATGCCATTAAACAAAGAAACCAAACCAGAAAACTTGTTTAGAGAGAAAAAATATTTTGTAAGCACTGGGTGTCTTTAAAATAGATGTAACTCATTAATATGATAATGATTTATTACTGGGACATGCACAATAGCGGTCATTTGGAAGATGTCCTGTAAAAAAAGAATCCTTTGAGATAGAGACTCAAATCAATATTTATTACTGGGACATGCACAATAGCGGTCATTTGGAAGATGTCCTGTAAAAAAAGAATCCTTTGAGATAGAGACATCAAATCAATATTTTTTTCATTATCAGCTTCCAGGACATGAAATCTTTTTTTGAGTTTCTTGTCTCAAAAATAAATCATCATATTAATAATTTGGATCTATTTTGAGAGTAGTTTTAAATGATTTTGTCTCTAAATAAGTAGGGACGGAAAATATTTTTTCTTCTCTTTGGCAAGGCATTGGGGTCGAGGATTAATAGTTGTTATAGTATACTATTTCCAAATTTGAAACAAAAAAGAACACAATGTTATTATTAGTTATTAGCAGTCATATGGGTCCCATGTATATTGATATCTTGTAAATTAATTGTCTACAATGTACAAACTTATTTTTATTGGAATATTCATGAATTCTATTCTAATCTTAAATGGCAGTGTCAGTGTATGACATTAAATTGTATCTAGGGGTAAGACTACAATTCTGAGACTCTGAGGAGCGAGGAGTATCCATTCGCTGCAATTACTCCCCGACCCACTCTGAGCCGGAATGAGGGTACCTGTTAGTGTTTCACTCGATGGATTTCGTCCGTGAGAGTGCTGCAGTTTTGCAGCAAGTAAGTTTTAGGGAGGTATAAGGATGCTAGCCTTACGCTCTCTGGGTTTGAATTCAGATTTTTTCTTCCTCTTAAACCGGTTGTCTTACAAAAGATTCCAGTCTAACCTGCTATTTATAGTGGTCCAGTCGACTGTGGCTGCAGAATACGCCGACAGCATCTCTGCAGAGAATTAAAACCCTCCCAATGAGTGTCCTGGATATGACATTAAATAATCTGATGGTGAGGCTCCAGTAACGTTAGAGCTTTGGGGAATGTGGTGTACACCTTCATTGCCATCGCTCCCTGGTCCATTCTGGCCCGGAGTGGTAGTCTCTGATAGGGTCCTATCTATAGGCCAAATAGAACTGTTTGACATTTAAATTGTGTACTTTGACATTTGAACTGAGTACGAACAAATAACTTCTGTGAAACTGAATTATTTGAAATAGAACTGTTTTCACATTTGTGTGTAAACATAAACTGTACTAACGCTAAACTGAATTTTTTTAAATTAACTGAAACCATTGAACTGCATGCAAAAGAAAAATTAGCTCAGGCTTGTTTAAAAATTCTATTTACAAAATGTGTTTAGAAATCATATACTTAATATATATATATATTTCATCATTAATTCGTGAGACCTGCGTTCAATCCCAGGTCGAGTCATACCAAAGACTTTTAAAAATTGTTATTGATACCTCCTTGTGTTAGCACAGCAATATAAGGTACGTGTCTAGGGTAAAGTGGAGCAATCCAGGCAAAGGTGTAGCGCCCTCACCTCAGTGTAGTAGCTATTGAAAAGGGAGCCTTCTGGTCGCCCTCGACTACGTTCGCCAACTTTACTTATATATATAAAGGATTCGGCATTAAATGACCTACAATGGTTGATATGCCATAAAATCAAACCAAACTTACCATTTATCAATAGCTTTGGGGAGAAGAGATGGAGTCATGCCTTTCTCAAGGGCATTAGCATAAAGGTGAAATGCAAACAACCTCTCCAAGGATTTGAACTTGGTTCGTCGAAATTTTTTATTATAATAAATTATTATAATATACTATAATTTTTACGTCCCCCCCCCGACAGTATTAGATCGGAATGCTTGAAACCATATAACTATTCAGAAATTATTTGTACTAAGAATAGTTACTTCAGCTAAAAGTTTAGGGGTCCGTGGCATAATGACTTAAGTGATGGATATAGCTGCGAAGTAAGTTCGAATCAGTAGAACAAATGCGTTCACGTTCGGACAAATGATGCTCCCCGCTGGATATCCGTTAAATATTATTCAACAAGGATGTCATTGGCATGGAATAACCCTCAATGGTTGATATGCCATTAAACAAAAAATAAACCTAAGTCTTGAAGCTATAATTGTTTACAAATGACTCAATTTATTCATTCCTTGAAAGTATATAATTACTTGAAAAAAAGACTATATTCGACATTAAATAATTCAACAAGGGTTGACATGCCTTAAAACCAACCAAAAAACCTTTCAGATTTGCTGTGTCTTGCCTAAAGAAATCAATGTAAATTTGTCAGTGGCAAAATGGTAGTCATGAAAGTTACATCCTTGTTTTGCCCAGTTTCAATTAACACCTTATTCATCGGTTAACTCTTTGACGATCATGCTGTGTGCATGTCTAGTTGAATTTTAAGTGACATTTGCGAAAATTCAACCTTTCAATTTTTTTACAGTTGTTTCTCTGCATTACCTTTACCCACTTTATAAATCTAAATAATTTTCCTGTAATTTGTTTCTTGGAATTGAACCACAAAT
>OY757933.1:19442622-19620122 GCA_963585895.1 Sepioteuthis lessoniana
AAGACTATAAGACTAAACAATACTGGGTGAGAAAGGTAATCCACAGGGAGATGTGCAAGAAATTTAGATTTGACCATACGAACAAATGATATATGCCCAACCCAACATCAGTCCTGATACACACAAATTCTTCTTGGATTTTGACATAAAAAGGGATCACTTAATCTCGGCCAGACGATCAGACCTTATAATAATCAACAAAAATAGTGAACTTGAAGAATTGTGGAATTCGCTGTCCCGTCTGACCATAGAGTAAAATTGAAAGAAAATGAAAAGAAGGGTAAATACCTTGACCTTGCTAGGAAATTGAAGAAACAGTGGAACATGAAAGTAATGCTTATACCAATTATAATTGTACAATTGGTACAGTCACCAAAGGATTAATAAAGGGACTGGAGGACTTGAAAATAAGAGGACGAATGAAGACCATCCAAAATACTGCATTATTGAGATCGGCCTGAATACTGAGAAGAGTCCTGGAGATCTGAGAAGAGATGATATTACTCAGACTCCAGTGAAAGAGCATCAGTTAAACCCGAAGTGAAAAATTCACAAGGTGTATAATAATAATAATAATAATAATAATAATAATAATAATAATAATGTACAAGATATTCGACAAAGTGTTAAACTTTATCGAGGAAACAATGAACAGCTGGAGAGTTGGACATGGCTAAGAAAAGTAAACCATAAAAGAGAGACTGAATATCTTCTAATAGCGGCACAAAAAAAAAAAAAACGCCAAAGGACCAACTATGTTAAAAAAGATAAACAAGACACAACAAAATAGTAAATGTTGGTTAGAAGCGAATGCAGTGATTTAGCGCTAAAAGAGTATAAGATTAGATATGACTGGGTAGGCAAGGTGATCCACAGGGAATAGTGCAAAAAGCTAAAACTTATTCATACTAGCAAATGTTATATGTACAACCAAGAATCCGTCCTAGAAAATGAGAGCACAAAATTATCTGGGATTTTGAGATACAAACGGATCACCTAATCTCAGCCAGACGACCAGGCCTAGTCATAATTAACAAAAAAGAAAACCTGCTGACAAATGGACTTTGCCGTTCTGGATGAACACCGAGTAAAACTGAAAGAAAACGGAAAGAGAGATAAGTACCTAAACCTTGCTAGAGAACGAAAAAGAATATGGAAATGAAAAATGTCAGTGATGCCAATTGTAATCTGCGCGCCCTCTATAATCCCCAATGATGAGTACGGGGACTAGAGCTCTTGGAAATAAGAGGACAAGTGAAGACCATCTAAACTACAGCATTGTTAAAATCGGCCAGAATACTGAGAAGAGTTCTGGAGACTTGAGAAGACTTGTTGACTCTCAGACTCCAGTGGAAAACCATCAACTCACGCTAGGGTAAAAAAACTCTCAAAAGAGTAAAATAATAACAATGATAATAGTAATCCTACACAAAAAGCATATAGAAAAAGAATGATAGTAATTTTAGCATCATGTGTTAGATCTAATACAACAAGCCAAAGTCTTGCTGACAAAGCTGGAATGATATAAAAGAAGGATTGGTTTTCTGATCTTGAGATACAAGAAATATAACAAAATTGGGAATAATAGCAACATGACCACACAATGCCAACCAAAACGCAAAATACAGAAAACCAAACCACCACACCAACCAACACCACAAAGATAACTTTAACACAAGAAAACAAAATAAATCTAGAGTTTATAAAGAAAATCATTATTGAAAAGAAGACTATATGACAATCTCACAGAAACCAGGACTGAAAATAAGATAAAGCAGAAGCCGAAAAAATATTTTCAAAAATCCCAACAAACAACATCGCTGAATTAAATGAGATAATTTATGCAAGAGCGAAATTAGTCTGGGATAAAATTAGGGTACCCCAAAGGAATTCGAACATAAATACAAAACCTGCATGGGTAATTAAACTAGAAAGACAGAGAAAGAAATTGTGACAACAAGAAAAGATACTAAGGAAGGAAAAAAAAAACACGGAAATAATATGTTGGGATGAAAAGACCAAAACAAAATAGCAGACGATTCTGACAATACAACTTGAACAAATAAATCAAAAGATATCAGCGAAAGAAAGGAGACTTAAAAGAAACAAGGAGGAGAATGCATGAGGACATACCAACAACCGGATGCAAAGGAGACAAAACTATTCTGGTGTAAAATACATGAACAGAAAGAACACAACAGATCGGCCAAATGGATAAATAACATGAAAAAAGAATTGCAAGAAATCGAAGAAAGCCTTGAGGCAATAATACACGTGGAATCGCAGAGAGCGATATTGAAAAAGTACTGAATTAGAAAATGCTACTCCATGATGGTATACATGGATTCTGGTTTTAAAAATTCACTTCCATCCACGACAGACTGGCTGAGTAGATGATTAAAAAAAAAAGAAGTATACCCGAATGGGTGACTAAAGGAAAGACACCCTTGATCTAGAAAGACCACTGCAAAGGAACCATCACCAACAAATATAGACCGATAATGTGTCTACTTATGATGTAGAAAATCTCACGAAATCTCATACAAGAAGACCTGGACATGGATAGGAAAATGAAACCTTAAGACAGAGACAGAATCGTTCTTATGGGAGCACAAAATAACGCCATAAGGACTAACAATGTTAAAACGAAAATAGATAAGACGCAACAAAATAGCAATGTAGATTATGTGATGATGGAGACAAAACGATTAATCTCATAATAAGCGAATGCAGCAAACAAGAGCAAAAAAGTACGAATTGACACGACAGGGTGGAGAAGGTGATCCACTGGGAATTGTGCAAGAAATTTAGATTTGACCATACTACCAAATGGTATATGCACTATCGAGAATCAGTCCAGAAAAAAGAGGCGCACAAAATTTCTCTGGGATTTTGAGATACAAACAGATCACGTAATCCCGGCCAGAAGACGAAACCTTATGACAATTCACAAAAAAAGAGGACCTGTCGGTTAGTGGGCTTAGCCGTCCCGGCGGACCACAAAGAAAATGATCAGAAAAACAAATATGTTGACCTTGCCAGAGAACTAAAAAAAATATGGAACATGAAGAGGATACAAATTGTAATTGGTGTTCTTAGAAAGGAGCTTGAAGACCTGGAAATCGAACGCGCTGAGACCATCCAAACTACAGCATTGTTAAGAATGGCCTGAGAAGAGTCCAGGAGACTTAAAGAGACTTACTGTCACTCAAACTCCAGTGTAAGACCATCAGCTAACATTGGTGTGAAAAACTCACTAGAAATAATAAGAATAATAATAATCAACAAAAAAAGAGAACTTGCAAAATTGTGGACTTTGCTGTCCCGGCTGACCACAGAATAAAATTTAAAGAATGAGAAAAGAAAGATAAGTACCTCGACCTTGTTAGGGAAGGGAAAAAATTATGGAACATGAAGGTGACAATTATACCAATCGTGATTGGGGCTCTTGGTAAAGTAACTAAAGGGTTATTAAAGGGACTGAAAGACTTGGAGGCTGGAGGATGAGTAGAGACCATCCAAACTGCAGCATTATTGAGAACGGCCAGAATACTGAGAAGAGTCCTTGAGACTAGAGGAGACTTGCTCAAACTCAAACTCCAGTGAAAGACCATCAGCTAAAACTGATGGGAAAACTCTCAAGGAGTAAATGATAATACACACGGATCACCTAATCTCGGCCAGAAGACCAAACCTTATAATAATCAACAAAAAAAAGAGAACATGCAAAATTGTGGACTTTGCTGTCCCGGCTGACCACAGAATAAAACTGAAAGAATGTGAAAAGAAGGATAAGTACCTCGACCTTGATAGAGAATTGAAAAAACTATGGAACATGAAGGTGACAATTATACCAATTGTAATTGGTGCGTTTGGAACAGTAACTAAAGGGTTACTAAAGGGACTGGAGGACTTGGAAGTTGGCGGACGAGTGGAGACCATCCAAGCTACTATATTATTGTGAACGGCCAGAATACTGAGAAGGTCCTGGAAACATGAGGGGACTTGCTCAAACTCAAACTCCAATGAAAGACCATCAGCTAACTCTGACGTGAAAATAATAATAATAATAATAATAATAATAATAATAATAATAATAATAATAATGATAATAATAGTAATAATAATAATAATAATCTGCAAAGTTGTCGACTTTGCTGTCCCGGCAGACCACAGAATAAAACTGAAAGCATCTGAAAAGAGAGATAAGTGCCTTGACCTAGCTAGAGAATTGAAAAAACTATGGAACATGAAGGTGACAATTATACCAATTGTGATTGGTGCTTTTGGCACGGTAACTAAAGGATTATTAAAGGGCTTGGAAGATTTAGAAGTTGGCGACAGAGTGGAGACCATCCAAACAACAGCATTATTTAAAACTGCCAGAATACTGAGAAGAGTCCTGGAAACTCGAGGAGACTTGTTGTCACTCCAGTGAAAAACTCTAATGAGTAATGATAATGAAAAAATGTATTTAATGCATGCGTCAATACATTTCTTTAATTTATATTTTATTTATTTAATACATGTTATGTCTAAGATAAAACAACGGATTGAAAATTACTCTTATTCAGATTGGGAATGTAAATAACACACGCACACGCATACACACATATACATACATACATACATACATATACACACATATATACATACAAACACACACACACACTCATGCATGTATACATACATCAGCACATAGATACATGCACACACACCTAGGGATATATACACTAACACACATATATGTAGTGATATTTTAAAGTAAAAAATAACATAAAACAATAAAAACTCACCACTTTGAGTTACACGTGGTCGATCTTCAGGGAAACTTATATCAACACGTGTGAAATCCGTTGTTTTATTTTACAAATATATCACGTATATTAGAATAAATATAATATCATATTTATTTAATACATGTGTTAATGCATATTTATTTTATAAACATACATACATAAACATACACACACACAAACATATATATATACATATGGAAGAAAATAATGGATAGTAATCCGACAATTTGTGAAGAAAAATTGACAATAAATAATACAAATAGAAAGTGGTGATTTATAGAGAAACAAAGTCTCTATAAATCCCCACTTTCTATATATATATATATATGTATGTATGTATGTATGCATATATATATATATATATATATATATATGTTTGTGTGTGTGTATGTTTATGTATGTATGTTTATAAATAAATATGCGTTAACATATATATATATATATATATATATATATATATATATATATATATATATATATATATATATAGTTTAATGATTGTCTCGTTTTCCCATCTAAGCAAAATATGTTCTTTCGTCATTTAAATACAGTTAGACCAGAAATTGGAGAAAAAATTTCCTCGAAATCGAATAATCGATTTTTCTATTATTTATTTTCAAATTGTGTTTATTGATATATAACGGTTTTTGCTCTCTTTGTAAGAAAAAAAAAGTTCTTCACGTAAGGAAAGATGAAAATTGAAGTAAAATAGAAAATTGAAAGTAAGCTGGAAGTTGTGTAAGCAACATCGTTTTTCGCGACGTCGGACTTCTAATGGCTTCTTTTCGAGATTGTATAATGGAATTATTCGTTGAAGCTCGAATATAAATGTCATAACAAGATTGCATTTCGGTTTTTGACACTAACATGATTTTGCCAAAAACAAAATAGACTTTCTTCAATATCAAGCTATATTGGCGTAAACAAAAACATTTTTAATACAGTTATAATTCTATTTTCATCGACTTTAATATAACATAAATGACAAAACAATTTCACATTCAAAGTTAATCTTGTTTTTAACATTAAAATATAATTCTCGGAGCAATGAACAAAGTTTTGGGCAAAATAATGTTCTTTGAAGTATCGCTTGTTCAGAACATCCTCAATTAGCGTTACCGCTTCGGTTTGTAAGAAAATTTTATATTTTTTCAATGTTGTTTTGTGTAAAGAAAAAAGTGATGCAATATCATTGTTTATCTTATGATAATCCATTGTTTATCTTTAGATAATCTAGTCAATTATTTGAACATGCATAAAATTTTAATTTCCTCATTAAGCAAAATATTTTTCAGCGTGATTAAAAGTCAGTGATGAAACTGATTTCATAGATATGTTTCAGATGAGAAAGATTTATAGATTAATTTTAACGGCTTTTCAAACCGTCTTGGATAATTTCATGCCAAAAGGTTAGCTATTTGCGTTTATTGTGCGTTCATATTCACATTTTTTATAGCTGTTTCTTAAGAGTTGTTTTATTTTTGCTTTTCGTTTTTCCTTGTTATTTGGCGGGGTTGTTTTTTGTTTTTGTTTTTGTTTTTGGTTTTGGTTTTGGTTTTTGTTTGATTAGTTTTTTTTGGGGGGGGTTCTTTTTTTTTACACTGTCTTATCAAATTCAAGTACTTTTTAAGCAGATCTACTTGACCCATAGATGGGACTCTAACAGAGTTAATACCCTCCTGGATCGTAGTGAACCCGGGTGTTATAGTAATGAAGGAGCTACTTTACACTTGTCAGATCTTCAGAATTGGAGCCTCATAATCATATTGGAGCCTCATTGCAATCATACTTTTATCCTTTGCAAAAGATACTCTCAACGTAATTTAAGCCTTGACAACCAGGCAAAGAGGAGAAACAAAGGCAAAAAGTGAGAAAAACGATCATTTCTATGAACGCATTTTCATCCTCGGAATTAACTTTTAATCTATGCTCTACAGGCGTTTATTTTTGCCATTTGCCGTTAAGAACGAGATGAGCCTTGTAATAGAGGTCCATGATGATATTGATTCTTCTATTCAGAGAAGGAGTGAAGGATTCTAATTAACAGTTTATAGTTTTCTTCGTTAGATCGAGAATTTAAATGATTACAAATGAAGCTCATCTGAAAAGTGGATTGCTAATTACTTTATTCCTTCAGTTAAAAAAATTCTAAGTGTATTCTTTCATAAAATTTCGCTATTTTATTTCTATTCAGAGTTACAGTTACACACACACACACACACACACACACACACACACACACACACACACACACACACACACGTATAATGGCATAAGAACCTGAAGTTGCCCGGGATGAAAATAATATACTAAAGTACATTTTATCGAATGAATTTTTTTCTTTTTGTATTCTTTACGAATTAATCCAACCTTATTAAGTGTGTGTGTGTGTGTGAGAGAGAGAGAGAGAGAGAGAGTAGGTGTGTGCGTGAGTGAGGGGTGAGAAAGAAAAATAGTGTGTGAGATAGAGAGAGCAAGAGAAAGTGCTTGTATATGAGTGAGAGAAAGTGCGAGAGAAAGAGTGTGTGTGTTAGAGAGAGAGAGAGAGAGAGAGAGAGTTTATGTATGAGAAAGAGAAAGGGTGTAGGTGTGTGAGAGAGAGGGAAATAGAAAATGTGTGTGAGTTAGAGAGACAGAGTGAGAGAGAGTGCGTGTGTGTGAAGGTGTGCTCCTGCAGGGGGCAATTTTTCAAATGAGACTTTTGAGATCAATTTAAATCAAAAACCTTCCCAGCAACCCCAAGAGTGCAGAGTATCTGCCACTCCATTTTCTACACTCCCTCATTTTAGACACCGGTAACGCACGCCTTGGTGTCAAAGGAGTTCATAAGCCAATTTTCATCAAATTTTCCTATTAACCAAGGAAAGAATATGTGTGTAGCAGGAATTTTTTTGAGTTCTTTTCCTTCCAGAAGTTTCAGGCTCACTTCATTTTAAGTTAAAATATTCTGAACATCACCTGCAGTTGGAGGGTCTTTCTCGTTCATTCACCAGCAAGTACCATTAAAACATTCACTGAGGTGAAAGGAGTTCACTTACCAAGTTTCAGCCAAATTTGCTCATTCGCCGCAGAGTTCATCGATAGAAAGCAAGTAAACAAAGGGAATGGTACTTATAATGAGAATTTGATTAATATATAGATTAGTTGAAGTACTTGTTTACGTTAGGCAAGGGGCGTCAAGACTTGGATCTCAGCTAATTATAACGATAGTTAAATAATTCTGGAGTACCGAATGTTATCAATGATAATTTTTAGGCTAATTATATTTTTATTATACAATAAAAAAAACATCTGTTATGTGAAAAATGTAACGGAGTTTGTAAAGAAATAGTCTATATAGTCGAGGGTAACCCGAAAGCTCCCTTTTCAATAGCTACCACACCGAGGTATATAGAAAGGCGCTTCGCCTTTCCCTGCATGGCTCCATTTTACCTTTGATCCATACCTTATAATGCTGAGTGTTAAGCAAGGTGAGATCAAGTACCATTTTTTGAGTCTTTGGTATGTCTCGACCTGTGATTGAACCCCGGTCTCCCGGGCCATTTGGCGAACACTCTAACCGCTTAATCAATGGATTTTAAATCTCTGTAAATAACGCTAAAGTGATTTATAGATTTAGATATATCTGTTTTTGGTGGGGGTGATTTTTAAATGTAAGTTCTGTAGTTACCTACGTCGATAAATAAGCTTCTCATTGATATTGTAAATCATTCTGGACACCTCGCGATGAGATTGTATCTATGCACTCTTCACTCGCACCAACGTGGGTCCTGGGTATGACAGTAAACTGTATGTGATGGTAAGGTTCAGGTCCTGGGGCTTTTTGGAAGGAATGTGAAGTACCCCTTCATTTCCATTACTCTCAGTTCCACCTTGGATTGATAGTACCCGTAGGGTTCCCTCTATAGATCAAATAAAACTGTTCAATCATTTACTAAGGATTATGATTAGCTATTTCAAATCCTGCAGCTGTGTGCGAATTCTTTATTGTACAGATGAATGTTTGATAAATGGAATTTTTAGTGTTAGATAGCAATACTTGAAACCATTTAACTGTGTGCAAATAAATGATCAATATTAAATAGAATTATTAATGTTTGATAACGATTAACTAAGTTTTTAAAAACTGTTTATGCATAGCTGGGAGTGAACAAATGGATTCATGCCTTTCTCAAAGGCATTAGCCGGGGTGAAACGCAAACAGTCTCGTCAAGAATTTGAACTCGGGCCGGCAATTCCAGTTCCAACAGCAATAACCGTTACATATATATATATATATATATATATATATATATATATATATATATATATATATATATACTTACTTACTTATAGTAATTTACGAAGGTCTTTACTTCGATTTAGCACAAGGCCAAATGAATGGGGCACCCAATGAGACTCGAACTCACTCGTGTAGGTTTGCTAGTCTAACTTGCTAACCATTACACCACCAGAGGTGCCCAACTTACTTATAATTACAGCTCTGCTTGCCATGGATTTATACCCAATGTTTCACTGTAAAACAATCAGCTCGTTTTAAATGTATGTTAAAGGGTCAGTGATTGATTTATACATTGATCCCGAAATCAAATTTATAAAAAAAAGTCGAAGAGAAAGAAAGATTGAAGGAAATATGGATTTGAAAAGAAAAAGAAATAAGAAAAAAACAGAATTATGAATAAAAAAAAATGTTTTAAATTTGTTCAATATTCATTTTGCTGTACATTCCTATCCACTTTCTTCTTTTTTTTAAATTATTTGTTTTTCTGGTCTATCTTAACCAGATGAGTTCCGTTTAAATAAGCAGAAAAATAAATTTTTTACGACTAATTCTAATTGTCTGAGAGGAGGAAGATTTCCTGAATGATAAGCAACAAAAATTTGTCGCGAAAACATTTTTTTTATCTTTTTTTTTTCTTTTTTGAATGGAACCCATCTGGTTCAGACGAGCCTTGTTTGTTTGTTTGTTTGTTTGTTTGTTTGTTTGTTATACTTTTTCTTTTTTTCTTTCTTTCATTTGTTTTTCTTTTTTAGAAGCGTTGTTTTCTGTTATTGTTTTTTTTATTGTAGCTTCTTCGTTTTTTGGAGTTTGTTTTACTTTTTATATTTTTGCTTTTTTAAATTTGTTTTTTTTTTTTTAATTTTTCCTTTTTTTTTCTTTTTTTGTGCCTTTTTTTCGTTTAGTTTTTTTTCTTTAATTTACAAACCAAATCAATGGAAACACCATAAAAAAGATTTTTCATTCTGTTCATATCATAAGCACTGTTTTTCTCAGAGGGTCACTAGGTTATCAAATGTTCACTACATCTAAATTCTTTTAATAAAGTGATCGAAGTTTTATAACATGCCGTAATTGCCAACAGCCGTTTTCATTATCATAATTGAAATAGTCTTCTTTTTCTTTCTTTTTAAAAACATTTCTAAGAACTATTTTGTTTGTCAGGACTTCCTTAAACAATCAAATAAAAACATCACCGTTAAAAGTCGAAAAAATTGTTAATTTTTAAAACTTTTGTAATTATTGACTTAAGCACAGTGCATGTTGAAAACAGATGTCATTTTAAAAAAAAGAAACAAAATGGTTTCTTTTGAAAAGATTTCAGGTTCCATACTCTTGGCACAAAGAATTTCCTTTTGCTGGAAAATATGCGCATTTGAATTTTCCTTTTGCGCTATATTCAGCTTAACTTTTTAAATGATTACTTGTTACCCATAACGTATCTTCCTGTCACTATCAACTTTTGACATTTCGAAAATTTACGGTTTCATTTGTAATGAAAAATTCGGCGGCAATTTTAAGCAGTTGTGCTATCAGTGAGTTAATGCTTTTGCAATTGCCAAAAACTCCAAAGGCCACATAGGAGGAGCTTTTAATGTGATGGTTATTATTGTACGAAATGAAATCAGAGACCCGAGTTCAAATCCTGAACGAACCTTCCAGTGTTTCACTTCTCGAAAAATGCCCTTAGGAAAAGCATAAGTCCATCTTTTCTCCCTCCATATATAAGTAAATAGTTTGACAGACAGGATTCTTTTAGCTTAGATAAAGCAACCAATCAAGGAGGAGGAAAACTGAATTCAAACAAGCTTACTTCGTTTTGAAATTATCACATCCTGCTAGTTGCATATAAGTTAGATAAATATAAACTCCTAAGGTCGCATATGGAGAGAGAAGGAAGATTACAGCCCTCTCTGGGACCAGACAAGGAACACCATTGTGGGGACATTGTGGGACCATATGTAAAACGTTACCCCCTCTCGCCCCCACACACGTTAACTTTCTTCTAACCATTCCACTTCTTAGCCGGCCGGTGATCAACTAGTGGTTCGAGGGGGTAACGCACATTTCTTGCCACCATACAAAAATACGATCGAGGGAACGGAGAAAATAGAAGGACAAACGAACAAACACGAACAAAGCTTGGGGTTAACCAAGAGCAGAAGAAGGTATGCAACACTACATGCATGTGCAGACTATCGCTAGCGTGGGTTACTAGCGAAAATTCCACAATGCTACTGGAATCAGACTCATCTTGACTCACTCTCACTGGACCCTATCCCATGCTGCCTTGCCTCTCTGCTCCGGTGTCTGGTGTTGACCGCCCCTGTCCGTGAATCCACGCCAACCTCTGCTGTTCGCCTCTCTCTGTCCAGCCGCCAACTGCCTCTCTCTGTCCAGCCGCCAACTGCCCTCTGCTGGGTCGCGTCGTCAACTCCCTCTCTGGGTCGCGTCGTCAACTCTCTTTCGCGTCCCCTTCCCACTTCCGGATACGGCGAGATTTCATGTCCAAGAATCCTTTGTCTGGTTTCGCGCCAAAACAGACTCGTCTGCTTTGGCGGCCTACCCACATAGTGCTACATACTTCCCTTTCTTACCCTTGTCATTTATTCTCAATAAATTACAACACGATTTAACAACAAACAAAAAAAACAAGAACATTTACAGGAAGTAAAAACCGAAATTACAAAATTTTAAAGGGGTTCGGTCGTCCCCTAAAAAAATAAATAAATAATATAACAACACCATATCATCATACACATAAAAAAAGATTTTTAAAAATAAAAAAAAATATTGCTGGATTCAGCTCTTCCACCTTGCTCTCCTGTGAACAATTCTGGGGTCTCCTGACTCATCCCTATTCTTCATTCCAATAGGACTTTTCGATTCACCTCCAACATTATTCAATTTTCTTTCAATTCGCCCCGCCCCCACCCAACAAAACACAGGGGAATTTTAACCACCCCTACCCAACGATTTTAAGAGGACTTTTCCATTCACCTCCAACGTTATTCAATTTTCGAACATTTCACCCCATTCTCCAACCCATCAGAACACAGGGGAATTTTAACCACCCCTACCCAAAAATTCAGGAGTATTTTTGGACTTGTCTCCCCCCTTTCCTTACGACGTGGGAGCATCAGTAATCTCCGCAGTTCGATCGGTGTCGTAACAGGAATAATGTTCCAGAAAGCACTGTGGAATTCGCCTCCCAACCTGGGGGCCTTCACTGCCCCCTGCAACAAACAAAACAAGTCTCTCAGCCATCAACCACCATGGATTTTCAAAAGATAAGAAAAAAAACAAAGCAATTGACACCATCTCCCAGATCGTCCAGCCATGACCAGCCAGGGGGAGGAGCAACCGGACACCGCCCCGCGCCCAGGTATCGTCTTCCCAACCCATCGTCAACCGTTTCCTCGGTACCATGTTCATCAATTCTATGTCAATCAGGCCACTCGCTTTCCCAAATCATCATTTGTATAACTTACTACCCCTCGATACCAGTCCGCGAAACGGGGCCCCCGTGCGACCAAGCCCCCCAGGGAGAACACGATCAGACGAAGTGAAGAAGTGCCAAGAGCAGTTAAACTTACAAAAAAAAATAAACCCAGAAAATCCATGAAGGTAAAAAAAAATAAAAAATAAAAATAAATTTTTAAAAAAAATAAACAAATAACAATAAACAACAAAGCAAATGACACGGTAAGCCCAGTCCCCTAAAACCAACAAAAAACAAGGCAAAGTATAACAAAAAAAACAAAGGATAGCAAAAAAAAATCCACACAAATTAAACAAATAAAAAAAATTAATAATAAACAATTCACAGACAAAAAATAAAAAAGAAATAAAATAACTACAATTGACAAATATATAAAAATAAAATTGTTCTGAAGGAATCTGTCAAGCATCCACCTTCTAACCCTTCTCTCTCTTCCCTTGAGATCTCTGCCCACTTCCACCATTTCTCTTTGCGTCTTTCTTTCCTTCTTTCCTGTCCACTTGAATTCTTCCCTCTACCGGGGGTGGTGTGGGAGGGGATAGCGTTTGCTTCCAACCGTTTTTTTTTAAATCCACAAAAAAACAAAAACTTTCTTTTCTTCCTAAAATCCAAAGTTTACTTATTCTTTTTCTTTCTTTCTTTTTTTTTTTTTTTAACAGAGACAGGCATGGATGCAGTGACAAAAATTCCCTAGCAATCTTTCTTTCTTTCTACTTTTCGTTCTCTCTTTTTCTTTCTTTTTTTTTTTTTTTTCTTTTTCATGACTTTATCTGTTCTTCCTTCTCTTTCTTTGTTCAATTTTTCCGCCATTTTTTTTTTCATTTGTTTTTTTTATATTTTCAATTTTTTTTAAATTGTTTTTATGGTAGAAGCTTTCCTCCACCTTCTACCCTCTGCACTCGGAACGACCCGACTTTGACCAGTCGAGTTTAACCTAGCTTAAAAATCTCACTCTCTCTTATTTTTCGTTTCATCTTCCCTTTCTCTGGGGTTTTGAAATACCACAATTTTTTTTCTTTTAGTGAACCTCGCAGCAAAAAAAAAATTTTTTTTTTTTTAATCGGTGACTTATCACCTTTCCAGCATAAAAAAAATTACTATAAAACTTCCCAGAACGGACTAACTTTCTTAAGCCACTGGTCCTAACACTTAAGTATAAAAATTACTATGTGAAACTGCTACGAAGAAGGAGAAAAAAAAAAAGCATTTGAATTCTACCGGTCAAGTTAAGTGTGAAAAGCGGGTAGGGGAAGAAGAAGACCTTCCCTTACCTTCTAACAAAAATACAACAAAAATTATCAGCAGTTAAGGGGTTAAACATACACACACACACAAAAACGAAATAGATTACTTGTTTTTTTTTTCTACATCTTAAAATTTCCTTAATCTAACAAATCTTTTTTTCTTTTGTTCTTATATTCGAGTGCAGTGGGGGAGGGGGGAATGTGTATTCCTACCTTTGTAGATTTCTTTCTTTTCCACTTTTTTTTTTCTTTGTCTCTTCCGTTTTCTTTTTCTTTTCTCTCTGTCTCGCTGGTTGCGGGTTCTTTATGGCCTTTTTCTTTGTTTCTTTTTCCGTTCGTCTGTCAGCCTCTAAACTCCCCGCTCCCTGATCAATTCCAATTTTTTTTTTTCATCAGGTTTTTTTTTCTCTGGTCAACGGCACCATTTGTAAAACGTTACCCCCTCTCGCCCCCACACACGTTAACTTTTTTCTAACCATTCCACTTCTTAGCCGGCCGGTGATCAACTAGTGGTTCGAGGGGGTAACGCACATTTCTTGCCACCACACAAAAATACGATCGAGGGAACGGAGAAAATAGAAGGACAAACGAACAAACACGAACAAAGCTTGGGGTTAACCAAGAGCAGAGGAAGGTATGCAACACTACATGCATGTGCAGACTATCGCTAGCGTGGGTTACTAGCGAAAATTCCACAATGCTACTGGAATCAGACTCATCTTGACTCACTCTCGCTGGACCCTATCCCATGCTGCCTCGCCTCTCTGCTCCGGTGTCCGGTGTTGACCGCCCCTGTCCGTGGATCCACGCCAACCTCTGCTGTTCGCCTCTCTCTGTCCAGCCGCCAACTGCCTCTCTCTGTCCAGCCGCCAACTGCCTTCTGCTGGGTCGCGTCGTCAACTCCCTCTCTGGGTCGCGTCGTCAACTCTCTTTCGCGTCCCCTTCCCACTTCCGGATACGGCGAGATTTCATGTCCAAGAATCCTTTGTCTGGTTTCGCGCCAAAACAGACTCGTCTGGTTTGGCGGCCTACTCACATAGTGCTACACATAGACAAGGAACACCATTGGAAAATTCGTAAACTTAAAGAATCGGCACATATGCTAGACCACAAAAATCTCCTGAGCCGACCAAGCATAGAAATTAATACAATATGGGAACCAGTAATAAGGAGTGCCAGAGAAAGGCAATAATAACAACAAAGTTGCAATATGAGCTCTAGTAAAAAAAACAATATGCAATGATAACAGCAAAATTGCAATATGAGCACTGGTAAAAATGGTTGCTGAAGACATTAGGTTTATAATACCCAGAAACTCATAAACAGATGTCCTCAAGGACATATGGTACAGTGGATAAAGTCGTTGGTTAGATCCAGTAACATACCCAAAGAGTGGGAGTTCAATACCCAGTGAAGGCAGTGGAGAACTTTCAGAGGGGAAATTAACAGGAGATAACTGATAACTGACATTCATTGAACATGGCTCGTGGAATTAGAATAGTCTTCCCTGGTAACCGAAATGAAGAGTTAAGTTCGGCATTCCAACCACCTGAAGAGCGTACGCTGTAATAAACAAAGATGAGGACAATAGTCCGAAAAATACAAATAAGGTCCTAAGGTCGCATTTTCAATAAATCACGATTGTTTCAAAATAGATTAATGGAAAATAGTCTAGGAGAAAAAAGACCCTTGAAATTTGACCTTGTGTCGTACCCTTGTTCGGAGAGGTTGAGTGAATACCCGCCTTAACACTTTTAAATCACAATAAGATTTAAATCATTGGGAATTGGTGTTAGAACATTTTTTTAATAAAATCAATTTTTTACTTGTTTTTTTATGTTATTTTGGGAACAAACACAATGCAGAATTGGTCAAAATAGTTGAATTTTGAATAAAAGTGAGAATCTTCTTTGCAAAATTCCACCACTAGACACAAAATACAGACATGGAGTAAGATATTCGACTATATTTACATCCAGAACAGATGAAAGAAAACGACAGTGCTCAGTCGACGTAGCTTAGAATAAAGGGACCCGGGGTTTTGATGATCAAGCTCTGGTTCTGGAGGTCAGGGTGTTGATGATCAAGCTCTGGTTCTGGAGGTCAGGGGACTATTAAGTACCCCTTCTTTGTCAACTCAGACCTGGAGTGTTGGTAACTGTTAAGGTCTCATCTATAGGTCAAGTAGAACTGCTTATGCCAGCTATGGATTAAATAGCACTACTAGCTTCATTCTACAAATATGGCTGTGGAATTAAATAAACCACGAAGGTTGATATGCTATTAAAGAAACAAAACCCAGATCTTTTTTTTAAATTACTCGTATTCGACAAAAACTCTTAAGAATCAACTTCATACAATGAACACGATTCCCTAACCTCTAAAAAAAACCTAGACGGTTTGACATGCCATCAAAATCAAGCAATCATATACTCGCACACTCTAGTTTAAAGGTTTATCGATATTTCATAAACAGTTTACTCCAGAAATAATTGACTGGGTAATTCTTAGATAGTTATCATGCAAATAAAGAAAAATTTAAAAGATACAAAAACTGCACTTACCCATAATTAAATGATACCCCTTTTATTACTGAACAGGGACATCGCTGTTTAACTTCTGTGATCTGGTTTGTCTACGACCTTAGGTTTCATGAAGTTTTACAAACTGGTTTTGTAAAACTTCATGAAACCTTAGGTCGCAGACAAACTTCCATGGAATTATAATATATAAAGTCTAATATATATCTATCTATTACTATTATATAATAGCTCTATCACAGATATTAAGCACTCTCCAAATTATATTGTACTTGGTTCGCCACAAACCCACAAAGTGAATTATTGACAACCAACACTGTTACTATATATATATACATATATATCTGTGTGTGTGTGTGTGCGTGTGTGTGTGTGTGTGTGTGTGAGAGAGAGAGAGAGAGTGAGTTTGTGTGTGTGTGTGTGTGTGTGTGTGTGTGTGTGTGTGTGTGTGTGTGTCACCAATACCGGAATAAGCATGTATTAACATCTGTCATTTATATGACAGATTGTTTTCTCCAATAATGCCAGCGAATAATTATACAGACGAACTGAAAAACACATATAAATGACGTTGAAAGGCTTAGGGGACGCTTGTGCGAAAGTAATGGGGTAACAGTTCTGAGTCGTAGGCTAAGATGGAACAGTCATCTAGTTAGACAGGATGATGGATGACTTCCCTGACAGCTTCTTTATGAAGAAATAGTAAATGAAAAGTTACCTCTAATGATGAAGTACAAGAACTGTTTGAAGGTTTCCTTAAAGTAGAAATTATTTGGTGACTGGTGGTGATTGAAGGGAGCTGGTTTATCAAGGGAAAATTTCTAGTGAACAATCTGGAAATTAAAATGAAATACCTAAAAGAAATGCTAAAGTTTGATATGACCGCCAAGAACAAACCAATAGAAGGGTCTTCTCAATTTGAACTAAAATGAAAAGTCATTCAAATATTCATTTAAGATCACAGATTATTAAATAGCTAATAATTGCAACAATATCTGTCACATCGGTGGAAAAGAACACAATTATATTGGAGGGCTTAAAAGACACATTAAACATATAGAAGTTGTGTAACAATAGTTTCCTATAAGACTGTATCCCCTTATCCTCCCAACTATGGGTTAGATAGTACCACTACTGTTCCTCTAGGAGAATAGCTTTGGAATTAAATGACCTACAAAGGTTGATATGCCATTAAAAACAAAGAAACCAAACCAAACTAAGACTATATCTCTTGTGGATCAAATTTGCTGAAAATTTTTAAATTGCTCCTGCTATTGGCTTAAAAAAAGCCTCATCCCTTCATGGAACGCTTAATTCATTAAAATGATATCATATGATGGCTAGACACAAAATCGAGGTGGCAGCCATCATGTCAGTATCCATGTATGTGCGTACCCAACCCCTCTGTACGAGCATAATGCAACCTCTAGGTCAATTTTTAAGCAGAGTTTTCCTTCTCCTACGCTGGTTCCTTTATCAAGGTTAAAGTATCCATGTATGTGCGTACCCAACCCCTCCGTACGAGCATAATGCAACCTCTAGGTCAATTTTTAAGCAGAGTTTTCCTTCTCCTACGCTGGTTCCCTTACCAAAGTTAAAGATCCCAGTCTGATTACTATTTACCCAGAGCTGGAGTAAGAATATTTGGATTCATGCCTTCCCAAGAGCATTAGCGCAATGTGATATGCATGCGGGATATAAGCTCGGATCGCCATATCCATTTCCTATGTCGATGACAATTGCACCACGAACGCTTCTTTGTTTGGTTTTATGGCATATCAACCATTGTGGGTTATATAATGTCAAATCCTATTTATAAGTAAATAAATTTTGGCGACCATAGTCGAGAGTAACCAAAAGGTTAATTTTTCATTTGCTACGACATCGAGGTGAAGGGGAAGGTGCTACTCGTTTCCCTGGATCTCTTCACTTTACCCTTGATCCATACCTTATAATGCCGAGTGTTAAGCAAGGCGGTATCAAGTACCATTTTGTAAACACATTTTGTTGATAACATGTTTAAATGAGCCTGAACTCATTTTTTTTAAATATAGTTAAATGGTTTCAAATATTACTATACAACAGTCACAATTCAACACTAGACATTTGTTTGCAAGCATTTAAATAGATATCTGATACGTAAGAGATTAGTTCGTCGGTAATTTTGTTTTTAAATAAGTTAGTACTAATTTATTTGTTCACTGGGATTGCTATTGTTTCTACACAGTTAAATGGTTTCAATTTTAGCAATCTAACACTTCTGATTTTATTCAATTTTTATCATTTGTTTGCCCTCAATGAAGTGATTATAAGTATTGCTATTTAACATTAATTATTCTATTCATCATGACTCATTCATTTGAACATAGTTAAATGGTTCTAAGTATTCTTATATATCACTAAAAATTCAATGAAACATCAGTTATTTGTTTACACACAGTAAATGACCAACAGTTCTATTTCAAGCAATTCAATTTAGCATTGGTCGTTTGTTTGTATTCAGTTTGATTGTCAAAGAGTTCTATTTAACCCATAGGACCCTATCAGATGTTACCACACCGGGAATGAGTTGACCTGGAAGCGATGACAATGAATGGATACTTCACATCCGCCAAAGCTCCAACATTACTGGATCCTCATTAACAGATTATTTAATGTCACATCTAGGACACTCGTTGGGAGAGACTTACCTGTCTGCAGAGATACAGTTGGTGTATTCTACAGCCATAAGTTGACAGAGATACACTTCCTGGTATGTATGTATACGGGGTATATCAAGAATTGGTTTGGTTTGGTTTTATGGCATACCAACCATTGCTGGTTATTATTGTATAATGGCTCGTACCACGTGACTTCCGGTATCGCGGAAGCAGAAGAGACGCTGTGTTTCTTAAGCACGACAGAAGCAGAAAGAGAAAGAGACAGAGAGCTCTGAAAGATCTCGATCAGTAATAGACCAACTTCGGACGTAACACCAACAGCGTGAGACCTAAAATACTTGTCGGACTTCAGTTAAAAAAAAATCAACTCAATTTCACTGTTTATCTCTCCCTGACCACTATACAACAGTTATTCAATGTCAAATCCTGTTTTCACACATATAGTAAATGATTTATAAATACATTTTTTATTTACACAGTTAAATCATCAAGTAATTCTATTTCTAACAATACAATTTAGCACAAGTCAACAAAGTTAAATGGTTCCAAGTTTTGCTACGCATCACTAAAGGTTCAATTAAACATCAGTCATTTGTTTACACGCAGTTCTATTTCAAGTAATTCAGTTTAGCATTAGTCATATGTTTGCACTCTATTCAAATGTCAAACAGTTCTATTTGACCCATAGATAGGACCCTATCAGGTGCTACCACTCCGGGCCAGAGTGAACCTGGGAGCAATGGAAATGAAAGGGTATTTTGCATTCCCTAAACCTCCTGCATTACTGGAGCCACACCACCAGATTGTTTGATGTCATACCAGGACACTTGTTGTAAGGGGGGGTCTTACCCGTCAGCAGAGAAGCAGTCGGTGTATTCTACAGCCACAGCCGACTGGGCAAGCATCCATATATACACCCGTAATACACACCCATGCTCCCAATACCTTTACCATCAACACCCATACCCCACATCCATGTATGTATATTCACAATATCGTTTATTTTGCCAAAATATTCATATTTTGTTAAACTTTTTTGTTCATTAATATTGCAATACGAAAGGAAAGAATCGATGCTTTTTTATTCGACGTATTGTTGACAATAATTAATCCTTTGGAATTTTTAACGGGGCCATTTTATCTCACTTTTCTTTCTTGCCAATAAGCAGGGTTTAAAATACGCTGACTGTATTGTCTGCAGAGAGAGATGACCTTTCCACAAAAAGGAAGTGTCAGGTGTGACATGCCACTGATGGTGAGGCTCCAGTTCTGGAGATCTGGGAAGTGTCAAATACTATTTCATTGCTATTACTCTAAGGTCTACTCTGGTAGTACCTGTAAGGGTCTCATGTATAGGTCAAATAAACAGGTTCAAAAATTATTCCTATTCGACATAAATGTACAAAAAAATCTCTAGAAACAACGTAAATATGAACGTGATTCCTTAACCTAACCTCTGGGCACAAAATAAGCTAAGGTTTCGGTTTGGTTTCTTTGTTTAATGCCATATCAACTTTTTTTAGGTTATTTAATGCCAAAGCCATCCTCCTAGAAGAACAGTACTATTTAACCCATTGCTGGGAGAATAAGGGGGTTCATACCTTTCCCAAGGGTATTTGCCCGAAAGTGAACATAACATCACGACTGGAGCACGAACTCGCGTACTACGATTCCGCAGTCCATCGCTTTAACCATTACACCACGAGGACACCCCCAAAAATAAGCTTAGACTCGCTTTTCTTTCGTGTAGCACATTAATCAGATGTAAAAGATAAAAGAAAGTGAATCAAATTGCTATCTTGTCAATTTTAGACGGCATCTCTTATTTACGAAATGTCCATCCGGTTGGACATGGCCCAGTCGTAAAATACACGGACTACATCTCTGCAAAGGGGTAAGACTCCCCCCCTAACGAGTGTCCTGGATATGACACTAAACAATATTATGGTGATTATGGTGAGGCTCCAGTAATGCTGGAACTTTGGGGAATGCAAAGTAACCCTTTATTGCCATCGCTCTCTGGTCGCAAGGAAATGGACCGGAGGAGCCAAGTTCAAAACCTGGAGAAGCCTGTTTGCTTTTCATATGGTGCACGAATCCAGTTAAGGGCAAACTAGTAGGATATATTGGGTAATTTATCCTTCGTAGAGTAACCAATGTTGGAGAAGGAAAATTTTGAATAAAAAACCTGGGTGTGCAGTATAATCTGTGACATATTCATGCACTATTCATTGTTCTCAGCTTATCAGTGTGTCTGGTCGTACACAATGTTGTACACTCATAAAACGGGGAGGGGCTCCCTGTGGTGTAGTGGCTGATGTGTTGGATTGCAGCATCGTAGTAAGATAGTTCGAACTGCAGTCCGGCTATTGCGTTCATTTTTGACTAATACGCATGCCAAGTTTAAAGAGCCCAGACTGCCCTACAATTTGCTTAAAGGTAGATGAAGAATTGTTACATTTATACCTTCCCTAAGGGTATTACCGCCATATGAAATGATAACAATCCTATTGGATCTCTGGTCCATTTCTTACGACGATAACCATAACAAAACGACCACCATTTAACGATATATAAGTGTGTGTGTGTGTGTGTGTGTGTGTGTGTGTGTGTGTGTGTGTGTGTGTGTGTGAGGGACAGAGACCAACAGAGAGAGGATTATTTATTCAGTTTTTAATGAAGTCACTCCTGCTACTGAGTCAGATGCTGCCAAAGTGCCGAAACATTCATTTTAATTTGTTTTTTCGAGTATTTTCGACCACTGTTGGTAAGATTCCATAATCTAACTTATCATGATGTTGATTTTAAAATTCAAAAAATTGTGATGTCATCAAGAGCGTCATGAATTTTTCCCATCACGTGATGAGCTATATAAAAAGCTTCCTTAAGCTGCAGTTCAATGTTTTTGTTTAACAAGCATTGAGCATTTTTCTTAATTTTTACAACAGTTGTCATATCACGCGATTTTATTTTGAAGGATATATACACACACACACACACACACACACACATGCACATATATATATATATATATATATCAACATCAAGTCGTGCCGCCAGCACGGATATCCTTGACCATCTCTCGCCACTTTTCCCTATCGTTCATCGCCTCCGGCAGGTCTTCTGGGTTACATCCTGTGTCCTCACATAGCTGCTGTATGTAAGTTCGGGCTGGTCGTCCTGCTTTTGCTTGGCCATATGTGGGGGTCCATAGTAGTACGTCACTTACGAGCTCGTCTTTGCTTCTCCAGCAGTGTCCGGCGTGTCTGGCTTGTCTGACCTGTATAGTTTTCGTGATGGGGGGGGGCAGATGGCCGTACTGTTGGCGTCTCGTGGGGTGTTGTCGCCAGGACTTGTTCAATATTGCTCTCAACATTCTTGGGTAGTTGCCGTCAAGTTTCTTCTCCAGCCGTTTGGTTAGCGTCCATGTAGTGCATCCATATAGCAGTATCGATACAACTGCTGCCTGGAAGAAACTGCGCTTCATTTCATCGGTCAAGTCTGATTTCCATATTATTGAGAGCCTATCTATAGCCGTCCATGCTTTCGTCAGCCGTGTGTCGATGTCGTTTTCTGTTGATGAGACGCTACTTCCTAGGTAGGTGAATTTGTCCACTAGCCTTAGAGAGGCTCCGTCTAGAGTGGTAATGTTGCCCGTTTGGTTGTAACACATATATTCAGTTTTGTGCGCATTGACATGGAGGCCAATGCCTGCTGCAGCTCGTTCCAAACTATGCAGTAGTGTCTCTGCTTGATTAGGCGTATTCGCCAGTAACGCTAAGTCATCAGCGTAGTCGGCGTCTGTGATTGTTTTTGCGGGGTACCTTCTGCTTCTTTTCTTAGTCAGCTCGAAGCCATTTTCTCTGATTTTGTCGATCGAAGTTCTAAGCACGTAGTCTAGACAGATGATAAAGAGGTATGGGGCTAGCGTGTCTCCTTGAAGTACTCCTGCAACAATGTGGAAGTATTCCGTGTCTCCATCTGGTGAACGTACTTTTACTTTTGTGTTTTTGTAGAGGATCATTATTGCTGCTAAGGTTTCTTTTGGTAGGCCGTATGCTAGTAGGATTAGTTCCATTTTCCCTCTGTGGATGGAATCGAAGGCCTTGGTAAAGTCGACAAATAGTAATGTCGCCTGAAGGTTTTTTGCCCGGACGCCTTCAAGGATTCTACGGATGGTCAATATTTGTGAGGTTGTAGATCTATTTCTCCGAAAGCCATTTTGGTTTTTCCTAAGGATGTTGTCTATTTTGGGTTCTATGCGGTTTCGTAGTAGGGCATTGTAGATTTTGGCTGCTATGGATGTAAGCGTTATCCCTCGGTAGTTCTTGGCTAATCCGAGGTCGCCTTTTTTAGGGAAAGGAAGGATGCATCCCTTCATCCATCTTTCTATCCTATTTTGACTATAGACAGTGTTGCATTGCCGGAGCAGTATATCGTCGAATTGTCTAGTCTTCCACACTTCTGGGGGGATCTCGTCTAGCCCTGCAGCTTTCCTATTTTTAATTTTTTTAAGAACCGAGTCGAGTTCTTCTTTGGTGAAAGGCCCTAGTTTAATGTCTAATTGCTTACTGATAATTCTGGTGATCAGTTCATCCGTTATTTTCGGTGGGCTTCCTAGTAGATTTTTGAAATGCTGTTCCCACAGTTTTACTCTTTCTTGTTGGCTTGCAGCTTTCAATTTTGCTTTGGCTGTGCTCTTCCTTCGACTTACTTCGTTTATTGTTTGCCAGGCTATCCTGGATTGTCTATCTTCCACCGAGTCTCTAATCTTATCTATCTGATTTTGTATGTATTCTGCCAGTTCTTTTAGATATATTCCTGCTAATCGATATTGTGCTTTTTCTAGTTTTGGGGCATTTGTGTTTGTTGGGTTCTTCCGATAGCTTTTGGAGGCAGTTTTCACGAGTGCACGTTTTTCTCTAATCTCTGACGTTTCCCAAGGGACTCTATATTTAGTTCTAGGTTTTGTTGGGATACACTTTGGTGCCGCTTCTAGATGTGCTTCAACAAAGTTTTCATATTCGTCATTTGGGGTAACTTTTTCTGTCTTCTCTTGTAGTGTTTCGAATCTGTTTCTTAATTCTAATGCATATTTGTCTCTAATGTCTCTGTTGTTAAGTAGGGCCCAGTCATAGCGCCTAGTTGTCACTGTTCGTGTGGCGTTTTTTCGTAGGCTTAGACGTATTTTGGCCGTGACTATTCGATGATCGGATGACACGCCCTCGAAAGTGGAGTATGCCTCGCAATTCATCGCAGTATTTTTCCATTTTCTGTTTATAAAGAGGTAGTCCATCTGTGTTTTACTCTTGTTCGCGTATGTGTGGGTCCATAATTTTCCCTCCCTTTTTTGAAAGTTTGTATTGAGGCATGTTAATCTATTTTCTATCATGAAATCAATTAGATGTTGTCCATTCCTGTTTGACGTGTTGTGTAGGCTGTATTTGTTGTTTCTGTTTTTCCCGATTTGTGCATTCATATCTCCGCCAATGACTAGCAGGTTGTGTTTCGGAATGCTACGTACTAGGAAGGATAGCTCCTCGTAGAAGGTGACTAGTTCGGTTTCTTCGCTGACATTGGTAGGGCTGTAGCAGGAGATGATCGTTGCTTTGGGGTTGCCATTAAACGTTGCGGCCATCATCCTAGGTTGTATTCTCTCAATGCTATTAAGTGTTTTTAGCGCTCTTGGTCCTATAAGCATTCCCACCCCTCCTACCGATGCATTGACAGAGTTTTTCCACGCCGATACAGTCACCAGCATCCATCCATTGCCAGTTTCGTGATATTTGATATCTTCGGTGTGAGTGTATCGATGTTCTTGTATACAGATTATGTCTATCTTATGTTCTACGGCTGATGCAGTTAGCTCTGGTAGTTGGTAATTTACTAAGCTTTTTGCTTAGATGTAGCACAAGGCCGCATGAATTGGGCACCTAATGAGAAGTTAGCTCTGGTAGTTGACCTATTCTATTTAGGGTTCTAACGTTAGATGTCGCTAGCTGTATTGTTTGTTTGCATTTTAGTAGTTTGAGCTCTGTCGCTGATTTTTCGAACACTGAGGCCAGGGCTCCAACCTCAGCAGGACGCGCCCCTTTTTTACCCGCGCGAAGAGCGATGCGGTTTGTGAATGTGGTTTGAGTATGAGTCATGGTTATCTTTCGATGGCTGTTTTTATTCTCATCTATAGAAGCCACTCTTATAAATGAGCAGCAGTAGTTCCCCGATCGAACTGACAATCCTGAGCGTTAAGCCGCAAGACTCAAACGTTCAGGAAATATATATATATATATATGTAAAATCTAAAACAGCAGTAAAACAATCACAGTTGAAATAAACGAAAGTGAAGAGCAAATATAACAAACAAATAAAACAAATATTACAATACTAAAATATTTTTAAGATATAAAACGACTCACGATTCGTAGTTTCATAAAAACGATTGTCAAATGACTTTTAACTTATTATCTAAAAGCCAGTGAATTTTACCACAATTCAGGTATATGATTTCAGTATATACATACATATATATATATATATATATAGAGAGAGAGAGAGAGAGAGAGAAAAGACATATATATATATATATATATATATATATATAACGTCCACAAACGTAATAATAATGTTTTTTCTTCTACTACACGCGTTTTTGACTGTGGTTGCATACCTTCTTGGGTGTTTTAAAAATGATTGTTTTTATGTAAAGTTTAAAAATTTAAAAAGCCTTATAGCCAATGTTTGAAGTTATGCAGGGAACAAAAAAGCTAAAAACATCAATATATAACTTTATGAATATTAACCTGCAAAAGGTATCGTGATATGTTGAAATTCTCACAAAGTGTAAGCAAGATGTCAAGGAAAATAAACAATACAAAAAATGATATAGTTTGATGATGGGTTGTACTGTTTGGATTACGGTTTTAAAATGGTTGGTCGTCATTTTTTCTTTCTTTTTTTTTTCTTTCTTTTTTCTTTTCTGCTCTTCTTTTTTCATCCTTTTCTTTTTCTCCTTTTTTTCTTCTTTCTTTTCTTTTTACATCCTTTTCTTACTTGATTTCAACATAGATGGAACGATCTTACAGTCTGATTGGAGTAACCTCTTTGATAGAGGATTTGACGTCAATATATCCTTTACTCTTTAACCAGTGGGAAATGTACCATCATCATTGAACGATATTACAAAAAAACATCGCCAAGAGTAATTACATCAAATCCTCTGTCAGAAAAGTTTTCTATCCTTACAATAACCAAAATGTTATTGGCTGCCAAAATGCCAATAATGGAATTTTAAAAAAGAAAAAAATAGAACATAAGACTGTCATCTTCCATATGTTTCTACAAACAAAGGCAATCCTAACGTTCTGTAGACATGGCTTGCAAATACGTTGATTTTATCTGGTGGTGAGGCTCCAGTTTTGGTTTTGAAGGAGTCGCCGTTTCATTGCTATTACTGAACCGGTAGTACCTGATACAGTTTAATCTATTGGTCAAATAAATATCAATGAAAATTATTAGTATCAGATAAGAATACTTGAAACCATATAACTATATGCAAGTTATTTGTATTAAGAATAATTAATAGAATCTCTTTTTGTTTACAAACGATTATCATTAGTTACTTGGAACTATATAAATGTTTACAACTTATTAATAATAGAGAGGAATACTTGAAACCATATAACTGCATGCAAATTATTGGCGTTTGATAAGAAGTCACTTGAAACAATTTAGTTTAACATCAGTCCTTTGTCTGTACGCATTTAAATGATTTGTAAGCATTTTCATTTTTAAAAGAGTTTGAACAAAAAATGTTTGCATATAAGTATAGCTATTGATTCTACATCGTTAAATGGTTTCAATTATTGCTATCTAACTCTAATAATTCTATTTGATATTGATCATTTGTTTTCCCATGGTAAAGTGTTTACAAGTATTGCTATTTAACACTAATTATTCTATTAAACGCTATTCATTTGTCTGCACATAGTTAAATGATTCCAAGTATTGCTATGTATCACTAATGATTCAATTAAACGTATTTATTCGATTAAACGTAAGTCATTTGTTTGCACACACTTTAAATGTCAAATTTCTATTTGACCCATAAATGGGACACTATCAAGTGCTACCACTCCTGGTCAAAATTGACCTGGAGGTAATGGCAACGAAGGTCAACTCCACATTCCCCAAAGTGAAGCCTCCCCATCTAATAGTTTTCTTTCATATCCGGGACACGATTATGATTGATTTCTTGAAATTAGGTAAGTAAAGTTGGCGACATTAGTCGAAGGTGACCCGAAGGCTCCATTTTCAGTAGCTCTTACACCGAGGTGTACGGGATGGCGCTACTCTATTCCCTGGACTGCTTCACTTTATCCTTGATCCGTACCTTTTAATGTTGAATGTTAAGCAAGGCAGCATCAACTACCATTTTTGAGTCTTTGTTATGACTTGACCTGGGATTGAACTCTGGTCTCCTGGACCATAGGCGAACACTCTACTCAATTGGTCAATGGCCCAGTTAGACTATGAAATTGCTTGCAAATAAGACTGACTTCAGCATTAAAAAACTCAGCAAGGTTTTACATACCGTAAAACCAACCAACTAACCAACCACTATGTCATTGCTTTTATAATATTCTTAATGGGGCCAAATTTGATGTGATGGGGTGGAATGTTGTTCAAAACTCAGACTTGCTATCATAATTCTGATCATAGTTTCTGGATCATTATATGTGATTTTGTCTAAAAAACGTTTAGATACAAAGTCCGGCAGAATTACGTGGTGCATTCAATAAGATTCCATACTTTTTTCGTTTGGGCATTTAAAATTGTTGTAGACGCTTGAAAATTCAGTATCTTATAGCTATACATCTTATGAGATGACTGATCAATTTTTATGATTTCAGCTTCAAATGAACAGCTACAGCAGGAATTGGAATACACCCTACTAAATCCTGATTGTCACAGCTGGTGAATTTCAAAAATGCAATTTGGACGTGAGGACACTTTAGAAGAACGATACGCAATAAAATTCTGTTTTAAACTTGGAAAAATTGCCACAGAAACGTACGGAATGCTTCACACTGCTTTTCGACCATCTTGCATGAATCGAGCATCTGTTTTTGAGTGGCATAAGAGATTCAAGAAGGGCAGGGACTCTGTGAGGGATGATGAGAGGTGTGGGAGGAGTAAGGAAGTCAGAACACCAGTGTTGATTGGCCAAAGGGTTAGGGTAAGGGTTACTATGTTGATGTTTTAAGGGAGTTCAGGAAGAGATTATATCGGAAGAGGCTAGCACTCTTTAAATCGGGTCAGTGACATTTCCACCAGTTCCTGCTGTAGCTGTTCATTTGAACCTGAAATCATAAAAATTGGTCAGTCATCTCATAAGATGTATAGCAATGGAAACTTATTGAATGCACCACGTATATTGGTTAAATAGTATCACTGCTATTCTTCAGGAAAGATGTCGTTGGCATTTAATAACCTACAAAGTTTGATATGCCATTTAACAAAGAAACCAATCAAAGATTGAACATTTTCAGTGTAATTCTCTATATAATAAAAAAATCATCTGTTTTTCTGTGGTTACGGTTGCAAACAGATGCATAGATTCAATATTATAAAAATAATTGTAGTGTTTATGGGATTTCAGGATGAAAAAAATAACACTTGATTTGTTGTATTTTTCATCAAATTAATTTTCGACAATGTTTATTATTGTTTTATCTTTGTTTTTGTTTTTCTTTCTGTTGGTGGCGTTTTTTATCTTTGTTTTAATCTCAAATTCATTAAATAGCAAAAACCTAATTAAGTTAATGTATTTATTTGTTTGAAATAACTTTAAAAATTGCACCATTGTCATTTTTGTGTTAGTTCATTACAACATTATTAAGAATTCAGATTAATAAAAATTGAAGTTCTTGCATCAGAATAAGCTGAAAGATAAGAAAATAATTTTGCAGTGAAAATTTATACGTTTTTTTTTGTTTTTTTGTTTTTGTTTTGTTTTTTTATTTTTGTTTTTTTGTTTCTTTTTTGTAACATTTAAAAAGGCAACCTGACTTGGTTTCTTCGAATCTTGGCTATAAAAACGGATAATGACGTTAAATGATATAATCACTTCATCTATTTTCAAATACTGATCAATCATTTTGACATTATGGCTGATATCAGATGATAGAGATTGGATGGATGTAGTACATGAAATATCTTCGAATAAATCGAACGGAACCGTTCATGTGTCTAAACAAACATAAAGAAAATTGAATGGTTGGTTGGTTGGTTGGATTTATTTGCCTTTATGTAATTACAAATATTTTTTTCCTTTTTAAGTGAAAAAGTTAGAATTACAAAGATAATACTAATATTTTGTGCAGTATTAATCTGCTGGGAGTAAAAACGATGATAGAACCCAAGAAAGTTTACATTCATATGTCATTTTATTTAAATAAAAGCACAAGAACAGTTTGAAAAATGAATCTAAGGATGTCGGTGGGGTTTAAGTACACTGATGAAAATACTTTTCCAATAAGGTTGTCCTATATGACACTAAACTGTGTCTAGTGTTGAAGATCCACGTCTGGGGAGTGTGGAGTATCTCTTTTGTTGCCATTACACCCACAGCCGTTCTGATCGTGTCTTGTTGTAGTCCCATCTATGAGTGAAAGAGATCTGTGAGAAAATTATTAGTATCTGATAGAAATATATACCTATGCGCAAATTATTAGGTTTAGTTTCTTTCTTTAATGGCACATCAACCTTCGTGGGTTATTTAACACCAAAGCTTATCCTTATTGAACAGTAGTGATACTATTTAACCCACAGCTGAGAGAATAAGGGGGTCCATACCTTTCCGAAGGGTATTAGTTCGAAAGTGAATGTGATAGCGCAAGTGGAATTCGAACTCGCTTACTTCGAGGCTGTAGTCCAGAACTTTAGCTATTACGTCACGGGGGACTCCCATAGGTTATATGTAAAACAATAGATTGCTTAGCCAAATGGTTCTTCCTTTTTGATCGATTGTATTAAAGACGTTTAAGATATGTCTTAGCAATATGCAATTTATGAAACTGGGGAATTTTTTTATGAAGCAGGTACTGATCGTGATAAAACGTATCAAAAGTGGTTTGCGAAGTTCTATGCGGGAGATTTCTCATTAAACAATGCCCCATGGTCAGGAAAACCAGTTATGCATATTAACCAACCCCTCCGCTCGGGTAGGATATGACACAAGGTCAAATATTAAGCGGAGTTTAACAGGTTTGAATTCAGAGTTTTCCTTCTCCTAGACTAGTTGTCTCACCAAGGCTGTAGAACATAGTCTGCCTTACTATTTACCCATAACTGGAGGGAGAATAATTGGATTCATACCTTTCCCAAGAGTATTAGTGCTATGTGAAATGCAATTAGCCTGGTCCAGGATTTGAACTCGTATCGTCGTGTCGATTTCCTACGACGATAACCATTACACCACGGGCGCCTCCATCGGGTCAGGAAAACCAGTTATGGTTGAATCTAAAACATAACTTTAAAATGCCCAACGTTATTTGATGATGCGAGAAGTAGGCAGTTTGATTATGTTAAATCTTTTAATATGTCTTCCACATAAGCAAGAAATTCAATGAACTGCACTTTCGTCTCCGATTCGCCGCCTAGACGTAATAAATATGTATTGGTTTTGACACAAATATGTCGCGGTTCTGATTGGCAATGGAAAGTGGATATGTCAATGTGAAACGCAATTGATGATGGGACAAGCAAAATGAACTCCCAGAAACCATACCAAAGCAACTTTTTATCTAAATAACCTTAGCCCTGGAATTAGAAGAGAATCCATTATTATAAGTTCCTTCTGGAGAACCAAATGATTGATTCGAACTAATACCGCTCCCAACGAGACAAAGTTCAATCGGCTGGGTCTATAGAATACGCCGAATGCATCTCTGCAGAGGGGTAAGACCTATCTCAATGAGTGTTCTAGATATTACATTAAACTGCACTTGAGGGTGAGGCTCCAGTCCAGGGGCTTTGGGGATTGTGGAGTACCCCTTCATTGCCATTACTCCAAAGTCCACTCTGACCGGGAGTGGTAGTACCTATTTGGGTCCCATCTATGGCCCAAATAGACGTTTGAAAATTTTCGGTATTAGATAGGATTACTTAAAGCCATATATTTGTATGCAAATTATTTGTATCAAAATAATTGCTTGAAACTATAATTGAAGATTTAAGAATTATTAGTATTGGATAGGAATACGTGATACCACATAGCTGTATGCAAACAAATGATTGTTAAATAAGAATAGTTACTTAAAACTATATTTGTATCGAATATTTTAATATGATAAGAATAGTTGATTTCATATTACTGTGCAAATGAATAATCATTGTAAGTTCAATCAAAGAAATTGATTGCAATAAAACGTGGAAAGTATTGTCATGGTTTACAAATGAGTCAAATTTCGGCAATGATTAACCCACAATGGGTTGGTATGCCATTAAATAGATTAAACCAAACAATCTAAAAGGGTTAAAGAACAAAGCCCTAAAAATATTTTTGCCATTAGTGGGGAAAAGAAATGAAGATATTGATTAATTTCTTTTTTTTTTAAAGAACAGAATAAATAAATAAATAAAATAATAACGACCAAAATTGGAAGAAGAAATAATAAGTACTTTTTTTTTCTGATATTGATGTTGAAATGAAGTCAGGTGTGTGAGTAGCTCAATTATTGTAATCTTTACAAATAGAAGGAAGAAAACGTTAAGAGATTAGACGTTTCCTAAATGAGCTGCTGGCATCAAGCGATGTGTCCACTTATTGTTTTCGATTTGTTGTACAGCGTGGAAAAACAAACAAAATCTTCATAAAACGAACAATTCAATCGAGTCGACTTTCTATTTGAAGTCTTTTTTCATTATTGCCAACATCTAAATATCAATTATTACAAATCATATACAAAAGAAAAATTATTGTTATCGTAGATATCAAATGAAGTATTGGAATATAAAGTTTATTTGCATTCTCAAAAATTCTAGGATGAGTCAAAAGTTTTGCAATATTTTAGTAAAGTGGGATATAATTCGACTGCTTTGAATAGTTACATTGGCGTTGGGAAAGTGTCGAACCAAAGGTGGATTGTGAGATGCCGAGTTCGCTTAATACTCACCGGATTTGTATCTATGTCTTGGACCACGGCCTCGGAATCCACGGTTTTAGCCTTACCTAATCTTGCCCGAAAGTCAAGGTTTTTGCAACCCAAGCGAAATTTCTTGAATCATTATAGTACTATGACCAACTGCGCCAAAACCTTTCACTCAATAAATGTTTTTGGTTGCTTCAGTGGCGCTATAGTTCCGTTCAAACTCGTAACTTCCTGAATTTGACTGTTGTGCGACTTTTAAGTTTGCTTTGATTTCTTTGTTAAATGACATATCAACCTTCCAGGGTAATTTAATGCTTCTAGAAGAATCGTAGGGATACTATTTAACCCATAGCAAGTAGAAAAGATGGTTCCTTATTTTTCCCAAGGGGCATTAGTCCGAAAGTGAACGTAATAGCACGTGTGAAGTTCGAACTCACTTACTTCGAGGATGCAATCCAGTACTTGAAACATTACGCCACGGAGATCCCCCCCACTGTCACACGCGACTTTCGAATCACACACAAAGGGAATCAATATGTAACATGTCAGTATACCAACTACTTCTACCAATCACATTGATTGGTTAGTTGGTTGATTAGGTTTTATGGCGTATCAACCCTTGTTGGTTATTTAATGCCAATTCCTGTTGACACAAATATATAATGAAAATATGATTTGTAAAGGAATAGTTAGTTGGTTTGGTTTGATACTATTTACCTAAACCCTCCGCTCGGGCAGGATATGACACAAGGTCAAATTTTTAAGCGGGGTTTAACAGGTTTGAATTCAGAGTTTTCCTTCTCCTATACTAGTTGCCTCACCAAGGCTGAAGAACCTAGTCCGTCCTACTATTTACCCATAGCTGGAGGGAGAATAATTGGATTCATACCTTCCCCAAGGGTATTAGTGCTATGTGAAATGCAATCAGTCTCGTCCAGGTTTTGAACTCGTGTCGCCGTGTCCATTTCCTACGACGATAACGACTACATCACGGGCACCTCCTTGGTTTGGTTTGATTGATAGCATATCAACCATGGCAGGTTATTTAATGCCAAATCCCTTTTTATGCATATAAACAGTCCTATTTCAAACAATTCAGTTTAGCATAAGTACGCAGTTTAGTTCCATTTGACATATTGGTAGGACCATAACACGCGCTGCATCTCCGGGCCAGAGTGGACCTGGGAGCCATGGCAATAAAGAGCTACTCCGCATTCCCCAAGGCTCCAACATTTCTGGAGCATTACCATCAGATTGTTTAGTGTTATATCCAGGAAACTCGTTGGGGTGGAGGTCTTACCCCTCTGCAGAAAAGCAGCCGGGGTATTCTACAGCCTTCCTAGCCGACTTGGCAAAGTTTTTTGGTAATATTTTAAAGAAACTAAATCTCATTTGTTGGAACACTTTTAAATGGTTGCAAATGTTACTATCTAACAGTCATAATTCCACTAGATATTTATAGGATTTAAGTCGGGGATTTGTGCTGGCCATGCAGTAACATTCTCTTTTGCCTTCTGGTTATTGTCATGCTAGAAGACAAAGTTATTGTCATGCTAGAAGACAAAGTGTTGCTGTTCACTATCCAGACTGCACTACTATTTCCCCATAACAGAGGAGGCGGAGATTAGTTTAGTTTGGTTGTGTTTTATGGCATATCAACCTTTGTGCGTCATTTAATGCCAGATACTGCGTATTCAACAGCCCCGGCCGACACGGAAGTAAATTGTTTCAAATATTACTATTAAACAACCATAATTCTATAAGGATTAATATTTATTAATCATTTTTTTGCTCAAAGTTAAATACTGCAAGTCACTTGACCACTCGGTTGCCATGTCAAGGATTGCTTAGCCACCAGGAGCCCATCCCCTGCATTACGGGAGAGGGCCACCTGGGACAATAGCTAAAAGGAGAGGAAGTGAAGGATTAATGCTTTCCCAAAGAGTATTAGCGTGAACATAGACAACCTCGTTCAGGATGTGAACTTTGGTCATCAAAGTTGATATACCATTAAACAAGGCAACTAAACCAAGTCATGAAGAAGGAGGGGGGGTCTTTGTGGCATAAGGGCTAAAGTGTTAGACTGCGTCCTCGAAATAAACAAGCTCAAGCTCCAGTAGCGCTTTTTGGGTCAGTTTCATATCAATACTCTGGGGGGAAAGGCATGAACTCTCAAATATCCTCAGGTATGGGTTAAATAGTATCACTGCTGTTTTTCTACAAGGATAGTTTTGGTGCTTGATAACACTGGAGGGTTAATATGCCAAAAAAGAATTTCCTATGCCGATGGCCATTCACCCTTCCCCGGGAGAAATGCTAATATTCAATATATGGATATTAATACCTTCCGCTATCGTTTGTTTTTATTTCTCAAAAAAAAGTCCAAATGGCATTTTGATACGAATATGTTTTTGCTGTGGCCTTTCAGGGCCAGAAATGAATAACAAAAATAGATGTAAGGTTTACAGCAGTATATATTTACAGAAATATAGACAGTAACGGTTACCAGTAACTGACTAAACTCGCTTATCGAGTCAGTCACGATTTATAGTGTCGGGGAGGGTCGATGCAGTGACCTCATGGGGTATATCACCATAACAGTTTTTCAATATCTTTTGGGTTTCTCCGGCAATTAAATTTTTATTTTATTTTATATTCTTTCTATGATAATTTTCGTCATTTATGACTTTCTTAAAGTACGAATTATCATTTCTGTTTATGTATGAATTTGAATTAAGAGCGTTAGTCACGTTGGGGCAGTGTTAAGGTTCAAATCTTCTCAGATCATTCGAATAAACAAAAGAAAGAAAGAAAGAAAGAAAGAAAGAAAGAAAGAAAGAAAGAAAGAGAGGAGGGTACGAACAGAGAGACATTTGAAAGGAAAGAAGATTTGTAAAAAAGAAAGTGTAAGCAGTAACGTAGAGTAAAGATGGCTGTAAGTAAAGTTGGCGACCGTAGTCCAGGGCGACCAGAAGGCTCCCTTTTCAATAGCTACTACACCGAGGTGTAGGAGAGGGCGTTACTCCTTTCCCTGGATTGCTGCACTACCCGTGATACGTACCTTATATTGCTGAGTGTTAAGCAAGGAGGCATCAAGTACCATTTTAAAGTCTTTGGTATGACGCGACCTGGGTTCAATCCCAGGTCTCCCGGACCATTGGTGAACACTCTAACCACTGAGGACTGTAAAATAGTAAATTAATAGGAAATAAGAAAAAAGGGAGAAAATAGTCAGAGATAGACGGCAACTGAGATAGAGGTATGTGATGTTGTAAATATCCTTGAAAAAACGGATTGATACATAAACACACATCTACACATAGAGAGAGAAAGAGAGAGACAGACACAGACACAGAGAGAAATTCATATTCAGACCGTGGTTAAAACCCTTCCTAAAAATGTATAAAACTGACAAGTAAGCATATGCCTCTAGCGTTACCGGCAGTTTCACGGATTTTATATCGATGATCATACGTTTGTATTTATTGAGTATTTTTATCAATTTGTAAGTAACAATTTCAACTTCTATCCCGTACACCCTTTGGAAGAGGTTGATAATGGCCACCTTCAGTGCGACGTAAACGTTTAGTGATCAATATTCATGAAACTCCCAGTAACTCTGGAAGCATGCACTGACCGGCTGGTTTTCAACTTTTTCTTTTTTTAAGTAACGACTAAAAATGATTTTAACTACATATATATATATAATTTTTTCTTTCTTTGTGGGGGGGCAATGAGAGAAAAAAAAAGGAAATATTTTTAAATGAATACGTCCTCACAGAGATATATTTTTATAAGTTATTTATTTAACTCCCAAACGTGTTTTTAGCGTCTTACCTCTGTCATCAGGGAGTGTTTAATGATTTTTTACGGTGTCGCCTTTGATTTATATAGTAGCGAACATTTTGATAGCGTTGTTGTTCTTTTTTAATTCCGCGGTAGATTTTCTTTCCAGCAGGTGTTGATTCTCTCTTTCTTTTTTTTCTTTCTCTTCTTTTTTTCCTTTTACAAGAGCGGTAATTTACTAGCTTTTTGCTTAGATGTGGCACAAGGCCATATGAAAAGGACATCCAGTGAGACTCGAACCCACTCGTGTAGGTTTGCTAGTCGAGCTTGCTAACCATTACACCACCAGAGGCGCCCTTCCGTTTACAAGAGAGTACTCTGTGTTTTGGTGTGTTTGTGAGGATGAAATTCTCTTCCCTACAAACCCAGCAAGAAGTTCCATCATTGTAAGATTTTTACGAGAAGAATACATTTAAATATTTTAAAAACTACAATTAAACTTTTTACCATCTAATTTGCAATTTACTGATCAATCTGTGCGGTGTGAGTTTGCTCTTAGCGTCGTTTTTATTAATCGAAATAACAGATAAGTATCAGTTGTCTGAATTTCTGAGACGAAGCTTGCTGATTTTTATCATTAAGGGTTTTCGGACTATTGTCTTCATCTTTATTGTGTCAAGTTTTGATTCAGTTTTTCTTACTGTTTCCATTGCTATATTGATAAAAATCATCAAGCATCGTCTCAGAAAATCAGACGACTAATATCCAGTCGGTACGGACCCGATACAATATATCAATGGAAACAGTTAGAAAAACTGAATCAGAAATTGGCACAATAACGATGAAGACAGTGGTCCGAAAATCCTTAATGATAAAAATACTAATTACAATCTCTCACACCCTCCTTCCTAATTAGAAGTATCTGTATTATCATGGACTGCTGTTACAATGGGAATCTATCGGGTTGCAACGGACATTTTATTTTCTATATATATATATATATATATATATATAAATACTTTAAGAATATGGACACGGCGACACATATTCAAATCATGGACGAGACTGATTCCATTTCACATGGCAATAATACTTCAGGGGAAAATAGTTGGGCAAACTTGGCTCTTTAGCCTTGGTAAGGAAACCAGTCGAGAAGGAAAACTCTAAATTCAAACCAGTTAAACACCACTTAAAAATTGACCTTGTCATATCCTTCTCGTGTGGAGGGGTTGGTCAATACATACATATATATGGGGGGGCGTGTGTGTAAGAAAATTTGACTGAAAAACCAATTTGGTGAAGTATTTATATATTTATCATATAATTAATATATACAAATATTGTATTGATTATGCCATTAATATCATTATAAATATACAAACAATTCAGCACGACTTCTATTCAGCAGATATAATCATATATATTTATATATACATATATGTATATATAAACTAAAAGTAATTAAGATAACATCTGTTTATTATATATATATATATATATATATATATATATATATATATATATATATATATATAAATATATCATAAACAGAGGATATCTTCATTACTTTTAGTTTATATATATATATATATATATATATATATATATATATATATATATATATATATATATATATATTATAACAGTATTGGTTGTCACTAAATCATTTTGTGGGTTAGTGGCGAACCAAGTGCAATAAAATATGGAGAGTGCTCAATATCTAGGATAGAACTATTATATAATGATAATAACTAAATATATGTTAGATGCGACTCTTGGGTTTCATGAAGTTTTTACTAAACAACAATCATCTGGCAGATAACAAAATGAAATGAATCAAAAATCGAAAAATACAGTCAAAAACCGTTGAGATTGTGTAGGAATCTTTACGTGTGCTTGTGAGGGTGTGAGTGTGTGGGATATAGTCGCGTAATATTGTGTGTGTATGTGTGAGTGGTATATACTGCTTGTGTATGAGAAGGTACATGCGCAGCGTATTGTTTTTACCGGATGTTAGTCGTCAACGTATCTGATATTGCTACAGTATTATCGGGAAAGATTCTTTATCTATTTCTGCATGTGTAGGTGTTTATAACTAAGGATCAAAACATCATCATTGCAAGTCTAGTGAAATAAAAAAAAGATTTGATTTGTAAACGTATTTAAGCGAGTATAGTATGGTAGACCAAAATCACAATGAATATTGAGGTGTAGGGTTATATTTATTGCAATATACTATGGAATATTGTACAATATTGGTATTATAATTAGGGAAGAGATTCGGGCTAGAATATAATAATCATTTGATGAAATGTTGCATATACATTATATATACTATAGTTATCTGTGATATAACGTACATAATGAAAATGATGAAGGAGTTAAATTAATAGTTAATATTTTCATGTACGATAATGATTATAGCTGAAGAGCAAAGTGTCGTCATTATAAAATTAAGGAAATAGATGGTGGGTTTGGGAGGCATGGGTAATAGTTGGGGGGTTGTGATGGTTATTTTTAATAGTTATCGGATTTGTGTCAACGTTATATGACTTATACGCTATTGTAGTAAAAGATAGAGTGTACGTGGAAGATAAGATGAATCTAGAGTGTTGAGGCCTATTATTAACGCTCATGAAAATATAAATTTAACAGATAGTGGAAGTGTATGGAGGAGGGTATGGGGAATAATAGAGAAAGATGGTACATATATTGTGGAGGGTGTGATGGTTGGTGGAGGAAAATTGTACTTACGGTGCTTCAGGTATGATGTGATGTGGTGTCATTTGATTTTTTTATGAATAGAGGTGTTAGATGGGTTATATGTATAGATCGAAGTGTGAGAGAAGGTGTTTGTTCTCGTGCCTACATTTTTCAGTACCTCCTAGTTGATTGTAGGAGAGATGTTTATGTCTTTTAGGTGCTATATGTACGAGGATAAGGAGGTGTTGGATGAGTAGTTTCTGTTTGCGAAAGAAAGTTTATGATTGTAAATTTTCTTTTTTTATGGTGCCCCCCGTTGCACCGATGTAATGTTTGACGGAGTCGTTAGTTTTTACAGTGGCTTTGTATATAACGTTTTTATATAGGCAGTTTCCTAGTAGGGGGCATGTGTTTTTGACCCTACAATTGCATTGGTTGGAGGGATGTGTTGTACTGTTGATGGATGCGAGTTTTTTATTGTGTTTTTTTATTATTTGGGACATGTTGCTTGTGTAACTGTAGCTAACCTTAATGTTTTTGTTAAAGATTTTGGCTAAGAGGCTATTCTTTAGGAAGTGTTTGGTAATTAATTTTAGGAAGTCCTTACCTATGTTGGATGTTATGCATTTATTGTAAGGCGGGTTAAACCAAATGATATTCCTATTTCTGTGTTTAGGTTTGTCTTTTGGGGGTATGAATTCTAGTGCTTGTCTGTAACCGCTGTATTTTAATGCTTTGTCATATATGTGTTTGTTAAACATATCTATGTTTGAAGAGTTGTCGGATAGTCTACGGCAGACAGATTTTGGGATTTGCTTGGTAAATGAGGGTCGGTGGTTTGAAGAAGCGTGTATGTAGATTGGTGTGTCATTGCCTTTTATATAAGGTTCATGTGTGCCTTTACATAAGTTTAGTGCTACGTCTAAGAAATTTACTATTTTTAGATTTGTGTGTATGGTAATCTTAAATCCCAGCAGATTCAGCGCGTTGGATATCCTTTTCCTGTTGCAATTTAGTTGTGTCCGTTTGGGTTCCTAATAATGATAAGACCGTCGTCTCTGTATAGTCCCATATCAATATTATTAATTATGTTTGATAGTTGGGAGAGAATTAGGGCACCGACCGGTTAGCACATATTAGCTCTATCAAAGCTACCCATGATTACGTCTAACAAATGGTTATTGAGTTTTTTACCCATGGTTTACTGTCATGGAAGAGGAGCAATTTGAGGTAGTACTTGATGATCCTGATGTTATATTGTGATATGAGTACGTGCTGGGCTGCTAATTCTAGGGCTCTGTCAAGTGTGTATTCGGTGATAGAGGGGTAGAAGTCTATGATGTCGAATTGGATGAAGGCTGTGTTGTTCTTGTTAGATATAGCTGTGAACCAGTTGGTGACGGCTTTAGTGTTCTTCCATTGGTTGAGTGGTAGTTTATCTATAAGCTGTGTGTTTATATTATCCAGTATATGTTTGCTGATTTTTCCTATTTTGGATTTTGAGGAATTAATTAATGTCGGATTGGTTGTGAAGTTCGGTTTGTGGTCTTTGATTGTTATAAAGGCTGGTTGCTCAGCTATGGAGTCTATTTTGTGGTCTATGTTTAATTCAGTGGCTATTTCTTTGGCTTCCTTATTTAGATTGTTCATTGTGATTTCAGGTGCTTTTTTTTTATATTTGCGTTACGTTATTTGTTGTCAGCTTTTTGTAGTTTGCGAAACTTGTAGAATATAAATTGGTTGTTTTGTCAGCGAATATAGATATTTTTTTGAGTTGTGTATTTTTTTTAGTGTCACTATATACCATTCACAGATATACACACACAATAATACGCAACAAGAGCCCACACAATAATACGCAACAATAACCCACGCAATAATACGCAACTATAAACCTCACTATAACCCGCATGTCTGGTTCGTCTAATTTTAATAGCTTTCGTGATGGGTGGTAGTTAGCCGTACTGCTGCTGCTTTGAGGGTTGCTGCCTCCAGGACTTATTCAATATTGCTCGCAGCATTCTTGTGTAGTTGCCATCAATATTTTTCTACATACGTTTAGTTAGCGTCCATGTACTGCGTCCATATAGCTGTATCGACACAACCGCTGCATACGCATACACATACACTAACATACACACTCACAAGCACACATAAAGATTCCTACATAATCCCAACGGTTTTTGACGCTACTTTTCGATATATATATATATATATATATATAAACTAAAAGTAATGAAGAAATTCTCTGTTTATTATATATATATATATATATATATATATATATATATAAACTAAAACCATCATGTGCCCACTACCAAGTATGGAAAATATAAAGTATAAGGGTTGAACAAAATAATAAAAACACCAAGAATCTTTAGTATCATAATTTTAAAACTCATATAAAACCATCAAACGTTTGTTACAGTATGTTTTTTTTATTTATTATTACTTTTATCGTCTTGTTTTACTAGAATTGTTGCTTTTTTGCTGATATCATCATAAGAAATTAATCAAAATTCATTAAAATGACAGATCTGTAAGACTTTAAAAGATGTCAAATTGTTGGTGCTCGTATGGCAGGCGCTAGTGTAACAAAAACTTCTGAATTCTTTGGTGTACTGTCTCGAAAGCAATGACAGCAATTGAGAAAGAAAGAAAAACCTCTCACTGAAGCAAAACTCTGGAAGAAAGCGAAAGCTGTCTGAGAGGGAACGTCAGACGCTTAGGCGGATTGTTAGAAAGGATCACAAGAATAAAGCTCTGAAAATGACAGCAGAACTTAATGACCATCTCGAAAACCCAGTTTCCTCTGAGACTGTAGGAAAGGGAGCTGCAAAAAGCCGGATATCACGGGAGAGCTGCAATCAGAAAACCATTCCTTTCACAAACCAATATTGCAAAGCGTTTATACTGGAGTAGAAACCTACAGAATTTGTCTCTAGAACAGTGGAAGAATATTATTTTCTCGGTCGAGTCATCCTTTACCTTATTTCCGACATCTGGTAGAGTATATATTTGAAGACAGCCTAGAGAAACATTTGATCCAGACTGTCTTCTTCCAACTGTTAAACATGGAGGAGGCTTTGTGATGATCTGGCCGGGGGCTATACCTAGGAAATCTGCCGGCTCAATGGTTTCCCTTCATGGCAGGATCAAAAATTTTAGATTTTATCAGATCAAATTCATCCTGTAGTCGCGGAACTGTTTCCGGAAGGAAACTCAATCTTTCAGGATGATAATGCACCAATTCACACCGCTAAAAATTTTATCTGAGAGGCACAAAGAACATTCTAGTGAAGGCGATCATCTTATCTAGATCTCAATATTATTAAAATTTATGGTGTATTTTAGAAAAACAAGTAAAGAGTCGATATTCTTTACCATCATCATTGAAAGAAATTGAGACTGTTTTGGCAGAAGAATGGACAAGAATCCCTCTGGAAACCATTCAAACTTTGTATGGGTCCATACATCGTAGAATTTAAGTTTTAAAGGCGGTCCTACACTATATTAAAATAAATTTGTTTGAAATTTCCAGGTGTTTCCATAATTTTGTCTAACCACTGTAGAAATATCTTTATTTATTTATTCATTTATTATTAGTTTGGCTATGTAGTATTAATGACTGTCCTCTCTTCCTCCTTCTCCCGCAAAAAAATCCCTACTAGTCAATTCATTAAAAAAGACTTCAACTTTTAACTAACAGTGAAATACACTTATTTATTTTCAATGAATATTTGAAGTAAATCAGATCGACTATAATTCTCTTTCACGAGACCCATTTTGAAGGAAGAGAATGAAGACTGCCAAAAGTCGAAAAGTGTGTAGAACAAAAACAAAAAATAAATGAATAAATAAATAAATAGAAATATTTCAATCGCATCAGAAATCTACGAATCAATTTCTCCATAAAAAGTTTGTCTAAACCGAATGATAAAACAAGATTATCCCTCGTGTACCTGATCAAACTAAAATAGATTAGTTGGATTTAAAATAAAATTCAAAAAAATAAGCGCGGACTTTCTTTTTAATAAACACTCAGTTATCCTGCTGCGGCTTGCTATTGGATAACAGTCTCTGGTGGAGAAGAGTATTTTACCGGCATCACAAACATGTAGCAAAGATAACCATTGGATACAGCATGATAGATATATATAAAAAAAATAGGCGGATGAATCCTGTTGTTTAAATTGTTTTTGGATAAATGTAATACACAAAAGAGAGTGAAGGGTATGCCTCCTTGACAAGAAAACCACGTGAAATCAACTTCCTAGTAAACAGTCCTTTCTTCTTCAGCCTTTTCCCTCCACTGTCCTGTCTCTTGTTTACTCGGTGCATTCACTGACTCAGCGTTCCTCCTCCTCTTCTCTCGTCCGTCCGAGACTTAGACGATATTGTCTAAGGGATGTAACTCATACCGCCTTGCTGGTACACTTCACTAATGCAGATTCTGCCTTTCAGATTCACTACAAATCCAAACTTGGATTAACGGTGCACCTCACTAGATGCTGGGCGGAAAAACCAATTCAGCGGCCAAGATCAATTAGTTCAGCCAGGAAACTACTGTTCCTTATCAATTAGGGTGGTGTCTGTTAATGATGAAAAACCGTATCGCCCTTCACGCGCGCAAATAAGGGACGTGTTCTGCTGAGGTTGGAATTCTGGCCGCAATGTTCGAAAAATCAACCACAAAGTCCAACCCCAAACCCAGTTTACTTAGATAGAAAAGGATTGTTTTTCAAGTGAATATTTAATATCAGTGCTGTCCTTCAGATATCAGGATTTTGTTGATTGTAAAGAGAGACCATACGTTCAACAAAATAAAAACAAATCCAAGATCTCATCTAAAGAATTAAATATTAAACTTATGAAATACTCTTAGTGCATTTCAGTGAAAATATTCCGATAACTCTAATTAAGTGACAATATATATATATATATATATATATATCATTAAACATAATAGACATTTTATGCCTACATATTTTCTTCTGGATCCGTTCGAATTCCCGTATTACTTTTATCGTATTCGGGGGGAATTGATTTAGGTATTGTCCATAGTTGTATGTATCCCTAGTACTTTCTGCCCGACTTTGGGCCATCATCAGGGGGCAATCTATTACAAAAATGGTGTAACTTTTGTTTTAGCAAATTACTACTGTGTAAGGGCGTCTTTGCCGTTGAAAATTATAGCGTTTGCTTTTAAATGTAAATCTATAATTAGTGCCAGTAGCTAAAGACATTTAAGTACATTAGCACTGATTTGAAAATTAATTCTATTAAGTGCTGGTTGCAGCTTTCTAATATATAGTGCTTCGATAATCTGAAGTTTTTGTTTATTATTTTGATGTTCGAGTATTGTTGTGTTGTCGGTGAGAATTTTTCGTAGTTGTGTTGTTGGGCATGAATGTTATTTTTAAATGCTGAGCTATTGAACTAGTGTCAGAAAGGTGCATTATAAGTCTCCTCGACAGGGTAGTTGAGGTTAAACCAACATATATATTATTATTATCAGATATACAATCTCCTAAAGGACATTTAAATTTATATATAACGTTGGTTTTTTGCAACACCCCAATCGAGGGAGAGGAGTTATTTCTAATGACCAAATTCGAGGTTTTAAACTTATCATAATATATAATGTTTTATTTTTTTATTAGGATCAGTGCGGAGTATGTTTTTGTGAATCAATGTTTTCATTATTTTTCATCGGATTTATAATTGTAGTGCATTTGGTTACGATAAAAAAGTTTGATATATGTTTGTTGACTGGATGGAGTAGTACACTGTTTATTTTGTTGGTTAACATTTTTGATCATACGTTTAATTTGTTCATCAACAATATAGTTAGGAAACCCATTATTGATGAGAGCCTGTTTTATGTTTTCTACTTCTTTATAAAATATTGTTTTGGAGGAGGAGATTAGTTTGGCACGGGATATTAGATTACGAATAATTGCTTTTTTATATCTGAAGGGGCATTCACTTTTAAAGTTGAGGGTACAGGAGTTATTACAAGAGGGGTTTTTGTAAGTGGAGGTAGTGAAGTTATTATTGTTGTTAGTATCAATGAGAACATCTAAAAAGGAAATTTTATTGTTTTTGTTTAGTTCATGAGTAAAGTTAAGAATTGAATTGTTTTAGAAGGTATCTTGTAGTATGTTGATTTCGTTAATATTATTAGTAAGAATAAGGATATCATCAACATATCTTAGGTATACTGGAGGTTTTTTTATGCTATTAAAAATTCTATTTTCGAGATCAGATATGTAGAAATTACTGATATTACAGTAGTAATTTGCTAAAACAAAAGTTACATCACTTTTGTAATAGATTCTCCCCTGATGATGGCCCAAAGTCGGGCAGAAAGTACTAGGGATGCATACAACTATGGACAATACCTAAATCAATTCCCCCCGAATACGATAAAAGTAATACGGGAATTCGAACGGATCCAGAAGAAAATATGTAGGCATAAAATGTCTATTATGCTTTATGAAATTTGCATTAACGAAGAAATGCTGCCTAAATATATATATATATATATATTTTGTTACTTAATTAAAATTATTGGAATATATATATATACATATATATATATATATATACTCAATTAGAATTATCGGAATATATATATATATATATATATATATATATATATATATAAAGTGTGTGCGTATGCCCGTTTTCTTTTGTGTGGGGTGGTATGGGCTTACAATACACTGACTTTATTCTCTTCAGAAGGGTAATACTTTTCCCCCTCCAAAAAGACGGATGGATATTTATCCGATTTCAAAACATAAGATTAGACATTTTATGGATTCGATGGCATACACAAACCAAAACTAGTGCATGTCAGTAACAAAAAATACTTGATCTCCTCAGCATTCCCCATTTTAGGGCACCTCAGCCACCAATAAAAAAAATTAGCCTTGCTAGGATTGTTAACATAGGGACTTTAACCAATGGACTTTAAATACAATAAACAAGCTACCTAAGCTTACAGAATCTGCAATAAAGACATTATATGCGTGTAAGAACATAAATATTGCTATAGTGATCTAGAATTGATACCGGTAATGTTTGAACATTTCTCTCAGCGTCTTCGTTGAAAAACTCAGTCAATGCAGCTAAAGAAAGGGTACGAATGATTCTCAGTCCTCGTGACTTGAAATCACCTAAGAAGTAACGAGAGAACCTAATTATGTGTACAATATTTAAGGGCAACTCCTGAACAACAATCGTCTTTTGCAACAATCCAGCTAATACCACTGATGAAACGGATATCACCACCTTTTGCAACTGACTATCCTCCTTTGCTCGACACATTCTCAAACGTAATGTAGAAACATGAATGCTTAAATGTTATCGACAGATCATAAGTAAATCTGATCTATCCGATAAAATAAAACAGAATTTCTTCTAAGTTGTAGCTGTGTCTATACTACTATATAGATGCACCAGATGGAAACAAACGAAACAAATAGAATGCAACCGGCTGAACAGATGCTGGAAGCAACACCCTACATAACTGTGCGTCCACTTGTCTTCCATCTTACAAACCATCCAAATAAGACAAATAAGCTGTGGGGAACGATTGGAGAATCATAAGTGACTCTCTCCCAAGAACTCGAACTTATGAACGAGTCAATGTTGGCCGACCAACATCAGTTCTGTATAAACACTGGGTGCAGCCAACAGGACCTGCCAGAAACGATGGATAATATGGATGGAGGGCGAGAGCGAGTCAAGGAAGTCCGTGTTGTCATAACGAGTTGATGATGTATATATACATATATATTATCATCCAAAGACAGATTGTTTCTTTGTATCACATCTCTTCAGTGTGACTCGACACGCGAGATGTTTCAAGCTGGGATCGAAACCAGCCTAACTTTACGTCAGACCGATAACATACCTCTCAGCCAGCTAATAAACCCAACGCAAGCTAGGGAATTTAACGTATATGTATTAACTTCAGTTTGTTTACATTTTTCGCTATTAGATACCAAAGTGCTCAATTCGTTAGAAGAGCTTTGCATTACGTGAGTGTCAACTATTAATTCCTTCGCCAAAGTGTTCAACCCCCGGGGTGAACATGTATAAGTAGAGTCCAGTAAAAACGGCACGGTATATCAGAGCAAAATACTTGAAATTCTCTCAGAAAACAAAACAATCTCAAGTCCAATTTGTTGCTGGGTTATAATTTTGAGTGGTCTACTTTCGCGCTATGTGTCATTTTTAATTATCCTGTGATGGGGGGGTCCTCGTGGTGTAATGGTTAAAGCGTTGGACTACGGAATCGTAGTTAGCGACTTCGAACTCCAGTTGCTCTATTATGTTCACTTTCGGACAAATACCCTTAGAAAAGGTATGAACCCCTTATCCTCCAAGCTATGGGTTAAATGGTACCACTACAGTTCTTCAAGAATAATGGCTTTGGTATTAAATAATCCACAAAGTTTGATATGCCATTAAACAAAGAAACCGAACCAAACCTAATTATCCCAATCCTTGATATAAGGGAAATAACTATAAAAGGTTCAATAGAATCAATATCATCATAGACCGTTGTTAAAACGTGAATTCAATTAACTACCAGATCATCTCGTCTATTCTAATATGCCGAATATGGTAAGTTTTGAGTGTATCTGTCCAGTTTCATGGTTGGATGGAAATTTTCAGTGAGACGAATCTTAAATCCAAAAGTGAAGTTGGCGACCGTATCGAGGGTGACCCGAAGGCTCCTTTTCGATAGCTACTACACCAAAATTTAGGGAAGGGCGTTACTCCTTTCTCTGGATTGCTCCACTTTACCCTTGATCCATACCTTATAATGCTGTGTGTTAAGCAAAGAGGCATCAAATACCATTTTTGAGTCTTTGGTATGACTCGACCGGGGATTGAACCGAGGTCTCCCGGGCTATAGATGATCACTCTAACCATAATCTAGTGTAGATAATTTAAAAGATTTAAACAGTTATCCAAAAAGTTGAAACCGTTAAGTTCAATTGAGAGGTAATGAATTTTAACTGTAGTTAAAGGCCTGGCTGTTATTTGAGGATTGTAAAGTCAGATGACTAAAATCCTAGAAATTAGAAGTTTCAACTTTAAATTAGTTGGTGGGAACAAGTAAAATCTTCCCACTTATTTCCCTCTGTGCACCAGAGGTTACAATCGACTTTCATAGAGAGACGGTTATGTTATCGAAAAAGAATCTAAAAAATGTTTAAACGGAAAATGTCTTGGTTATTCATCGCAGTAAAGAACACAGGACGGAGTGGAGCGGCTATCGCAAGAAGGTAACACAAAGAACAACGTGGCTATAAAACACTGACTTTATGTACAAGTACTGGCTCATCAGAACACTTTCTTGTTTTAAAATCTCTTCCTTGTGTGTTATGTTCATATTCCTGTATTTATAGAATATTACGAAAATATATATGAGAATTATTTGATTAAAACATTTTGTCTCGCATCTTATTTCTCCTGAGCAACGGTAGGTACCTCTACTAGTATTTATACTAAAAGCAATCAAAATAAAACAGAAAAAATAGCGGTAAAACTACATAAAACTAATAAAATACCAAGATAAAAGTACTGGACTTATAAAATCGTAATTTTATCAACAAATAAGTTGTGATTAATTGGTATAAACGTCTAGCTTAGTTAGTTTTCAGCGTTTTGGTTGGAGGAAGTAAATAGAATGTTTTACAAGTAATTAGTTTTTAAGTAGCCATTTTACTTTGAAAGGGATAAAATAAATGAAGGAAAAAAAGGGAGGATTCTTTTCTTCGTTCGCCAAAAAACAAGATAAATGTTTCGGGTCGACTTTTAAAAAAGCAGTATGCAAATAATTTCTATTCATTTAGATATTTGGGAAAGAAAATCAATATTACCAGATATTTAACAGTTCTCAAAGAGTAAAAAAAAAGAAAAAACAAAAGAAACAGACGGTGAAATAAATACTTTTAGAAGAGTTTTACATTTTCAACGATTTTTTCTCTAAAATCTTGAATATTTTCCAATGACATAAGCGGCTGATTAAAACGACTCATTCATAGGTCAAATAAACGGATATTATGTTTGAATAAGCATATATATTTAGATTTGCACTAATTTGTATTAGATTCTTCTTTGGTATATGTTATAAGCAGTTTCCGGTTGGTTGCATTTTGGGAAAAATAATTCCTCTAAATACTATAAAATGTCAAATAAGTGGCTGCTCCGGCTCATTGGGTTAGTGGGTAGAGTGTTCGCCAATCGTCATACCAAAAACTTTAAAATGGTACTTGATACCTCCTTGCTTAACACTCAGCATTATAAGGTACGAATCAAGGGTAAAGTGGAGCAATCCAGGGAAAGGAGTAGCACCCTCCCCTATACTTCAATGTTGTAGCTATTGAAAAGAAAGCCTTCTGGTCGCCCTTGACTAAGGTTGCCAAATTACTTCTTTTGTACTTGAAATTTTGCCTCCTGACAGACTGACTGTGAATGCAGGACACTGGAAATTTTCTTGAAACTGTAGAATCATATGTAAATTAGATGCGCCTATAAAAGTAGTATCCCAATATCAACGGATTAAAAAGAGAAAGAGGAAGAAAAAGGAAAGAAAAGAAAATATCTCTTGAATGTTCCATTTGTTTTACATCTTTACCTTAAACAGTCACATGATATTTTATGAAATATGAACGCCGATTTATAAATTAAATGATAAATCCCCCTTTCTCTGGTTATAATATCCTTCCTAGTTTTGTATTTCAATAAACATCCATCGGTGATCTAGAGACACTCGATATCATCTTTTCAAAGTCCTGATGAGGGTTTATTAAAAGCGAAACGTTAGAGCGTCAATTTTCTTTCACATTTAATTCTGAGCTTAGGATTACTTTGTTTTTCATATTTTCTCTCTCTCTCTCACTCTATATATATATATATATATATATATATATATTGAGTGTTGTTGTAGTAATTTTACAATGAAGAAGGAATCCTCGTGGCGTCATGACTAAAGTGCTGAACTGTGACCTCATAGTGCGTTCGAACTTCAGTCGCGCTTTTACGATCACTTTTAGATTAATATCATTGGGATACCGAACCCCCTAATCCTACCCAGATAAGGGTTAAATAGTATCACAGCAATTCTTTAACAAGGATGGGTTTGAATTTAAATAACCCACAAAGTTTGATATGCTATCAAACGAAGAAAGCAAACCAAACCAAGCCTAAATGATGAATTTGATATATTTCTAGAGTTTCGTAAAAAGAGTATGTAACATTTGATTAAGTACTGAGTCGTTGATCCTATTTACCAACCCCTCCGCTCGGGCAGGATATGACACAAGGTCAATTTTTAAGCGGAGTTTGACAGGTTTGAATTCAGAGTTTTCCTTCTCCTAGACTAATTGCCTGACCAACGCTGAAGAACCTAGTCTGTCCTACTATTTACCCATAGCTGGAGGGAGAATAATTGGATTCATACCTTTCCCAAGGGTATTAGTGCTATGTGAAGTGCAATCAGTCTCGTCCAGGATTTGAACTCGAGTCGCCGTGTCCAATTCCTGCGACGATAACAATTACACCACGGGCACCTCCACAGTGCTGAGTCGTTGATAGAGAACTTTCTTCAACATTTTTATCAATTTTTGTATAATTTTAATATACAAGTTTTCATTCGTATATTCTTTTTACTCAGACGTTCCGTGCTAATTTGCACGTTTTCCCGAGAAAATAGATTAATGTCTAAACTCCATTACTAAGGAATGAAAAGCAAAGTTTGAAGGAAATACTCACCATTTTCAATACTTTTAAGATATAAGTAATTATGAACTAACACCTATCTCCCCACGAACGCTGATATGCCATCAAACAAAGAAACCAAAACAAAACCATACTATCCATGCACAACAATTGGTTGGTTGGATAATTGGTAGGTTGGTTGGTTGGTTTTTATGCATAGCAACCTTTGTAGGTTATATGATTTTTAAACAAATTGTTTGTTGATAACATTTTTAAACGAGCCAGAGCTCAATTGTTTGTTAAATGGTTTCAAGTATTACAAAGACTAATAATTCAATTCAATATTAATCATTTGGTTGAACAAAATTAGATAATTCTCAGTATAATAAATGATTAAGCAGTTCTTTTTAACCCATTGATGGGACCCAAACAGGTACTAACACTAGTAGTCAGAGTGGACCTGGGAGTAATGGCAATGAAGAGGTACTCCACATTCCTCAAAGCTCAAGAATGGGAACCTCACCCTCAGATGCAGTTTATACAGCCCCAGTCGATTGAGTTGGGGAAAAGAATTGTGTTACATGATTTCATTTATATTTTGAATACAATCATATAGTTATAATGAGTTATATGAAAGTATATAATTACTTGCAAAAAAGACTGACTTCGGCTTTAAATAACCGAACAGGTGTTTTCACGGTGTGAAAATACTAAATAACGGAAAATCGAATATTCACGGCTAGAACTGTCTCTCATATCGTGACGTTGTCGGAAACGTTTTTAATTATACTCAGTTGAATAAAAATGCATTGAATTTTCTGAGCGAATTGACAGCTGATATGTGAAAGCGCGTTTATTCGTAATTGGTAAGTTAGTTTGATTTGTTTGTATAATTCATTAACACTGAAAAATACTTTTTAAAAGTCATACCGGTTATTAAAAAAACATCATCTTATTAGAATGTTAGATTACTTTAAATAATATCAAAAGAAAACCATTCAATTCCAGGCTCGATTTCTATGTCATTAAGATAAAGTCAGTGACTGAAATTATAGTTTAATGATTATATTACTTTATCGTATCAACGTTTTTTAATTCTCAAGAAAAATGGCTGGCAGTAACCGATAGCATAAATTGGGTTTTGTTTTGTTTTTTTACTTCTTTCTTTTATTCATTCTTTTTGTTTTGTTTTGTTTTGATTTTCCTGCCCAAAACGACTTCTCAAAGAGTTAAACCAAATAATAAGTAGGACCAGAAGCATGAGACAAAAATATTTGCTGACATCTGACAAAGTCTCTGGAGTGGAACAAACAAACAAAATGGCGAAAGAAACATAAAACAGAAGATAAAGAAAGATGTTTGAAAAATGTAGGTTGTAATCATTCACTTATTCAAGTAATGCGTAATTCAGATTTTACACCTATATGAATGTACTAATTAAATAATAATAATAATAATAATAATAATAATTATGTTTTAACAAGTGCAACTTTGTAAGTGCACCTAAACAAAATTAGGATATGAGCCATTATGTCATCCGAAAATACTGCTAAATGTTTTGTTTTAAAACAAAAATAATAACATGGTTATCAGCATCAACTTTAACAAAAACAAACACAAATACCTACAGAAGTAAATAGTTGGAATAATGGTCACGGAGATCCGAGTTCAAATTCTAAACGAAGTTGTTTGCTTTTCAATTGATGCAAACTGAAAATTACAATTCAAAAAATACTTTAAAATATTTTCTTGTTTCAGTCGATTGATTGGTTGATTTTAACGGCTTGTCAAACTGTCTAAGGCTATTTCATGTCTTCAAGTTAGAGAATCACATTCCTTATACGTTTATATTTACAGTTTTGTCTTGTTTCTTCTTAAAAGATTTTTTCACACGGAACTATCGAATACGAATTATTTTACATTAGATCTATTTGACCAATAGATGGGACCTTAACAGATCTATTTGACCAATAGATGGGACCCTAACAGATCTATTTGACCCATAGATCAGACCCTAACTGGTACTACTCCCCCAGGTCAGAGTGGACCTGAAAGTAAGGGCAATGAAGGGGTACTCTACACTTACTCCAGAACGAGTTGCAGCTAGTGTCATGCCTAAGTACTCTTTAACCCATAGTTTAGGGGGTAAAGTGTTCAAACCTTTCAAAAGGGTATTAGTTGTCTAAATTTCTGAGACGAAGCTTGATGATTTTTATCATTACGGGTTTTCGGACTATTGTCTTCATCTTTATTGTTATTTCCACAACGTTTAAGCCGATATGTCCTCCGGCCTTCTTCAGGTGTTTGTCGAACTCGGGAACCTTCATGGAACTTCAAACTACATCCTTTATTGAAACTACGAGGGTCGCCTGTTCTGATTCCGTTTGCCATAGCCGGGTACAAGTGTTAAGTATTCCTGTATTGTTACTCGCCTGTAGCGAGGATTGAACCAGCAACCTCCAGATGATTGTCTCCTTAGAAGCTTAGGGAACCAACGCCTATAACCGTTACGCCATGTATCGCTGAGTTAGAACTTGCTTACTGCGACACTAAAACTAAAAACTAATTCAAATGTTTCTAGTTTTGTAAGTGGTAATGTCTTGCCTCAACAAAAATGTTCAGCTCTGCTCTCCATTCTAGCTGATAGCCCAGTCGACTGGGGCTGCAGAATATATTGAGTGCATCTCTGCAGAGGGGTAAGACTCCCCCAACGAGTGTCCTGATAACACAAAACAATTTGAAAGTAAGGCTCCAGTAATACTGAAACCTTTGGGGAATGCGGAGTAACCATTCATTGCCATCTCTCCCAGGTCCACTCTGGCCCGGAGATGTAGCACCTGATAAAGTCATATCTATGGGTCAATAGAACTTAACTGTGTAATTACGCTAAACTGAATTGTTTGAAATGAACTATTTTTACACTTAACCGGACCATTGACCAAATGAGCAGAGTGTTCACCAATGGTCCGGGAGATCAGGGTTCAATCCCAGGTCGAATCATACCAAAAACTCAAAAAATAGTAACACTCAGCATTATAAAATAAGAATCAAGGCTAAAGTGGAGCAATCCAGGGAATGGAGTAGCGTCCTCCCCTACACCTTGGTGTAGTAGCTATTGAAAAGGGAACCTTCTGGTCACCCTCGACTATGGTCGCCAACTTTACTTAGATTTAACTGTATTTAAACTGCGAACTTATGCTAAACTGAATTGTCTAAAATAGAACTGTTTTGATACTTTGCTGTGTAAACAAAAACTATACTTATGCTAGACTGAATTGTTTAAAACTTTTATTCAAATGACTTAATTCAGCGTTAAATGACCCGAAAGGGTTGATATGCCGTAAAACAAAACAAGCAGCCAATCAACCTTTCTGGCTGAGGCTTAGAACTCTTTGAAGAAGTTCTCCCGGACTCTTCTCAGTATTCTTGCTGATTTTAACAGTGCTGTGTTCTGGATAATCTCGATTCTTCTTCTGATTTACTGTTCTCTCAATCTGAAAAATGTAGATGTTGATCAGCCCTAAAAATTATCCTGAATCAGCAATAAAAGGATTAATAAAAGCAAACTCTGCACAGGAGAGGATTATGATAGCAATCTTTAGAATATTTTTTTTTTAAATATAAGATTCAAAATGTTGGAATAGAAACAAGTAAGAGGAGAGACTACTTCATTGGATAAAATAGAATAAAATCACACTCTTTGACCTAATTGTGAAAAAAATCCACTTCAACATGATTTCAATTTAGCAATGAAGACACATTGTTTTAGGACAGACCAGAGACTCTTAAAGAATAGAAGAAGAAAAAATGTTGCAATTAATAAGGTTTTCGCAATTCAGACCAGATGTTGTCATCGTAAACAAAGATTCCTAACAATCAACATCAATAGATCTCAGAATAGAAAGCTGAACAAACATTAGTTTAAAAAAATGATGGATGTAAATGTAACGATTTAACGGGTTTGTTTGGTTTCAGTTTCTTTGTTTAATGGCATATCAGCTTTCGTGGATTTGTAGGTTGTTATTGAGATGTTTTGAGCAGTGACAAGAATCCTTGACAAAGATTGATTGAAGTAGAAACACTTAGGATCAGAATCATTGTATAAGATGTTATCATCTTAAAACCTTCTAATAGAAATCGTCAGATCGGCACAGGAATCGATTCACGTAGAAGTATTGAAGTGGTTTACAGTCACTTGATTTTTAGGGACAAACATCCGATTTTAAGAGTAATGATTCTGTTGGATACTCGATCTTTGGCTGAGTGAACAAATTTCTGAATCATTGCTGAGAAGCTTCGTAAGTGGTTACCAGAGTGTCGTGGAAAAAGATGCGTTGATCATCTTTCACTCGATCTTGACCATAAGAGATGTCTTGGGTATGACACTAAACTGCAATGGTGAAGCTTCAGCTCAGTCACTGCTCTCACTCCCCAACAGGTACTACCAATGGTAATACCTATTAGGGCTCTATTTATGGGTCAACTTGATTAATTTGAAAATAATAATTATTTGATTGGAATGCTTGAAACATATGACTGTATAAAAATGATTATTATTTGATAGAAATTGTTGAAACCATATAACTGTGTGCAAAGAAAGGATTATTTTTACATAAGAATAGTTACTTGAAAGCATATAATTGTTTATGGATTGTTAGTAATAGATATGAATACTTGAAACCGTATAACTTTGTACAAATTATATGTATTAAGAATAATTAATTGAAGCTGTAATCGTTAATAAAAAAAATTATTAATATCATTAGTAATTTGCCATTACTCCCAGGTCCACTTTGACTCGGAGGGGTTGTAAATGTTAGTGCCCTGTCAAATATAATTGTTTAAAAATCATCTGTATTAAATAGGAACGTGTAAAAACATTAAATAAAGTAAAGTTGGCGACTGTAGTTGAGGGTGGACCGAATGTTACCTTTTCGATAGCTGCTACACCATGGTGTAGAGGAGGGCGCTACTTCCTTCCCTAGATTGCTCCACTTTACTCTTGATCCATACCTTATAATGGTGAATGTTAAGCAAGGAGGAATTAAGTACCATTTTTGAGTCTTTGGTATGACTCGACCTGGGATTGAACCCCGGTCTCCCGGACCATTGGCAATCACGCAAACCATTATGCCAATGTCCGGTAAAAACATTGAATAACGATACAAAAAATGTAGATATGAACATACAATGAACGCGTTTCCCTAACCTCTAGGCATAAAATAAATCAAGACGTGTTGACATGTCAAAAAATCAATCATACACTGCATCCTTTTTTGTTCTTTCTTTTTCTGACTAAATGATTCTCTGATTTTTCTTCATATGCTTTCTTCCTTCCCCCCCCTCTCTCTCTCTCTCTCTTATTTCTTTCATTTCTTTTCTCGGGTGGTTTTAAATGATTAGTAAACCGATGTTTATGCACCCTCGTCTCACAAAAACGACCGATGTTATCTCTAACTCACGGATAAACCGATCAATACAAAAATACTCGGATATATCCCCGCTTCTCTCTCTCTCTCTCTCTATATATATATATATATATATATATATATATATATATATATATATATTCTGTTCTTTCACTTTCTTATTATCTCTCTCTAAAACTTTCTATACTTCAGGATTCTCTCTTATCAGTATTAACTTTCTTTTTAAATTTCTTACTTACTCTCTTTTCACTTTCTTTCTTTCTTTCTCTTTCTTTCTTTCTTGTTCTTATTCGTCTGATTTGAAAGGGTTTTACTTGATTGATGTTCTCTCGTTCCCAACTTTCCAACTTGAAATATGCCACCATATTAAACACATAAACAACATTCATCTATCGTTTAAATAGAACTATTTAATCATTTACTATATTTGAAATCATTTAACTGTGTTTAAAAATGGGATTAATTAATATCAAATAGAATTATTGGTGTTAAATAGTAGTACTTGGACACAGCGACACGAGTTCAAATCCTGGACGAAACTGGTTGCATTTCACATAGCACTAATACCCTTGGGAAAAGTATGAATCCAATTATTCTCCCTCCAGCTATGAGTAAGTAGTAGGGCAGACTGGTTTCTTCAGCCTTAGTGACCCAACTACTCTACAAGAAGGAAAACTCTTAATTCAAACCTGTTAAACTCCGCTTAAAGAGTGACCTTGTGTCATATCCTGCTCGTGCGGAGAGATTGGTAAATATGAAATTGTAGTACTTGAAACCATTCAACTGTGTGCAAACAATACACAGCAAAACAAGAAGCTATTTAACTGTGTGCAAACAAATCGTTCGTTTAATAATGTTAACTAAAAACTATTTGTTTACTAATTATATATATATATATATATATATATATATATATATATATATATATATATATATATATATGAACAGGATTTTGCATAGAATAAACCACAGGGGATAATATGACATAAAAACCAACCAACCAGCCAACCAACCAACCAACCACCTTTGTGAACCATTATTTCAATAGTAAAGTCCATTTTCGTCATTCTTTAAAGTAGTTTTAATGCTTCCAGTGCTATTTTTGAAAAATGTTTGGGAAAACTTAAAAATGTCTCGGAAGCATATTAAGTACTTTATTGCTTGGGCAATCAGTCAACTGTAGTATGTATTTTACCCAACCCCTCCGCCATGAACAGGGGTGTGAAACAACGTCAATTTACCTCCCATCTCGCAAATCATCCAAGATGAATTGGGCATTGCTGCAGAAGCAACGTTTACTTATCAACCCCTATACATTGACACGCAAGTGTTGGCCGACAAGCAAAAACAGAAACCTACATTCATCAGCTCTTTTCGAACTTTGGGTGCCGTTTAGACGACTTACCAAGATTTATGGCTGATAGGGACGGAGAGCAAGAAAGAGTTAAGGGAATCTGTATTGCCGGTACACCGTGATGATGATGATGATGATGATGATGATGATGATAGCTTTTTGGAATTCAGAGTTTGCCTAACCAAGGCTCAAGAACTGCATTATTATTATTTACCCATAGTTGATTTCTACATTTCCCAGGAGTATTAACACGATTTGAAACACAAACAGCCTCGTACAGGATTTGATCTTAGGTCACCCGATTCCATAACATAACTGTAACGCTAAGAACGCCTGATTTAAATCAGACAACTGTCGTACATCGTTCATAAACTTTTGGGAAATTTCACTAGCTAGAAAAAAAAACAAGAAAAAATGGTCGGCATTAAAGATTCGGTTTTTGACTTACGTTCAACACCGAAAATTTTATTTTAGTGGCGGTGGGTGGCGGTGGGAAGAAAAAACAAAAAAATATTAATCAGCATCGATGAAACATGAGAAGCCAAATCGATAAAACTTAGAAACCTTGTTTTTCAAGCAATACGTTTTAATAGAGTCAAAACGGAAATATTTCCTTCCGCCTTAAAAGTTTTTTTTACTCTGCCAAGAGCTAAAATGCGACTGAAAAACTATTGGAAATAAGACCTGGTTACTTTGGACAAATATTCAATGGCAGCTAATTTAGTCGCTTTTTCCGGATGTCTATTTAAAGCATAAATCATTAAATGAGTTCAAATGTCTTCAAATATTTAAACATGTTGAATAACTTTTTGCTTTGTAAATTCGAACTTGAACGAACGAGACTATTTAGACCATGGCATTCTCAAAAAGATTTCTAGAAAATGTAAATACCGATACGCCTATATAACTTGTGTAATATAATGACCGAGGGATTTCGTTTTATATATCGTGCCTTTGGGTTTAGTTAGGCCGAGAACCTTTCGGCTCAGCACATGGGTTAGTTAGGTGCAAACTTGAGCGCAGGTGTTAACGGGGAGGATGTGTCGTTCACAGATGTCAAAATAAAAATCCCAGATAGAAAGGGTGACCAGTGGATGTGAATGACGTCATGCACCGGAAGCGCGCGCGGATGATTTGGGGGATTTTGAAGAAAGTCAGTTGAGTTGAGTCTTGCGGTCCGAAGAAGGGTGACTTTCGCTAGCTCGCCGAGGCCTTGTGGTGGGTGCCGCACGTGATGGGGGGGAGGGCAGATGGAAAAGTCATCATAGAAAGATTGTGCATCTCTCTTCCTTGTGTCGAAACCTTAAACTGAAAGGTAATAAAAGGTTTCGTACCTTAACTAAGAAGTCGTAAGTGTTTTTCGTGTTTCGGGATTCCTATGTTCTATGTATATATATTATGAACATTCTATGTACATTTCACATATCCGAATCATGGGTATGGTACACTTGCATATGAAGATTTCAGTTTAAAAAATCAATATACAGTAAACTCTCGTTGTAACAACATTCGTTCTAACGGTAGAATATAATAGCACACATGTCCTAACAACACGATTATTTTCTTTATTTCTTATTTATGGTCCATTTGCCTGGGGCTCTAGAATATACACCGACTGCATCTCTGCAGAGGGGTAAGACTCCCCCATAGAGTGTCCTGGATATAACACTAAGCAATTTGATGGTGAGGCTCCTGTAATGCTGGAGCTTTGGAGAATGCGGAGTACTCCTTCATTGCCATTGTTCCCAGGTCCAGCCTGGCCTGGAGTGGTAGCACCTGATAGGGTCCTATCTATGAGTCAAATAGAAGTAAACTGTGTACTCATGCAAAAATGAATTGTTTGAAAAAGAACTGTTTTTACATTTAACTGTGTGTAAGCAAAAAAAAACTGTACTTATGCTAAATTGAATTGTTTGAAATAGAACTGTTAATATGTATGAAAATGGATTTGGCATTAAATAATTTAAAATACTTGATATGCTATAAAATGAAACCAAACTAATTTTTTTATATTCCTGCAACATTATTGATATTCGGCAACAACATATAAGGTGGATTTACGATAAAGTGATGCTTAAAGCGTTGATCCCCGCGGCTTAATGGCTAAAATGCAGGAGTGAAGTCTAGATGTAAGCGAGTTCGAACTCCAGTCGCATTATTACGTTCACTTTTGAGCTAATGCCCTCAAAAAAGGATGAATCTCCTTTATCTCCTCCGGCCATGATTTGAACATTTTCACTGTTGTTCTTCTACTTTGACATCAAATAACCCACAAAGTTTGATACGCCATTAACCCACAAAGCCAGATCCGGGAACTTTAGAAGTGATGGATAAATTTATGTTTATACCCAACCCCTCCACCCCAGGCAGGATGTGACACAAGATAATTTTTTTCGCCTTGTAAAGGTGGTTTGTATTCAGAGCTTTCCTTCTTCTAGATTGGTTGCCTAACCAAGTTTAAAGGACCAATAATTGGAGTGGGGAAAACAGATGGATTCATGCCTTTCCCAAGAGCATTAGTGCAAAAGTGAAATACAACCACGTCTTGGATTTGAAATCGGTTTTCCGCTTCCATTTCCTACGAAGATAATCAGTACGCTAAGCGCGCTTGTTTATACGAGTAACTAAATGAAACACCCAAAGACACATAAAGAGTTCAATCCAGTATCTCAAAGACTGAAATTAGTAAATCTTGAAAATGATACCACCAGAAGTAAGACATTGGGAAAAAAATACTAAAGAAATATCTTATCAATTAGTTATGACCTTCAAATAATTAAATAAAGGATATCTCAAAAGATAAGAAAGAGCTTTGAAATGAAACAACCAAAATGTAATAAAAAGAAAGAATACGTTATGCTGTTCGGATCCTCCCTAGACGGAACTATATGAGACAAACTGGGAAATTAAGGTTGGTTGGTTGGTTGGTTGGTTAATTGTTTGGGTTTTACGGCATATCAACCTTTGTAGGTTATTTAACGCCTAAATCCATTTTTATGTAAATATACAGTTCTATTTAAAACAATTCGGTTTAGTATGAGTACACAGTTTAATTGTCAAAAACATTTCTATTTCAAACTATTCAGTTAATTCAAACAGTTATATATAACAATTCAGTTTAGTGTAAGTACAGTTTCAATGTCAAAAACAGTTCAATTTAAACTTTATTTCAACTTTACTTATTAATTATGTTGGCTCTAAGATATTTTTTTCGATGAAGCAATGTTTTATAGCAACAGTCGATACTGCATTTTTGGTTTTAAAATGAATGTTGTTTTAAATTATAACACACACACACACACACTCACTCACGTACACATACACACGCGTATATATATATATATATATATATATATATATATGCAACAGTCTTCAAAATGTTCTAAGCCTCACACAGATTTTATATTTGTCAAACACCTCTCATCTTTTTATGAGGCTCACCTACGCAGAAATTGAGGCAGAAATCTGAATTTATTTCTCTGTTTTTATACGAAAAGATAGGGTGTTACCAACATAAAAAATGTTCAACTATGGCTCTTTTTTTCGGGGTGAGGCTTATAGCCTTTTGAACGGACCTTATGGACCTTATATATATATATATATATATATATATATATATATATATATATATATATATATATATATATATATAAAACTGCCCCATAGAAAATGATAATCCAAAATATTTCCTCCAAAATACATCTTCACTTTTTCGGTCCTACTTCACTTACCTCAGTTTCCATTCGATTATGGCTGTGTTTTGTTTTGTTTTTGATTTGTTTTTTCTGCTTAATATTTTTGATTTTGACAATGTTGTATTGTTAGCATTGCAATTTTAAAGGAATATTTATAATATTTTACAACATATGAGTAGTTCTATATTTGATATTGAACACTGTACCAAGGGAGAGAAAGGAAATTGTTTTTCCATTGTATAATTTATTTCTAAACAACACACACACACACACACATACACACCCACACACACACACACACATATATATATATTGTTTAGAAATAAATTAAAGAATGGAAAAACAATTTCCTTGATATATATATATATATATATATATATCAAGGAAATTGTTTTTCCATTATTCGTGGGTTATTCAATACCAAAGCCATCCTTGTAGATGTATGGTAGTGGTATTATTCAACTGATAGTTAGGAGTAACACGGGGTTCATGCCTTTCCCAAAAGCATTAAACCGAAACAGAACGTAATTGCAACTCGACCTGGGACTGAACCTATATATATATATACATATATATATATATAGCAATATGTATATATATATAAGTTGGACGGGTTTCGATCCCGGCTTCGAGCGTCCTGCGTGTCTAGCCACACTAAAGAGTTCTGATAGAACGAAACAGTCTGTCTGTGGATGACAATATAAACGCTCCCCTATGGGGATTGAGCACTCTGGCGTAGGAATTGTCGGCTGCCGTTCGCATAATGCAAAGCCCTTCGAAAGAATTGAGCAGTCTGGTAGCCGATAGGGTATAAAAAATGTAAATAAACGGCTGCTGCTGCTGCTGTTGCTAAATAAATACCTTAAAAATTCCCTTAGCCAACGTGGTCCGCTTGGTCTGAGACTTAGTCTAACGTAAAGTTGGACGGGTTTCGATCCCGGCTTCGAGCGTCCTGCGTGTCTCGCCACACTGAAGAATTCTGATAGAACGAAACAGTCTGTCTGTGGATGACAATATATATATATATATATATATATATATGAAAGCATACTGAGTCTCTATGGGGATATGTATTATTGACATAACTTTATGTATTAGCCCATTAGCATTATGGGCCAGTACATAAAGTTATGTCCCAGGTGATCAAGGTTCAATCCCAGGTCGATTCATACCGAAGACTCAAAAATTGTACTTGATTCCTCCTTGCTTAACACTCTGCATTGTAAGGTATGAAACCAGGGTAGAGTTGAGCATTCCAGGGAAAGGGGTGGCGCCCTCCCTTACACCTTGGTGTAGTAGCTATTGAGGAGGAAGCCTTCGAGTTGCCCTCGACTACCGTCGCCAACTTTTATATTATATTATACTGACATAATATATTAATGACACAATATATTATCGCATCATATAATATATGCTCATATAGTTTAGCATTCGAATTCCAGTCACGCAATTACCTTTTATTTCGGTCAAATGCCCTTGGGAAAGGCATGAACCCCGTTATCCTTCTAACTATCGGTCGAATAATACCACTACCATTCTTATCACTACCTTACAAGGATGACGTTAGTACTGAATAATGCACGAAGGTTGATATGCAGTTAAACAAAGATACCAAACCAAACCAAAACTATTGTCGCTTCGATTAAAAGAATCGAATCAGCGTTGCCATAACAATTCGCCGGATATGAGCAAATATGATTTTGTCAGTCTAGAGAGAATCTCCGTGGCGTAACGGCTAACATGCTGGATCGCAACATCTTAGTAAGCTAGCTTAAACTCCAATCGTGCTATTACATTCATTTTAGAACTAATAACTTTGGGAAAGGAATTAACTCTCTAATCCGTCAAGCTAAGAGTTAAGTAGTACTCGTTCTTCTGTAATTTTGACATTAAATAACCCATGAAGGTTGATGAACCATTAAACAAAGAAACCAAACCAATTCATAGTTCACGACATACTCCTGATCTCCCAAGTGCACGCAGCATGTGACACAATAAACTCTTCTCTCTCTATGGGCACATAATTCTGATGGACAACATGTATATAAATCAAGGAAGAAGAAGAAGAAGAAGAAGAAGAGAGAAAGACAACATTGGGTCTTGTACACACCGATATATGTACCAAAAGTCAGAGAAAGTAATTTTCAGTACTTCTTTATTTTTCTTCATTAATGCACATTGTATAGAAGCCACTCTTTATAACGGCACTCTTAAATCTGCAATGGTGCCGTAATAACGGGTGTAATTTTTAAATATTAATAATGACTTCTTAATAGAAGTTCTGACGTTTGGTCTAGCAGAATTCCTTTTAGAAACAATTTAATAGAAATACTAAAGAGATCAATTACAGCTGTACAAATTATATGTAACCAAAAGTTATTAAAAAAAACTGTCGAAAATAAACCTGGTTGTAAGTGTAGGAAAATTAATGGTGTCCTTCAGAAGGAAAATTTCTAACAAAAAAATGTAGAATACAGAGCAACTGTAAAAGACCAAAATGAACCTGATATAGTCTACGTGGGATCAACAGAGAGAACATTTAAAGAAAGTTTCCATCACCATGAATTAAAAAAAAGCCGTCGGATAAGAGCCGGTATGATTATTTTAAGTTATTACCTGAGTTCCCAGGTGCTAACAGACAGATAATTAGAATTTTGATATGTTAGGAACTACGAGGAAAAAAATTCTAGTACGGTATATAGCAGTATCACCTCCCACATTTTAAACAGTCACCTCTGTAATTTAGGCAAATGGCAAAGGTAGCTGCATATTGCCAGTATCTCTTTCTTTTCCGACATACTCAAAGCCTGACTGAACTTGTAGGAGATTGCACAGTTTAGACATTTTCTAGGAGTTCGCCGTGGTTCAGAAATTTTCAACATATAGCAGTATCGATTTTCTATCTGGAACAGTATCATTCCGACATAACATGAAATGAGCACGAAAAGGTTCTCTGTGTAGTAATTTCAGATTCACCAGACTTTAAAAAATATTTCACCAGCAAACGCACGAAGTGCACCGGTCCAAACCATGTTAGCAACTACTCGTACCTGCAAAAATGGTAAGACTTTAGCTTAATGGAGCTACTATTGTCTCTTGCCTAAGTTCATTTGAACTACACAGGTGAAAGTTCAAAATTGGAGGAATACAACTTCAACTCCTTTAAATCCATATTTAGGGGCCACTCCTTTAAATCCATATTAAGGGGCCACTCTGCCTAATTAGTTGAAACTGATGTAAGATAACTCCAGAGAATGTGTGTATCAGTTTGGGCAATTGAATCGCTAGATAGGACCAATAGTTACGAAATTTGATAAAATAACTGTTGTATATTGACCTTTGACGGGGCTTTCATGTTCTGGCTGTGTAAACAGGTTGACAGCAATACGTGGGTGTAAGTAGCTCACGCGGGTTGGTAGCCTGAAGCGAATCACGTGGGTTGACAACCGGAAATGCATGAGCGTCGCGAAATGATATTTGCAGACACCCACCACAGTAACGGTGTGCCTCAGACGATCAGTCTCAGTCTCGAGTCTCAGTCTCGGATACTCGGTCGGGCAGTCAAGAAGTCTGGAGAACACCAACGATTGGCCGGGGAGTGCCCTGAGAAGCAGAAGTGCTAAGTGGGGCCCTGAATATGAATATGGCACAACGCAGCTAAAAAGTTTTGGGTCAATATAGAAGTCCTCCGCCTGAGTCTTCCGTGCGTCTCCGTCTTCCTCTCTCTTTCTTTCTTTCTCTCTCTCTCTCTCTCTCTCACACACACACACACACAAACACCTACAGAGTTTCAACCCTAAAAAGAAATAGAATTATATTTTTGTAAACCAAGTGTTTTGCTCATTCCTTCATCATTGTTATACAACATAAGTGGAGTGGCAGTGGATCATTTCTAGGTGAAATTGCAGTGGCTGATGCAATAAATTTGTCGACATTTACGGTAGAGTCGAAGGTTAACTAACGTAAGGTTTTTCTGGCGTGAAATTATAAAGACAAAGAAGTTATTCCATTGTAAGGAAAAAATTGAATCGATTGCGAATATAAATCTCACCACTCCTGAAACCACTTTTTAATTGCGACAGCGCGAATATCATTTTAAACTTTTTTATTGGATTTTAAAAAACTTTTTTGTCATTCATTTTAACTGTTGTCTTTTGTCAAACAGCCGAATAGCTTGAGTGGTTTTATTTTCTTCGAACATTCACAAATCTTGTGAGTCTTCAGTAAACAAGGACTTGTGCCACTGATTTCCATTCCAGAAGTTTCAATAGTCTTTGGTGGGGGGACCTTTTCGAGAGCTAAAAGAAGCACAATGTGGGCGGAGCTGGGTTCCCGACTAAAAGAAACACCAGTCGAATAGGTGTAAACCAAAAGAATTAATAGAATTTCTTAAGCGGTGTGTTGTAGTGATTACATACATATTTTATTAGACAAGTGCCATTATACACACGTTTCTTGTTTCAAGGGTACTTCACCAAGCCATGTGTTATCTAATAGTTTCTTTCAACAACCTACCGAACGTGGAAACATTCGATCGAAGTGATTAACAGATTGTGGGTCAAAGTTCAAATTTCCATCCGTGTGAAACAATGAATATCTTTGGGGACAGGCACCTACGTATTAAAAGATTGTTATCTTTTTAAATAAGGTGTTTAGTTTTATAATCGAAGAGAAACAGAGTATATTTTGGGGTCTTAAGCAAGACTGTCTACCCCTTTCGATTTATAAAAAAAAATGAATCTTTCCCTCATTGAATGAATAAAAACCATCTCACATCTTACTTACAAAACCGGTTGGTTTGGTTTGGTTTGGTTGCTTTGTTTAATGGCATATCAACCTTTGCAGGTTATTTAATGGAGGTGCCCGTGGTGTAATGGTTATCGTCGTAGGAAATGGACACGGCGACACGAGTTCAAATCCTGGACGAGGCTGATTGCATTTCACATAGCACTAATACCCCTGGGAAAGGTATGAATCCAATTATTCTCCCTCCAGCAAAGGGTAAATAGTAGGGCAAACTAGGTTCTTCAGCCTTGGTGAGGCAACTAGTCTAGGAGAAGGAAAACTCTGAATTCAAACCTGTTAAACTCCGCTGGAAAAATTGACCTTGTGTCATATCCTACCCGAGCGGAGGGATTGGTAAATATGGTAGGTTATTTAATGCCAAAGCTATTCTCCTTGAAAAACAGTAGTGGTACTATTTAACCCATAGCTGGGAGGATAAAGGGGGTTCAATACTTTTCCCAAGGGTATTTGCCCGAAAGTGAACGTAATAGCGACTGGAGTACGAACTCGCTTACTACGATTCCGCATTCCATCGCTTTAAACATTACACTACGAGGACACCCCCTTACGAAACCGGTTCAAAAAGAACTTCTTCCATTCAAAATAAAGATGGGTGTTTTTGTTTTGTTTTGGTTTAAGAGTTCTTTTAGGGGGCGCGGGGTATTTGTCAATTTTTCTCATCATCGAAATCAAGTGACAATCTCCTCCCCTCGTTCGTAACTTATTTGCCACTACAATTTTTTCAAACTGGCAACATCATTACGCAATGAACATATATTGTTTTCCACATATTCATCCAACTGTGGATCCAACTAAGGATCTAACTTCCGTTTTATACATGTGAATGACTGGTTATAGATTTACATCACATATAAAAAAAAAATTAGAAAGAAAGATGTTCCCATTGGCAACCGAACTGATTGGCAACTGATTTTAACGTTGTGATTTCTTTTATTGAACATCGATTATCAATTGTTTCCCTCTAATAACAGTTGTTAACAATGAATATTTTTTACCAGCATATCAAGACTTCTTCCCTTCTAAATGTGACATATCCACTTAATTAGTCATAGATGATGAAATAACCAGATTTTAAATAGAATCAAAGCATTTGCGAGTCTTTAATTTCCCTGATGTAACAGAATACGGGATGGAATCACATCTCGTTTCAGTCGCTTTTTAATTTGAAAAATGCCTAATTGATTTCAATGGACGAGTCTGTTTTGCCTCATAAAATCTTTTGTTTTCGTATAATTTCCAATTTCATCAAAGAAACGACGCTAAAATTTTACTCTGTCTTAATTTTTCACCCGTAACTTAAAATAAACGCTTCAGAATCAAATTGCCGCCATTTTGCACTGATCGTTTTATCCAATAACCGATATTTTAGGGGAAAATTTTTTTTCTTTTTCGACAGCGCAATTCACGAAGTGACTTTAAATTACAATATCGCCAAGAATATTAATAATAAAACATCTTAAATCAAATGTGTTGTGTCTAAAATGAAAATAGTTTAAACGAGATTTTTTATGGCCGACCATAGGGTTCCTAGTACTCCGAAGCAATAAAAGAACTTCTGAGTCCTTTAAAGTGAGAAATTATAAATATATAAGAATAAAAATATAAACTTATTAAAAATATCAGAGGAAAATTTTTAAACAAAAAAGGAAAACAGTCCTGACTCAAGCAGAATTTACTTATATTTCTGCAAATTATGTCCCGGATGCAGTCATGGTTGAAAGTTGGAGTTCTTTAATTATCTAATTTTTATAGTCATGGAAACACGACGCTTTCTCTCTTCGAGTAATCATATTTACCCAACCCCTCCGCTCGGGCAGGATATGACACAAGGTCAATTTTTAAGCGAAGTTTAACAGGTTTCAATTCAGAGTTTTCCTTCTCCTAGACTAGTTGCCTCACCAAGGCTGAAGAACCTAGTCTGCCCTTCTATAGCTGGAGGGAGAATAATTGGATTCATACCTTTCCCTTCGAGTAATACTGAGTGTACTTTGTGTAGACTAGACAATGAATTTTCTCTTTAAACTCTTCACGAGTGGACTATAAATTATTTTACTCCTTGCAAGTTTTGCACGCCAGTTTTACCTGGTGGTTTTTCTCTAAACTTTGAGTGACAGCAAGTCTTCTCAGATCACTAGGACTCCTCTAAGTATTCTAGTTTATTTTAACAGTGCTGAGGTCTGGATGGTTACGATTCTTCCGCTGTTCTTTAGTTTCCATACCTTGTTATTAGATATTTTTGTGGCGTAAAAACATAACACCCCCCCCACACACACACACAAAGATAGTTTTCTGGGTGAGCAAGTTAAACTCTGCTCTAGGCCTTCGGGCCTTGGGAATCTATGGCCTGCAAGATCCTTTGGCATTTGTGCCTGTAGACCTAACTAATAACTAGAATAGTTCACATTGCACCAAGCCTTCGAGCCTGGTCAATCTATGGCCAGCATTGACCAGCAGCGCACGAGTTTCGACCTGAGTGTTATTTCTCCCTATCTTGATCTTCACTATAAAAAGGATCTTGCGTCAATACTGCTTGGTTGGAGGAACATATAAATATTGTTGAACTCTGGAAACACGATTCGATTCTGTGCCCTCCTAAACAAACGAAATTACGTTACGAAAACGAGACTAAAATTTCATCATATTGACAAATGGTATATACGCAAACTAGAATCTATCCAAGAAAATGAGATGCAAGAAATTCTCTGGGACTTTGAAATACTAACGGATAACCACAACTTGGCAAGGAGACGAGACATTATATTAATTGACAAGAAGGAAAGAACTTGTTATTTCGAGGATTTTGCCGTTCCAATGGAAAATCAAAGAAAGTGAAAGGTAATCAAATACTTGGATCTCGCCAAAGCTGAAAAACTGTGTAAAATAATGGCAAAGATGATTCCAATTGTGGTTAGAGCTCTTGGAATTGTGCCAAAAGCTACAGAAAAGAGATTAGAGAAACTAAAGATCAGTGGAAGAATCGTGACCACCCAGACCTCTGCACAGTTAAAATCAACTTATATATTTAGAAGAGTCTTGGAGATCTAAGAACACTTGCTGTCACTTCAGAGAAAAAAATTGTGAGATAAGAGATAAAAAATGCTCGATAATTTTGTGGCAGAGCAGGTTTAATATCTAAAATCATCATCCTCATCGCCACTTTTCCCTATCATTCATCGCCTCCGGCAGGTCTTCAGGGTTACATCCTGTGTCCTCACATAGTTGCTGTATGTAAGTTCGAGCTGGTCATCCTGCTTTTGCACGGCCATATGTGGGGGTCCATAGGAGTACATCACTTATGAGCTCGTCCTTGCTTCTCCAGCAGTGTCCCGCGTGTCTGGTTCGTCTAACTTGTATAGTTTTCGTGATGGGGGGCAAGTGTCCGTATAGTTGGTGTCTCGTGGGGTGTTGTCGCCAGGACTTGTTCAATACTGCTCTCAACATTCTTGTGTGATTACTAAATTATTATTCCTTCCGCTACTCTGAGTTTCATGGGCCACTTCAATCATCAGACGTAAATTCTTTTAGCTTCCCACTCCTGATTGTTTACTGATCGAGCTTTCCAGCTTTTTCAACGAGGAACACGAATTTTTGTTAAAATTTACTCTAGAATCTAATAAGTATATATAGATATTTGGTAGATCTTTATTTTTTATATATATATATACATATATATATATATATGTGTGTGTGTGTGTGTGTGTGTGTGTGTGTGTGTGTGTGTGTGTGTGTGATAGAGGTGTGATTACCGTAACGGTTATTGTCATAGGTAATGGAATCAATGACCTGAGTTCAAATCCTAGACAAGGCTGATTGCGTTTCACTTCACATTAATGCTTTTTGTAAAGTAGAAAAGGCATGAATCCATCTGTAATTTCCAGCTCTAGCAAAGCAGACTTTTTTCCTTAATCTTGGTAAGGCAACCGGTCCAAGAAAATTTATTCGAAAATCTTATAGGAAAACTTATAAGAAAATCTTCTTAGTAAGGCAACCGGTCCAAGAAAATTTATACGGAAATCTTATAGGAAAACTTATAAGAAAATCTTCTTGGTAAGTCAACCGGTCCAGGAAAACTTCAAGCAAAATCCAGCAAAGTCATTCTTAATTCTTTTATACCACTGCTGTTTTTGATTCGATATGGTAATTTATTCCAAAAATATATCATTTTATTAACAAAAAAAAATCCAATTGATTAAAAGACGTAATTTTTTAAATCTGTTTTAAAAGTGAATTTGTATCACTGACGAAAGTGAGATGCCTCAGCAGGTACATCAACATATACAAACATATCATAGCCAATGGTGTTGATGATGCGCAAAAATAATATTTTGTAGCTGAAACCTTGTTCTGTTCAACAATATTATGTTCCTTGCATCTGGTATAGTTTAACTGAAAACGAATAGGAGGCATTGTCTTCTGAATATATTGAAAATATTGTTTTGAAATACGTGTATATTGATGTATTAAATGTGGGTATAAAAAGATATTTTAACATTTTTGCATTATTATTACCGTATATATTCCCTGAAGATTACCGGAATTCTTTGGTAATTGTCAAACTAGAAACATTGAATAAAAATAATGACCTATACACAAAGATCGTTCCAGAAGTTATGCGCCTTTCTTGGAAAGAAAAGTCATAGTTGAACATTTTTGTTTTAGAAACACACAATCAATTCTTAGAAAACGAGAAAAATTAATTCAAATCTCTATCATAATTTCTATGCAGGTAAGGCCCCTACAAATTTTAGTGGTGTACGACAAATCTAAAATCTGTGTGAAGCTTAGAACATTTTGAATGACTCTCATACGCACAAATTTACTTGAAATTGGTTGAAAAAAACTGACTTCTTCATTAAATAACTCAACAATGGTTGACATGTCGTAAAACCAACCAACCAACCATCCAACGAACCAACTCTTTCTTTTAACGATATGCCTCTGTCTATAGCGGGAATGAAAAGTAGAATGAATACATTTATTGACAGTTTACGTGCCTTAATATCTTCTTTTTTTAACTGAGATAATTTTACCGGGTATAATTTTTTTTACCTGAGCAATTTCTAAAATATGACGGTAAAATCATTTCAAATGATGTTTAACTTCATTGTTTGTTTTTGTTTCTTGTTTGTTTGTTTTTTCTTTTTTTAGTTTTTTTTTTGTTTTTTCTTTTTTTAGTTTTCTTTTGTTTTTTTAAAGGTGGGTAGTTCGTTTACTGACTCCCTGATTACGGTTTCGGTTTCTTTGTTTAATGGCATATCAACTTTCATGGGTTATTCAAAGCCAAAGCCATTCTTGGGGGAAGGACCGTACAAGGATATTAGTCAGAAAGTAAACATAAGAGTGCGATTCGAATTCGAACTCGGTTCCAATGATATAACAGTTGATCACTAAGCCTTAAGGACTCCCCCGGATCGTCACGTTTTTTGTTGTAAGAAGATTCGTGAGTTTTGGGGACTAAAAATTATCCAAATTCGGCGTACGAACTTGATAGATTTATTGATTTTAGTGGAATGTCAACCTCTCTAGGGTTATTTTATGCCTAGAGGTTGCGTTAGGTTAGTTTTCTTTTGTTTAATTGCATATCAACCTTTGTAGGTTATTCAATACCAATGCTATGCATCTAGAAGAACAGTAGTGGTACTATTTAACCTATAGATGGGAAGATAAGGGGGTTCATACCTTTCCAAAGGATATTTGTCTGAAAGTGAATAGTACGTGATAGCACGACTGGAGTTCGAACTCGCTTACTACGATTCTGAAGTCCATCGCTTTAACTTTTACACCACGAGGACAACCCCCCTGGAGGTTAGAGAAACACGTTCATTGTAGGTTCATATGGTCTTTTCGAATACAAATATAATTCTTAAAGAGGTCTATTTTAGATGGGAGCCTAATAGATACTATCAGTCAGAGAGGATCAGTGAGTAATGGCAGTGAAGGAGTAATCGACATTCCCTAACTCTCCATACCTAGAGCCTCACTATCAGATGAAGTTTAGTGTCATACCCAGGATAGTACGAACTTAAGAAACACTCACTGTGCCCACGTTTATCCGATAAAAGTGAGAATTAATTGATTGAGAAATGAACAAAACCAACATAATCTACTCGTGAGAAACACTTAGAAGTATAAATTATTATCTACGTAACCTGTTGAGAGGGATTTTTATATGAAATAACTTCAAACAAAACGAAATTCAAAAGCGAATTTCAAATTAAAAAATATTTGACGGTTGTAACAAAATAATAAGGAATGTATTTTTTCAAAAACAAAAAAATTAGTAAAATTCGATAACAGTTTGTGAGTATAATTTTTAAAAAATTACAAGACATGAAAAATTGTTTTCCAATAAAAAAAGAAAGATCAAAAGAATTTTTTTTTAAATTTCAAAAATTCGCAAATTCCCCCAAAAAATTAGAATCACTAAAATAAATTTCTCTTGAAAACTGAATTAGGTAATATCGATTTTGAGATTAAAAAAAGTAAGTGAATTAAAAAAATTATGAACTTAGACACCAAGAGCAACGAAAGAAACATGGAAACTACTGTGATTTTATAGGAAAGTAACTAAATTTGTCTAAGTTCAATATACACCACACATACAAGCATGTACACATTACAGAGGTTAGGTTGTAGAGTGACGGTTATCGTCCTAAATCAGACCTGACCGATAAAATGAAAGGCAGTTTCTTCCAAACAGCGGTCGTATCGATACTGCTATATGGATGCACTACTTGGACGCTAACTAAACGGCTGGAGAAGAAGCTTGACGACAATCACACAAAAATGTTGCGAGCAATATTGAATAAGTCCTGGCCGCAACACCCCACGAGGCACTAACTATACGGCCACCTGCCTCCCATCACGAAAACTATCCAAGACAGACAAACCAGACATGCAAGACACTGCTGGAGAAGCAGGGACGAACTCATAAGTGAGGTACTCCTATGGACCCCTACATATGGCCGGGCAAAAGCAGGACGACCAGCTCGAACATACATACAGCAGCTATGTGAGGATACGGGATGTAGCCCCGAAGACCAGCCAGAGGCGGTGAACGATAGTGAGAAGTGGCGACAGAAGGTCAGGGATATCCGTGCCCGTGGCACGACATGATGATGATGAAATAGACTCAGTGGTCTATGTTCTTGTCTTAGTTCAATATACACCATACATAGAAACATTTACACATTACAGAGGTTAGGTTGTAGTGTAACGGTTATCGTCCTTGTAAATAGACTCTGTGGGTTATGTTCAAGTCCTGGACGTGGCTATTTGTGCTTCACTTTACGCTAATGCCTGAATCCGACTCTTCCTCAATCAATTATGGGTAAATAATGAAGTAGACTGGTATGGGAACCCGTGTAAGAGAATGAACTCTAAATTCAAACCAAATGTACTCCCCTCAAAAACTGACCTTGCGTTACAACCTGCCTCTTGAGGGGGGAATTTCTCATGATAATCAGCGGAAAGGCATGTTACTTCAAGTCTCAAATAAAAGGTCTCAGATTTTTTTCTGGGTGAGGCTTAAAACTTTCTGCATGATCCTCGAAGGCAAAGAGAGAAAGAGAGAGAAAGAGAGACGTATCAACCCAAAAATTTACGCCTATATGCATGTATAAAATGACACCTTCATATATATATATATATATATATATATATATATATATATATATATATATATATATTGTCACCCACAGACAGACTGTTTCGTTGTATCATAACTCTTCAGTGTGGCTAAACACGCAGTACGCTTCAAACTGGGATTGAAACACACTTAACTTACGTTAGACATGGTATCTAACCGCTCAGGCATTTCGATGACATACGTCAGCTCAGGAATTATAATGCATTTGTATTAGCTTTCGTTTATTTTACATTTTGCGCTATCAGATACCAGAGTGCTCAATTCGTTCGAAGAGCTTTGTATTATATATATTGAGAGAGAGAGAGAGAGAGAGCGAGAGAGAGAGAGAGAGAGAGAATATATATATATATATATATATGTGTGTGTGTGTGTGTGTGTGTGTGTGTGTGTGTGTAAATGCTCTATCATTGATATTGAGCCCTATTTAACAATACTGCAGCATTTGGTCGTCCAAGTGAACTAGTAAGAACCATAAACCTCTTATATATATGTATATATATATTTCTTTTTTTTTTCTTCTCTCACCTCGTTCTGTCTGCATTTGACAACTTCTAAATAATGGTGAATATCATAGGTCACGATCAAAAATTTTGTTTCATTAAAAGATATTTTTCTTGAACTTTTATGTTCCTACAAGTCAAAGAATAGGAGATCTAAAAAGATAATAAAGTTATATATTAAAAACATATTTTATATTCATTTTCTACATCTCTCTCTCTCTCTCTCTCTCTCTCTCTCGCAATGCAATCTCTCTCTCTCTCTCTATATATATATATATATATGTATATATAACATTGATATATGATGTTTTTATGCGTATTTTTTTAATAAGAAATACACTGCCGAGAGAGATCGATAAAAGAATAATTAAAAGGGTTAGATTTGGTTCTCTACCAACCCATGGTTTCTCTTAACTCAAGCAGTTAAGGCAGCTGGCTCATTTAAGAAAGCTTTCCCCGAGCACACCGTACGAGAATTTAAACCTCGTAAAAAGCTTACATTTTATTATTTTCGATTAATGCTGTTTCCTCGTTGCCATCGACTGAATACCTGAGTGAGTAGTAATGAAAAAGCAACTAAAAAATTACAATGAAAGAAATTACAAACCAAAATGAATAATAATGGTTGACAATGTTTCGTCTAAAAAAAATGAAACTAACCCTTAAGTGTTGTTTTGCGTAAGGAAATTAGTGTGGGAGATCAGGTGTTTTCAACAGAATTCCTATATGTTTACTCATAATTTGTGTTTCAATATTCGTACGAATTTTGACAAGTTATAAATGATAACCTATTTTTTTTTTTTAGCTTGAGAAGGGATCGATGACATCTAATTTCCTCGAACATGTTACAGTTAAATAACTCAAGTACGATTATCGAAATTCATAGATGCAAGGGAACCATATGAATTCATAAAATCTACCGAGACAGAAAGAAAAGATACTTTTACAGCTTATAAAATGAATTGTTGAAAACCAAATTCTAGAAAATAAAGAATATTAAGGTATATAGAAGATCAAAACGTACAATCTTTTATAAAAGAAGTTTTTATAACATTTCTTAGTTGGTTAATGGTTTGTGTTTTATGACATATCAACACTTGTGGGTTATTTAATGCCAAATCATATACATAAATATATAGGAATAGTTTGTTGGTAACAATTTTTAAAAGAGCCAAAGCTCATTTGTTTGCACACAGTTAAATGGTTTCAAGTGCTCCTGTTTAACACTGATAGTTCAATTTCTATTTACACACAGTTGAATGCTTTTAATTATTGTTATTTAACATTAGTAATTCTATTTATAAAGTATTCCTTTCTAATTGTATACTAATCATTTGTTTGCGCACATTTAAATGGTTCCAAGTATTGCTAAGTAATACTAAGAATTCAATTTAACATCAGTCATTTGTTTGCATACTGTTAAATGGTTTCAAGTAACTTAAATGATTAAATAGTTCTATTAAACCGATAAATTGGACCCTAACAGGTAACACCACTCAAGGTCAACGTGGACCTGGGAGTAATGGGAGTGAAGGGGTACTCTACATACTCTAGAGCTCCAGGACTGGAACTTCGCTATCAGATAGTTTAGTGTCATATACAGGACATTCGTTGGGAGGATCTTACCCCTCTGCAGAGATGTAGTCGGCGTATTCTTCAGACCCAGTCGACTCGACAATATTTATGTAATTTTTATTAATGTCTTTCATCAAATAGAAACAATATATGAAAGAATCGAAAAATAACATTCTGAATTAAGCATAGACAACTCGACTGACAAATGATGACCATTGTCCTAATAACTGTCGTAGAATTTCATCAAAAATGACAAAAAGCAGCCAACATGTGATTGTAGATGGTCCTGGCTATGACACTAAACTGAACCCTTTGGTGAGGCCCAAGTTGAAGAGATTTGGGGAGTTTCGAGTCACCTCTATGTTGCTATTACTCCAGACCCACTCTAACCCGGAGTAGAACCTGTTAGGTTTTGTTTTTATCTATGAACAATTCAATTATTTTAAATAATTCAATTTTTATTTGATTGTTAGAACATTATTAGTATTAAATAGAAATACTCAAAACCATATAACTGTGTACAAATTATCAGTATTAAGTTGTAATAATTTAAATATATGACTGTGTGCAAACAAATAATCATTATTATTAAATAGGAATATTACTTGAAATCATATAACTGGGTTCAAATTGTTTGAATTCAGAATAATTATTCTTAATTCAAACAATTTGAACCCATATAGCAATATAACATCAGATAATTATAATTATCTGAAGTTATATTGCTATATGGATGCACAACTTGGACGCTAACTAAACGGCTGAAGAAGAAACTAGACGGCAATTACACAAGAATGTTGCGAGCAATATTGAACAAGTCCTGGCGGCAACACCCCACAAGGCACCAACTATACGGCCACCCGCCTCCCATCACGAAAACTATACAAGTTAGACGAACCAGACATGCAGGACACGGCTGGAGAAGCAAGGACGAACTCATCAGTGATGTACTCCTATGGACCCCCGCATATGGCCAAGCAAAAACAGGACGACCAGCTCGAACATACATACAGCAGCTATGTGAGAATACGGGATGTAGCCCTGAAGACCTGCCAGAAGCGATGAATGATAGGGAGAAGTGGCGAGAGAGGATCAAGGATATCCATGCTAACGGCTCGACATGATGATGATGATATTTCTTTACAAATGGTTTTTTTCATTACTTGAAACCAGATAATTGCTTCTAAAAAAGCATAACTGACTTTGTACTAAATATATTTATTTATTTGTTTCGGACATTTAATCTATTGCTTGTTTTTATGACATTAAATCAAGAAATAATTCTTCAATGAGTAGATATAAAATATACGTTTAGTATCACATTGTTAAAATTAGGTTTGCCGATTTAAGTTGTTTTGTATTTCATATAATTCAATTTTTATTAAATGAAACTACTCAAAGAATAAACAACAGATTAAAAAGGTTTTACGGGTCAAATTTTGTATGGAACTTTTCAAAATAAGTTCTCCAGGATTGAATTAAATAGCTCGAATAATATTGGTTGGTCTTTTTTTTTTTTTTTTTTTTTTTTGGTTTCATGGCATGTCAACCTTTGTAAGTTATTTAATACCAAATCCATTTTTATACAAATAATCAGTTCTATAGCAAAAAATTCAGTTTAGCTTGTGTACACAGTTCAATTGTCAAAAACGTTTCTATCTTAAGCTATTCAGTTTAGTCAAACAGTTCTAATTAAGCCAATTCAATTTAGTATAAGCATAGATTTTGTTTACACACAGTTAAATATCAAAACAGTTCAATATTAAACAATTCAGTTTGGCGTAAGTACAGTTTCAATGTCAAAAGCAGTTCTATTTCAAACAATTCAGTTTAGCATTAGTACGCAGTTTCAATGTAAGTACAGTTTAGTTGTCAAAACATTTCTATTTAAAGCTATTTAGTTTAGTCAAACAGTTCTAATTCAAACAATTCAGTTTCGCATAAGTATGCAGTTTAGTTCTATTTTATCTATAGATTGGGCACTATCAGGTGCTACCACTCCGGGCCAGAGAGGACCTAGGAGCAATGGCAATACTCCGCATTCCCCAAAGATCCAGCATTACTGGAACCTCACCATCAGATTGTTTAGGATCAGGACACTCATTGGTGGAGTCTTATCCCTCTGCAAAAAAGAAGTCGATGTATTCGACAGCCCCAGCCCACTGGGCAAGCAAATACTATGGATGGTTTTGGAATTAAATAACCCACAAAGGTTTATATGCCATTGAATAAAGAACCCAAAACGTCGATTTTAGTTATTCTGAATTCAAGAATATTCAAATTCTTCCCAAATGTTTACAAGTCATGAAACCAACTATATTCCAGGATTTCCATAAAATTATAATATATTGGTTTATTATTAATATTCATATTCGATTTTTTTATATACATACATTGAATAAGAAACTCGTATTTTGAGGAAATATGACTGCTTTTGAATTATATACAAGATATTTTTAAACCAGACAAACTAAAAACAGCGGACAAGAATTCAAGATTCGGATTATAGCTGGTTCTAATGATTATAAAACTATTTTTCATCCTCGAAGTTAAAGTGAGACCAGTTAGCCATTATAGGCAAAGGGTTCGAAAATGACAAATGAAGATGTAATAAAAGTGACAACAAAACAGGAATTCAAATTAAGAAAAGGTCTGACACTTATTGTAGCTGAGAGGAAAACATTCCTGAAGAAGTTTGATTGATAATGCAGGTGTTCTAGGAATTAAGAATAAGTGGTGTTTCTGTCAGCGTCAAATTATGCGAAACTACTGACTAGACAAAAAGCAAAGGATATTCTGTAGAAAATATTACTAATAAGGACTACCCTGATGATCAAACGCTTCTTTCAAATTCACCTGTCCAAGCTGAATCTTTAATTCATAGCTTAGAGCAAGCAGCAAAAAGCATTAGTCTCTAGGTAAACTCAGATAAAACACATTTCATGTGTTTTAATCAAGATTGAGCCATCTCCAAATTAAATTCGTAGATTACTTAATATACCTCAGTAGTAATATCTCATCTACAGAAAGCGATGTCAGCATACACATAGGCATAGCATGAATAGCTATTGACAGCTTATCTGATCTCTCTGATAAAATAACATGTGAATTCCTCCAAGCTGTAGTTTGGTTTGGTTTGGTTTGGTTTTATGGCATATCAACTATTGTAGGTTATTTAATACCAAATCCATTTTTATACATATAAATAGTTTTATTTCAAACAATTCAGTTTAGCATAAGTACAGTTTTTAGGTTTACAAACAGTCAAATGTAAAAATAATTCTATTTCAAATAATTCAGTTTCACATAAGTACACTGTTTAAATGTGAAAAACAGTTCTATTTCAGTTTAGCATAAATACACTGTTGAGTTTTATTTGACCCATAGATAGGACCTTATCAGGTGCTACTACTCCAGGCTACAGTGGACCTGGGAGTGATGGCAATGAAGGTTTACTCTGAATTCCCCAAAGCTCCAGCCTTACCATCAGATTGATTAATGTTATATCCGGCACAGTCGTTAGGAGAGTCTCACTCCTCTGCAGAGAAGCAGTTGGTGTATTCTGCAGCCCGAGCCAACTAAGCTATCCAAACTATAGCCGTGTCAGTACAACTGTATGGTTGCATTACTTGGACTCAAAGAAAATGCTTTGAGAAAAAGCTTGATGGGAACTACACCAGAATGTTGCGTACATTTCTGAACAAATCTCGGAAGCTGCAAAAAAGTAATTAAAAAAACAAGCACCGCTGGAGAAATAAGGGCTCTCCTATAAATTACTACACATGAACACGCCAATGTTAACCGAAACGCAAAATCTTACACTTGGCGAGGACACTTAGTGCTGTTTAGAGGACTTGCCAAGAGCGATGACCGATAGGGATGGATGGCGAAAGAGAGTCAATGGAATCTGCGCTATTGGCATTTTTTTTTTATTATGACAATGATGATGACTGCATATAGGCACGAAATGTCTTCGAGTTATTATGATGATGATGATGATGACTGATGACATGTCGGCACGAAAAGCCTTCGAGTAATTAAGACGATTATGATGATTGACAAGGCACGAAAAGTCTTCGAGTTCATGTGAAAAATCATTATATATAGACTACACCAAGGTGCCAACAATGTATTATGATATTTTTTTATCAGTTTAATCACACTTAAGAATTTTATCCATTTAAACATATTTGTTTTTGTCGGGCGTATTTATCATAACGAAGCAATAAGTAAGTAAAGTTGCCCACCGTAGTCGAGGGCGACTCGAGGGCTCCCTTTTCGATGGCTACTACACTGAATTGTAGTGGAGGGCGCTACTCCTTTCCCTGGATTGCTCCATTTACTCTTGAGACACTGAGTGTTAGGCAAGGAGGTATGAAGTACCATTTTGAGTTTTTGGTATGACTCAACCAGAGATTGAACCCCAATCTCCTGGGCTGTTGGCGAACACTCTACCCACAAGCCTATGGGCCGATATAACAAAACAATAAGAGTATGTAAATATTCTATTCTACTGCTATTACATTCACTTTCAAACTAATATCATGAAACAAACAAACAAACAAACAAATGAATGAACAAAGTTTAAATTAAACAAACGGATAAGAAAGAAAGAAAGAAAGAAAGAAAGAAAGAAAGAAAGAAAGAAAATGAATTAAGAAAGAAACAAATGAATGAACATAGTTTCAATTAACCAAACAAGAAAGAAAGAAAGAAAGATAGATAGATAGATAGATAGATAGATAGAAAGAAAGAGAGAGGATAGATAAATAATTGTATGCAATTATTCTATTTTGCCTCAACAGTTTGAAGAATTATCTCTAAATCTAATTAGTAATGTTTAATTAAATGTGATCAATTATTCTAAAACAAATAATTCCTTATTATATTTTCTTTTAAAATTTGCAAATTTAAATTTTGCCTGATTAGTTAAATCTTGCCAACACCATTTTCTTTATAAACCTCCCTTTCCTCATGAAGAACAAATAATTCTTTTTCTTTTAGTTCTGCTTTTGTTCGTTTTGTGCGTGTCTCTGTGTGAGTGTGTGTGTTTTGTGCGTGTGTGTGTTTGTTTGATTTTTTTTTTTTAGTGTATCATCGTTTTGTTGGGTGTTTTTTGTCGGTTTTTTTTGGGGGGGGTATATTCTGTTTGGTGTTTTTTTGGGTTTTTTTCATCTTGTGCCCAATAAGTCAAATTGCCAAATTTTGTAGCTTTCCATAAAATTCGCGACCTGGATATGACACGAAAATGCTTTTAACGGGGAGACTCTGAAGGGGTGGGGTGAAGTAACCTCTTCATTGCAATTACTCCCAAGTTCACTTTGACCTGGAGTGGTAAAACTTCTGAGGCTTCAATCAAATAGATCTGTTAAGAAATGATTCTAATTTGATAGGTTTGGTTTGGTTTCTTTGTTTAATGGCATATCAACCTTTGTAGGTTATCTTATGCCAAAGCCATTCTCCTAGAAGAACAGTAGGGGTACTATTTAAACCATAGCTGGGAGGATAAGGGGGTTCATACCTTTCCCAAGGGTATTTGCCCGAAAGTGAACGTAATAGCGCGACTGGAGTACGAACTCGCGTACTACGACTCTGCAATCCATTGCTTAAACCATTACACCACGAGGACACCCTTCTAATTTGATAGGACCGTGTGCAAAAGAAAAACCCTTTAGAAACAACAACACAAAAAATTTAAATATGAATGTAAATGAACGCGAATCCCTAACTCATTGGAGTAAAATACACAGGTTGACAAGTCGTTAAAATCAATCATTCAGTATAATTGGTTGGCTTTCTATAGAATACAAGTAAAGAAAATCTTCCCAATTAATACTGATATTTGCAAAGTAAAAAAAAGGAAAGTTCAACTAAGTACATCAAAGCTAAAAAAGGCAAAACTCAACAAAACAAATTTTCTTTTGTGCAAAGACAGAAATTAAACTGTCAGCAACATAATAAGAGAAAGATACAGTTTTAGTGAAAACTATATATGGCATCTGCAATGTCGCCTCTAGGATTCTGGGACAGTTCCAACTGCGCCAATTATTTTTTTAAAATTCACAGCATTCAACTTCTTTACTTATTCAATAATACATTCATGAAAGAATATAACACGTCATTAATATATGATGGTACTATTTATGTATGGATCAGCACTTCGTCTTGTCATATTCTGGCATGAGTTGTGGTGGCTGGTTGAGAACGCAGGAGCATCAGTAAACGGAAATCCTTTAACATCACTCGAATAAACAAAAGAAAGAAAGAAAGAAAGTGAAGAAATTAAAAGTATGTATGGAACAATCCCTTCATACGAGCAGGAGGCAATGCAAGGCCATTTTAGCGGAATTCAACAGGTTTGAATTTAGAGTATTCTTCTCGTAGACTAATTGCCATACCAAGTTTAGAGAGCAGTCTGGCCGACTATTCATCCATATCTGGAGGGAGAATAATCGGATTCATACCTTAGAGCTATGTGAAATGCAGCATTGTCCAGGAATTGAACTTAGGTCATCGTATCTATTTCTTACGACGATGACTGTTTTAACACGAACGCGAGAAAATAAAAGGCAGAAAAGAGATTATTGAAGAAAAAGAGGAAGAAATAAAATTATATATTAAAGAGTTGGAAAAAATTGAAAAAAAAATTTTTTAAGTTTGTTTTTTAGTTCGTCTGTTTTTGTTTTGTTATCATTTGAGGGGATTGTTTCTGGTGGGGTTTTTTGTTTGTTTGTTTCTTTCTTTGTATTTTCGTTTTGTTTTTTGTTTGCTTGATTGATTGTTTTTGTTTGCTTGCTTGTTTGTTTGTTTGTTTGTTTGTTTGTTAGTTTGTGTCTTTCTTTCTTTCTTTCTTTCTTTCTTTTTCTTTAGTTTTGGTTCGTTTTTGGGGCGGGGGAAAGATGGAAGACTTTTTGATATAACCAGCAACTGAAGTTTTAAATTTAGAAAAATTCAAATTTTATAAATTGAAATTACTCCAAGAATTGAGAGCAGATTTTTTTAAATATTTTCACAACTCCGATTCTGAATATGGATTATCTCCCCTTGATAATCCAAGCTATAAAAAGCTGTACATTCCGCTTGTCATGTCAGACGAGTTGTAGTATTTGTCGCTGCCTCCCACCAGACACGACTTGACACAAGGTCAAAAGCCTGAAGGCCAATTAAATGTCAGACGAGTTGTAAGATTCTTAATTGAATAAAAGATTACTAGACCGAATCTCTTGTCCTGTTTTCATTACATGTTACATAATGTATAATTATATAGGAAAAAAATTTTGTATGTTTGAATTTGTCTATGTATCCATGTAGACGTTCATTTTCGGGATTTTTAAGAAAGCAAATATTCTTTTAACGGAAAATTACGAAATACATTTGAAATATCAATTTAAAGAGGAAAGACGTTGATTTTCGGGTTTCTTACAAAGGCAAATATTCTTTCAACGGACACTAATAAAAGACATTTGAAATAACCAATTCAGAATGGAAAAACGTAGATAAAAACAGCTTAATACTTGGCCTGTGCATGTGGAAAATGAAACCTGAAAAGTCTTGGGATTCTGATAGAAAGACTGATGACACCTGGTATGAAGAAAACTCCAGATAACCTGCGGTTGACTCAGCTACCAACCATCTAACACTGCTTAGCAACGGATTCAACCTATTGATACTTACAGTGTGTAGCATAAACACATGCTCCTGGGTGGAGGTGCCCGTGGTGTAATGGTTATCGTCGTAGGAAATGGACACGGCGACTCGAGTTCAAATCCTGGACGAGACTGATTGCATTTCACATAACACTAATACCCTTGGGAAAGGCATGAGTCCAATTATTCTCCCTCCAGCAATGGGTAAATAGTAGGACAGACTAGGTTCTTCAGCCTAGGTGAGGCAACTAGTCTAGGAGAAGGAAAAACTCAGAATTCAAACCTGTTAAACTCCGCTTAAAAAATTGACCTTGTGTCATATCCTGCCCGAGCGGAGGGGTTGGTAAATAGGATAAACACATACTCCTGTGACTTTCTTGCGCAGACATCTCCTCAAAATCCTTCGGTCATTGTCTGCGTTGAAAAGTCACCTGCGTGTACATGGTCACGCAGTGATCAATGAAGCGATGACAATATCTGATCAGAAGGAGTAAGTACCGTCTATCCATCTATCAATACACATTACAACGTAATGAGAAATTTAGTTGTTATGGTAACACGCTACATTACTTTATTTAAGGATAATAACTTATTATTACTATTCACTGCTTGAGAGTTTTTCACATCAGTGTTAGCTGACAGTTCTTCACTGGAGTTTGATTGACAGTAAGTCAACTCAAGTCTTTTGGACTCTTCTTAGTATTCTGCCCGTTCTCAATTATGCTGTAGTTTGGATGATCTCCACTCGTCCCCCAACTTCCAAGTCCTCCAGTCCCTTAAATAATCCTTTAGTTACGGTACCAAAAACACCAATCACAGTTGGCATAATAATAATGGTAATAATAATAACAATAATAATAATGAAAACTATGGAACATGAAGGTTTGTCACTTTCATGTTCCATAGTTTTTATTATTATTATTGTTATTATTATTACCATTTTACTCCTTTCAGAGTTTTTCACTCCAGCGTTAGCTGATGGTGTTCCACTGGAGTTTGAGTGACAGCAAATCTCCTTAGGTCTCCTTGACTCTTCTCAGCATTCTGATTGATCTTAATAATGATGTCGTTTGGACGGTTTCTACTCGTCCTCTTATTTCCAAGCCCTCCCCCAGTCCCTTTACCAATCCTTTGCTGACTGTACCTAGTGCACCGATTACAATTGGTATCACAGTCACTTTCAGGTCCCATAGTTTTTTTCATAATTATCTACTTATCTCTCGTTTGGCTATCTTTTACTTTTACTCTGTATTCTGCCGAGACGGCAAAGTCCACAATTCGGCAGGTTCTCTTTTTGTCCTTTTTTTTTTTTTTTTTTTTATTACCTCTCGCTAGGTCTGGTCTTCTGGCTGAGATTAGGTGATCCGTTTGTATCTCAAAATCCCAAAGAAGTTTGTGCGTCTTATTCTCCAGGGCGGATTCGGTTTGTACATATACCATTTGTTCATTGGTCAAATTTCAGTTTTTTACACAATTCCCGGTGGATCACCTCAACCACCCAGTTGAGTTTAGACTTATACTCTTTTTGCGTTAACTTGCTGCATTCGCTTATTTTATGATTGATCATTTAGTCTCCATCACCAAATAACCTACACATGCTATTTTGATGCGTCTTATCTATTCATGCTTTGATATGGCATATTGTTTTGTGTAGCTATTTGTTTAAATTCAGTTTCTCTATTAGGATTTCTCTTTCTTCGCCATGTTGAAGTTTTCTCGTGTGAGATTTCTCAAGTGAGTCACTTGAAATGTCCATGAAAGTGAATTTTTTAAACCAAAATCCATGCATGTCAGGATGGCCAAGACTTTTCCTATTTGGTGTTTTTTGATTGTTGCTCTAATTATTATTATTATTATTATTATTATTATTACTTACTTACTTACTTTTCACGCCAGTATTTTCAATGGAGTTTGAGTGGCAGCAAATCTCGAGTCTCCAGGACTCTTCTCAACATTCTGGCCGATTTTAGTAATGATGTAATCTGGATGTGGTTTCTACTTGTCCTCTGATTTCTACTCCCTTTACCAAGCCTTTGGGGATTGTTCCGAGCGCACCGATTATTAGTGGTATCACCGTCACTTTCATATTCCGTACTTTTTTTTAAGTTCTCTTGTAAGATCTTAATTGTTATCTCTCTTTTCGCTTTCTATTATTTTTACTCTTTGGTCTGCCGGAATGGCAAATCCACTATTCGGCACGTTCTCTTTTTTTCTTGTTTCTCTTTTTTCATTGACTATCAATAGGTCTGGTCGTCAGGCGGAGATTAGGAGATCTGTTTGTATTATTATTATTATTATTATTATTATTAATTACCGCTTTAGAGTTTTTCACATTAGTGTTAGCTGATGGTTTTTCACTGGAGTCTGATGACAGCAAGTCTCCTGAGGTCTCCAGGACTCGTCTCAGGATTCTGTCCGTTCTCAGCAATGCTGTCATTTGGATAGTCTCTACCCGTCCGCCAACTTCCAAGTCCTCCAGGCATTTTAATAATCCTTTCGTTATTGTGCCTTAAGCACCAATCACAATTGGCACAATCGTTACTTTCATGTTCCACTGCTTTTTCAATTCTCTAGCAAGGTCGAAGTATTTATACTTCTTTTCACATTCCTTCAGATTTTTTCTGTGGTCCGCCGGGACAGTAAAGTCGACAATTTTGCAAATTCTTTTTTTTTTTTTTTTTTGATCATTATAAGATCTGGCCTTCTGACCGAGATGAGATGATCCGTTTGTATGTAGGAGTTAATGTGTGTCAATTTCTAGGACAGATGCTGGGTTGTGCATATACCATTTATTAGTATGGTCAAATTGAAATTTCTTGCACATTTCCCAGTGGATCACCTTGCCGACCCAGCCGTGTCTCGCCTTATACCCCTTCTGTGCTAATTTGCTGCATTTGCTTATTATGTGATTGATCGTTTTGTCTCTGTCACCACATAGCCTACATTTACTGCCTTGTTGCGTCTTATCTATTCTCACTATTATTATTATTATTATTATTATTATTCACTAATGAGAGGCTGAATAGCTGTGAGATATGTGTATATATGTTGGCAAATTTTAGGATTTAGGCAAAGGAAAATACGAGGAAGTTGCAAATCCTATCATTAAAAAGAAAAAACGGAAAGGAAAATTTCTTAAATGTTTTGTAGTTCTTCATCAAAGAATAATTGATATGGTACAGAAAGATGGTTTGGTTTCTTTGTTTAATGGCATATCAACCTTTGTAGGTTATTTAATGCCAAAGCCTTTCTCCTAGAAGAACAGTAGTGGTACTATTTAACCCACAGCTGGGAGGAATAGGGGGTTCATACCTTTCCCAAGGGTATTTGCCCGAAAGTGAACGTAATAGCGCGACTGGAGTACGGACTCGTTTACTACTGCAGTCCATTGCTTTAACCATTACACCACGAGGACACCCCGGTACAGAAAGAGAATTCCGAGGAACGTGGTGAAAATTGAACTAGGAAATGCTTCGGAGATTACGTCATTTATGTTACAAGATAGATAGAGAGAGAGAGAGAGAGAGAGAGAGAGAGAGAGAGAGAGAGAAATAGAATTAATTCTGTTAAGTATTTTCTTTAATCTTAATCTTTTAGTCATGTCTTTTATCTCATCAATCTTCGGCAACAAGAAACAAAAGATAAGCTCTCGGTAAAATTCGACCTTTGACTCGAGCTAGAACGGTTAAATGTAACCGTTGCTTTTTACCATCAGCTACAAAACAAAGAATCATCGGTTGATAGAAAACCCAAATCAAGCCTTTTAAACTCATCCTTTACTTTTTTTTTTTTCTTGCTCCGGCGTCGAGGCCGACAGCATTAATTTGCTGTTGGCTTTGACGCTAGCGAGCACTGTCCAGCAAAGGCAGAGACTTGAGGCTCTATTGGTCCTAGGCTTCCGCCACGCTACCTTCAGGTGGGCAAGCTGCATCATTGACACCTTTGTTCCCCTTGTATAGTGATGGAACTTGCGGTCTAATTTAAGTTATAATCAGGCATGAATGCCAGGATCCAGATTTGGGTTCAAGTCCAACTAGGCTCGTCAGACCCACATTGCTCTAAGTGGGCTGATGAGCAGCATAGTCCAGCAGAGCTCGAGCCTCGGCTTGTGCCCGACTTTTCCCTCCCCTAAATCACCACTATAATCGACCTTCGGGTCATTGATCTTGTGTCAAGTCCTGTCTGGTGGGAGACAGAGACAAATCTACCGATCATTCTCAGCACCATATTCTCTATTTTTGTGGGGTGGAAGGGTTACAGGAAAAGTTAGTTGCAACTTTTATTTATTTATTATTTTAGATGCAGCATTATCAACCAAAATTATTATTGATGTTGACTATTATTTTCTTTCGTTGCTTTTTTAAAAGAGCCAGGTGGGTAGCACGAGAGAGAGAGAGGCGGAGTTAGAGAGAAAATCATAAAAAATAAAAACCAATAATCAAACCTTTGTCGAAACTTTCATTTTACTAATTGATATTAAAGGTTAACATTTTAACAAATTTTCTTAAATCCCTCTCTCTCTCTCTCTCTCTCTCTCTCTCTCTCTCTCTCTCTCTCTCTCTCTCTCTCTCTCTCTCTTTCTGAACTATCCATGAAAAAACTTAGTAAAGGCATGGCATCCGTTTTTCCTTAGCGGAATGACATTCGAATAAAACAATGGAAAAGAATTTATTTTCAGGATAAAATCAATAAAAAGAATATGTGAATTCTCTTGTTTCTGTTGCCTCCTCAAGCAAGTAAATCGTAATGATAGAAAACAATGGAAGTTAGTTTTTGTTTTTTCGTTTAGTTTTTGTTTTGTCTTTTGTTATTTTTTTTTAAGAAAAGACACTCGAAAAGAAGGGTTTAAATTTTAGTTGATACTTTACTCTGTAAAGAATTTTTACTGATTTTTTACCTCATTGTTCTTCAATCTCTTTTGGATCCATAGTTTTCCTAGTCCTTACATACCCAAACATTACTATAGGTGACTTTAAATCTCACACCATATTTCAATGCTAACATTCCTTCTCCAATAAGAGTTAACCAAAAAAGTTTTGAGGATTTCTAACAAATACGAGGATGAGCTGAAATGTTCATAGGCTGAAAAGCTCATATGATAACGTCTTATCTGCTGTTGATAACTTTTTGACCAACAGAATCTAAGCACTGCAATACCGATGGAAGAAGTGACTGTACCGTCACATATCATGAGAGTATCTTGGTCAGCCTAAGAACTTTTCAGCCCACCCTCATAAGTTCTGCTTTTGCTCAAAGAAGTTATCCAATTTATACAGTCAGAATCTTATTTACCATCTATACTGTATTCAAATCACCCTCCTGACTGTATCCCCTGCAGAGGAATATGACCCCCGCTTAAAAAGGGTGTTCGATGTCTGATTTGATTGTGTAGTGTGCAATTAAGATGTGGGTTGTTTGGGCGTCAGCGGTCTTTGATCTTGTCCGAAATATGACGCGTGACGATTCTCTCTGCTCGCAGTCTCCGGATGTCGACGGTATTTGTCGCGCACCCCTAGTACGCGTGAATATGACACAAGGCTTTTTTAATGTGGGTATCAGGCGCAGGGCCATAACCTAGACACGCCCGGTGTCTCCAAAAATGCTTCAAGCTCCATCGGCATTACTCTAAGAAAGGGCGCCCCAACCGCCAGGCGATAAACCTAGCTCATCTGAGTAGGGTGAGAGTCAAAGGGACGGCCCTCTGAGGCTCAATGAGTATATCAGTGTCGGCTGCGTGACATGAAAGCTGGGCTTCCACGAGACCTATGTCAGGCAGCCTCAGCTGAGTAGCCGCTAACAAAGACAAGACACACCCGACCATATCCGCGCTGTCGAACCACGGCCAGCCGAAGTGTGCAGTCCCGAGTGTCGACTACTTTAGTGAACTGTTGTTGACAGTTTTATAGCCATGTTTGGGATCGAATTGGCTCCGAAAAACTTTGGGAAGAAAGTTCATAAGGACTTTTTAATTGTAAATTCATTTTTATATTTCAACCGGATGGATGCGCGGAGCCTACCTGCGCAGTAACGTATTTTATTCATTTTGTTATCAGACATCGTCCAGACATTACTTTTTTTTTCAACGGAAACTTATATTTCTGGTATTTTTTATTTGTTTATTCATTTATTCATTTTGCTGGTGATGAAATGTGTTTGTAAATCAGAAGAGATTTCTGCATATAATAAGAACCGATAGTATTGAAAATGTACAGAGTGTTTGTAAAAATTTCTTATTATTTCGTAATCAAATAATTTGACTAATTCGAGTTCAAATTATTTCAAATTTTAACAACATATGTAGAAACAACTTAAACATTAAACCTAAAAGTTTGAGCTATTTCCATACAAGCTGTTAGAATTTAAGATTATTTGAACTAAAATGTACGAATTATTAGAGTAAAAAATCATATAAAATTTTCTGAAACAACCTCTGTAACGTATATTAAAGATTAAATGAATTTGCTCACGAAGGATTTGAAAAAAATAATAACGTTCTTTTATTGTTTGATACAGTTGAATTCTTTAAAGAAAATCTTTGATAAAAACAATTTTATTTTCCACAACATTGAATCAAAACACGAACAAATTGAATCAGGAAATTAGTTTTTAGTATTATTACTTATAAACAATAAATAATTATTAAGGTGTATCGACAGAACTTCAATTTTTACAGACACTTACTTCAACGCTTATTTTATGTACATACCTAAAGATTTACTGTATTATTAGTGTTGTTATTATATATTCACTGGTGTATCAAAAGTATTTTCGTCTTTTACCGCAATGGTTATTTCATGTATACAGATAGAAACTGTATTTTATGTCTCAATTATATTAAAATAATAGTTTGTTTGTTTGTTTGGGTTTCATGGCATATCAACCTTTGTAAGTTATTTAATGCAAAATCCATTTTTATACCAATAAACACTTCTGTTTCAAACAATTCATTTTAGCATAAGTACACAGTTTGATTGTCAAAAATATTTCTATTTCAAGCTATTCAGTTTAGTATAAGTATAGTTTTTGTATACACACTGTTAAATGTCAAAACAGTTCTATTTCAAACAATTCAGTTTAGCGTAAGTAGAGTTTCAATGACAACATCAGTTCAATTTTAAACAATTCAGTTTACCATACAAAAACAGTTATTTCAAACAATTCAGTTTAGCATAAGTACATAGTTTAAATGTCAAAACAGTTCTATTTCGAGCCATTCAGTTTAGAATAAGTACGCAGTTTAAATCTCAAAACAGTTCTATTTCAAGCAATTCAGTTCAGCATAAGTACACAGTTTAGTTCTATTTGACCCATAGATAGGACCCTATCAGGTGCTACCACTTCTGGCTAGTGGACCTGGGAGCGATGACAATCAAGGGGTACTCCGCATTCCCCAAAGCTCCAGCATTGTTGCAACTTCACGATTAGATTGTTTAGTGTCATACCCAGGACACACATTGGGGGGGGGGAGTCTTACTCCTCTACAGAGAAGCAGTCGCTGTATTTCTACAGCCCTAGCCTACTGGGCAAAAATAATATTGCTATCATATTGTTGTATACTACACGTACACATATGCAAACCACACAATACAAATACACAAGCGGGACTCCGTTGTTCAGGTACGAACGGTTCATTAATTTCTGACTTCGGTTCTTCGACACGTGGAAAGAGACACAATTCTTAAAAGTCTTTCGTAATTATACTATGCATCTCGTGATATTTTAGATCTCAATTCATATTCGCTGGTCGGGACCCGAAAAACTTAACTGCCGCCGCAGTGGTAGAAAACTCAACTCAATGGCAGAGAACACAATTGTCTGCCTGCATGGTCCAATCTCAAATCCTGATCTTCTCGACCCCATGGTCGGACCTCCACTTCTCAACACCATGTTCGTGTAATATAATGGCCGAGGGATTTTGTTTTATATATCTTGCCTTTGGGTTTAGTTAGGCTGAGAACCTTTCGGCTCAGTGCATGGGTTAGTTAGGTGCAAACATGAGCGCAGGTGTTCACGTGCGCGCGGAGCAAACGTGTCATTCAGAGATGTCACAATAAAAATCCCAGATAGAGGATGTGACCAGGGATGTAAGTGACGTCACACACCGGAAGCGTGGGCTGAGATTTGAGAAAAATCAGTTAGTTGAGTTCCTGCCTCGGAAGAAGAAGGGTGACTTTCGCTTGCTCGCCGAGGCCTTGCGACAGGTGTCACACGTGGTTTGGGGCAGATAGAAAAGTCGTCATAGAAAGATTGTGCCTCTCTCTTCCTTATGTCGAAAAACCTTTAACTCAAAGATAATAAAAAAAGTTTCGTACCTGAACTAAGAAGTCGTAAGTGTTTTTTTTTTTTGTGTTTCGGGATTCCTATGTTATCTATATGTGCGTTATGAACATTCTATGTACATTTCATATATCCGTATATCTGGCTATATAACAGTCTGACCTCAACTGAATCTTCTTTCTTCTAAATTCTCAGCCCATCTCTTCTGGGCACGACGTCATCCATATTCCAGCCCCATTATGACAATGGTGATTGTCATATCCTTTGCGCGTGAGCGTAAACTGCACCAATTGACTACACACCTGAAGTCTTAAAAATGATTAAAATTAAAAAATCATTCCTTAATCATATAACAATATATACATTAAGGTTAAGTTATTTGGTTTAATAGCATTTAATAGTTATTTAAAGTCAAATTATGTTTATACACATATACATTTTTTTTAATTATGATTCGTAAGTGAATAGTTTACTGGTAACTTTTTTTAAACGATTAAGAGCTCATTTGTTTGCTCAAAGTTAAGTGGTTTCAAGTATTGCTAACACTAATAATTCTAACATTAATCAACACAGTCGGCTAAGACTGCATCTCTATAGAGTGGTAAGACTCCGTCTCCAAATAAGTGCCCTCGATATGACACAGAACTACCTGATCGTGAGACTCCAGTTCTGGAGCCCGGGGAAATGTGGAATAACCCTTTATTGCCATGGTCCATTCTCACCTGGGGTGGTAGTACCGGTTAAGGTCCCATCTATGGATCAAATAAACATGTTTAACCATTTAACTGTGTGCAAATAAATAACTGATGTTAAATTGAATTACATAGCAATACTTGAAACTATTTATCTGTGTGCAAATAAAACTATTGGTGTAAGATGGCAATTCTTGAGACTATTTAAACAAATGATGGATAGTGAATAGAATTATTTGTGTTATATCGGAATACATGAAACCATCTGTGCGCAAAATTTGAATAATTAGTATTACATAGCAATACCTGGATCCATTTAACTGCGTTAAAATGAATAAATTACTCTGAATAGAATTATCTTATTTACCCAACCCCTCCGCTCGGGCAGGATATGACACAAGGTCAATTTTTAAGCGGAGTTTATTGGTGTTAAATAGCAATACTTGAAATCATTTAACAGTGTGCAGATAAAACTATTTAAGTGAACAATTCTTCATTGTCTGTAAAAAATGCCAATACTTAATTATGTGCAGACAAATTGGCTGTAACTCTTTTAACAATAAAATTAACTACAAACTATTCTTTTGCAAACCATGTACCAGGCCATTAACCTAATGAGTCCGGGAGGCTAGGGTTCAACCCGAGGTCGTGTCATTCCTAAGACTCAAAAAATGGTACTTGATGCTGCTTTGCTTAACTCTCAACATTATAAGATAAGGATCAAGGGTAAAGTGGAGCAAGTCAGGGAATGGAGTAGAGCCCTCCTCTACACCTTGGTGTAGTAGCTATTGAAAGGGGAGCCTTTGGATCGCCCTCGACTAAGATCACCAACTTTATTTACTTTTTTTATATGGGAAAGAAAAAAGTAAATTGAATCCAACAGAATACATGTAGAAAAACGAAAAACAGAAGAAAGATACATGTTTGATGGTTCCTTTATTGTGACGACGCGCTTTGACTTCAAAGTTTTGTCTGAATAATAAAATATTTTATCAAAGTTATTTTTGCATTATTTCTTATACAAAAATAACTTTGATAAAATATTTTTGCATTCAGACAGAACCTTGAAGTTGAAACGCGTCGGCACAATAAAGGAACCATCAAACATATATCTTCCTTCTGTTTTTACGTTTTTCTACACAAACACACACACGCATATATATATATATTATATATATATAAACATTTAAGTGTATGCGAACAAATGACTGATGTCAAATTAAATTCTTCGTGTTATATGGTAATACTTGAAGCCATTCAGCTGTGTGTGAACTAATGGTTAATACTAAATAAAATATTTGTGTTTGATATGAATACTTGAAACTATTTGACTGTATACAAACAAATCAGGTCTGGCTTGTTTAAAATGTTATCAACATAATATCCGTTTACAAATCATATATATTCAATATATATCTATGTAGAAACAGGATTTGACGTTAAATTACCAACAAACCATAAAACACAACCAACCAACATTAGTATTAATTATTTGTTTGCACACAGTTAAATGGTTTCAAGTATTGGTATTTAACACAAATTCTTCTATTCAATATCAATAATAATCCCAAGTAAAAGTTCTGTTTGATCTATTAATGGGACCCTAACAGGTACTACCACTCGGGGTTAGAGTGGACCTAAGAGTAATGAGAATGAAGGGGTATTCCACATTCCCCAAATTCCAAGAATGGAACCTCACCATCAAATGCACTTTGATGTCGCACCCAGGACACGAAAAGATTTCATGTATCCCTATCAAACACTAATAATTCTTTACAACATTCGTTTGCACACAATTAAAGTGTTTCAAGTATTGCAGTCTATTGTAAATTGAATTACTATGATCAGAAAATCCGGCGAACACTTACGCATGACATACGGAAACACTGAACAGCTGTTTCGACCTTATTAGGTCTCATCAGCAGTGTATACAGTGATCTCCACCACTGGAGATCGAACCAGCGACCACAGATTGCAGAGCCGAAACTCTACAACTGAGCATATCACACACACATGACGCCAAATAAACTAGTCATGGTAATTGCGAGACCAATTAACCTGAATGTATCTTGCAAATTACATCCGTACTCTTTACAGAGGACACGGTCACCTCCAGACCCACGTCTTCCCAAGAGGATTAGAAATACGCTCCCGCGTAATTATTATGACCTCAAGGGCAAAGATATAGATCTACATTTTCTTTTTTTAAGTAGAGGAAGTATATTGTGAATTGAATTATCATGACTAGTTAATTTGGCATCACTTGTGTGCGATATAGACAGGTGGCTCAGTTGTAGAGTTTCGTTTGTTTGTTTGTTTGTTTGTTTGGGGGGAGTGGTGTAGGATTTTTTTAAATTAAAAAACAAAAACTGGCTCCTGAGTGCTTCCAGGTACAACAAAAATCCCCGAGAACTGACTTTTTCATTTCATTACAATTCAACACTCACAAATTTTCAACACCCTTCATTCACAATATAATTCCTCCACTTGAAAAAGAAAATATAGATCTATTGCAGTCTAATACTAAAAATTCTATTTAACATTAATCACTTGTTTGTATGCAGTTAAATAGTTTTAAGTGATTAAATAGTTCAATTTGACCCATAAATGGGACCTTAATAGATACTACCAGTTAGGGTCTGAGTGGACCTGGGAGTAATATTGATGAAGGGGTACTCCGCAATTACCTGAGTTCTAAAGCATATTCAACAGCCCCAGTAGACAGGGTGACATATACATCAAAGCATTATCAGTATTACTCACGTCTTGTCAGCGAGGCCTAGAATATGACAACTGCAAACACTGAAGAGAGGTAACCCTCTCCCCACAAAAAGTTGTCCTGTAGTGGTGAGATTTTACTTATGTTACCATTACTCCCAGGTCCACTTTGAACGGTTAGGGTCATATCTACGAGTCAAATAGATATTTTGGGGATAAAGAAGTACTTACCCGTTTAAAGTGACTGTTAAATGCATTTTTTTCCAAATATAATTGGAAACAGTGAATGTTAAACTCACTTCGGTGTAAAATTACTCAACATGATTGCCATACCGTAAAACCAACCAACCAACTAAGATTGCCATACCGTAAAACCAACCAACCAACCAGCTAGCCAACCAACCAACCAATACTGTTCAGATGTAAAAAAAATCCGTTTCAGATGAGTATTAAAATTCTGACCATTTTGAGTAATTATTTTAAACTCGGATTCAAAGCCGCTAAAACTGCTTTAAAAAAACTGTGCTATCCAAAAATATCTTAAGCATTTTTTAGGTACAGAATTATCTTTATGAATTAAAACCCCTGCGTGAACAACCATCAGCTGTCAATTATGATGATTTAAAAAGAAAAGATAGAGTAAAATCCAGTCAAGATGGTCGAATTTTTCAGAAGAAGATCATTGAAAGATACCATATTGAGATTATGAAAAAGATGTTTTAAAACTTTCAAAAGAGCAACGATTATCGAAAGATACCAGAGTGTAAAACATTACATGAGCTTAAAAACACACCAAAACTCTTAAAAGATGATTCATGAATTTGAAGTTGATTAAAAAAGGAAAATACTTTTGATATACCGTACAAAAAATCCGCCACCTTTATTTTAAATTTCTCATATTTTTACTAACAATATGCAACTGTTCTAAGTTTGTTGGAGAGAATGTTTCCCAATGAAAGGTTTTTAAAAAGCGAAGTTTCAATTCTGAAAAAGTGAAAAAATTTATGATGTAGTATCCTCCTTTAACAGACGTCCATGATTATACTGATACTTCTATTTAGAACGAATGAAGGATTCTAATGAGCATTTCATAGCTATCTTCTTTCTATTGATAATCTGGATGATGAAAAATGTGACGTTCAGCAAATTGAACCAGAATTAACTTTATTTTCTATAATAGGTGTATTGCTCTAATAATCATCCCGCTATAATGTACCTTTTTTTTGATATTTGCACACACATACACACACACACATAAACAAAAGGAAGAGAATAAGAAGAAAATTTATGTCTAAAAGGATAACTTCATCTGAATTGATTTAAAAAGCAATCCTTATAATCTGAATTGATTTGATAAAGCGATCCTTATAATGAAACATGTCAATTTTATTTTCTGTATTATCTTCCTTTCCTGTTGCCTTGTGCCAAATCTCGAGTACGTCATGTCACGCTGAAAGCTCTGATTCCCATCGAGTTTAGCGAAGTTAAGTAGTAATGAGGTCACTCAGTACTTAGAAATGGCAGTTACTGTAAACAACCTGAGGCCTATTTGCCGTATTACTCAAAACTTGGTAATTAAGAATTACTCTAAAGTGAGACCAGTTTCCGAAGCCTCGTTTTCAGTTTTAAAATAGACTGAATTTGAATCATACTTTCATATTAATAGAAGTACAAAATTCACTTAAATCCTATTTGTAATATTATTATTATTATTGTTGTTGTTGTTATTATTATTATTATTATTATTATTTTGTTCAAATTTGATCTATTACAATGTTAGAATATACTTGTGATTGAAATTAATAAATGGCGTAATTATTCATTTATAAATTTAATTTTACGTAAACGAAAATTATTTACGACTCTACCCAATATATCCTGAGAAGGAAAAACAGATTCTACACTCGCATCATGACTAATTGTCCTAGACTTCGGCAATGTACACAAATACTACATATGAACCTAAACAGATAAGCTGGCCTTTGGCTATGCGTACATTGGCCTAATTGGTCAAGTGTTCGCCAATGGTCCGAGAGACCTGGGTTCAATCCCAGGTCACGTCATAGCAAAGACTTTTAAAATGGTACTTGATACCTCCTTGCTTAACACTCAACAATGTAAGGTATGTATCAAGGATAAAGTGGTGCAATCCAGGGAAAGGAGTGGGGCTTTTCCTTACACCTGTAGTAGCTATAGAAGGGAGCCTTCTGGTCGCCCTCGACTACGGTCGCCAACCAACTTACTTACAGACCCTACACTCGAATCCTTAAGTGATGTGTTGGGGTAACGATCAGTTAATCATAGGCAGTATATACAAATCCTACACGTTGACCTTGGACAGATGTGCTGGGGAACAATATCTTGATAATAGACTGTGTACGTTGATCGTAAACGATACGTTAATCTTCGGCAGTGTGTACCCCTCCTTCCTGAAGCAAGACAGATTTGTTGAAAAGCAAAACATTGATCAAAGTCAAATTGTATAAATTGTATAAAGTATAAATTATTGGCAATGTGTACAGATTCAACACTCTGATCCTAGACAGGTTTACTGGAGAACAATAATATTGATCATAGGCAGTGTGTTCAGATAATACACTCTGATCCTAGATAAATGTCCCGGGGAACGATATCATTGATCATAATCAGTGTGCATATCCCACTCTCGGGCCCTGAAAGATGTGCTGGGAAACGATACGTTGATCGTTGTCAGTGTGTACAGATTATAAACTATAACCCCAGATTGAAGTGCTGGAGAACGATACAGACAGGGCTCAGATGCAATGTGTACAGATACGTTGATCATTGGCGGTGTGAGCAGATCCTTTTCTCTGACCCTCGATTGATGTACAAGGGAACGAGGCGTTAGTCATAGGCTGCGTGTATAGATCCTACACTCTAACCCCAGATAAATGTTCTGGGGAACGATGCATTGATCTCATTTAATGTGAACAAATCTTATTCACTTAGCCTAGACAGATGTTCTTGGTAGTTTAGTGGAGTATATATACAACACTCTGACCCTAAGCAGATCTTTTTGTTAATACGTAAACAATTCCGTCATTTGGAGAGAACTGTGGAAATTTTGAAGAAAGTTCTTGACAGATTTATCTAAGGAGGTTCGTTGAAATTTTGAAAAATTTTCATTCTAACGTAAATCGTTTGTATGAACATTAACCTTCAGTGAAAACTAATACGAAGCAAGACTTGTACCATCAAATATTCCTTGTTCCATTTGAAAAGCGAAAGATATCGTGGAAAGAATACACCACCCAATGTTGCAAACGTTGTTTTCTGAGAATATGCGTTTTCTCAAATGATATGATCAATTCATATCATATCGTTACGTTCTTATTTTTATATTGAATAAAAATAGTATCATCCTTTCAAAAGAAATATACTGGAAACATTTCAACATTCAAAATCTCGGAATATAAAAATAGAAAATAATATTAAAAAAAAACATCTTCAGATAATTCTAATGCGTGATTCCTTTGTCTCCCTGGAGTATTTCTCGATGAATATTGATTTGAATTTGATGTATTTTAATAGACAAGTTGACTTTATTTTTATTTCTATTCATTTCTTTTCCTCTTTTTTTGGGGGGGTGGGGCATTTTACAAAACTGATATACCAAAATCAGTAAAATCGCAGAATTTAGGATTTAAATTCTTGGAGTAATAAATGAATTTGTAATTAAAGTTAGAAAAGAAAAGAAGAAAAGACGAGAAAAAAGAAAGAAAAGGTGAGAAAAAAATGGAAGAATAAAAAGGTAGCAAAAAAGAATGAAAGAAAAGGCGGCAAAAAAAAAGAAACAAACAAAAGGTGAAAGAAAAAGGAGGAAAAATAAAGGTAGCAAAAAAAACGAAAGAAAGAAAGAAAAAAAAAGGAAATGGTTAAAAAAAAAAGAAAAGAGAAAAAATAAGGTAGCAAAAAAAAGGAAGAAAAGGCGGTAAAAAATGAAGAAAGAGAAAGGACCAAAAAGAGGAAAATAAGTGTTTGAATTCTGTTTATTGCTATTGAAACAGATTTATTGAGCTTGTTTAGAAACCGACAAATTTGATTTAGACTTTAAATCTAAAGAAAATGGATTTAAAATTAATAACAATAATTAGCGAATAGAATAACAAGAAAAAGAAACAAAAAGACTGAAAAGAACAAGAATCAATGCAGTTCTTGAGAGACGTGATCTCCATCAAATAGTGAATTAATGCAAAATTGAAATCCATACGATCAAATATTGACATATATTTATGGGGTACAAGAGGTTTGCGTGTGTTGGGAAAAATTATGAAGCTGATCACTTATTTTTTCTTCGTATCCCCATTCGCTTATCTTTTGTTGGTTGTTTAGGCTGAAAAGAAATAAATGACAAGAAAGAAGCGGAGATACTTTTAAACTCAACTTCTATTTCCAGGTTTTCAAATATTTTGTGGAGTAGAATGTTTTTCCCGAACTAGTAAAAATTGCCGGTCGAAAGTTAAACTGGAACACTGAAAGAGTTTCTTTTTGGAACCAGGAATCCCATATTTTCCAGCATGCGTAAATTCCCCTTCTTTTCAGAGGCCTCCGGGGAGATTGTTATTTTTATATTTATTTATTTTATTTTGCTTTTATTTTATCTTTATTTATTTTTCTATGTTATTGGAGTTTTTGTTTATTATTCAATCCACATATAAGTAATATGTCTTACGAAAGGCTACTGAAAAGTTCTCGGTTCAACTAAAAAAAGAAAGAATATACAAAGTGTAATTTTTACTTTTTTTTTCTTTTTCATTTTCTCTTTTAAGTAATTCTCTTCTTGGTTGGGCTGAGTTCTCCAGCACGTCTCGTAGAAGTGTTGAATAGTCTAGAAATGGCCTGTGTCAGTTCAATTTAAAAAAACAGAAGAAAAAATTATTCATTTGGTAACAGTCAAGCATAATCTTAAAATAAAGAGAATATAAAGAGCGAATGCTTCAAATAAGGACGAAACACCAAATGATGTTTGATTTGGTGATGCAAGCGACAAGAATTGGTGCCACACCGCAACGGTAAAATGATTCGGTCAGTTTACAAGACGCAAAAATCCTTATCTATGCGAGAACCTTCAGATATCGAAAGCTTACAAAATTTCCAATCACAAATTTTCACACTTATCTACAATCTTGAATAAGATTATGAGAATTATTATCAGAGAAATATGTGAACAAAAATGATCAGCATAAGATTCAGGGCGATTGATTTTGCAAAAAACGTCCTATTGACATCCACAACTCGTATAAATTTTTCAGAAGCTTCAGTTAAAGGAAATATTGAAGAGTTCTTTTTCCGCCTTATAAGCTCTCGCAGTAAATGAATGTTATTAAAAATAGATATTAATGTTCTATTGAGCCTAATTGAAACATGGCAAAAGAATTTTATCGTCTGGATATTAAAAAGATGGATTGGAAACAATGATATAATACAAAGTATTTACACACTGGCGGAAGCAATTATAATTAATTGTATACATAAAGAAACTCTAATGAAAATATTTTTAATGTCGGTGATGTAATGGTTATCGACAGAAAAAATGGAATCGGTGAGTGCAATTTAAATTCCAGTTTCGATTCGTACTATTGCCCTTTAAAAAATCAGTAAATCTCTCCCTCTAACCGTTGTAGGGCAAACGGGGCTCTTTAACCTTGGTAGACAATCAGTCTAGGACAGATGGAGAAATCTGAATCAAAACCCAGGAGCTGGTGTCCCTAACACCAACAACACTGATTTCTATCTCAGAAGGAGGAGGAATGAGAGATGATCAATGGGGGAAGAAGCAAGGAACCGGTACGGAACTATGGCGTTCGGTTCGTTTGGCTTTATGGCTGTGAGCATAGGGCTGTCGGTTTGATTGTCGTCAATTCGCGAAAAAAGCGTTTCGGGTCCTAAGTTTGAAGGGGAAGACGCGTTACGGTCTCACCGGCTCACGCGGGGGGTGGCGTGTTTTCGCTTTTCCCGACCCAATCTCTCTCTCTCTCACACTCTCTCTCTCTCTCTCTCTCTCTCTCTCTCTCTGGCGCGATTGGATCAGCTAGAGGGCGACGGTATGGGGTCTAATCCACCTTCTCCTTCTTCTTTTGCAAACCCTTTTCTCTGTCGTTAACGGCTGGAGGAGCTTGTGACATGCTGTCATCGTGGCTTCTGAGCTCTCCATGCGTGCCCACTTTTTCTGCGCTTCACCTCACCTATTTGCAGCTGCACAAGTCTTTCTTCCGACGCTACCACTTGATTTTTAGTTTTCATTTTATAATGCCTAATTTTAGGTTTTATGTTAACAATTATAATTGATTGGTTGGCTTTACGACACGTCAACCTTTGTTGGATTATTTAATGCCGAAGTCAGTCTTTTTAGCAACCAATTTAATGGTTTCAAGTAATTAATGAAACTAATCATTCGCGAAATAATTATAACTTCAAGTAATTATTCTTAATACAAATAATTTTAAAACATTTTTATGGTTTCAAGTAACTATTCCTATTCAATATTAATAGATATTTATTGGCACACAGTTATAAGGATTCAAGTGTTCTTTTAATACAAATAATTTTAAAACTGATTTATTTGACTGATACATAGAACTCTAATAGGTACAACCATTCGGGGTCAGAGTTGACCTGGGAGTAATAGCAATGAAGGGGTACACCACATTTCACAGATTTCTAAAACTGGAACTTCCTCCCAAGATACATTTTAGTGTCATAGCCACGATACCCTTTTTGTGGGTAGGAGATACAATCGGTATATTCTATGCCCAGACGACAGGGTATAGTAGAAAGGGAAAAAATATTGTCCCGTTTTTATTAAGACAGGCTTTCAGCTTATGACTAATATTCAATTAGAAAAATATTTTTCTGTATTTTCTGATGACAGAATTTCATAAAATTATTGATGTCGCAAGCATAAAATTCTATGGGCTTCAAATCGGAAAATCTATCTCTCGTTTTTATTTCAAAATTGGTAGAGCGTCTCTCGTCTTAGAAACGCTATAATCACATGAAAATGTTGTAATTCTAGGGAATAGCGTCGGAAGAGTAGGATGTATGAGGTAAAACTTTCGAATTCAGAACTAAAATCTTCCCATAGACATGTCTTGCAATTCTTGGTAAAGCACTTTTCCGGTGGGGGGTCATGTTTGTTTTGTCTTGTTTTTGTTTGTTTGTTTGTTTGTTTGGTGGGAGTGGTGTAGGATTTTTTTAAATAAAAAAAATGGCTCCTGGTACAACAAAAAATCCCTGACAATTGATTTTTTCATTTCATTACAATTCAACACTCACAAATTTTCAACACCTTTCATTTTCCCATCAAAATGCAGACCAAATGTGTAATACTAGTTCTAATACAGACACAGACTTTTCTTTCTGGTTTATTCATTGTCTTCTCGCTGAATAAAATTCCAAATGACAAATTTTTAGCCACTGGTTTAAAATATTCAGAAATGGGTCGCTATCGTGTCCTTAATGACGGACAGATGCTTATTCTCTGATTAACATTTCAGATCAAATGAATTGTCTAGGTTTTGCCACTTTACCAAGTTCGTGGAATTGGATTATTATTGTTGCATGCATTGTTGTGCCTTTTTCAAAGTTCCTGGGAATCTTTGAGGGTAAGATTTCCCAACTCCAACAAAAATCAGTAAACAATCGCTGGAATTTCCTAAAATTTAAGACTTGATTGTCATACACATTGCAAATATTCCTGACCCTGATGAACTCATTTTGAACAAATAAAATATTCATTGACTCAAACTGATTGCACCTGCGCCCATTTTCATTGGTCACATTAACTCAAAAACAATTTGACTTAACATTAAATAATTTTAGGTTGGTTGGTTTCTTTGTTTAATGGCATATCAACTTTTTTTAGGTTATTTAATGCCAAAGCTATTCTCCTAGACGAACAGTAGGGGTAATATTTAACCTATAGCTGGGAGGATAAGGGGGTTCATACCTTTCCCAAGGGTATTTGCCCGAAAGGGAATGTAATAGCGCGCCTGGAGCACGAACTCGCGTACTACGATTCCGCAGTCCATCGCTTTAACCATTACACCACGGGGACACCCACCTTAAATATTCTTTAATTGAAAAAGTAAATATATGAACACTAAGTAAATATACGCATAACTATTATTCATATTATTTGGTTTGGTTTGTTTCTTTCGTTGTGGTTTCTTTTTTTTTTTTTTTTTTTCATGGCACATCAACCTTTATGAATTATGCACTGCGAAAGCCATCTTTGTAGAACAATAATGGTACTATTCAGCCTTTAGCTTGAGGATAAAGAGGTTCATATCTTTCCCAAGGGTATTAATCTGAAAGTGAACGCGACTGGAATTTGAACTTGCTTACTACGATATCGCAATACAGCACATTAGCCACGAGTCTATGGAGAATTCCCCACTTATTGAATAACTTCAAAGTCATTGAAGGAAAACAATTGTTTCTTTCCGACCTTAGAGATCACAAGTGACTTAAATAAAGCTGAAAGCACCTGTTTGCGCCTAATACTCAGAGTTAATCAGTGATGAGTCTTGTCACAACATAGATGAGTGACAATTTGTAAACAGGAACCAAAAGCCTGTGTGCAAGACTAAACCAAATTTGGTAAACACAGGTACAAACTTTCGCTGAACTTTTCCGGGAGAGCATTCTGGGTTCTCTGGCCTTGGTAAAGCAACCAGTCTAAGAAAAGGAAAACTCTGAATTAAGACCAGCTGTAGTCCGTTTACAAATTGGCGGAGGGGTTGGGTAAATATAAAACCGATTTAAGTAACTTGGTCAGCATATTTGGTTTTCTTTCATTTAAATTTAACTACATTTTAATTGATCATTTCAGAATTGGATTTCGTGATTGGCTGTTTTGTTTCATATTTTGTTTCCATTACGGATCCGTTAAGTTCCTTATCTATCTGGCGCGGCTAATATTCTGTTCTCGTTTAATAAACCAAACCTAGTTTGACACAAGGCCAAAAGAAAGGAGCAACTAGTCAGAATTGAACTTGCTGACAAGGGAGTCACTTGTGGCATAAAAATTTATCCTCGTAGGAAATGGAATCGGTGATTAAATTTCAAATACTTCACGAAACTTTCTGCTTTTCACTCTGTGCTAATGCCCTTGAGAAAGGAAAATCTATTCTTTCCAGTCCCCGTTATATGTAAAATAGTTGGGAAAATTGAGTTCTTTTGCCTTGGATAAGGCAGCAAGTCCAGAAAGAAAACTCAGCCTTTGAACTTTTCCACTCCCTCTCATATATATATATATATATATATATATATCGAAGACTTCTTTTTAAATACGTTTTGAAAAAGTTCTTCATTTTAAAATATATATATACTCACACGAGGGTAATTTCAAAGCAGCTTTACTGTAACATACCCATGATGCTGATATGGGAAACGTACATAGAATGTGCATAACATATATACATAGAACATATAATCGGAAGATAAAACATAAAATCGGAAGATTGTGGTTAACATATATACATAGAACATAGGAATCCCGAAACACGAAAAACACTTGACGACTTCTTAGTTCAGGTACGAAACTTTTTATTACCTTTGAGTTAAAAGGTTTTCCGACATAAGGAGATACACCTGACTTTTTCATCTGCCCCAAACCACGTGCGCACCCGACACAATGCCACGGCGAGCAAGCGAAAGTCAACCGTCTTCTCCCGAGGCAGAACTCAACTCAACTGACTTTTTTCAAATCCCCCAAAATCCTCCGCGCGCTTCCGGTGCATGACGTCATTCACATCTCCTGGTCAAATTTTCTATCTGGGATTTTTATTTTGACATCTCTGAATGACATATCCTTCCCGCACGCGCGTCAACACCTGTGCTCAAGTTTGCACCTAACTAACCCATGCGCTAAGCGAAAGGTTCTCAGCCTAACTAAACCCAAAGGCAAGATATATAAAACGAAATCCCTCAGCCATTATATTACATTACTTCGCTTAAAAAATTAACCCTGCGTCACATTCTACCCATGGTGAAGAGGTTGGGCAAATAAATACTAACAATTTTTTTCTAGTTTGGCGCATCAACCATCTCCCCAACGATATGCTCTTTTTTTTTTTTTTTTGCTCTATTTCTTTTTTCTCAGTGATTCTTTTTACCATTAACAATTAAAATCTTTTTAAGTTTCGAGTTTTTAGTTACCTCGTTTTTTTCTGGTCAATGCTCTTTCTTCTAATAACAAGAGCTGGGAACAAGTTTTCCCTTAACGGTCACTGAATTTTCCTATAAAAGAAAACAAGAATGAAGAAAGTGTTTTTAAAGAATCAAAGCTAGCCTTCTTGAGTCGACAGAAAGACAATATAACGCAATAATGGAGACTTCGTTATACTAAGACAAACCTTATATGTGAGAAAGCATCCTAAATATTTGTAAAGATAAATGTTTATCGTTCTAAAACTTTGTGTAAGCAAAATGTAATTCAAAAAAGTAAAAGAAAGAAATGTATTTTTAGCTTCAGTCTGGATCGATTTAGTGGGACGCCAGAATTTGGCTAAAATAAACGTCTTATCTGATTATGTACAAAAAGTGGATCAAAATAAATAAACTCAAACTACGTCGTTAATATCATATCAAGCTTATCACTTCAAAACAGCTTGGCATTTCGTCAGAAACCAATAATTACATTTTTTTAATCTATCTCTTAGGATTTTCTTAGTGTTTGTTACTGTTCACAATTTTTTCCTACCTATAATTTAAAAGAAAATTTTGTTTTTGACTACTTTATTGACAAGTTAACATTTTATGGTGTGTTTAGGAGTAGATGTTTGCTTACATTTTAGCACAAATATATAAATATACATTGTTTAAGACACAGTAAATGTTATACATATATATATATATATATATATATATATATAAGAGTCGGCTCAAAAGTTCATAGACTGACCAATATACTCTTATAGAATGTGTCAAAATGAGATTTATTTTTCAACTTACGGTTCACACACATCTTCCGTCGGTGTTGCAGAGCTTGGATCTCATTAATAAAAAAAGTCATTAACTTTATATGGAATTTTCAGCCTTTGAACTTTTCCACTCCTTCTCATATATATATACATATATATATATCGAAGACTTCTTTTTAAATAAGTTTTAAAAAAGTTCTTTATATATATATATATATATACTCACACGAGCGTCATTTAATGAGGTTTTCATTTTAAAAGAAAAAGGAAAACAATGTTGTTTTCTTTTGTTTTTATTTTTTATTTTCTTTTGTTTTCAAATTTTTTTTCCCATAGCTGTAAACGCTGTATTGTTTGGAATTAGTTCATTGCAAAAAAATTATTTTAATCACGTCAAAATATTTGTTTTAAGGCTATTCAAAATGGCAGCAAATCAAAGAATTTCTTTTGCGCTTTATCAAAGGTTTGTTATCAAATCTTTCGTGGCAGATAAATGCAAACTTATGAAATTCACAGATGAATGTATATGTGAAGCATGTTCTAGCCAAAAAAAATGTTTACAAATGGGTCAAATATGGTTTTACCAGTACGACCATGAGCCAAAAAGACAGTCCATAAAGTGAAAGCAAACTGGCTCTCCGGTAAAGAAAAGTTCCGAGCGCAGGAGCCTGTGAAGACGTACTCCAGACAATCTTCTGTTTCATGAAAAGGCCTATCACTATTGATTTCTTTGAAAAAGGTGCAAATGTAAACAGTTCCTTTTGCAAACTTCTTCGGCAATATTCACCTTATCTATTGAATGACCCTCGGATAAACTATTACTGTTTACTCCTTTTAAAGTTTTTCACACCAGCGTTAGCCGATTGGTTTCTCACTGGAGTGACTGCAAGTCTCATCAAGTCTCCAGGACTTCCCTCAGTATTCTGTGATCTCAATAATGCAATAGTTTGAATAAGCTCCACTCGTCCTCTTACTTCCAAGTCTTCCAGACCCAGTATCAATCCTTCGATGACTGTAACAAAAGCACCAATTATAATTGGTATCACCGTTACTTTCCTGTTCTACAGTTATTTCAGTTTCCTGGCAAGATCCCGGAATTCGTCCTTCTTTTTATTTTCTTTCAATATTACTCTGTGATCAACAGAGACAGCAAAGTCCACAAGTCGGCAAATTCTCTTTTTCTAGGTCTGGTTGTCTGGACGAGATTAGGTGATCCTTTTTTATCTTAAAATCCCAGAAGACTTTGTGCGTCTCATTCTCCAGGACAGATGTTAGGTTGTGCATATACCATGTGTTCCTATGGTCAAATTTCAACTTCTTGCACAATTCCTGTTGGATCACCTTCCCCACTCAGTCGTGTCTACTCTTATACTTTTTCTGTGCTAGCTTGCTGCATTCGCTTATTATGTGATTGAACGTTTTGCCTCTATGACCACATAATCTACATCTGCTATTTTGTTGCGTATATTGTTATTCTTATTATTATTATTCATTCTTTGAGAGTTTTTCACATCAACTTTTCACTGGAGCCTGAGTGACAGCAAGTCTCCGAAAGTCTCCAGGACTCTTCTCAGTATTCTAGCCGTTCTTAAAAGTGCTGTAGTTTGGATGGTATTCACTCGTTCTCCAACCTCCACGTCCTCCAGTCCCTTTAATACTCCTTTAGTTACTGTACCAAAAGCGCCAATCACAAATAGTATGATTATCACCTTCATGTTCCATAGCTTTTTCAATTCTCTAGCAAGATCCAGGTACTTATCCTTCTTTTCATATTCTTTCAGTTTTATTCTGCGGCCAGCCGGGACAGTAAAGTCGACAATTTTGTAAGTTCTCTTTTTTTGTTGATTATTATAGGGTCTGGTCTTCTGGCCGAGATTAGGTGATCCGTTTGTATGTCAAAGTCCCATAGGAGTTTATGTGACTCATTCTCCAGGACAGCTGCTGGGTTGTGTATATATCATTTATTCGTATGGTCAAATTTAAATTTCTTGTACATTTCTCAGTAGATCACCTTGCTCACCCAGTAATGTCTAGTCTTATACTCCTTCAGTGCTAATTTGCTGCATTCGCTTATTATGTGATTGATGGTTTCGTCTCGATCATCACACAACCTACATTTGCTATTTTGTTGTGTCATACCTATTCTCGCTTTGATATGATTGGCTCTTATGGCGTTGTTTTGTGCTGCTATTTGGAGGGATTCAGTTTCTCTCTTAAAGTTTCCTTTTCTTAATCACGTCTAGGTTTTCTCGTGTGAGATATTGTTAATTGTCGTTTAAAACGTCCATAGAGTTGTTTTTCTTCCCATTTTTGTTTCCTATTTATTGTCATTCTGTTGTCCATTGTGTTATCTGTCTCGTTTCCAATGGCTGTTATCAGTCCTCCTTCGTGTTTTTCTATGTATTCGAGTCGTTTTATCGATTCGTCAACATTGCTTTCAATGCTGGCAAGTCCTCTTTCTCCCTCCTTTCTTGATACATATAGTCTGTCAACGTCATCTCTGGGATGTAATGCCATATGCATGGTCATTAGTTTCCTTGTTCTTTGCTTTATTTCTTCTCTGGTCCGAATATCTAACGAGTGGTACAGCCCAGGTATTTATTCCTTTGATGAGGTTTCTGCTAGAGAGTTTTGTCTCAAGTAGTTTTCTAGTTTTCCTGAGATATTCTTTCTGAATTTTTTCTCTCATTTCCACTTGTTTGATGGTGTCAGTCTCCAAGATGCCCAAGCATTTGTACGTTTCCTTCTCTCCGAGCGTTCTAATCTTGTCTTGATTTAGTAGTTCCATTCCGTCAGTTAGATGTTGTTTGCCACTTTTCATTACTAGCATGGCACATTTTTCTATGCTAAATTCCATTCCTATGTCCTGATGGTATATTCTAACTGTGTGTATTAGAGTTTCCAGTTCTTTTTCATTTTTTGCAAATAGTTTGACGTCATCCATGTACATTAAGTGATTGATCTTTTCTTGCAATCTACTAAATTTGTATCCGACTGTGCATTTTCTGAGTATGTGGTTAAGTGGCATCATGGCTATCATGAATAGTAAGGGTGATAGTGCATCTCCTTTAAAAATACCTCTTTGGATCTTTGCTTCAGCTAAGCTTCTTCCTACTGCTACCAATTCCACTCTCCAGATTTTCATGGTTTTCTCGATAAAGTTTATGAATTCATCTGATATTTTGTACATTTTGATGCAGTTTATTATCCAGCTTTGCGGGACCATATCATATGCCTTTTTGTAGTCAATCCGGGCCATAGCTATATTTTTCTGTCTGGTCTTGTTCTCGTTTAGAGTGTGTTGGTCTATGTAAAGTAACTCTGCTGTGCCTCTGGATCGTTTGCGGCATCCTTTCTGCTTCTCAGGAAACAATCTGCGGCTTGTTAGCGAGTAGTAAATCTCTTCCCTTATTTGTACTGTTAATATTTTCCACGTCATCAGTAGGCAGGTTATGCGTCTGTAGTTCTTCCTACTTATTCTAGCGTCTTTTGTTTTATCATTTTGGCCTGTTTTCGCCGATTTTTATCTGCGTTTCCATCCTGGTTTTGATTTTTTCTTCGTGTTTTTAGGGGATCCCAATTTTTTCACAAACTAATTTCGACCCAACATAGATTAGTTCATTTAATTCGGTTATATTATTCGTTGATATATAAGGTAGTACTGGGTTTATTTTATACATTTCCGTCATAACTATTCTCCATTCAATGTTTATTAATGATAGTAAATTCTTTTCACTTTAAATTTTCTAGATTTACCTTTTGTTCTTGTGATAGTGTTTGTTTTGGGTTGTTTGGTTGTGCGTTGTTCCGTTGTGTGGTGTTTCCATTTTCCAAAGTTGACGCTTCATTTCCGTTAGACTTGTTGTCTGAAAACTTGCACATTCTTGTCAGATCTCTATCGTTCTTTTCCTATATCCTCTTTGTAAAGGGTTGTTCCAAAAATAACTGTGTAGTGCAAGTTGGTTGTCTTCCCTAGCCCATGTTTTGTGTTTACGCCTTTGGTTATTGTGGTTCCTTAAATCTTCATTCGTGTACCAGAAAAAAGAACAGCCAACATTCGCAGGATGACGTCGGGTCTCCCATGTTGGCTATCAGGAGAGCACCTGCCGATCATGACACCCAAGCCTCTTGCCCGAGTCCCACGTTGTGTTATATTTTGATTCAACATTTTTATCATGGGTGGTATATTGTGGCTATATCAGACCCAGGAGTTGTTTATTATCAGCGCCCTTACACAGATATGACCGAGAACAGTCATAGTGATTGTTCATGAACAGCGGGTCACAAAAAAAAACACCCTAAGTTTTTAACTTAGGAAAACTCTATTATCTTGCTATTTTTCCTTATTTCTCGAACTAACCTGAACTAGTTTCAAGTTTTCCTCTATCACCTCTATGGTTTATATTTACTCCCCTATTTTGAGACTATATCAAAATATGAACAGCCTCAACGGAATTAAAGATGAAGCTCCTAATGTCTTTCCGTTTGGATTGGGGACGGTAATTGTTCTTACTGAACGCTTTCAAACTATACCAGTTACGTATTTTTTACCGATTGAGAGAAGTCATTGATGAGCTATATAGAGTTTAGTGCGGTAAATTTAAACAAATCTATTTCGTGATTTCGAAATAGTTTAGCTGAAAATAATTTTGGGAATTAAAAAGTCTTTATTTAAAATACAAAAGTTCACCAGAAGATTTTTCGAGTAACAGAAAATCATTTTTTTTTAAATTAAAGAAATTATTATTATTATCATTATTATTATTAAGTTGGAAAGAAAGACTTGTTTTCCTACGTAATCTAAATCATTTAATTACATAATACATATAATGTTGTTTGTATTCTTTATATAAAAATGTTTTTCTAATTAACTTTTTCTATTTGAAAAAGTAAGCTTTTTTAATTTTATTATATGACTAGCGTAAATGTTTCTTTTTTTTTTTTTTTCATTTTTTTAAATTTCAATATGACCTTCTTACAACCAATATGTAATATCGGTAAGTACTGTACGTCAAACTCCTTTAAAAAGGAATATTTACCTTAAATTTTGATAATTTCTCTCCAAGGCAGAAATTCCATTTGCTTCCATTGTGAATATAAGCTTTTCCTCTTTTTATGATCTGCCATTTTATTTGTGGAAATATGCCTTCCTTTTCCTGTGCATACCAAAAATATTTGGACTGGGTCGTACAATACTCATATCTTATATTTCTAAATCTATTATGAGTGTATTTTCCAGCTATTTTGAGTTGACTTGAAATATATTTTCTCCTCTCCATTGTATGAAGTCAATGTAAACAACGTTACCAGTAAGATAAGCACTACGTGAAGAGGCATATCTCCCTGTTCAGTTAGTTGCATCCGGGTTTCTTAGTGTTATTTTGTGCTTTAAGAGTCATTGCATTTTGAGATGTGATTTTATGTAAATTTTGGGTATAAGAATAACTTACTTTTAAAGTGTTTCTGTAAAAAAAGTTTCCCCTTGGAAACAGGAACTTTGGTAATGTATGTCGTCCAGTTTGACGAACAAGGCTGCAATATGTGTCTTAACACGTTAAATATAAGGTGGGTTGAACCAAATAATGTTCCTGTTTCTGTTTCATGTTATCCTACCACTATGTTTAATGTATTCCAAGTGGATATGGTTTCCACACGAAAAAAAGGGGTTAATTTCGGTACAAAAAATAGGCTCCGGAAACTATAATTTTTCTAACTGTATTTTTACTTTTATTAACCAATCAGCGCTTTCATGCGAGTTTTAAAATTTCGTGATACTTCACAGACGACAATATTTGACTTGCCGCAAAAAAACTTGAAAGATCAAAACCCAAAATTAAAAAATGAAATCCTTCCCCTCTAAGAATGTTGAAAATACATTTTTTAGCCAATTAGAATCATAGATAAATGATCAATTTTTTAAATCTAATTTCCAGCCTAACTAAATTCCATAAATAAACGAAGAAATAAATATTCCTTGAGTAAGAATGGAATTGTATTTATTAACCTAACAAATAGTAAGAATGAAATTCATTCCTCTATCTACTCAACTTTTCGGATTATTTCTTTTATGCGAAAATTTTACATTCTTTTCTGATAAGAATCCATTTTATTTCAACGTCGTTTATCCATCTTAATATTGTGCGTACACGTTAATATTTACATAAATCTGTTAATATAACTACAAAAAATATCTCACTCGTTGACTGTTCATTTTGCTTACAAACTGATATTAGCGTCATAATGTTGTTCTTCCTCTACATAGTTACACACTCATACAAAGATATTTTACGTACACAAAATATGTCCTTTTATTTTAAACTAACAAAAACTGCTATATTTCACTGCACAAGTCTTCTCAATCTCTCATTTAAAATATCTATCCTCTGACTAATATTATTTTTGTTTACAAGAAAAGATTTTTAACTTCTATTTTTCAGCAAATTTTTAATGCAAACTAAAGAAACAAAAATCTATAAATTTATATATCGGATTTTTATTATATCATTTACTCCTTTACCCCCTATATTTGCAAGGGCCTCCTTACACTCGTGTTTCCCTTTGTTAAATGACGCTAAACTGCAAGAATTGGAGGACAGTCTATATGTGATGGATTTGTGGGTCTATTTCACGTCTACGGGTAGTTTTTGAGAGTTGACACTTATACAGAAAAGAATATTGTTTTTTTTTCTATGTGGTCTGTAAATACCATTGATTAGATTGATGTTAACATTGGAGTCAACATCACAAAAACTAGAATGCATCTCTTTGCTTAAATCAGAAAATGTCGAAAGATTTTCAAAGTCTTCTCTTGATCAGTCGACTTAATTATCGTCACGATGCAGACCAATGTTCTAGATATTAAACAAATTCCACAGCAAGAAGACCGCTCCCCACCAACTCACACGTCTCTACCCTGTCATACGAACTCAAAATAATGTCGAAGTTGTTGGTTTGTTTGTGAGGTTTTTTGGGGTATTAAGGTCAAATACTCAGCCTTGTGGAACAAAACAGACTTCTGGCAATGTTTAATAATATGCACCACTTCATCACTGGTACACACACACACACACACACACACACACACACACACACGTATATATATATATATATATACATACGAGAGTTACTAATAAAAGTTCCAAGCCTAACCCAAAGAGAAGAAGCATAGCTGAATATATGTGTTGGGACACATTACCAGCACTTAAAAAACTAGAAAACTTCATTCAGATTTCTGTGTTAATTTCTGTGCGCATACGCAGGTGATCGTTCTAAGCCTCGGCTAGATTTTAGATTTGTCCCCAAATTACATATATAGAGAGAGAGACAGATATATTATTAAAAAGTGAACAAGTAAAAAAAAACAGCATTTTTAAAAGTCAGAAAAAGTACTCAGAGCTAGGTAAAAACCTTAATTAAATAATCGAAGCTCACCTTTCCCTTTCTTAGCTTTAAGGTTCATAGAAATCTGAATACATCCGACAATTGTAGATTTCTCATAGTTAAATAAAACTTAGAGTTATATAGCAGCCAAGAAGTGGCTAGATGGATCTCGATTATATATATATATATATATATATATTGGTTAAAAAACAACCGATATATATATATATATATAAATAGATTTCAAATTTGAAATCCATCTGATGAGTTAGAAAAATGGAAATAAATTTATTATGGAATACAATTTCTTATCTTCTTGTTTTTAAGCAATATATATATATATATATATATAAATTCAAAAATTACAAATCTCTTCGTGGACCTACCTATTTTAACATATATATATATATATATATATATATATATATATCATTGGTCCAAGGAGAGAAGAAAAGTAAATTGTTTAAAATGACTTGGTCCACAAGAGAATTTGTTTTTACGTTATATATTCTTCTCCAACACGTGTTTCTGACGTTTACTGTCATCTTCAGCAAGTGTCAGAAACACGTATTGCAAAAGAATAAATAACCGAAAAACAAATTCTTTTGTGGCCCTATTCATTTTAAAGTATATATATATATATATATATATATATATATATATATATAGCTTAGCCAGATCAATAGCCATCGTTTACTAGCTTCCTGAAATATTCTAATTTATTAATGTACAATCTTTGAGGTTTTTTATGTCCACTAAACAAGTTAAAAATTCTCTTGCTATTTTTTCATTGGCATATCATTCTTCAAGGGCTCTTTAATGCCAAAGCCATTCTTGCAGAAAAACAGCAGTAATAATATCTAACCCAGAGCTTGGGCATATGAGGAAGTTCATACCTCTCCTAAGGGTATAAGGTCAACGACGAATATCCCGAAAATAAAGCCACCAATTAATTTTCATGGAAACTACCAGCACAAAATCAATGGATAAAGCAAGTTTTCAACTATAAATTCGGGGTGTAATCTCCGAGCCTTTTCCGGGTTTGAGAAGCCAGTCGGTCCAACAATTTTACTCGTAGCTGAGAGAGAGGGGCGGGGATACATACCTTTTGCACGGGCATTAGTACCAAGTGAAACGAAAATAGCCAAGTTCAGAATTTGAACTGGGATCATCGAGTTCATTTTCTTTGTCAATAATCATTACTCCACCAGCTCCTCATTAAAGGAACTGGTGGAGTAATGATTATTACATGTTCTATCCCCTGTAGAGGTGTGAGACCCACCCCCTAACGAAGTATATCGGGTATGATACTAAACCCTTCATTGTATCTCTTTTCGCCAATGGCCCGGGAGACCTGGGTTCAATCGCAGGTCGAGTCGTACAAAAGACTCAAAAAATGGCACTTGATTCCTCCTTGCTTAACACTCAGCATTATAAGGTACGGATCAAGGGTAAAGTGGAGCAATCCAGGGAAAGGAGTTGCGCCCTCCCCTACACTTTGGTGTAGTAGTTATCGAAAAGGGAGACTTGGGGTCACCCTCGACCACGATCGCGAATTTTACTAGCTTCCATGAAAATAAATAGGAAATGTTTGTTGTATACATACATATATATATATATATGTGTGTGTGTGTGTGTGTGTGAACACACCCTTTCTACTATTTCTACTATTCTTCTGTAATCAACTAAAATGTGACTCTGACAAAACCGTCACCACCATAAACAAATCACCTATGTCGTTCATTTTCTTAGCTTGGCTTAATTCAATGGTCATTATTGACGCTGATGGGGGAGTATTATTAAATACGGTGCCCTATCGTTGAGGTGTAGAATGTGTCAACTGCATTCCCCTACAGAAAGATAAGTCCGGCCCAACATGGTGTCTAGTTATGACACTAAACTACATCCGGTAGCGAGGCTCCAATTCTGGAAATATGGGAAGTGTGCAGTCATCGCTTCGCTCACAAAATAAGACTTTATTCAGCATTGTTAAACGTTGAAATGCATTTAAACCAACCAACCAACCAACCAATTAAATACTTTAAACGGTAATGATATCGATACCCTTGAAATAAGATACTTCTGACATGAGAAAAAGGAAATTGGGCCACAACTCAACTCATTAATCTCATTTTTCGCCCGATTTTTCGGAAAATTTTTAACTTGGGCAATTTTATATCTCGCTGTTGTTTGCTTTCTTTACGAGTCTTTTTTCTTTTTCTCGTTCAAATCTATTTCCTTGTCGATATTCATTTATTCAATAAAGAACGCAAAATGACAAAAAAATTATGGTTATGATAGATTGGGAAATGAGAAAAGTTTCTCAATCAAAAAAATCATTGACTGTGACAAAAGATGCAAATCTGAAGAAAAGAAAGAACAAAATTCAAAAAAATAGATAAATTTACTTATTTGCAAAAGCCTTGAACACGTAAGGCTGGTTTTTGATGTCATTACCTTGGAAGTACACATACTCTTGCAACCTGAATTCCCATCGAGTAATTCTTACATAATTATTACTTAGAAAATGTAATCTGTTAAATAACAACCTTGCATATTAAATCATATTTTCGGCTATTTTTCAGTCAGTTATCCGGATGTGTTGGGGTCTGGATTAAGAGGAAACATCACAACATAATCAACTAATTCACTATAAATCTTGAAATCTATGAACTCACTTTTTTTCCGATTAATATTCATATTCTCTTGAATTATGGGTTTATCCAACACCTCCACCACCACCAGCAGGAGAAGGAGAAGGACATGGCTAAATGTTCTTTTAAAGTTGAGTAAAACCGGGGTTTTTTTCAATTTAGAGCTTTTTTTCTTCCACACTAGTTGCTTAAACAAGACTAAAGATTCCTGTCTTAATTATTTCCAATTGTTTCTATTTCCTTAATAATCACATGATGTTTTCTTTTTGTTATTATTATTATTATTATTATTGTTTCTCTTTCTTTAATGATCACACGGTTATTTCTTATTGTTTCTCTTTCTTTAATGATCACACGGTTATTTCTTATTGTTTCTCTTTCTTTAATGATCACACGGTTATTTCTTATTGTTTCTCTTTCTTTAATGATCACGCGGTTATTTCTTATTGTTTCTATTTCTTTAATGATCCCACGGTTATTTCTTATTGTTTCTCTTTCTTTAATGATCACGCAGTTATTTCTTATTGTTTCTCTTTCTTTAATGATCACGCAGTTATTTCTTATTGTTTCTCTTTCTTTAATGATCACGCGGTTATTTCTTATTGTTTCTCTTTCTTTAATGATCACGCGGTTATTTCTTATTGTTTCTCTTTCTTTAATGATCACACGGTTATTTCTTATTGTTTCTATTTCTTTAATGATCACACGGTTATTTCTTACTGTTTCTATTTCTTTAATGATCACACGGTTATTTCTTACTGTTTCTATTTCTTTAATGATCACACGGTTATTTCTTATTGTTTCTCTTTCTTTAATGATCACACGGTTATTTCTTATGGTTTCTCTTTCTTTAATGATCACACGGTTATTTCTTATTGTTTCTCTTTCTTTAATGATCACACGGTTATTTCTTATTGTTTCTCTTTCTTTAATGATCACACAGTTATTTCTTACTGTTTCTATTTCTTTAATTATCACGCAGTTATTTCTTATTGTTTCTCTTTCTTTAATGATCACACAGTTATTTCTTACTGTTTCTCTTTCTTTAATGATCACATGGTTATTTCTTATTGTTTCTCTTTCTTTAATGATCACACGGTTATTTCTTATTGTTTCTCTTTCTTTAATGATCACACGGTTATTTCTTATTGTTTCTATTTCTTTAATGATCACACGGTTCTTTCTTATTCTTTCTATTTCTTTAATGATCACACGGTTATTTCTTACTGTTTCTAGTTTTTTTAATGATCACACGGTTATTTCTTACTGTTTCTCTTTCTTTAATGATCACACGGTTATTTCTTACTGTTTCTATTTCTTTAATTATCACGCGGTTATTTCTTATTGTTTCTATTTCTTTAATGATCACACGGTTATTTCTTAGTGTTTCAATAGCTGATATCAATGATTGCATCAATTGTCAATTTCGTTTTTAAACACAACTCAACGCATTGTATTAAAATAAATTCTTCACTGAATGAATGATATTTGTTGTTCATTTATAAATCAGATTGGACTAATTCTTAGTATTTAAACGCTTTAAATATTTTGTCTAATTTTACCCTCCAATTTAAAAGGTGAACGACTTGAGTCTTACAAGTCAAAAACAGTTACATACATTCATGGATGCAGAATTATGTCCCCTAATATACTTTGATTTTTATATATATATATATATATATATATATATATATATATATATATATATGAAAATGGAGCATTCTGGTCGCCCTCGACTAAGGTCGCCGACTTTACTTACTTATATATATATATATATATATATATTTATAAGTTGGCGATCGTAGTTGAGAGCGACCCGAAGGCTCCCTCCCTTTTCAATAGCTACTACACTGAGGTGAAGGAAGGGTGCGACTCCTTTACCTTGACTGCTCCACTTTACACTTGATACGTGCCTTATAATGCTTAGTGTTAAGCAAGGAGGCATCTAGTACCATTTTTTAAATCTTTGGTATGATTCAACGAGGGATTGAACCCCGGTCCCCCGGGCCATTGGCGAATACTCTATTTACTAGGCTGATTGGCCGATATATAGAGAGAGACTCTCTATCATTGATACTGAACTCAATTTAAGAATACAAGAACATTTGGTCCTCTATTAACTTACCAGGTGAACTTAGAAGAACCATAAACTTCTTTTATATATATATATATATATATATATATATATAGCTTTATGTATAACTTTTGGAAGAAAGCCATTAATAAAACGGAAATAAACAAGAAAATTCTTGAATATCTTCTTATTTACATTTTGTCCACTTAGCAAAGAGATAAAACTCTGTTTCAATATAGATTTTACAAGGATCTACTTCAAGTTAAATATAAGCAATTGAAATGAATAGATAAATTTAAATGAAATTTATGGCAGAACACATTTCTTACTAAAGTCTGTGACTCCGAGAGGCAATATAGTATAAAGGTTATCGTCACAGGAAATGAACATGGTGATCCAAGTTCAAATCCTGGACAAGACTACTTCCATTTTACAACGTGCTAATACACTTGGGAAAGGTAAGCATCCGACAATTCACCCAAGAGCTATGGCTAAATAGAAGAGCAAGCTAGGCTTTTTAACTTCGGTAGGAGAAAAAAAAACTGTAATACGAACCTGTTTAAGGCCGTTTAAAAATGACCTTGTGTCGCACCCTGCAGAGAGGTCGGTTAAATATATACTCCATACTAGGTCATCCATTATTTCCAAAGCCTGTGACGTAACTTTGTTTTTACATAAATCGGATTTACATACCTTGAAATGAGAAAAACACAGTAAAACTAGCGTAAATAACTCTCGAAAGAATATAACTATAGGTAAACTTTAAAGAACAATAAGAACACAATTTAATCATACTTCTTAAAGAATAATAAGCACAATAAGATTATGTTATTTACCTACAGTGAATCACAAAAGTGAGTACACCCATCATATTTCTGCAGATATTTAAGTATATCTCTTCCTGGGACAACACTGACAAAATGACACTTTGACACAATGAAAAGTAGTCTGTATGCAGCTTATATAACAGAGTTAATTTATTTTCCCCTCAAAATAACTCAAAATATAACCATTAAAAGCTAAACCCCTGCCAACAAAAGTGAGTACACTCCTAAGAATCTACACCCCTAAATGTTCAAATTGTGTACTGTTTGTCATTTCCTCTCCAAAATGTCATGTGACTCATTAGTGTTACTAAGCCCATGTGTATAGGGAGCAGGTGTGTTCAAATTTGTAGTGCAGCTCTCACACTCTCTCATACTGGTCACTAAAAGTTCCAACATGGCACCACATGGTAAAGAACTCTCTGAGGATCTTAAAAGACATATTGTTGCGCTACATGATGATGGCCAAGGCAACAAGAAGATTGCCAACACCCTGAAACTGAGCTGCAGCACAGTGGCTAAGATCATACAGCGTTTTAAAAGTGCAGGGTCCACTCAGAACAGGTCTCGGGTAGGTCGTCCAAAGAAGCTGGGCGCACGTGCTAAGCGTTACATCCAAATGCTTTCTTTGAAATATCGGCGTAAGAGTGCTGTCAGTATTACTGCAGAGATTGAAGAGGTGGGGGTCAGCCTGTTTGTGCTCAAACCATACGCCTCACTCTACATGAAATTGGTGTGCATGGCTGTGACCCCAGGAGGAAGCCACTTCTGAAGACGATAAGGCGCCTTTGGTGGTGTAATGGTTAGCAAGCTCAACTTGCAAACCTACACGAGTGAGTTCGAGTCTCATTGGGCGCCCCTTTCATATGGCCTTGTGCCACATCTAAGCAAAAAAAGCTTAGTAAATTACCTCTTCTGAAGACGATACACAAGAAAGCCTCCAAACAGTTTGCTGAAGACATGTTAACAAATGGATTACTGGAACCATGTCCTATGGTCTGATGAGATGAAGATTAATTTGTTTGGTTCTGATGGCTTCAAGCATGTGTAGCGGCGACTAGGAGAGGAATACAAAGATACGTGTGTCATGCCTACAGTCAAGCATGATGGTGGGAATGTCATGGTCTAAGACTGCATGAGTGCTGCAGGTTTTGGAGAGTTATATTTCATTAAGGGAAACATGAACTCCAACATGTACTGTGAAATACTGCAGCAGAGCATGATCCCCTCCCTCCAGAAACTGGGTAGCAGGGCAGTGTTCCAGCATGACAATGACCCCACACACACCTCCAAGACGACCATTGCTTTACTGAAGAGGCTGAGGGTAAAGGTGATGGACTGGCCAAGCATGTCTCCTGACTTGAACCCAATAGAACATCTTTGGGGGATCCTCAAGCGGAAGGTGGAGGTGTGGAAAGTCTCAAATATCTGCCAGCTCCGTGACGTCGTCATGGAGGAGTGGAAGAGCATTCCAGTGGCTACCTGTGAAGCTCTGGTAAACTCCATGCCCAGGAGAGTAAAGGCAGTTCTGGATAATGATGGTGGCCACACAAAATATTGACAATTGACATGGTGTATATTAATATTGACAACTTTCCCTAAGGGGTGTACTCACTTTTGTTGGCAGGGGTTTAGCTTTTAATGGTTATATTTTGAGTTATTTTGTGGGGAAAATAAATTAACTCTGTTATATAAGCTGCATACAGACTACTTTTCATTGTGTCAAAGTCTCATTTTGTCAGTGTTGTCCCATGGAGAGATATACTTAAACATCTGCAGAAATGTGAGGGGTGTACTCACTTTTGTGATACACTGTACATAATAGCGTACAAATTGCCTACATAGTGAAGTACATCTGTTTACAATTTTTCGATGTAAATATTTTTTAACTGTAAACTCTTTCTTTATTTTTCTTTATTGTATTTTTGATTCTTTTGGCTTATTTTATCTTTTATTGCTAATTTTATGTATCATATATATACATGTATATTAAAGAAAAAATCATTTATTTTACGTCCTTTTTTACAACGTAAGTGATGTTGAAAAGTGACCTAACCGTCATATATTATGACGTTTACTGAATTGAAATTTAGTCAAGAAAAAAAGTGGCGTTAAAGAAAATTTGACGACAGTCGAAATAACATAAAACGTGTTATTGCTGTATCCTGTTATAATTGGTGTATCAAAATAGATGCAACCCATTAATATGATAATTCATATTGCATCAAGTCATCTTTCATCTGATTCTTAAAAAGCAATCATATCACTTCAGAAAGGTCAAACCAGATGACAAGTGCAGAATTTTATTGACTGTTTCCTACAGCGCACCTGAAAGGCCAAGTTCTTGGGAACGTCGAAGGAGGAACCTTTTCGGACTACTTCTGACAGAATTTCTTACCGCATTCACATTGTCAGGACATCTTGAAGCCAACCTCCTGACAAATCTGGGATTTCTACCCTCTTGAGGTTGTTTACAGATCCTGTGGCTCGAAATTTGTGTACCCAACGATAAATTTGGCTTTTCTGGGGTTAACCTTCCTGCAGAGTTTTGCTTGCACAGTTTTGAATAATTTTGTCACCAAATAAGTAGTGACGCAAAATATTTTTCTTTCTTGTCTAAGACATCGTGATCGGGGATTAATATTTGTTATAGTATAGTATTTTCAAATCTGAAACAAAGAGAACATACATTATTAGTAGTAGAGTTATTAACAGTCACATGAGTCCTGTGTATATTGAGACACACCGTATGTGATATTATTCTCTCTATAGCCTCTCGACTGTCCTAAACTCTTGACTGCTTATTTGAACATATGGAGGCCCTAGCTTCCGAGAAAAAATGCTGGAAATAATACATTTATACATACATTACAATGATGGGGTAGAAATATTATATAGTATATACAACCCAAAAGTCAGATTGATACACATTATAGAATTGAGTATTTGCTAATTTCTTTACATTTGTTTTTTATCATTTACGAAGCTGAACTTAGTTTATCACAAAACCGGAAGATCATAATACCGGAAGGAGGGCACAGTTTAACTAATTCAGCAAGCAGATCATTTCTCGTCAGTTTGATTTTCACTGAGTGCACCTAAATTTTGTCTTTATACCAAATTATGTAAAGCTTCATAAATTTATATAAGTTTGATTTGCTTATTGATTGGTTTTATGGCATGTCAATCTTTGTTGGGTTATTCAATGCAGAATCAATTTTCTTTGCAAACAATAGTTTCGAGTCACTAGTGATAATCATATATAAACAATTACAGCTTAAACTAACTATTCTTAATATAAATGATTTGCACACAGTTTAATGGTATCAAGTATTCCTCTCAAAAACAAATAATTTCGAATTTCTTTATCTTAAATAGAACTATTTAAATCCTATATGGGACCATAACAGGCTGAAAATAGTCTCGTGACCGATGATAGTGAAGGGTGACTCCACACTCACAAGAGCTCCACAACTGGAACATTACCACCGGAAGCAGTTTAATGTCATACTCAGGACACATTTTTATTGGCGTGAGTGAGAGTTTTACCTCTCTGGATGAAATGCAGTCGCCGTGTTCGAGACCCCACCGACAGGATCCGTACGACGATGAATGGATATCTCACCGGAGCCAATTAGTTTACTGAAGAGCTATGTCAAGCATTTCCTTTTATTATGTTTCTTAGGGTAATAGGGATTCCTTCGTGGCACCTAATATACGATAGGTGGTACTAGGTTGCTTGGTGGCAGCGCCAAAGAAAAATCTCTGACTTAAGATGAAAGGAAGGCATTAGTGATTGATTGATTGCTTTTAACGGCATGTGAACTCGGCTTGTGTTAATTTATGCCCAGAGGTTAGGGAATCGTATTCAATTTATCTTCATATTTACATTTTTTGTGTTGGAATTTTGTAAAAGAGTTTTTGTTTTATTTTGTTTTTTGCACACGATCTTATCAAATACGAATAATTTTGACCCATAGGTGGGACTCCTACAAGTACTGCAATTGTAGGTTAGAGTGTACTTTGGAGGGTTGATGATGAAGGGATACTCCTCACTTCCCAGATCTCTTGGACGAGAATTTCACCACGAGATTCAGTTTAGTATTATTCAAGGATATCCTTTTTTGGTGGGGTCTTACACCTCTGCAGGGGGTATAGTCAGCGCAATGAAAGTCCCGCCAACAAGGACGAAAATATACAAGTATTGATCTGTGTCGAGTTTTTTTTTTTCTTTTTAGATATTAAGTAGATAACACCGATTAGGCAAATGGATGTCTCACAGGAGATTCTGTCGAGTCAATGTATAATAAAATGTTGGCGTTTTTTGTTGTATTTTCTCAATCTTCTTCTTCTTCTTCTTCTTCTTCTTCTTCTTCTTCTTCTTCTTCTTCTTCTTCTATTAACCCCAATCTTTTTCTCTATATTTCAAGACAATATTTTAGGCGCCACTTAATTCAGGCCGAAACAATACTTGAAGAAGACAACATATAATAACAATAATATCTTCGTGTTTCTTTTTCTGTGTACGTCTTATTCTTTTCATTTTGACATTAACTTAACACAAAGAGAAAAGCAAAACGAGTATTATTTCTCTTCTTATTCTTTGTTTTTTAATTACAAAAGATATAAGCGGTAATATCAACCGACAAGAATCTGTTTTTGCTACTTGCAAGATTGATAGTAATTACCATTCTTAAAACAATCTTTGGAAATTGCATAAAAATTCTGATTTCCCTCGATATCAATGCAGCAATCATTATTGATACCAACTTAGTCTTATTTCGGCTAATAATAAATGTGTATTCTTTCTTCAGATTTTATTTCATTTTTCTGAAATAGGGGTTTGTTCTTCCCTGGGAAACAGATACTAAATATAAATTCCCACAAAAATCCATTTCTGTATCTAATCTTTCATTTATAAATTATTTTGAAAAATTATACTATCTGTAGCAGTCTATTCTTTTTTGGCCCAGTCGCCAGGGGCTTCAGAATACACCGACTGCATCTCTGCAAAGGGTTAAGATTTCTCCAATGAGTGTCTGGATTTGACACTAAACAATCTGCTGCAGAGGCCCCAGTAATACTGGGGCTTTGGGGAGTACAGAGTACTCCTTCATTGCCGTCGATCCCAGGTCCGCCCTGGCCTAAAGTGGTAGCACCTGATAGGGTCCTATCTATGGGTCAAATAGAACTAAACTGAATTGTTTGAAATAGAACTGTTTTTGACATTGAACCTGTGTACTTATGCTAAACTGAATTGTTTGAAATAGAACTGTTTATATGTATAAAAATGGATTTGACATTAAATATCCTACAATTGTTGATATACCATAAAACCCAACTGAACCAAACCATTCTTTCATTCTTTCAATCAGTCTATCATACAAGCTGACGAGCTCGATATCCCAGACTATTTCTTTCCATTCTATTCTTTATTTCTTCCTTTCTTTCTTTCTTTTCAACTGACAAGCTCGCTAGCCCAGTTTATTTTTTCAGTCTGTATTTTTCTTTCTTTCTTTCTTTCTTTTTTTCTTTCCATCAAACTATCTAACTAGCTAGGTAAACTAGTCTATTCCTTTCCAGTCAATTATTTCTTTCTTTCTTTCTTTCTTTCTCTTTTTATTCTATTGTTTCTTTCCTCCTTTCAATATATATATATATATATATATATATATATATATATATATATATATATATATATATCCCAGTCTATTCCTATTTATCTATCCGAGTTTATTTCTATTAATTCCAGTCTATTCTTTTTCAGTCAGTCTATCGAATCCCTATCTATTCCTATCTATCTTCCTATCCATCAATCACAGTCTATTCCTAATTATCTATCCCTCCGCCTTTCGACTGTATAATACACCGAATGCACCTCTGCATTGGGATAAGACCCCACACCGCCAACAAGGCCATCTATTGGCTGTGTGTGGTTACTTATAATGCTTAAGGACAGGATCTTGATGGTTGAACAGTCCTTAGCCCGGCATCCAAGAAGGTCAAGTGACTTGCAACACACCACTGGCCTGATCTGATCAAATAGCTCGTTACGTCAAGCCCTAGCACCTAAATGTTTAGCCACGACTGTATTCTTCAATCTCCACTTGCGGGAAAATCCCAATCTTTCTTATCTTATGGAGGCGAGAAGGCGTTGACTGAGGGTCAACTGTTATAAAACAAGTAAAGTTGGTGACCTTAGTCGAGGGTGACCCGAAGGCTCCTTTTCGATAGGCACAACACCAAGGTGTAGGGGAGGGCGCTACTCCATTCCCAGGATTTCTCTACTTTACCCTTGATCCGTACCTTATAATGCTGAGTGTTAAACAAGGCAGTATCAAGTACCATTTTGAGTCTTTGGTATAACTCGACTTGGGATTGAACCCCGGTCTCCCAGACCATACTCAACCGCAATAAAAGAATAAAAATGACTTCTGTAAAGTTTTACGGCAATAAGTACCCTCAACTGAAAGCCTGAAATTGGTTGGGGCTAGAAATCCTACAATCAGCTCGAATATACTGGTCGTGTATCTCCGTCTCTAACAAGATGGGTTTCCACCGTAATAAATTTCCAACAAAAGTTGGACTCTGTGGTGAGTCGTGGAGCATAGGACCAATGAAGAACAAACACTACTAATCGTTTCCTCAGATTAAAAACAAAACGAAATCTATCAGTCTGATTCAAAGAGTGAGGCTGCAGAGTTCCTAATATTTATTGTACTTGAATCTTTGGAAGAGACCTACCAATCCAACTTTTCTACATTTCTATTAGAGAAGGTTATTTCAAGCAAAGCAACCCCTCGGACGTTAAAAAAGACAAGAAACAGAAATGTTCTTGTAAATGTGGACAGGCCTAGGCATGCCGAAAATATCCCCAAAATGAAGACGTTCCACACTGCAAAATACAAGACAAAATACAAGACAAAATACAGACAAATTCATATTTCAAGCTAGCTTCTAAAAAAAGTCACGTTTCGTTTATACTTCCTCTTAAGTATTTCCTTTCTTTTTTGTATAAGTCACAAAGTCTTGAAAAAGCGGCGTGGTTTTCTTGATAGTTTGGGCATTTAGTTTCATTTGGGCAATCTTTCTCTGTGTGGTCAACGTATTTTTGGCCACACCTTCCACATGTCTGATATCTGCAGCAACTTTCCCTGTGATGGCCATATTTTTTTATATTTAAAGCATCTTAAGAGTGTGGGGATGTATTGTCGCACCCTCACGAGATAATATCCAATTTTTACTTCTTTGGTTATTTTAGGTTGAATGAAATATGAATTTAAAAAATCACTCAAAACTGTCTCTAAATAGATGCAAATAGATGCAACCCATTAATATGACAAAGATTTATTACTGAGACAAGAAACTCAAAAAAAGATTGCATGCCCGGGAAGCTGATACAATAACAATTAAAAAATATTGATTTGATGTATTTATTTTGTTTAATGGCATATCAAACTTCGTAGGTTATTAAATTCCAAAGCCACCCTTCTAAAAGAACGGCCGTTAAACTATTTAACCCATAGCTGGGAGGACAAGGGGTTCATACCTTTCCCTTGGGTATTTGTCCGAAAGTGAACATAATAGAGCGACTGGAGTACGAACTCGCTTACTACGATTCCGCAGTCCATCTCTTTAACCATTACACCACGAGGACAGTCCCTTAATGTATTTAGTTCAAAGAATGTATTTTTACAAGACGAATTCCAAATGAGCGCCATTGCGCTTGTCTCAGTAATAAATCATTATCATATTAATGGGTTACATCTATTTTGAGACACCCTGCAAGGTTTGACATTAAATAAACATCAAGGAGTTGATATGCCATTAAATCAAATAATCTATCTATCCAAGTCTATTCGTATCAATCTATCTATGGTAAGAAAGGATCCGTGACTTACGAAATCAAGCTTCTATACTTATAGAGTTCTTTTCTATACTCATAGATTTATTTACTCTACACAAAGCAATAGAACAATCATTTTCACACTAGACAAAATCTGTATAAAAAATTTGATTAACTTAAATCTGATAACTTTTCAAATCGAAGACCATGGTAGTTGATTTTGTCAATCTAACGTAATCAAATAAATATCAATAAGATAAATAAATAAAAGGAAAAGGAAAAAAAGAAATTGGAATGACCAAGCCAAACTAGAAATAAAATTTCCATCTAATTTTCATCTCTCAAATAATTCCACGTTTGAGATCTGTTAAATATACACGGTTGTTTGTCAAGACCGAAAGAAAATTCAAACAGAAAGTCTGAAATATTTTATAAGGAAAAGCGACAAAACCAACATTGAATATTTACGAATAAAAATGGAAATGTCTGCACAAACAAAAAGAATGTTGAAATGGAAATGGGTTTCAGAAAATTATTTATTTACATAAATCCTATTTTTGAGTTTGTTCGACTTAGATTGTTTATTATGTCATTGAAGAAATGAAAAGAAATTTCTTGAGTGACGTTATTAAATTTCAGTGTAAGGTAGTTTGTCAGTAACTCAGAGAATTCTCACATCCTGATATGGTTTGGTTAATGATTGTATTGAAAACTAAAAAGCAAAGACATTAAAAGGATGCGATAATTATCAGGTGAAGAAAAAAGAGCTGTCTATATCATAATTATTCTACTTTCGTATGTACGTTAAGGTGACACATCAAAAATGGCACATCGTAACGAGGTTTTTGTTAGCACAGTAGCGTAAGTGATCAAACGTAGAAAATAATGCAATTTCTTATCCACGGTGCAACTTAATGATAATAATCAAAGAAAAACTAATTACAGCAGCCTGTAACAACATCGACGATATAAGGACAAACGAAACAACAATAACTAGGAAAGAGAAATAGGAAGAAAAACAACTGTATGGATATTTCAAGAGACAAACTGGTGAAATCTTACACGAGAAGACCAGGATATAGCTACGAAAGGGAAACCCTAAGAGAGAAACTGAATCTCTTTTGATAGCAGCACAAAACAACGCCATAAGGACCAATTATAATAAAGTGAAAATCGATATTACACCAGAGAATTGCAAGTTTAGATTAATCCTATAAACGAATGGGGTAAACAAGTGTAAAAGGAGTATAACACTCGACACGACTGTGCGGATAATCAAATCCACTGGGAATTGTGCAAGAAATTGAAATTTGACCATACGACCAAATGGTAGATGCAAAACCCAGTATCAGTCCCGGAGAATGAAACACATAAAAGTCAGAGGAATTTTAAGATTCACATATCACTTAATCATGGCCAAAATACTAGAATTAGTGATAATTAAAAAAGAACAAGCACTTACCGTATAGTTGACTGTGCCATCCCAGCGGACCACAAAGTGAAAATCAAAGAAAGCAAAAAGAGTGAGAAGTACTTGAACCTTGCTAGAGAACTAAGTTATTGAACATGAGGCTGGCGGTGCTACCAACGGTAATTAATGCACTTGGAACGCAAAAATTGATAATACACACGAGAAGTATCGTGTGAAAATAGAAATGAAACAGTTAATCACATAACTTCAAAAAGTCCAAGAGAATCTGAAAAAAAAAAATGGTGGAACAAAAGATCAGAGGAAGAATTGAAATCAGCCCGACGCAACAAAATCAGTTCAAATACGGAGAAGAATTCTGAAGGTCAAAGGAAACTTGCTGTCACTCAGCCTCCAGTTAGTGCTGGTATGAAAAAATCGTAAGAAGTAAAATAACAATGTGGGTCTGAGTTTTTTCTAACTCCGATCATTATTCTTTTTTAATGTGAAATTAACATGCAAATTAAATGTGAAATTACCATGCAAATTAAATGTGAAATTACCATGCAAATCATAGAGTACGTCCACGAATTCATTAATAAATTTGGAATTAGTAATGGGAATTTACTAAGCTTTTTGCTTAGATATAGCACAAGGCCGTATGAATGGGGCACCCAATGAGAAATTTGGAATTAGTAATGATATAAATTGTATGAACAGGATGGGATCCAAAGTTGGAGTTGATGGCCGTCAAAGGCGGCCTTTAATTGAGATTATTAAAAAAAAACATTATGGTGTGTGTGTGTGTGTGTGTGTGTGTGTGTGTGTGTGTGTGTGTGTGTGTGTGTGTGTGTGTGTGTTTTATTCTGAACTCATATAAAAACTAAATCAGATCTGTTTGGTTTGGTTTGGTTTGGTTTATGGCATATTAAACGTTGTTGGTTATTTTATGCCAAATCTTGTTTTAAATATATATTAAATATATGATTTGTAAACTAACTTTATAGATACTCACATTTAAATGATCAAACAGTTCGATTCCTAACAATTCAATTTAGCATAAGTCAACAAAGTTAAATAGTTTCAAGTACTATTATGTATCACTAACAATTCAATTAAACATCAGTCATTTGTTTACACACATTTAAATGATCAAACAGTTCGATTCCTAACAATTCAATTTAGCATAAGTCAACAAAGTTAAATAGTTTCAAGTATTGCTATGTATCACTAACAATTCAATTAAACATCAGTCATTTGTTTACACACATTTAAATGATCAAACATTTCTATTTCTAGCAATTCAATGTAGCATAAATCATTTGTCTGCACTCTGTTTAAATGTCAAACAGTTCTATTTGACACATAGATATGACCCTATCAGGAGCTACCACTCCAGACCAGAGTGAACCTGGGAGTAATAGCAATGAAGGGATACTCCGCATTCCCCAAAGCTCCAGCATTATTGGAGCCTCACCATCAGATGGTTTAATGTTATATCCAGGGCACTCGTTTGTGGGGGGGTCTTACCCCTCTGCAGAGATGCAGTCAGTGTATCCCTCAGCCCTAGTTCTCATACTTTCTTATTTATTCTATTTGCGTATTGGTAGGACTTTTTTTAGCTTTTATATAGAATACAGTACTAATTCTGTAATTTCAATATATGAGAGGGTAATGAAAAGTTCTCGGCCTCATACACTTCTTAAACTGACCGTTATTTTCTTATTTTGTCATTGTATCTAGAAGAAGTCTTCTTTTATATTGTAAAATTCCAAATCTTTAGGATCTTTGAGCTTTGAATTTGTTTCCGATCGTTGACTGAAGCAGTTCTACAGAAAAGGTCTAGCCGAGAACTTTTCAGCACCCCACCTAACTTGCAATGAGGACTAAATTCCTGGCTATAGCAGAATTATTTTTTTTGGTGGGGAGGGTTAGTTTTGTGGGGGGTATCATTGTTTTTGTTCTATTTATCTTCAATTTTATATTCCTTACAAATTAAAATATCCTCAATTCAAAATACATGGGTTATAATAATAATAATAATAATAATAATATTCTAAATTTTTAAATAAATTTGTTAGTTTGATTCATATTGTTTACTTTAATTGAACGTTTGTTCGCCAAAATATTCACGATGTCTGTGTTTTAAATATTTAGTCTTCATGATAATAATGAAAATATTTTTGAAATGAAATAATATCATTATCAGTTTAAATATGTTGGAAGAAAAGTATTAATATAATTATCAGTTTAAATATGTTGGAAAAGTGTTAATATCATTATCAGTTTAAATATGTTGGAAGAAAAGAGTTAATATCATTAATTGAAATATCTTTTCCAGGAATTGTTTGGTTTGGTTTGGGTTGGTTGTGTTGGGTTTTATGGCATATCAACCATCGTAGGTTATTTAATGCTAAATCCTGTTTATGCATATATATCAAATATATATGATTTGTAAACACATTTGGTTGAGAGCATTCTAAATCGAACCTGAACTCTTTTTTGCACACAGTTTAACGGTTTCAAGTATTGATATATTTTTGGGAAACAATCACACAGTTTGCACACAGGAAAAGGAGTTGCGCTCTCTCCTACACCTCGGTGTAGTAGCTATCGAGAAGGGAGCCTTCGGGTCACCCTCGGCTAAGGTCACCAACTTTACTTAATTTACTTTTTTATTTGACCCATAGAGAGGACCCTAATAGGTGCTACCACTCCGAGTCAGAGTTGACCTTGGAGCAATGGCACTAAAGGAGTACTCCACATTCCCCAAATCTCTAAGGCTGGAGTCTCGCCATCAGATGGTTTGAGTTCATATCCAGGACACTCGTTAGGGGTGGGGTCTTACCCCTTTGCAAAGATGCTGTCGGTATATTCTACAGCCTCAGCCGAATGGGCTGGCAGGAGTTGTTGATACTATTATAAATTTAAATATCTTTCGAAAAAAGTTCAGTTATCATTGTTGGTTTAAATACTTGTATCTTTAACACAAAGTGTTTAAGTAAAATAATTAGGGATTTCAATTGATTATTTTAGTAGTGAATTCTTTTGTTTAGTTAAACTTGTAAATTAAAGGAGAGTTACAGGATTTCATTTGAGATCTAGGTCAAGGCTGGAGTAGCCATTTGTTTATAAATTAATTCTTGGGGATGTCAAATATGTAATAATAAGCGTTTGCTTGCGAATTCGAAGATGGACAGTTGTTTAGAATCAGCTGATATTTAATATCCAAAAATAAAGACATTTGGCACTTAGTGACGTATCACCTAAGGATTATGTAATTAATAATTTTAGGGATGAGTATATAAGGATTCTAAGAGGCTGACGAAAGACGTTCAGGAGAGGTCTCGACGAAGAAGACCCGAAGGAGAGACTGTAGGGGGATGGGAGAAATAAGAATCACGTGCGCACAAACACTTAGCGAGCAGAAAGATAACAACAGTTGTGTCTGTTTCTCTCTCGCGCTTTCGTATCTCCTCTGTTCACTGTCTTCTTGATAATACACTTCTTACTCTTTATCTGTGTTTTCGGTGGACTGCTATAAACGGTCCAGCATAAACAAATTTCGTATCTGCAAAACCATCTGAAGCTTTTTGTGTTTGACTTCTTTTTCACGGTGATGTTACAACGGGGTCAGGCTGATAGTTAAAGGATATCATTACATTTATATCATGGAAAGTTTCAATATTCTTAGAAAAAAAATGTTGATATCATTATACGTTTAAATATCCTTAAAAGAAAGTTTAACTTTAAATAATATCTTTAATGGGATGTGTTGATATTATAATAAGTTTAAATATCTTTAACAGGTATTGTTGATATAATTGTGGGTTTAAATATTTTTAGAAGAATATGTTAGTGTCATTGTAAGTCTAAATACCGTTAATTGGACGTTTGATATAGTTATAAGTTTAAATATCCTTGGAAGAAAATTTTGATATCCTTTTACGTTTAAATACCCTTAAAAGAAAATATTGATATTCTCGTAAGCTTAATAAATGATGTGTAACAAGTTTATCTTTGTTTCTGTGACTATTCACTTTTATTGAGTATTTTAGATTTTAATATCTCAAAAGAATCGCGTGTGGAGTAAAGGTTATCAGAGTAAGAAATGAAATCTACAAATTGAGTTCAAATCCAGGATGAGACTATTTGCGTTTTCCTTTATGCTAATGCCCTTGGAAGAGACATGAATCCTTCTATTCATCCCGATTCAGCTCTGGGCTCTTCAGCCTTTGTAAGAAACCTGAGCACTTGGAAGAAAGGCTTTGAATTCAAAACTAAAATGTATGGGTTTTGCTACTTCACCCTATAGAATCCTAAAAAGTGCCCAAGAAAACGAACGAAAAAAACAACATCAGATTGCCGACTTCATCTCTCCACGACACTTTCCTCCACAGTCAGTGGAAGAGGTCAGAAGAAACGAAAGATTACCTTGAATATTATATAGTTAACGCCAAATTGTTTCCCTTTCAATGTCAAACAGTTCTATTTGACACATAGATATGACCCTATCAGGAGCTACCACTCCAGACCAAACTGAACCTGGGAGTAATAGCAGTGAAGGGGTACTCCGCATTCCCCAAAGAAGAACTTTTTTCTATAAAAAGGAATCGCCCAGTTGGTGGTTCTTGCAATACATTGACTATATTCCTTCCTGGGTATGACACAAAACTGCAACTGATGGTGAAGCTCCAGTTCTGGAGACCTGAGGAATTTGGAGTACCCTTTCATTGTCATTACTCCAAGGTCCACTCTGACTCGAAGTGGTAGAACTATGGGTTAAATATATCTGTTTAAAAATTATTCATGATAGAACTGTGTGCCAAAAAATCCTCTTGAGAAGCAATTGTACAAAACTATAGATAAGAACATACAATGAACACAATTCTCTAATAGCTAGACATAAAATAACCCGAGACTAGTTGACATGCCGTTAAAAATCAATCATCCAACAAATAACTTTTAATTCTAAAATTAATCTACCTACCGGCTGTATCTGATTTTTTCAATATCAGAAATAATCATTGAGAGATCACCGAAGTTAAGAAGCGATGAGAGATCTAAGTATTTGGATGAGTAACCATAGGATAGGAATAGATACGTAACCTGGGGCCTGTGTACCAGAATAAGTAAAATTTCAATAACAGGAAATAATCAATGAGAATTATTCCAAGTGAAGTTTCTGTTATCAGCAGAAAGAGTTTTGATACCTTCAAAAACGTTTATCTTTCTGTACAAGGCACTCAACTAATACGGTATCAATTGTGAGTGAACCATCGTATTTTTTTTTCTACTTTGATAGAGTCTTATAAAATAACCGCCTTTTTTTTTTTAGCCTTTTTATTTTTCTTTTTTACATACCCTCCCTGCTGCTGGTTGTCTATTTATTCTTTGCTGTAATGTTTACATTGTTAATATTAGAGATGACCAAACAAAGATCAAAAGAATTCTTAATGGCTGTTCTTCTCTTCTGTTGTTATGGAAAATGCAATTCAGAGCTCTCCTTCATCATGTTGAGTCGAGGCGGGAGAGAGTGTAGATTGGTCGACAACGTTGCATTTATTTTCTGCACTTTTGCTTCTTGCCATTGTGGTTACAACAAAAGCAAAGCGCCAATAGACTTACAGCTTTTCTTTGTTATGTTTTGTTTTTGTTTTTTGTTTTTTTAAGTTTTTTTTTTTTGTAGACTTTTCTTGTATAAAAACTACCATATGCTTTATTCTCTTGAGACTTTTTTTTGCAATGGACACATGAATTTTACAGTGAACAGTTTGGTTCCAAGCGAAATACCAATACATCATGAACAGTCTAAGTGATGAATAGCTTCTAGATTCGATTAAATCCAATCTCTTGCTTTTATCCTACTCTTATTGATTATTGTTTCAGTTAAATTCGACGTATTCCAAAACTATAAGTGTCAAAATGATGAAAGTGTGGTGCTTTAGTAAATTGGTTAGTTTTACGCAGGACTGAACATTCACGTACTGTTTTGCAACCTCAAGTCAAACATGTATTGTCATCTGAGGAGACGGAGAGTATAATTATATTCTCCAACGAAGTAAATTTATAATGACAATTTAACCAGGTTTGAGTTTCCTTCTAATTGCACTATGTGTGAATTTTTTTATATAAACCTGAAAGGAAAAAGATATGTCACAATAGCCATACGTCGAGCACTCACATAGATTTATATAATATTCCTCATATATTCTACACCCACTGTCTTCAGACGCTGACTGGGTATTACTGATATATATATATATATATATGTATGTGTGTGTGTTATAATATAAATTTCTATAATCTTTTATATACATGTATATATATAAATATTACAATTTGATATAAATATATATAAGCATTCATTGGTAATCTAATGACATTTCATAACATTTTTTCTAAGTCCTGGTGATGGTTTATTGAAACCGAAGCGTTACAACGTCGACTTTCTTATTAGATTCTTCACCTTGGATTCCTTTGTTTTTCTATATTTTCACCATATTATAATTTATATATATATATATATATATATATATGTATACTTGCTTGCAAACAATTGATCTTAACAGTTAGGTTTGGTTTCTTTGTCGAAAGGCATATCAACTTTCGTGGGCTATTCACTGCTAAAAATTAGTGGTACTATTGAACCGATGGATTGGGGGGGGTTAATACTTTTCCCAAGGGCATTAGTCAGAAAGTAAACGTAATAACCCGACTGCCGTTCGAACTCGCTTACTACAGCGGTACCGTCCAGCACGTTACCCACTACACCATCGAGACTCTCTCCATATAAATGTATATAAATTGTTAACTTAAATAGGAATATTTGAAACTATATAACCATGAGTGTAAATTATTCGTATTAAGAATAGTTACCTGATGCCATAATTGTTAGTTATTATGTGTTAATTGAAACCATGTACGACTTGTTTAGTTTGGTTTGGTTTCATGGCACATCAACCATTGTAGGTTATTTAATGCCAAATCCATTTATATACATATAAACAGTTCCATTTCAAACAATCCAGTTTAGCATAAATATAGTTTAGTTCTATTTGAACCCTAGATAGAACCCTATCAGATGCTACCATTCCGGAAGAGAGTGAACTTGGGGGCGATGGTAATAAAGAGGTACTCAAACATTCCCCAAAGCTTCAGCATTACTGAAGCCTCACCATCAGATTGTTTTGCGTCATACCCATGACACTCTTAGGGTGGAATCCCACCCCCTCTGCAGTGATGTATTCTGCAGCCCCAACCTACTGGACCACGCTTAACTTGTAAATAAACCTTGACTTCGGCATTAAATAATACAAAAAGAATGGACATACCTTAAAACCAACCAACTAGACAGCTTGGTATACTCATTGAGTTGCCATTTTAAATTCTCTCAGAGTACCTATGGAGATAAACTATCTCAGAGTATTTATGGAAATGAATTCTCTCAGAGAACCTATGGCGATAAACTTTTTCAGAGTACCTATGGAGATGATTTCAAAACAAGACGGAGAATTCTTGGCTTTGACAATAAATAACTTACGAAGGCCGATACACCACTGAACAAAGAAACTAACTACCAACCAGACAAACCAATCAAAGCAATGCAACAACTTTTGTAATTCAAATTGATGAGTCCATCGATGTCGACAACCACGTTAAGTTTATGGCGTCCACAGGTTATTTAGCCATAGATATTGACTACCGGAGATTACTACTAAAATTGAGAATATCTTCAATTTGGTAAATACTTGCCAATGTGATTAAGATCTTATGTGGTATACGTTTAAGTTACAAGTAATGAAATAATTTTAAACCATTCCAGCTTCAAGAAACTATTCTTCATACAAATAAGTCGTGCAGGTTCATATGGTTTCAAGTATTCCTATCTAATACTAATAATTTAAACAAATTTTTGCGGTTTCAAATAGCTATTTCTATTTAATAATAACCATCATTTGTTTGTTACAGTTATATGGTTTCACGTATTCCTATCTAATATATATATCTAATTTAACCATCTAATGGTTAAAGCGATGGACTGCGGAATCATAGAAAGCGAGTTCGAACTCCAGTCGCGATATTACGTTCACTTTCATACAAATACCCTTGGGAAAGGCATGAGCTCCCTTATCCTTCCAGCTATGGGTTAAATAGTACCAAAACTGTCCTTCTAGGAGAATGGCTTGGCATTAAATAACCTACAAAGGTCGATATGCCACTAAACAAATAAACTAAACCAAACCAAACTTATCTAATACAAACGATTTGTGCACAATTATATGATTTCAAGAATTCCAAGGGATGATATGGTTTCAAGCAACTATTGATAAGCCTTTGTAAACAATAATAATTTCATGTAAATAGTCAGCACAATTCTTCAGGGTGTTACAATTTTATTTTCTATAGAAGCACTCTCAGAATAACGGCTATCGTCGTAGAAAAATGAATCAGTGACCAGAGTTCAAATCCTAGATGATGTTGTTTGAGTTTCACATGAGAAAGACATGAACCCATTCTTCCCTCCAGATAAATAGTCAGACTAGTCTTAGTGTGGTAACCTGTCTTAGTGCGGTAACCAATCAAAGAGAAGTAAAAAGTTAAATCAATACTTTATTCTGTATAATTTATTGCTCAGAATCTGATGCCCGCCAAAAGAGGAATTCGAATAAAGCCGAGTTACTTTTACTTTTTGTGGGGTGCCCCCACATGGACTGACCTTGTGTTACAACCCAACACCATGGAGGTTGAAAGGATAAATAGCCATACTGATGCAGTCTAAGATAGTGGAATACAGTGTCAGTGTTACATATTAACTTTTGACAGGCCAGTTAGTTTATGAATTTCAAAAACAGGATGTGCAGCTGTGTCTTAAGGTAAACAAAGGACAGCGGAAATAACACGTGAATTGCGCCAGAAGGAAGAATATATAATAACGGAAGTTTTCAAATCCAGGCGGTCAATCAGGGAGTCGACGGTCAGTCTGCAGAGAGAACAGTCAGTCAGCAGAGTAGACAAGTCACGCCTTTTTGGGCGCTAGCCCGGATGTGGGGGACGGCCCCTGGGTTGTAAAGCTGCCCTGCATCAGTCTCTCGTGAAAGAAGCACGACCAGTTAAGGCTCGGAATATATCTATCTCAACATGGTGTAAATCCAAGCAATTCTTGACCGACTCTCTCTCTCTCACTCTCTCTCTCTCTCTCTCTTTATCTCTCTCTCTCTCTCTCTCTCTCTCTCTCTCTCTCTCTCTCTCTCACACACACACACACACACACAACTATCTCGACATTCGTAAATAAAAAGAGGGCTTATATTTTCATACAATAAGAGTTATTGTCTCTTCCTTCATCTCTCTACTCAGCAACAGATAATATAAACACTTACGAACTATTCCATAACTTTTAATGTTAAGGTGAACATTTTGCAGTCTGGGAACTAAAAAACGAATTACTTTTTACAGAAAATATTATTCATCATGAGATTTAAAAGAGTTACTTACTCTTTTCTATTGTCTTATATAAATAAGCATGAATATATATATATATATATATATATATATGTGTGTGTGTGTGTGTGTGTGTGTGTGTGTGTGTGTGTGTGTGTGTGTGTGTGTGTGTGTGCATTCCCACTGAGACTATTACAATACAGAGCTGCTAGAACCCTAAGGAGATGATCCTAAGGGCGGATAAACCCTCTTCTGAGTCAATGGACATCTAGCTCTTACATTTGAGGGAGACGTGTAACAATTTGTAAGGGCGGATGTACACGCCTTCAGGTATTTCCTGTCGGTCACAACGAACACTGGGATGCTGATTTCGTCATGGAACATCCTTAGCAGCTCAGTACCTTCCCAGAGGAAGAGAGGGGCGCGCAAGCAACTGGTGTTTGTTTTGATAATTTCATCTGTTAAGTGGATGTAGATGTAGATAATAAATGGTGTGTGGTTGTTGTTCTGTGGAATGTCTGAGTTTGTTTTGTGTAGGTCTGTTTTTTTGCTTTCATTGTTTTAGTTTTTCATCATTTTCGCTGTAATTTTTCTTTTATTTTTTTTTTCGATTTTGGTTTTAATGGCATATCAACCTTTCTTGACTATTTAATGCCAAAGCTATTTTTCTAGAAGAACAGTGGTGGTACTATTTAACCCATAGCTGGGAGGATAAGGGGGTTCATGCCTTTCCCAAGGGTATTTGCCCGAGAGTGAATGTTATAGCGCGACTGAAGTTTGAACTCGCTTACTATGATTCCGCAACCCATCGCTTTAACTATTACACCACGAGGACACACTCCTTTCTTTGGGGGGGGGATTTCTCAGCCATGTAGTTTTACGGTCCAAATTTTTTATTTTAGGAGAAACCGCATAGACTATACAAGGGATAACAAAAAAACGGATAAAAATTTTTCAGACAACCTAAATTAATCTAGAAATAATAATAAATAAGAAACCATTTTTAGGCAACACAAACCGAAAAGAAACTAACATACCAAACAAAACTAACAACATAAAACGTAAAATAATCAATCTATCAACATATAAATTAGACAAACATCAGATTGATTTGTAAAAACTAGGTCTAAAACTTTGCTCCAGTTCATAAAGCAACCAAGGAGAATTAAAAAGAGGCCTCAAAAATTTAGATTGAGGGAGAAATTCTATGACAAAGAAAACACAGACTTCCCCCGTAAAATATAAATAAAAATTATTCCGGGACGAAGATAATAAAAGTGAATTAAAAATTTTGTTGGAAAAGTCCTGGAATATTAACTTAAAATTTTTAAAAAAACTGTACATAACAAACTCTCACCCCGACAAAAACAAACCTCAAAAACTATACAGGAAAACAAGAACATAATTATAAAAGAAGTAAACAAAGAATGCACAGAAATTATTTCAAATAAAAACATGTAACAGAATGAAAACCTTGAAAGCACTAAAGAATGAAAGCAAATATAAATTAATTGATACAAACATACCATATCAAAAATTACAAAATTCTACACTATAAGGAATGAATTATTAACTAAAAAACAATAGGACTTCTTAACAAACTACATTCTAAAAACTAGCAATTTTACTAATAACCCAAAATTTAGAAACCCGAGGAAATAAAAAAAAATAGCAGTAGAAACACAAAAATCTGAATGCATAAAAATTCTATAACCATGTGACATCAACTTTAGAGCAATAGTAGCAGGCCCATCATGCCCCACCAACAGGCTCACAAAAAACATTAGAGTTTTAAATCCATGTGACCTCAAATTTAGAACTTTAAACCTATTTAAATTTAGAGTTTTAAACCCATGTGACCTCAAATTTAGAACTTTAAACCTATTTAAATTTAGAGTTTTAAATCCATGTGACCTCAAATTTAGAACTTTAAACCTATTTAAATTTAGAGTTTTAAACCCATGTGACCTCAAATTTAGAACTTTAAACCTATTTAAATTTAGAGTTTTAAACCCATGTGACCTCAAATTTAGAACTTTAAACCTATTTAAATTAAGAGTTTTAAACCCATGTGACCTCAAATCTAGAACTTTAAACCTATTTAAATTTAGAGTTTTAAACCCATGTGACCTCAAATTTAGAACTTTAAACCTATTTAAATTTAGAGTTTTAAACCCATGTGACCTCAAATTTAGAACTTTAAACCTATTTAAATTTAGAGTTTTAAACCCATGTTACCTCAAATCTAGAACTTTAAACCTATTTAAATTTAGAGTTTTAAACCCATGTGACCTCAAATCTAGAACTTTAAACCTATTTAAATTTAGAGTTTTAAACCCATGTGACCTCAAATTTAGAACTTTAAACCTATTTAAATTTAGAGTTTTAAACCCATGTGACCTCAAATCTAGAACTTTAAACCTATCTAAATTTAGAGTTTTAAACCCATGTGACCTCAAATCTAGAACTTTAAACCTATTTAAATTTAGAGTTTTAAACCCATGTGACCTCAAATCTAGAACTTTAAACCTATTTAAATTTAGAGTTTTAAACCCATGTGACCTCAAATTTAGAACTTTAAACCTATTTAAATTTAGAGTTTTAAACCCATGTGACCTCAAATCTAGAACTTTAAACCTATTTAAATTTAGAGTTTTAAACCCATGTGACCTCAAATTTAGAACTTTAAACCTATTTAAATTTAGAGTTTTAAACCCATGTGACCTCAAATTTAGAACTTTAAACCTATTTAAATTTAGAGTTTTAAACCCATGTGACCTCAAATCTAGAACTTTAAACCTATTTAAATTTAGAGTTTTAAACCCATGTGACCTCAAATCTAGAACTTTAAACCTATTTAAATTTAGAGTTTTAAACCCATGTGACCTCAAATCTAGAACTTTAAACCTATTTAAATTTAGAGTTTTAAACCCATGTGACCTCAAATCTAGAACTTTAAACCTATTTAAATTTAGAGTTTTAAACCCATGTGACCTCAAATCTAGAACTTTAAACCTATTTAAATTTAGAGTTTTAAACCCATGTGACCTCAAATTTAGAACTTTAAACCTATTTAAATTTAGAGTTTTAAACCCATGTGACCTCAAATCTAGAACTTTAAACCTATTTAAATTTAGAGTTTTAAACCCATGTGACCTCAAATTAGAGTTTTAACAGACTCAGCAAAAAGCTACATTAGAGTCTTAAACTCCATACCGTAAAAAAACTGGTTCCAATACACTTATCGTTCTATTTTATGTCACAAACCTACATTATAATATCCCCAATGAATTAAGAAAACAGACTATCTCGTTTAGTTTCAATTTCTGATATATAACACGAATAGTTTTATTTTACCCATAAATGGTACCCTTTGAACTCCGGGTCAAAGTGGGCCTGGGAGTAATGGCAATCAAGGCGTACTCCACAATCCCTAATGCTCCAGAAATCGAGCCTCGCTATCAGATGCAGTTTAGTGTCATATGCAGGACTCTGGTTCTATTTGACCCATAGATGGGACCCGAACAGGTACTACCACTCAAAGTCAAAGTGACCCTGGGAACAATGGCAATCAATGCGTTCTCCACAATCCCCAATGCTCCAGGTGGAGCCTCACCATGAGATGGTTTAGTGTTATATCCAGAACATTTATTGGAGGGGGCCTTACCCCTCTGCAGTGGTGCAGTCGGCGTATTCTCAAGCTCAAAACGACAAGCTAAAACTAGTAGTAGTAGTAGTGAACTTTTAATGAAGGTGGAATATAAAAAGCAGATTTTGCAAATTCTTAAACATTATTGGATTGAGTCTCATTTATTAAAAAAGCGAACATTTTGGTACAGGATTTTTGTACTAATAGAATCTGGTTAAGTTCATCAGTGGTGTTGTGATAAACTTCTTATTCAATATTTGCTGTTAGATGAATGTACATGTCGATAGAACAACGAATGATAGTGATAGAGAGATAGAGAGATTGAGGGAGAAAGAGAGGAGGAGGAGGAGGGGGAGGAATAGGTTAAAAGAAAGATAAAAGGACTTTAGCTTTCATCTTTTGAAGAATTTTCCAATTTTGCATTGATATGAACAGAGGTAGATAGATAGATATGGTATGGTATGGTATTTTATATATGAGCATTATTATTTAATTGAAATAATAATGTTCATATATCAAATATGATATCATATCTATTTATCTATCTCTGTTCATATATATATATATATGTGTGTGTGTGTGTGTGTGTGTGTGTGTGTGTGTGTGTGTGTGTGTGTGTGTGTGTGTGTGTGTGTGTGTGTGAACAAAGATAGATAAATGATCATATCTATCTCAGCCTGTTCATATCTATCTATCTATCTATCTATCTATTCCATTATGATCATATCTACCGATCTTTAACAAAACGAAGAAATAGTATCCATTTTTCCGACATTATTCCATAAAGATTACATTACTTTTCATTGACATCCGGAGAGGAAATTTTCATGAAAAATGACTTTAAGAATAACTTTTAAAATACTAAATAATTAGAATGCCTGTTTTATCTACTTTTTATTTATTACATAAATCATCATCATCATCAATAGGAGTAATAAAATAACACTTGAATAAATAATGAACCATTCTATTTTGATTGTAAAGAAAGAAAGAAAGAAAGAAAGAAAGAAAGAAAGAAAGAAAGAAAGATAGATAGATAGATAGATAGATAGATAGATAGATAGATATGAGTAAAAGAAAAATGAAGAATGTTTATTATTTCAATGTTTTCATTTTAATTTAGTAATTATTTATTACCAAACGAAAATTACCAGGACATTAAATTTAAATTCATCGACTTGGCCTAATTTCCTTCTTCATTTGTTTATTTACCAAGTGGTGAACAATAATAATAATCTATAACATAATTTTTGCAAAAATTACTGGAAAAGTATATGTAATTTCAAGGATAAAAATTTTAAGAATTTAACAATAATATAACAATTTATAAATTGTGTATCAAAATAAGATAGAGAAAACTTATAAAACGTGATTTCCATAATAACTGCTAGTAGTAGTAGTAGTAGTAGTAGTAGTAATAGTAGCAGTAGTAGTAGTAGTAGTAGTTGTTGTTGTTGTTGTTGTTGTTGTTGTTGTTAGTAGTAGTAGTAGTTGTAGTAGTAGTAGTAGAATTTAAGTTTTTGCGAGTGTTTCTTACCAGAATCAACTGGTGGTCTTCTACTGGAATCTGAGTAACAGCAAATCTCCAGGACTCTTCTCAGTATTTTAGTTAATCTCAACAATGCTGTGGTCCGGATAATCTCGATTCTTCCATTGATTTCCAGTTCCTACCTTCTTTTTCCCAAGCCTTTGGAGACTGCTCTTCGCACAACAACAATCATCATCTTCATATTGCGCAGCCCTCGAGCAAGATCCAATTATTTGTCTATCTTTACAGTTACTTTCATTTCACTCAGTGGTTCGCCTTCTTATTTTGTAGGACATATTCTGATTTGAGCATTTATCATTTGTTTTCATGGTCAAATTTTAACCTCTTGCACAATTCCCAGAGGGTTACTTTTCCAGCCAATCATGCCTACTCTTATATTCCTTTTGTGCTAATTTGTTACATTTATTTTCAATTGGATTAACCGTTTTATTTCGGTGTCTACATAATCTACACTTGCTATTCTGTTGCATATCATCAGTTGGTTCTCATGGCATTATCCGGTGCTACGATTAAAAGAGATTAAGTTTCCCTCTTGGGGTTTCCAGTTAACCATATCCGCCTAATCTTGTGTGCAATTTCTCCAATTAGTCAATTAAAATATCCCTACTGTTGTTTTTCGTCCCATTTTTGTTTTCTAAATTGTTTTGTTTTACAGTTTGTCCTTGGCTTGACATTACTACTACTACTACTAGTAGTAGTAGTAGTAGTAGTAGTAGTAGTATATTCCTTGCGAATTTTTCACACTAGCACTAAAATGCGTTTCTTCCCTGAAGTCTGAGCGGCAGGAAATCTCTTCAGGTCTCCAGGACTCTTCTCAGTATTCTACTTGTGGTCTGGATGGTCTGTATTCTTTCTCTAATATCCAGTTCCACCAATTTCTTTTCCATGCCTTTAAGGGCTACTCCAAGGGCTACTCCAAGGGCTCCAATGACCATTGGTATGACCGACACCTTCATATTCCACATGTTTTTCAGTTCTCTGACAAGATCCTGGAATTTGAATACCTTTTAACTTTTATTTTCACTCTATAGTGGGCTGTGTAGCGTAATAGGGCATTTAGATAGATTTTAGTTAAAAGATATATATATATATATATATATATATATTATAAGAGCTTTATTACTTTTTCAAGAAAACTTTTTTCTTGTGGGCTCAAGTAGCATCCAAATGAAATCAGTTTGTAATTTGACCCCCACCCACAGAGATAGGATGGGTGGAAATATCGCTCATGGATAGGTTTTAACCGTTGATCGAAACGACCCCGTAATCATGAGGCTACCCACGGGGAAAGAAAACAAAGAAACAGGAAATGACTATGCACTTCCTGTTTGTCGAATTGTCTTGAAGATTCAAAAGAAGTCAACACCGCGGCGATGAATATAAAATCCGATCCCGTCCCAAAAGCAAGTAGAGTAGGTTCTACCAGCAGAGTTTTGACCAAAGCGTAATTCCTGCCCTAAGAGTCGAAATCGGAATTTTTACCCGATGAATTCGAGAAGTTTAGTAGTTATTATTTCCACCAATGAAAGTTTTGTAAGCTCTCTCTCTCTCTCTCTCTCTCTCTCTCTCTCTCTCTCTCTCACCTGGTTGATAAAAACTACGAATCGTATTAAACTAAGAAATAAAACATTGACGTTGTAAACCTTGTGTTTGTGTTTTGTTCGGATGTCAGCAAGAAGAAAAATTTGCACCTTCGAAAAGAGACAATTGGTAGCGAGGAAGTAAACAGCGGATCAAATCACCGCTGGAACGGCAAAATCGACTTGATGACAAGTTATTTTTCTTATTAATTAACAGTAGGTTTAGTCTTTTAACAAGGATTCACTTGTCCGTTTCTATCTTAACGTACAGGCGAATTTTATGTCTAATTTTCTTCGACAGATTCTTGCTTGTGTAAATACCATTTGTCAGTCTGGTTACATTTCACTCTCTCGCACATTTCCTAGTGGATCACCTTTTCCACCTAGTCATGCCTATTCTTTTTATTCCATCAAGCCCTTTTATTCCACTGACACTAGGGGGTTTGTGGGTCCAAACTATTATGATGGTTGGATTTTGTTTATTGTAGACAGATATGAAATTGTCCTATAGTTTTTGAAAGAAAGTTAATGGTTCCATTTGTTGGCAAGCTGGAGTACAGCTCTATGTTACCTGTAGACATGTCAGGTCTTCGTGCAGCTATTTCAACCAGATGTTTGCTATGCCATCATTCCCTGGGACTTTATGCTGCTTAACTTCTGAGTGGGTGTTTGTGCCTCTTTCAAGGATATATCTAGCCACCCTTGTTTAGTCGTATATTTTTTCTTTGTTTTTTGGTTTGGGGGGGGTTATCCCTTCAGCATAATCATTATGGCGGGATTTTTTTTCTTTTCCAAGAGGTCGGCCCTTTCTCTGGTATTTCGCAGATTTCGTTTCTTAGTCCTCGGTAGAAAATGTTGGTGTTTTCTTTGTAAGTTTTGCTCTGGTGGAAAAAAATTATTTCTTTTTACATCGTTTAATTTTGAAAGATTTAGTAAGCAAGTGTTGTTTTAGCGTTTCAATGATTGTTGGAGTATCATTTTTATTTTTTAAATGTTTTCAAGAGAAAGTTCTTTTCTTCTCTCTCACATAGTTTTCCTAATTGATTTAAGGGAATGTTGACATTTCTCGTATTTTTTTAATTTCTTTTTCTCTTCTTTTCTACGATGGATGTTTTGCATTTTTATGTGCCATCTTTTGAGTATTTATACCGAAGGTGTTACTGATTTTAGAAGCACAAACAAGTTCATTTACTTTTATTAGAGACAGTTACAGCTTAAGCTTGTTCTTTATGTTCGTGATTGCTATGTTAGCTGTTTCCAAGGCTATTTTAGCAAGTTTGATATTTTGTTATTTGTAATCTTCTATGGATTTCTGTTTCTTTTACAATCTTCAACTTTCTCATTGTGTAACATATTGACCTTCGGCCCATACGTCAATCGAGAAACAGGTGCATCCGGTCGAAGACATCAAGATATAGCCTTGACCGTGGACGGGTTGAATTGGGTGCAAATGCGACGCTCACAGGAAGCAGGTGAACGTCAAACAATGATATAACCCGGTGCGACAGGAAGTTCAGTGAGTTGGAGTCAGTCTAGTTGGAGACAAGATGCTGTAGAGTGAACCAGTACCCAGCAGAGGGCTATGGGCGTTCAGGACCCCCGATTGAGCAGCCCAGCAGAACGAGAAAGAAGTGCTGCAAAAGACAAAGGAACTGGGGTTCAATATGTTGCAGTTTGTTCAGTCTCCAACTCACCTCTCACCCTTTCGCAACCCTTTCGAATAAAGTGAGAGGTATATTTTTCTAAAGAAGTGTGTTCGTTCGTCATTATTGTTGATTCTACTTCCGCGTGCATATGTATACGTATAGTTTTATCACGGCCCTAACACAATTGCCTCAACTTTTTTGTTGTCATTATGTTAAGTGTTTAGTTGGTCTGATTTGTTCGGCTACTTTTCTTCATCCTTCTTTTCATTTGACCCAGTATTGGTTGGTTGGTTGGTTGGTTGGTTGGTTGATTGGGTTTTATGGCGTATCAACCTTTGTAGGTTATATAACGCCAAATTCTGTCTATATGTATATACCTTTTACCAATAAATACTTAGTAGGTAAAATTTTCTATAAGCAGGATTTCACTTGTTTGCACATGATTAATCAGTTTTAATTCGTCATATTTTTCCGTACAACCCTGTTTCTCGCAAGAAGAACAGAACGTCATCTATTTTGATGTTTTCGAACAATTCGGTTAAACTAGACGCTTTGAAAAATCGCTTTCTGATGACAGCGAAAGCTCTGCATTCTATAAGAATGTGTTTAACGGTGCAAGTTGTCTGACATGTCAAACACTGTGGTTGTGGTTCTTGTTTCAGTATGAAAGCGTGAGTAAGCCTTGTATGACCAATTCGCAATCGGGATATAACGACTTGTTCTCTTCTCGATGCTCTAAAAGCTGGTCTCCACTCTCCCAAGGTGGGCTGAATTTGGAAGAGTTTATTATTGCTGTTCATGTCCCATCGTTGTTGCCATTTTTTGTGAAGGATTGCATCATTGTGCTTTCGATGGTTTTCATCTCAGGTGTTTAACTCTTCAGATACATTATCTTTTATTCTTTGAATTCAATTTCTTTTCGTCCTTTTCGTCTTTTGTTTTTCACGATACTTCGTCCAGTATTTGCGAAATTGTTTGCGGTCATATAAGGTCTTGATATTGTTTTTTAATGCTTGATGTTATCGGTGATTGTGGTGACCACTGTTGTTGTATTTAATAAAATTTAGAAATCAACTTCTATCACACCTTTGTACTTTTCTTTGGGCCATTTACTTCTTGTTGGCTTTCGGCGGTTATTAAGTGGCACAAATTGGGGACACTGGGAGGAGTATTCTCGATGTAGAGATCTTCATTTGGATGTTGGGTAAAATTTGTTTGGCAATCAGTCTAGGAGAAAAAAAACCCTGAATTCAGACCTGTTAAAATCCGCTTAAAAATTGACATTGTGCCATATTTTTCTCGTACGGAGGGATTGGTAAATACATTTATACATAGATATATACATACATATATGCTACATCTATGCCCACACACACCCATAGAAATACCCTCATACCTACATGCATATACATACATATACACATACATTTTAATACGTATACACTATAGCTATAGGCATTGAGGCTCATATAGACATGCTTGCACCTACATGCAATTTAAATTTGGGTTTCGAAAAAAAATGTCTAACTTTAAAAGCAATTTTCTCAAAATAAGAAAAGATAAAAACCAAGTTTCAGGTGATTTTTGGAACGCTCAAAGAATAATCTTTCTCTACTAATGAAAACTTTCCCGCTCAAATACTGTCTTCGAGGATCCATATTGATTTTAAGATGTGTCACTTTTGTAAAAATGGCGTAAAATTTTCCCACGATTGATGACATCAGCATAATGCCATTATGAGGTTTAAAAAATTTCGTACAACCAAAGCCACAGTTCAATCGATTATCTTAGATATCTGTTCTTGCAAAAGGCTGTATCTTTTATAATTTTTTCAAAAATACGTTCTCTCTATTTGTTCAAAATTAGTAGAAAAAAAAGAATGTTGACTAATTATATGTTACTTCATACTTCCATCTATGCACGTTTAGTATGCAGGGACTGTACAATTCAAATGCATATAATTGGAAATAATTCAAGTTGACTGGGTCTCAAAAAAGAGGAGCTGGGTGCTGACCAGTGCCTTGAATGGTAACATCTTCCTTTGATAATTTGCATTTCCGATATTTTGCATTTCTGATAATTTGTGTTTCTGATATAGGCCCCGTTGAGTGTCATATGACTGTTCAGAAACCCATTCTTCAGCCTTTTGGTCTCTTGTTTTTGACCAACAGAGACGGTGTCTCTGATTTTGCCAAACAATGGTAATTACCGAAAAGCAAGACTTTTTCCATTTTGTACCGTGAGATGCACAAGGGTTCTAAGAGAAATAAAACTCTGAATTCAAACCTGTTAAACTCCGCTTTAAAACTGACCCTGTGTCACATCCTCCCCGTACGGAGGTGGTTGTATATATATGATTTTTTTAAATTTTGGAATGCAAATTATATCACACAGATTTGAACAAAATGCTACCAACGGAAATAGAATGTTTTAAAACTTTCTCTCCTTTTTCGTTACATTTAATAATTCACGCGCCCTGATGAAGGTCTAAAAACTGAAGTTTTGAACGTTGGCAAATAATTCAATAAATAAAATCATTCTCTGAAGACCTCGTGTTTTTTATCTCTGTAAATTTTCATGCTGTCAGATTTATTTCCAGTTTTTCATATATATATATATATATATATATATATATATATATATATATATATATATATATGAACCTTTTTTGAATTACTACTTAAATATTGTAGTGTTGTTATTCAGCGTTCCCATATATCTTGTTCCTGTTCCAACTCAGAAATCAAACACTGAACAACAACTATTGTCACATCTTCAGTTATAAACATTTCTTCTCTATGACATTTGATTTACTGAAGCTGATTTCAGACTGGACTAATTTCATGAGTAAAATATATATAAAAAACATTTGTGAACATTTCAAATATAAAACCATTTGCAACAAATTGATAACATTTACACCTGTTATTTTCACGTAAACACCATTTCTTGCATTCAATAGATTAAATTGTTATAAATAATTCCTTTTCTTGTGAATCAAATTACCATGACCAGAAAATCCGGCGAACACTTGCGTGTGACATACGGAAACACTTGACAGTTCTTTCGACCTTATTAGGTCTCATCAGTTAAGTATACAGTGATAGAACTGGAGATCGAACCAGCGACCACAGAGCCGAAACTCTACCACTGAGCCATCATCCACATCGCACACAAGTGACGCCAAATTAACTAGTCATGGTAATTGCGCGGCCAATTAACCTGAACGTGTCTTGCAAGTTACATCCGTACTCTCCAGAGTCACGTCTTCCCAGGATGATTGGAAGTACGCATCCGCGTGATTATTATAACCTCAAGGGCAAGGATATAGATATACATTTTCTTTTCTTCCGTGTCCTCTGTTTTGTTTTAATCGAAGCGTAAAAATGTTCTACGTTTTTCTTTTTGATATTCTCTTTCTTCGAACAAATCATCAAAAGATTTTAATTCTATTTTTCTTTTGATCCATAACTTGAACAAATTTTGATCCATTACTTGAACAAATTTACATCATCACAAGAAAAGTTTTCGCTTCAAAACTACAAAATAAAACTGGTTGAGGTACAAAAAACGCTGGTTAAAATTTAAACATTTGACATACAGAAGAAAAAATTATTGTTAAAACTCAAAACATCTGTGAATGTGGTTGCAATGTATGCATTTACCCAAACCCTCCATCACAGAGAGGATGTGACACAAGGTCAGTTTTAAGCTGAGTAAAGCTGGTTTGAATTCAGTTTTCTTTTTCTTTGACTTATTGTCAAACGAAAGCTAAAAAAAGTCTGACCTACTATTTTCCCATAGCTGTGGGGAGAACATGCATTTCCTAAGGGCCGAAGCAAGAAGTGAAATATAAACAACCTTTTTAATATTTGAACTCGGATTCCTGATTTAATTTCCTACAAGGCTGTTACTCTAAGCGCGCCTCCACCAACGACGGACTTAGAAGTTTCCTATATTGTGGAATGAAGCCAAACTATCTTTTTATTGTTTTTCCATCTTCCTATCTCGTGGAAAAAGTTTTTCGCGCAATAAATCAAATTTTGACCAAAAATAGAACGTGAATGGAAATAGTGCAGCGTGGGAATTTTTACGACTTCTTTTATCAAATTTGGAACCAAATATTGTAAAACTTTCAGCTGGTCATCGGCTACCGGAATCACATTAAAAAACGGTGTGTGTTGTTATTATCATTATTATTATTTTAATCATACTCGGGCGAGTCAAATGTTTTGCAATATTTTGGTAGTACGTGCATTATTTTGCCGAACCACACTGGACTGTGATATGCTGAGCTCACCTGATACTCTCCGAATGCTCCTTGCTAGATTTACCTCTATGCCTTGGAGCAAGGCGTTGTAATTCACAATCATAGGCCTTCCTAATATTACGTAATCCAAACAAAATATCTTGAACCATCTGGTTGCTAAACTGGGATCAACAACACCTTCACTCTTCATCCAACAAATATTTTTGACTGTTTCCGATGTTTTATGGACCTGTTTGAACTCGTGAAGGATAAGTTCTTGAACTAGATTTCCTTACGCGTTCGTCGAATAAGTCATACAGAATGAAACAATGCACAACGTGTCAGCGCACCAACTACCAACCATAGCAGGTACCTTGCACGACTTGAACTGCTTCGAAGACGAGATATTCGCGCTGCAAACTAGTATGGACCAAAAATACTAGAAAACTTTTGATTCGGCCTTGTATTCATAAAAAAGAATGTATGAAATCTAATTCTTTTTTTACACGCGTAACGAAAAATGTCTCTTTATAATTCAAATAATAAATTCGTTTAGATTCATTTTAATTTACAATCACTCTCTTTTTTAAATAAGAGTAGAATTTGCTGGGGGTTAATTGTAAGCAACTAAACGTTTACTGTCTTTAAAAAAAAATCTACACAGAAATAAAAGTAAAAAACGAAAAAAAACTTTTCTTCACTTTTTAGGGCGGGGGGACTCAAATTTTTCATTTTCATTTTGTTCAATACTTTGAAGTGAGAAAATCTGAAATAGTGCCAAAAACTAAGTCAAACTTTTCTATCAGATTAAATGGATAACCATCGACAAGAAAAAAAGTATTTTATGATATCCGATAACACTTTCACTTTTTCAATATGAATAACAAATTGTTAAAATAAGCAAAATTATGTTTTCTCATAAATCTCCAGTTTCCATAACTTTTTTAGGCAAAAATAAGATTACTTTATCATATGGATGCCGTTATAAATTGTAAGTTCAATTTTTCCACTTAGAGACAATTATTCTCTCAAGCATAGATCTGCCAGCCCAACTTGTTAACCATTATACCACAGAAAGCACTCATTTATTGTTGGAAGTTTTTTTTTTATATAAAATATTGCATAATTTGTATCCTTTAAAATAACCTAATTCTTCGTAGATTATAGATTGTAAGTGGAAGTTTAAACTTTATTATCGCAGATAGGAAAATAGATAAGTAAATTGATAGATAGATAGATAGATAGATAGAAAAATGTACCTAAGTTGAGTGGGTATGTATTTACTGAAATCTGCCACAGGAAGCGACACAAAATTAATTTTTAAGCAGAATAAAACCAGTTTAAATTCAGAGTTTTCCTTCTCCAAGATTGGTTGCTGTATCCGGGCTCATGAGCCCAATCTACCCATTTACCCAAAGCTAGGAGGATTGAGGGAGAGATTGATGCCTTTCCCCAGGGTATTTGCACTAAGTAAAATGCAACCAGTCTCGAACAGGATTTGAACTCGGGTCGACAAGTCAGTCTCCTACGACATGAACAGTTACACAACAAGAGCTTTCTTTTGTTAGATGAGTTGTAATTTACTTTGTATTTTTGCTTTAATGTGGCACAAGGTTGTATGAATGAGGCACTTAATGAGACTCTAACTCACTCGTGAAGACTTGCTAGTCTCGCTTACTATCCATTACACCACCCGAGGAGCCCATGTTGGATGAGCAGATTTTTCAGCACTTTATTTTCCATAGCAAAGTGAATATATTTGGAATAACCCACGTACATGATATACCTGGTGTTGTTGAAATGGATTGGTCCGGTTTGTATATTACTGACCATCTTCCATCGACATCTTTTTTAAATAAAAAGAAATGGGCAAGTCGATTGATGTAATAGTTAGCAAGCTAGAGTTGCAAACCTTCCCGAGTGAGTTCGTGTCTAATCGGATGTCCCATCAATACGGCTTTGTGCCACATCTAAGCAAAAAGCTTAGTAAAGTACTACTTTGGGTAATTATGCTGACTAAGTCGGCGTTTACTCGGTCGAGGCTGCCTGACAAGGGCTCCGAGGAAGCCCAGCATTTATATCACGCGGCCGACCCTCCTCGAGCCTCAAGCTGGGAGCGTCGCCGGGCTCTAATCCTTCTTGGATGGGCTAGGTTTATAGCTTGGTGCCTAAGGCGCCACTTTTTAGGTGAATGCCGACGGGGCCTGAGGCATTTTTGAAGTCTGAACCTACCTATATCTAAGCAAAAAGCTTAGAAAATTACTCACTTTCATGGACACACACACATACTTGGTATTCGTGCGTGAAAGTAAATCACATTTTCAGGTGGCTTTTTACCCTCGTCTACAATGAGTAAAAGCTGGGTTTATTGTCGACTGAACTGGAGCAATTTTTGGCTCGGTACCCGTAAGACATGCTCTCGATATGAAACCGGTCTTGTGTCACATCCTAACACCTTTTGGATTATAAATTTTTTTTTCTAAAATAAAAAGAATAATTTCTCTTTCTTTCTCTAATGCACACACACCTGGTATTTGTGCTTGGTGTTGTGTGTGAAAATAAATTAGCTCATTTCCAGGAACCACCTACCCCTACTTTCATCTAAAAGGGTAAAGCCCGGGTTTATTGCCAGGCACCTGAGGTACCCCTAAAATGAAATGTCAATGGAATTAGCTATTTTAGCAGTACCCCGAGAAACATACATCTTCTTGTGTTCTCCCAACTTTAAATTTACCTTACACTCCATTCCAGTATTGTCGGAATGGAAATTTACTAAGCTTTTTGCTTAGATGTGGCACAAGGCCATATGAATGGGGCACCCAATGAGACTCGAACTCACTCGTGTAGGTTTGCTAGTCGAGCTTGCTAACCATTACACCACCAGAGGCGCCTTAGTATTGTCGGAATGGGTTTGGATAAATATCTACACACTCAAATATAGTATATATCTAACACATGCTTAAAATACATCAACTGAAGTATTGTGTGAATAACAGTATGAAAATGTGTTTAATCGCCTGAACAATCTATTATTCTCAAATTACTATTGACGAAAACGAATTTGCATAAAACAACTTCTCTTTTTTAATAAATATAGAGAGTGTTATCTAAATTATCCTTTTATCAAAGGGTTACCAAGCAAGTCACTATTTTCTAGAATCTGACTTGATTTCAAGATTTCTTTTTTCGAGAGAAATGTCTGAGAAAAGAATCCTTGTTAAATTACTTTTTAAAGTGGATTAACTGAGAAAATCGATTTGACAAGATTTCATGGCATCGATTAAACATCGCCTTTCTCGATTAGATGCCAAGCAAAGAAAAAAATTTGTCTGAATGTTTTGTTTGATTTTGTTTTTAATTTACAAAATATTAAGCAAAATCTGGTTCGTATTTCAAAATACCTCATAGGAATGTAGTTACAAAGATGTTTTTTTTAATTAACATTTTGGGTTTTCTCTAAACGAAATGCCAACTTATTAGAGATAAACAATTTTTTTTAATAGATATTTTGTTTTTCTTCATTCATATTTTCCTATTGGTTCAACTGTTGACACGTATGTCTCATAGAACACATAAGATGTAATTGTAATGAAATTGTAGCGGCACGGTCCTAGGCGTTCATGACTTCCTTTTCATAAGGCTTGGTTGGACAATCCCATTTGAAGTCCTAAGTGGAGGGTTACTCGAAGGCTCACTCTTCAAAAGTTACCACACTGAGGTGTAGGGTAGGGCGCTACAAGTAATATAGTATAAATATCTAGATGGGGGGTAAATCATTCTTTACTGATTTTAAATAACTTTAATGTTTCAAAAACTTTCAAAGGAGTCAACAGAATGTTTAAGTAAGGATGATACGATGAAGAGCAGAGAACCTTGAGGTAAAAAAAAAGACAGAACTGCAACGGTCCCTAATGCACGTGTTTCGCCAAATTTAAAACTAGAAATGATGTTATAAATTCCAAAAATAATTTTTTCCTGATTTTTCTACAAAGAAGCTAAAGAATCTGAACATACCAAATCCCCTGTACTTGTAAGTAACAGTCCAGAGGTCGAAGAAAACAGATTAGATTCCACACGCTGATCCAAAAATATCAGACACAAAAGTTCGCGACGGTAACCATCCTCTAAGGAATTCCTGGACTGACATGTAAGTAAGCAATAAAAAAAGAATTATAAAACATCTACGAACAATGGACACGTGCAAAAATTAATACTCACACAACATCTATTTTGTAATCTATTGCTCATTACCAAAAATGATACATAAAAAGGCCACATCTCTTTCAATACTACTTATTATTATTATTATTATTATTATTATTATTATTATTATTATATCTGATTGTTTCATCAATAATTCATTTCAGTATTCGCCTTTTTATCACAGGACTCGGAAATCTCCTTCACTTCAATATTTATAATTATTTCATTACGAACTCGTTACGCATACACGGAAGTTGATATGCAATTAAAAGAAGGAAGCCCAACAATCGTCGCGTATAATTTTAGGAGGTGCCCGTGGTGTAATGGTTATCGTCGTAGGAAATGAACACGGTGACACGAGTTCAAATCCTGGACGAGACTGATTGCATTTCACATAGTACTAATAATTGGAAAAGGTATGAATCCAAATATTCTCCCTCCAGCTATGGGTAAATAGTAGGGCAGACTAGGTTCTTCAGCCTTGGTGAGGCAACTTGTCTACGGGAAGGAAAACTCTGGATTCAAACCTGTTAAACTCCGCTTAAAAATTGACCTTGTGTCATATCCTGCCCGAGCGGAGGGGTTGGTAAATATGATCGCGTATAATTCACTGCAACATTCACGCAATCCTCATAGCATAGTTAATATGTTTAGAAGAAGACAGTATATTTAATTTACATTGTAACCCGATATTACATAAGTTGACGACCTTAGTCGAGGGTTACACGAAGGGCTATCACACCGAAGTGTAGGGGAGGGCGCTATTCTATTCCCTGGATTGTTCCACTTTACGCTTGATCCTTACCTTATAATGCTGAGTGTTAACCAAGGCAACATCAAGTACCATTTTTTGAGTCTTTGATATGACTCGACCTGGGATTGAACCCACGGTCCCGTGGATCATTAGCGAACAGTCTACTCATTAGGCCAATGAAATTATATAGTCTGAATATTAATGTGAGGACGTTTCATTAACTACAAAACTCAAACAGAATAAACGCGTTTTCCAAGGATATTTTGTTGTTTTATTGTCATTATACGAGGAGTGCTCCGAAATTAATGCCTTCTATTTCTTTCTATGGAAGAATATAGGGATCACAATAACCCCGTCAGATCGAGTAAGTTTTCAGCAGGAAAACACTATTTTTCCACTTAGTGACCGCCATTAACTATTCATTTTTGCCAGCGTTGAGGCAAAAATTGCACTGTCTGAAAAGATCAAAAGCTAGTCGAGGCACACAGGGACTAATAGTTTTAGCAGTAGCAGTAGTTTAGCAGTAGCAGTAGCAGTAGTTTAATTTTAAGCTTTACTTTCGTTTTCTTTAAATCCCTCACCAGGTCTTTTATCCAAGAAGGTAGTGATTATATACATTCTAAGCATTTATTTTTTTTACTGCCACTTTTAGGTGTTACTTTTGAAAACACATTGATAGTAGTCTCCTAAGAAGAGGAGCAGGTCTACAAAGGGTATTATTTTGTATTTCCTATAGGTTGAACTTGCCTGATGTCTTGTTAATATGTTTATCATTTCTTGATGATACCCAGTGCTCCCACTATTACTGGCACAATTTCTATTTCCAGGTTTTTGTATTTACTTATTCTATTATATTCTTTAATGATATGTTATTAACTGTTTGTACTGGTATAACAATCGAGGGATATGGGGGGGTTATAGTCCTTAGCCACAATATCTAGTCTAATGCTCTTTATTTTTCTCTCAGTTTAGATAGCAATGTCCTAGAGAACAGTAACTTCTTTTGTTTCTGTTATTGGTTCCATAGTATTTCTATTATTTCAACCCTTGCTAGTTTTTCACACCATCATTAGTTGATAGTCTTTCACTGGAGTCTAAGTGACAACAAGTCTCTTTTGGTTTCCAGGACTCTTCTCAGTATTCAAGCCGATCTTAACCATGCTGTGATCTGGATGGTCTCGATTCTTTGCCTGATTTCCAATTCCTCCAGACTTTCTTCAAGCCTTTGGGGATCGTTACAAGTGCACTATCTGGAATTAATATCACAGCCACATTCATGTTCCACGGGTTGTTTTTGTTTTGTTTTGTTTTTTGTTTTTTTCAGTTCTCTGGAAATGTCTAAGTATTTGTCTATCTTTTCGCTTTCTTTTATGTTCACCCTGTCGTCCATCGGAACAGATGACATTTTTTTCTTTCTTTTTCTTTCTTCTTGTTAATAAACGCCACGTCTGGTCTTCTAGCCAAAATTAGGGGATCCGTTTTTATCTTAAAATCTCAGAGAATTTTATACGCTTAATTTTCTTAGACGGATTCTGCTTTGCACGTTTACCATTTGGTAGTAGAGTCAAATTTTAGTCACTTGTATAATTCCCAATGGTACCTAGTTTCTACTCCTTTTGTGCCGGTTAGCTACTCTCGCTTATAACGTGATTAACCGTTCATCTCTGTCTTCACATTACCTACACTTGCAATTCGGTTGCGTATAATCAGTTTAAGCCTTTATATATGGTCTTTATGAAATCATTTTGCAGTGATATTAAAAGAGATTCGGGTTTTCCCCTCAAGGTTTACCTTTCTTGGCCACGCCCAAAGTCATCTCGTATGCAAATCTCAGAAAGAGTTATGACCCCCCCCTCCCCAAAAGAAGAGAAAAATATCCGAACTAACCAAATACATTAAATAGCGTTGTACTCAGACTTTAGCAGTGAAATACTCTTGTTTATTCTATGATAATATAAGTTATTTCTAACGAGTGAAAATGCCTGCTAAACAATAATTTTCTTTCCCGAGAGTTGTTTTGAAGAAAAGGAATATGGGCATTAAAATCTTTCCGTGTGCTGAACAAAACAAAAAAGCCCTCAAAATGTGACCACTGACAAGAATAAAAAATATAAGGTAGAATTTTTTAATTTGCTTAAATGTCTGACTAACTTTAATAACCGTCTACTAACTATCCCCTCCCTAAAAGAAATGAGAGAAAATCTGAATAGTCCAAAACAATTTAACATTAGATACAATAATTTAGATGAAATGTGTAAACACATCTATGTGATTTACACTCCTATATTTTAAAATGGCCGTGATACCACATGTTCCCGAAACAAAGACGGAGGACGTCGGTAAACTAATCAGTCTAGAGAACCTATTGGCCGGGAAAGTTACGTGATTTGTGCTCACAACTACGTCCGCACCTTTGATTTTATCCGGCGCATTTGGAGCCGACCACATGACAAGGATTGCTTAGATATACTCTCGTCTTCCAAGAACTCATTTTATCACATTTTGACTTTCAGAGACAGTACTCTCTCTCTCTCTCTCTCTCTCTCTCTCTCTCTCTCTCTCTCTCTCTCTCTCTCTCTCTCTCTCTCTTCATTTCGACTTCCAGAAACAGCTAGACCTTGCCACTCAGTAAGACACCACTCAATACGCGTAACATGAGTGAGTATATATTCTGCGACCTTTTCCTTTCCTGTTCTGCCTTTTCGGTTAGACTTGTTCCAGTCTCGAACACAGCCTCAGAAAGAGACAAACAACCAACATGGGAGAAGACACGTTCCTCCTCGAATACATTGATATATTTCGGTATATTTCTACCCCCCATGAAATACTTAGTCAACATACATTTTATAGTCTACAGGACACTTTGAATATTGAGTCTTTCACCATTATATTCGTGTTAGTTACATACACACGCGCACACACACAGAGGAATATTTAAGTGACTATATCAAAATATTCGTAATGTTTTGTAATGTTTCCTTTTTATGTACTTGTTGTTATATGAATTTATTTTCGTTTGTACTGCTTTGTTTTGAATGTTCTATTGTCTGCGTCGTTTTATAACGTTTATTTCGTTAGCTTTTTAATAATGAGCCAACATAAATTGTGGGAACAAAATATCCACCAAACAGTACCTCCACACATCCTGCCGGCGGAGCCCAAAATTCATCGATTGTATCATCTACCAAGAGGGAAGACCTCCCATAAAAAAAAACATGTCCTCAGTATGATAGGAAACTGTATCAGATTGTGAGGCTCCAGTTCTTGAGGGCTTAGGAGAATGAAGACACTCTATCATTACCATCATTCTTAGATTAACTCAGATCCAGAATGATGGTACCAGTTAAAGTTGCATCCATCGGTCAAACCGATAAATTTTAATCAATTAAATAGGAATGAGTGAAGCCATATAAGCAAATTATTTGTCCGGTTTTAGTTTCTTTTTTAATGACGATTTTTGACGAAAAATTTGTATTATTTGGTTCTAAACAACATATTGTATAAAGTTATTGTTTACGTTGAACGAAGATTTAAAACTATAAGAAAGTTCAGATTTGTTGAATTATATTATTTTTTTTGCGTTTTTTACGCTTACGAACAAGAAATTTCTAATGGAAGTTTTTTCAACTATGGATGTATATAAAAACATATTGGATTGAAATGCGAGCTAAAAACAGTGTATACTGCAGATTCAACAAAGCAAGTCTCAAGTATCCAAGAAGTCACAGAGATAATACAGGAACTTGAACTAAACCATTCATTCTCAAGCAGAAGTAATAAAATTACGTCAGATTCTGACCGTACCTGCCTCATCTGCTTCCTGTGAGAGAGAGTAAATAATTATATGAGATGTCTCCAAAGTAATTTAGTTTTGATTTCCATTTCAAAGAAGATTAATATATAACGTAGTCCTGATACTTTTACAACAAAGTGCTCAATTCATTTGCCAAAAAGAAACGCAGAATTGAATTGATTTACAAATGAATTTTGATCATTTATCATTTGTACATTTAATTTTCTCCCGAAACCAATTGGAGGCGTCATCGTCCCTAGTGCGTTACTGATGCGAAGGGACACCAGTGGAGAGAGGCATCAATTCTAAAGCGGAATTTGCTGGTAGAAGCATTTTTTCTCACATTAAAACGAGTTCACATCCCATTCACAGATGTCGGAAGACAAATAATTTTCTAGGGGTGCAGAGTAAGGCTCTCCTTTTCCCTCTCCGCCTTGGCGATTAGCTTGTATAATGAACTGCATGTCCTGGTTATCAAGTCACCCTTCGCTACTGATATATATATATAATCCATTCAACAAGCAATTTAAAGAACATAATAATGATTATTATTCATAGGATGAGTTGGTTGGTTGGTTGGTTGGTTTTTATGGCATATGTTGGTAATTTAATGCCAAATCCTCTTTATACATATATATTAAATTCAACAAATACCAAATGCAATCTTACGCGACATTTAGCATGGATGATTCCAAACGATCTATATATATGAAAACTTGTCCCTTGCGTATATCTCAATAAACGGGAGGTTTTGTCCCGTTTCTTTGGGAAATCCAACATTTTCAAATATCATTCCACGTGCCAGACACGTTCTTATGACTTTTGAATTTGAACGATATGTGCATTTTTGTGTATCTTTTCGTTGTATATTTCTCATTTGCTCCTGTCATCTCAGCAAACATCCATCGCTATGTGAACTATTTTGATATCCAAACCGAAACGTTAACGTCGACTTTACATCATATATTCACCTATTTGGATTGTTTTTTTTTTTACCTTCATATGTTAAATATATATGATTCGTAAACACATTTTAGATAAAATTTTCAAACAAACCAGAGCTCCTTTTGCACACAGTTGAATGGTTTCAAGTTGTTCTTTCGAACACAAATAATTCTATTTCACATATAATCATTTCTTTGCAACCATTTAAATCGATATACATATGAGTTGTAAGTGAATGATTTGTAGGTAATTTCATTTTTACATGAGTAAGAACTTATTTGTTTGCACACAGATATTGTTATTGTTTCTAACAGTTAAATGGTTTCATCCAACACCAATAATTCAATTCAATATTAGTCATTTGTTTGCAGACAGTGAAGTGGTTACGAGTATTGCGATGTAATATAAATTATTCAATTGAAAACTATTAATTCATTTACAAACAGTTAAATGGTTCCAAGCATTGCTATGTTATACCAATATTTCAATTTAAGCGCGCTGTTCAAGAGTTTCAAATATTGCTATTTAACACTAATGATTCTTGTCAACATTACTCATTTGTTTTCACATAGTTAAACGGTTCCAAGTATTGTTATGTATCACAAACAATTTAATTAAACATCTGTGATTTTTATATACAGTTGAATGAACAAACAGTTCTATTTCTAACTATTCATTTTAGCATTAGACATTTGTTTGCTCAAAATGTCAAACAGTTCTATTTGGTCCATAGATAGGGCCCTACCAGGCGCTACCACTCCAGGTCCGAGAGAACCAGGGAGCAATGGCAATAAAGGGATACTTCACATTCCCCAAAGCTCCAAGAATGGAGTCTCACCATCAGATGCGGTTTTATGTTATATCAGGACACTCGTTGGGTGTGGGGGGGTTCTTACCTCTCTGCAAAGAGGCAGTCGAAGTATCATACTGCTCCAGTCGACAGGGCTGTATTCATGTTTTTAGAAGGATGTAAGGTAACAGATACAATGACTTCAAAACAGAAAAAATACTTTCATTATCGCCTGATGATCGTGAAAACATGAAACTGACTGTTGCGGTTTATATGTTTGCATTTTCATATTCAATATACAAATAGCTTAATCTTGAATATTGAGCACTGTTACGGAAAATACTGCTAGGCAACAGTAAGTCGTTCATTATACTTTCCTATATAAAATGATATGCGTTTGTGTGTGTGTGTGTGTGCGCGCGCGCACGCGCGCACGAGCGCACAAGTACTTTTTATGTGATCATATATTTCATTTCTGTCTGGAACAAATGTTTGACTAAATTTCAAACACTATTCGTTTTCGTTGTCAGGTTGATAAGGTAGCCGAGAAATGGTTAAAGAAAGTTCGGAGTTTTTCAATTCGCCAAGAGGCAAGATTCGTGTTAAGATGAGATAAAATGTTGAGACAATGTTGACTATCATATTACCGACCCGTACAGTTCGAGCTTCTCTCTCATAAAAAAAAAACAAACGTGCTTTTATCATTTTCTCGATGTCGATCAAGTAGAAATGGCAGAAAAGTTAAAAGAAAAAGAATTTTTTTCAACGGATTTTATTTCATTTCTGAAAGTAACGCAGGCATATCTCAGTCGTAGAATACAGGAATGTCAGAAGAAAGGCCCTAGGTTCCTTCATTTAACGGAAAATCTATCATATCTTTACTATGGCAAATTTGTATATATATATATATATATATATATATATATATATAAGAGTCATTCAATAAATTAAGTGAACTTTGACTGAACAGTTGGTAATCGTAAACATTATTTACAGTTACACTTTTTCAAAGAAAATAATAGTGACAGGTCCTTTCATATCCCAGAAAACTGTCAGCATCACCTTCTTTACAGATCGCTGCCCCCGGAACTTTGTCTTTACCGGAGAGTCAGTAAATTTCCGACTCAGGCTAGTAGTGGCAAGTTTATGTTTAGCTTATTTGTAAATATTTTTTTTACTAAAACATACTTCTATAAATTTCACATGGTTTGCATTTTTCAACCACTGATGATGTGATGAGAGACCTCTGTTCAAGCTTTGTCCTGTCGGCTGGGACTGTAAAATACACCGCATGCACTTCTGTAGAGGGGTAAGACTCTCCAACGTGTGTACTGGATATGACACTAAACAATCTGATGGTGAGGTTCCAGTAATGCTGGAGCTTTAGGGAATGTGGAGTACCCCTTCATGCCATTGCTTCCAGCTCCACTCTGGCTCGGAGTGGTAGCACCTGATAGGGTCCTGTATATGGGTTAAATCAAGCTAAACTGCATACTCATGGCAAACTGAATTGTTTGAAATAGAACTGTTTTTACATTTAGCTGTGTGTGGACAAAAACTATACTTATACTAAACTGAATTGTTTGAATTAGAACTGTTCGACTAAACTGAATAACTTGAAATTGAAATGTTTTTGACAATTAAACTATGTTGCATTTAAACTCCGTACTTATGCTAAACTGAATTGTTTGAAATGGAACTGTTCTTGTATGCTAAACTGATTTTTTTGTAATAGAACTGTTTTGACATTTAACTGAGTGTAAACAAAATCAATACTTATACAAAACTGAATTGGCTGAATTAGAACTGTTTGACTAAACTGAATAGCTTAAAATAGAAACGTTTTTGACAATTAAACTGAGTACTCGAGCTAAACTGAATTTTTGCAATAGAACTCATTATTTGTATAAAAATGGATTTGGTATTAAATAACCTACAAGTGTTGATATGCCATAAAACCCAACCAACCAACCAATCTATTCAAACCTGAAGTGTTCCGTTTGATTTATCGCCGTTTTGAATAGCTTCAAAACAAATATTTTTACGAGATGAAAATAATCTTTACTTTCAACCAATTCCAAATAATCCAGAATTTATATTTATCAAAAAAATTTCAGAAAAATAATTCTATTTCGTTTATATGAATAAAATTCCCCTCATTTATTGAAAGATCCTCGTACACACACACACACACACACACATAATAGAAAAATACATTATCAAACCTGGAGTTAGTTGAGTTCCTTAAATTTGAATATAACCTTTCGCTCACTGTTTGAGACTTTTCAAACGCAAAAAATATTGGTTTGGTTTGGTTAGATTTCTTGTAGAATAACAGTAGTCATATAATTTAACCCGTAACTGGACGGGGATAAGGACGTTCATACCTTTCCCAGGGGTATTTGTCCGAAAGTAAACGAAATAGCGTGACTGGAATTTAAACTTTGAAATTTTTCTGTTTTATTTAAGTGCTCTGGTATTTTATATTTGAAAAATCCCATTCATATTGGGTAAATTATTCTGTCAATGAAGTTTCGAGATGTTGAAAATTAAATTAACCAGTAACTATAAAGAAAGAAGGGAGCGGAGGAAAGATAAAGCGTGACTAGAGTTCGAACTCACGAACTTCGAGGCCAGAGCCTAGCACTTTAACCATTACGCCATCGCTTTAACCATTACACTATAATCCCCACCCTACATAATTTGCTCATCAATTCTGACTTGGGGAATTGCATCTCATAATGACTGCTGAAAATAAGGGCGTTAGTGTCTTAGTTTCTTTCTCTTTCACAGGTGAAAGCTATAAGTCATTCTCCATTTATATTATATCAATAAGTTCCATCTCGACTTCCGATTCTATATTCGTTCAGACAACATCTCATTTATAATGATTACTTTCAACTTGTATTTTCTTATATGCCAACAAAAGATGGTTGGGCATCTCGTGGTGATGTAGTCTCACAGACTATTGCCCCTGAATAGTGTGTTCGATCCTCACCAAATGCTGCGCACTTACGGGTTTGTGCCAAATATGAACTATTGCACTATATTCACAATTAACGGTATGTGCGAAATGGACATATAATGTTCATTACTATAGAATATATAAAGAACATAGGAATCTCGAAATTCGAAAACACGTAACGACTTCTTGTTCAGGTACGAAACCTTTTTATTAACTTTGAGTTAAAGGTTTCGACGTAAGGAGGAGAGACACAATCTTCTATGCTGTCTTATTCATTTGGACCCCATCTCGTGCGGCCCCCATAGGGCGCAAGTTCGACTCGCGTCTGCGAGCTCTAAAAGTCGAACCACTTCGTTTGGCGTCTAGTACCCGACTCTTTCTCTCTTCAAATTCTCACACAAACATCCACGCGCTTCCGGTGCGTGACGTCACCCGCACCCTGTCACCTCGGTTCGTTTCGGACTATTATGACATCTGAGTGACACATCCATCCGCCCGCGCGCACCCTCGTTAACACCTGCTTTTTACCCCAATTTTCACCCATACGAAAAAATTTTCAGATGAATATTTTGGGCGAGTGTCAAAAATTGGTATCCACTGGAAACGAAGAGATTGGCATTCGTATCGAAACATCGATTTCTAAAGATAATGCAAGCATTGCATAAAAGTATGAAATTATTCAAGAGCCAGCCGACTATTTTTACGAAAAAACTCAACGAATTGGTCTCTAAGTGGATGTGGAGATCAAGCTCGCTTTATTTCTTTTTTATTACCTTGAGATACAGGTTTGATTGCATCTGTACATCTTCTGAGTGAGAAAGTTTTTTCTTCTTTTTATTTAAAGTGATTTGACTATCTAAGCCGTATTGAGAATGTATTATATGCTGATATATCATTGTCGGTCTTTGTATAATAAATGTCCGTTAGGAACGATGAGGCAATACAAAATTAACCATGAATGAAGAACTAGAAATAGAAAAAAAACGATCAATTCAACAGCAAAAAAATAAGTCATTTGCTGCAATAATACTGCTGATAATAGTACAATGTTATTCAAAATATGTCTTTATTTTTCTAAACCGTTAAATAGCCACTCAACTTGATGACTACTATGCGCATGCGTTAAACTGTTTCGCTCTATACTTCCATTAATTTTCTTCCAGCTATTTATGTGTGCTGTCAACCACTGATTGATGCTGAAAACTTTCATGGCAGATGTTCTTTCGAGTCGGTGGATTTAGAGTCGGTATCCATTCGTGGGGCACCAGTTGAGCGGTGACTTTCAACAATATCCTCATTAATCATTAATATAAAACATTCTGCTGACGCTTAACAATACAACCGTCATCCAGCTTTACGTCCTTCTCACAAATGAGATTTCTATTTGTTTTTTCGGTTTTAGCTTTGTACCCTCTAAGTCCAAATTTTCATCTCTCTCATACTTCGGGGGAATTCTAAAATTAGAATGCATCTTCGTGTATTGAATAATAATATCTGTATTTTGTTTTTCTTCCCGGAATAATTTAAAAGCTTTGAATTACTGATACTTCCAAACATTGTGGTAACAAAATATAGATGCATTCTTAAAAGATTAACTCATGAAGCTATTTTGATTTGGTTTTTGTTTTTTTCTGGAATATTAATTATTTGGTTGCAAAAATAACATTTTCTTTTAATCTTTTTTTTCTTATCGAAAATTGTATAAGCAGTTATGAGTGTCCTACAGTTCAAGTAAAAAATGTGAACCAGTAAACTGTTTACACAAGTGATTTGTTTATTATGGTGAAGGTTTGAGTCGATCGAACCCGACACACTTTTTTTACATGAGCTGATTACAGAGGAATGGCGATGCGCTGCACAAATTCTTTCAACAACATTGTGAAAAATCAATTGATTCTCATACTAAAAAAAAGGTGTTAATTTTGTGCCAAAAATAAACTTGACAAGCTGTAATTTTTGTATCTGTGTTTTTACATTTTTTGACTAATCGGCGATTTCCAACTGATTCTAAAAATCTTTTCACAAATGAGAATATTCGATATGCCACGAAAAACTTGAAGAATCAAAACCAAAAATAATAAGAAATCTTTTTTAACTTAGCTGAAAATTCATTTTTTACCCAATTAATAAAGTAAATAAAGTTGGCGACCTTAGTCGAAGGCTCCCTTTTCGATACTACACCGAGGCGTAGGGGAGGGTGCTACTCTATTCCCTGGATTGCTCCACTTTACCCTTGATCCTTATCTTATAATGCAAAGTGTTAAGCAAGGCAGCATCAAGTACCATTTTTTGAGTCTTTGGTATGGCTCAACCAGGGATTGAACCCAGGTCTCCCGGACCAATGTCGAACACTCTACTCATTAGGCCAATGGCCCCGTTCAAATTAGAATCATAGATAAATCAACTTTTTTTTATCTAATTTCGAGTCTACCTCAATAAATAGGAATAAAAATAAATATTTCTTCAGTAGGTCCCACAAAATTATTCAGTGGGCTAAAATAAATTCATTTTTTTCTTTTGAGTAAAACTCTACCTTCTTTTCGTTTAAGAATGTATCGCTAAATTATCTTAAATGGAACGAATATGTTATTGTTTACACAGATCTATTAGTACTACTATTACAAATCCCCCTGCTTGCTGATGAAAATTTTCTGCAGGAACCTTATACATGTTAACTGTCACGTGGTATACCACTGAGAGGGGAGTAGTAAGATCACTTTCCCCTACCCTTCTGTGTTTGAATTAACAGGCCGCAAAGATAAAAGAGGAATATGAATGAAAGTGAATTCCTTGTGGTCAACCTGTTGAACGAAGTAACGAATCCAGTTAGAATGTAGGTCAAGATATCTGCACTCCATAACCCCAACTTGGTAGGACGAAGAAGGGAATGCAGGTCATTGGTTAGCACGACCGGAGGAGGAGGAGGAGGAGGAGGAAGAGGAGGAGAGAGCCAAATGATTGGCCGAAGCCTTAGCGCCGGAAGTAGTACCCTTTTCGTCAGAGGAAATAAGGATAAAGAATTTAGCTTTTTAGGACGGAGGTCGCTGTGAGAGGACGTGCTGACCTGATGCCAAAAAACTCCCAGGTACCTCGCCCGTGAAAATAATTGAGTTCTGAGACAGCAGTCGGCGTGACAAGATGTGTTGAAGCTGTTGCCGAAACTCCGGGGAAGAGCGGAAAGAATCTTGGACAGAAGATAACAGGTACCTTCCCTTCAAATTCTACAGAACACCGCTCGCCCGTAAAAGAAATGAACCTAGGAAATGAACTCCTCGAAAAAACTGTTTTTCCTCCTAACCTTCCCAAATATTGGAACTTATATGTATTCAGAAAAGGAAAGAAATAGACGGAAAAAATTCGTTTCATAAACTGTAAACGAACGAGTGGACTTAACTACGTTTTCAAGTTTTAAAAGTAAAGAAAGAAAGAAAGAAGAAAGAGAAAAAAGAAAAAAGAGAGAGACATTTGTGTTTAAGGCTGTCTACTGGTTTGATATCGCCGGCACCTTAAAAGAAAAGAAAGGAACTGTTGCTTAAACCCCCTTAAATAGTTGTTTGGTCCTCACGTATTAAAATTTTGTTATAATTTAAATGTTCCCTCGCGTCGAAATTTATTCATTATGTTGTTTATCTGTCGAGTTGCCTTCTTTTGCATATATCTGTTTCAGCTTCATACGCTTCAATTTATTCTCGCTAAACGTCTTACTCGCCTTTAAAAACATTACACGGGAAATCGGAATTGCCGACTACAGTGAATAATATCTTTTATCTTAACCTAGAAGTCCATGTTTTCCGTTATCCGAGGGGGTTGGAAAACAACGTGGCTTGGTGGGTGTGTGTAACATGAAATTTGGAAACCCCCTTGCCAGCGGCAGTCAGTCTAGCCCCACATTAACCCCCACATTATCTGCCAGTTCCCATATGCCCGAAAAAAGGATGTTAACTAGGACTTATTTTGCGAGGGGTCAAGTACCAGACTGCCCCGACGTCACACGTGCGTAAAAATAAACTCCCGTCCTGCAATAAATATTTATGCACCGTCACATAACGCATAAATATTTTTCACTACCAGTGACACTCTCACACACACATCTTTTACTACTCACAGAAAATATGTCCATTTAGATTAAGACGAACAAAAACTGCTGCATTTCATGTCTTAATGCTCTCTCTCTCTCTCTCTCTCTCTCTCTCTCTCTCTCTCTCTCTCTCTCTCTCTCTTAAAATATTTACGCTTTGACTGATATTATCTTTTCTTATAAAAATGACTTTGTAACTTCTGATTTTTAATAAACTTTTCACGCAATTTAAACAACTCGAATTCCTCAATTTTTAAATTGATGTTTTATTTAATCATTTACACCTTTCAACACAACAACATTCTTCAGATTTTGAATTTAGAGTTGTTTTTTTCTTCTTCTAAACCGATTGCCTAATTAAGGCTAAAGAGCTCAGTCTGTCTTACAATTTTATTCATAGTTGTTGGGGCGGAGTGAAGAGAAGGGGTTTATGCCTTTCCAAAGGGCATTTTATACCTTTCCAAAGTGAAACACAAACAACCTTGTTCGTCGAGTCTATGAACCCTCTTATCCCCACCAGGTTAAATAGTACCACTCATGTTCTTCAACAATGATCGCTTTGACATTAAATAACCTTCAAAGTTTGAGATACCATTGAACAAAGAAACTAAACCAAAAATTTTTACTATAAAAGATAATTCTGTATAACAAAATATTCGCCTTTTATAGTATTCAGTATCATCTTATTAAGTTAATATTATTCTATTCAAAATTGACCGAGTTTAGTTGAGAAGTAGGTTGAAACTTGAGCGGTTTATCGATTTAAACACTCGTTTTCTAACCAGATTATTAATCCTAATTAAGTAATACATCAGTGTGTCGCTATTTCAACATGTTTGTGTTTGGTTTTTCCATTTTTATTTCATTTTTTAATTTGTTTTTATTCTATCTTATTTTCATTATAAAATGCGTAACATGACCATAAATTGTAATATATGATTCAACGAGACATTATTTCGTAGATAACACCCCCATTTTTTTTATCATGCATTAGGTTATCCCAAAGAGTGTAACCTAACACAGAATATTCAGTAGGAAACAGAACAAGTCAATTAATATAAGAAAGACATTTAACTGTACACAATATGAGTCGGGTATTCAGTTCTTTTCTTAGGCGAAGCATCAGTCACATCCGATCGAAAAACAAACAGAAAAGTCTAGACAACAAAAGATGGAAATCATTTACTCTTATCAGGTCTGAAATATAAAGGAGGGAGGCCCCATGTGCTCACCGGGAGGGACCAAATACCACGTCTGTACAACACATAGTCCTGTTTGTGAAAGAGGCGGATCCCCCGGTTCGCCTTATCACGAGACCAAAAAGGACTTTTTTAACAAGTTATGACAGTGAGTAACTGACAATTCTCTAAAAAGCCCTCTCTCCACAAAAACGATGTAAAATCTCTTGGTTAAAACATTAACCTTTGATGATACCCTTTTTTTGTGACATTTTTAGTATATTGCTACTCCTAGTTTTTAATTCAATGAAATATTTTATTGGTTGTTTAGTTTTTAGTATAAAGGAGAAATACGATGTTTATCAATTTCTCTTTCTCCGTGGAAGATACATTGCCAAACCTTAATGCAATCCCACTCCAGGATTACGTCTTAAAAATTTCGTACTTTTGTGTATGTCGAATGAATAACAAAAGATTTTAACATTTATAGTTTTGGTTGGTTGGTTGGTTGGCTTTTATGGCATATCAACCTTTGTAGGTTATTTAATGCCAAATCCATTTTTATGCAGATAGTTCTATTTCAAACAATTAAGTTTAGCATTAGTACACAGTCTGATTGTCAAAAACATTTGTATTTCAAGCAATTCATTTATAGTTTTACATCATCCTATGAAGTTAAACAAGACGTGCTATGAACTGATGGAGAAGTAAAGGTGAACTCATTTGTGACGTTCTCCTATGAACTCCTACGTATAGACACACCAGTATTGACCGATCGATAAAAGCTTACATTCATCAGCTCTCTGCAGACACTGGATGCTGTCAAGAGAACTTACTTAGAGCGTCAGCCTATAGGGTCGGATGGCGAGAGAGACAATCAAGGGATTCCGTGTTTTTTCAGCATGCCTTGATTTTGATAAATATATATGTACGTGTGTGTGTGTCTGTGTGTGTGTGTGTGTTTACCAATCCCTCCACTGGGGCAAGATGTGACACAAGGCCAATTTTAAGCGGAGTTCAACAAGTTTGAATTCAGAGTTTTCTTTTTTCCAGACTAGTTGCCTAACCAAGGTTAAATAACGTTGCCTAACCAAGGTTAAATAACTATTTACCCATAGCTGGAGGGAGAATAATTGGATTCATACCTTTTCCAAGAGTATTAGTATGAAATGTAAACAGTCTCGTCCAGGATTTGAACTCGTGTCGCCGTGTTTATTTCCTACGACAATAACCATTACATCAAATCTTATATTTACTTTGATATTTCGCACTCTATTAGACAATTTTTTTTTTATCCATCCGTTTAAATTACAATCGCGTCATCGAAGATCCTTATCTCTGATCTGGTAGAAAACAAAAAACAAAAAATAGAAAAAATATATCTTCGTTCAATTTATTGATAATTGCTTTCATGCATTAATTGCTTTCACCGATTTACAAAAGGAATCAATAAAACTGCAATGTACGATCACTTTATGACATTGATTGCTTCTATGGTGAACATCTATTCATAAATTCTATTGGTAAACGTAAATAAAAAAAATACTGAAATGATTTGTATGTAATGAAATCATTTCCGTTGAAATAAAACTATTTAAGAAGAAATATTTCTGTGTAGACTGGATTGGATTGAAACAGAAAACATCAATCAGACTACGATGCATTATTCACACACAATACGTGAAAAGCAAATAATTCGAATGATTATAACATTAAAATCTTTTCATGTATATCACATCATATGTACGTATTATGGCAACTTGTAAGGTTTCCAGTTAAACAAAGTATGGCATCTTTTATGTTCTAATATTTCAGCATTTAGAACGGATTATATCTGTTCGATCTGAAGGCAACCATTATAAAAGCAATCATATGAGATAATCTTACCGATATATTTTGTACATGCTTTCCTGGATTTATCGTATACACTCGTGTATAGGTCTAAATTTGATATATGTTCACAAAATCATTAACTTATTAGATAATTATTAAGACTAAAGTTACCACGAGTCATTCTCACTACGTCTGAATTTGAACCTTACGTAATTAATACAAATTCACTCGACTTATATACGAATATATACCGGACATTGGCCTAGCAGTTAGAGTGTTCGCCAATGGCCCGGGAGACCTGGGTTCAATCCAAGGTCGAGTCATACCAAAGACTCAAAAAATGCCTCCTTGCTTAACACTCAGCATTATAAGGTACGGATCAAGGGTAAAGTGGAGCAATCCAGGGAAAGCAGTAGCGCCCTCCCCTACACCTTGGTGTAGTAAGCTATCGAAAAGGGAGCCTTCGGGTCACCCTCGACTAGGGTCGCCAACTTTACTTACTTTTACTTTATATACTGTATATAATTAAACCACTGAAAGAAAGTTTTTTCTTATTTCTAACGCTTGAAAGAGATTGAAGGATTTTTTCATAATATCTTTAAAAAACACATTTTCATTAATTTCTGTCTTTAAATGATCGAATGTGATATTATATTTGCTAAATAACGTGTGTCACCAAATCTAAAAATAAAAAAAGCCACATGTATCATGGTTTGGAAAATAAATTTTCCCTATTTTGGCGACAAGAGCTGTTGGGGCTGTGCACAAGCTTTTTCCTCGCTGGTCCGTAGCAGTCCAGCAGTCGAAGAAAACGGATTAGATTCAACATGCAGAACTGAAAATATCAGACACAAAATTTCATGATAGCAACTAAGTCTTATCATCTAAGGAATTTCAGGAATGACAAGCAAGTAAGTTTTTAAAAAGAATATTAAAACATCTACATACACTGTACATATATAAAAATTAATAGTCACACAACATACATTTTGTAAACTATTCATCATTACCAAAAATAATGCATTAAAAGAAAACGTATGTTTCTACTAAACCTCCTGTTATTTTTCTTAATGCTTGCTGGTTTTATTTATGATTCATTTTAACATTGAACCTTCTTTATCTCGTTACTCGGAAAACTCCTTTGCTACAATATTAAGCTATATTCACTTTCACATTCACGCTTTCCTTGCAACAATAACATAAAAGTTTAAAAACTATTAGATCATTATGCTACCAAGCTGACTGCAGAGAAGTAAGACTCCTACCAATGAGTGTTCAGGATATGATACTAAACAATCTGATGGTGAGGTTCCAGTAAAGGTGGAGCTTTGGGGAATGTGGAGTACCCCTTCATTGCCATCGCTCTCAGGTTCACTCTGGCCCGGAGTGGTAGCACTTGATAGGGTACTATCTATGGGTTAAATAGAACTAAACTGTGTACTTATGCTAAATTGAATTGCTTGAAATAGATCTGCTTTGACATTTAACTGTGTGTAAACAAAAACTATACTTATACTAAACTGAATTGTTTGAATTCGACTCATTGGCCCAGTGGGTAGAGTGTTTCAATCCCAGGTCGAGTCATTCCAAAGACTTTTAAAATGGTACTTGATACTTCCTTGCTTAACACTCAGCATTACAAGGTACGTATCAAAGGTAAAGTGGAGCAATCCAAGGGAAGGAGTTGCACCCTCCACTACACCTCGGTATAGTAGCAATTGAAAAGGGAGCCTTCGGGTCGCCCTCGACTAGAGCCGCCAACTTTACTTTTTATTTGTATAAAAATGGATTTGGCATTAAATAACCTACAAAGGTAGATATGCCATAAACTCAAACAAACAAACAAACAAACCAAATCGATCATTATGTTTTGAACTGTATACTAAAATTGCAAATGATGATATACAAGTCACTTGTATAATTCTCGAAGTGAGACTTGTAAATGTGAGAGCTGAAGAGCTTGAAATATTTCGAACATTTCATAAAACTCAACTTTGATCTATGATCTTAAGAAAAATAGGATAACGAGATTTTCTGCATTTTAATGCTTTGTTAACACTCATTAATCATATTTCATTAATTCTTTTCTTTTTCAGAAAAGAATTAATTACAATGTTTACAGTAGGATAATGAAATTAAACTGGATCCGTAATGATTTTGAGAGAATTTATTTATTCTTACAAAAGACCCTGTGGCCTTCCGAAAAGTTAAGGAAAAGTGAAATCCATCAAGAAACTTTAATCGAAAGCTGAAGCTGAAATTGTAGATATTCATTAAGTTGATTTTAATGAATAATGACAGATCAAATGTCTTCATAATTGATGACGATAAAGATTCAATAATCAGTGTAATTAACTAAAACAAACTTAATTAGAATTGATAAAAGCAGAAGGGCTTAATGTGTTTGTAATCTGTCACTCTCTACCAACAATCAAATTAATACTGAATCCAAGGAATCGGTCGAGTCTTCGAGGCGTAGTGGCTGATGTACCAGACTGCGACATCGTAGTAAACGAGTTCAAACTCCAGTTATGCAATTACGATCACTTTTGGAGTAATACCCTTGGAAAAGCATGAACCCCATTAGCCAGCTATGGATTAGATAGTACCTCTAATGTTCTTTTACAAGGAAGTCTTCTTCATGGTTTTGGATTTAAATAACCCACGATCATTGATGCCAATGGCTTGGTTTGGTTTGGTTTGGTTTTATGGCACATCAAACATTGTAGGTCATTTAATGCCAAATCCATTTTTATACCTAAACAGTTCTATTTCAAACAATTCAATTTACCATAAGTACACAGATTAATTTTATTTAACCCATTGATAGGACCCTATCAAGTGCTATCACTCCGGCCCATAGTGGACCTGAAAGTGATGTTAATGAAGGAGCACTCCGCATTCCCCAAAGCTCCAGCCTTACTGGAACCTCACCATCAGATTGTTTAGTGTCATATCCCGAACACTCATGGGGGAGGGTCTTACCTCTCCGCAGAGAAGCAGTCGGTGTATTCTACAGCCCCAGCCGACTGGCCAAGATCATTAATTCCATTAAACAAAGAAAATAAATAAAAAGAAACTGAATGAGAAATTTGGAATATTTTGATTTTACATATTTTCACTCTCTCTCTCTCTCTCTCTCTATCTATCTATATGTATATATATATGTGTATATATACACACACACACACACACACACACACACACATATATATATATATATATATATATATACACATTTCATCATACAACGTGTGAAAGCACGTGCAATACCCTGCCCTCATCAGCCGCCAACCAGGGGTGATAACACAGTTTCAGTAGCTCAAGGCGGTACAATAGATATATAGAGAGAAAAAGAGAGAGAGAAAAAAAGAGAGAGAGAGAGAGAGAGAAAAGAGAGAGAGAGAGAGAATAAATAGAGAGACGTGTAGAAAACTAGTTCACCTCAGGATCATGATCGGAAATCTCTGAGTCAAGAATTTATATCTTCATTTACATTATATATTTTTTCAAAAATTGAAATATACTGCAATATTACTCTGTATTTTCAGGCATAAAGCACGCTAAAGATTTTACGAATTAAAATCATTTTTAGTGTTATTTTTAAATCATTTATATACGAAGATCATTCAATAAATTAAGCAAATTTTACCTATCAAGTCAGCAATAGTAAGCATTGTTTATAGTTGTAACTTTTTCAATAGTGATAGGTCATTTCATGTTTCAGAATACTATCAGCATCACCTTCTTTACTGACCGTTGCATCCACAACTTTTTCTTTACCGGAAAGTTAGTGTTTTTTCCACTGTATGAACTCTCTTTTTGTCTCAGGTTCATAGTCGTAGACCCATATTGGGCCCATTTGTAAACATTTTTAACTAAAATATCTAGTCCTTACACATCACACATTCTTCTGTAAATTTTACATTATTTACGCTGATCATCTATCACAAATTTGATCATAGACTTTTATTCGAGCCAAGAGTATTATAATGTGTCGGCATTTTGAATAGCCTCAAAAGAAATATTTTTGAAGGGATTAAGATAATTTTTGCTATAAAACAATTCTAAACAATACAGAGTTGAAATCCATGAAAAAAAAAACTCTTTTGCTTTTTTGAACAAATTTCTTTGTGCTGATTACATAAATCTCTCTCTCTCTCTTCTCTCTCTCTCTCTCTCTCTCTCTCTCTCTCTCTCTCTCTCTCTCTCTCTCTCTCTCTCTCTTCATCCGTCCCTATCGTTCTTGGCAGTCCTCTAAACTGCATTTAGTGTCCGCGCAGAACTGATGTATGCATGTTCTTACTGATCGACTAAGACTGATGCTTCTTAATGTAGGAGTCCGTCCATATCTCTCTCTCTCTCTCTCTCTCTCTCTCTCTCTCTCTCCATATATATATGTATATATATATATATGGGTGTGTGTGTGTGTGTGTGTGTGTATATATATATATTGAGTCACGGGAATTGAATATAGATATTCTTTCAGCTGAATCAATAGACTTCAGACATGTTGTTATAGGTTCACCCGAGGATTGATAACATGGAAATCGGATAGGGATTTTTTTTTCGGTTTTTATTGTTATTCTATTTTATGGTTTCGATTGAGTACTGTAAAGACTTTAAAAATGCTTTCGACGTTAAATTTTTATTATATATATATATATAATTTTTATTATATATGTATATATATATATATAAACAATTGGTTCACACCAGAAACTGAAAAACAGGATGGAAATAAATTTATAATCCTAAATTAACCGGTCTTTGGTTTTTTCTTAAAGATATATATATATATATATATATACTTTTTAAGCCTTTTCTTAATCAGTTTGTTATTATCATTATTAATAATGATAATCATTATATATACATATATATGTGTGTGTGTGTGTGTGTGTGTGTGTGTGTGTGTGTGTGTGTGTGTGTGTGTGTGGTTTCACTTTAAGAAAAAAAAACACTTTTCAGGCCAGTTTACAACATAATCCTTATGCTGCGAGACCCACTTAAGCGTCAAACAGCATTTTAAATCTTTTAAACCTTGTAAATCTTCCAAATTCTTCATATAACGTGGATAACTATGAAATATCAATTGTAATGTTTTACTCCTTCCCTAACAGAAGCACCAATTGACACATCATAGACTGCTTATATATATATATATATATATATATATATATATATATATTACATGACCCGCCTATGCACTTTCTTTGGCACGTAATCCGACATGTTTTACGCAATGAAAAACAAAGTTGTTTACACTTCGGTGTATGACTTTCATTGAATTTCAAGCTTGCTTATGGTACTTCGTTACCATCTGAAGCTACACGCACGCTGTTCTGGGGACGCCACCTGTTCGAAAACTGCAAGTATTTATTCAAGGTCAATTATCAGTTATAGCAAAATGATAATTCAGGATTATTCGCTGATGATGTCATTAGATGTAATTAAAAGATAAAATATGATTTTAAAAATAATTACAGAGGACAAAAGGATAGCAACCGAGTAAAGATGATTGGTTTGATTTAACGAGATATCAACTTCTTATGGGGTATTAAATGCCGAAATTCAATTTATTTGTAAATCTTGCCCAGTCGGCAGGGGCTGTAGAATACACCGACTGCTTCTCTGCAGAGAGGTAAGACTCCTTCAACGACTGTCCTGGATATAACACTAAACAATCTGAAGGTGAGGTTCCAGTAAGGCTGGAACTTTGGGAAATACGGAGTACCCTTTCATTGCTATCACTCCCAGGTCCACCATTGCCCGGAGTGGTAGCACCAGCTGGTATGAAGAACGCAGAGAAGAAATTAAACGGATGATCTACTCTCGGCCAGACGACCACACCTAGTGATAGTCAACAAAAAGAAAGAGAAACTGCCGTATAATGGACTTTGGTGTTCCAGTGGATCACAAGGTAAAATTGAAGGAAGGCGAAAAGAGAGATAAATACTGTGACTTTGCTAGAGAATTGAAAGAACTATAGAACATGAAAGTTACAGTGATACTAATTGTAATTGGCACTTACGGTACAGTCATCAAGGGATTGGTACAGGGACTGGAAGACTTGGAAATAAGAGGATAAGTGAAGACCATCCAAACTACAGCATTGTTGATATCGTCAGAATACTGGGGAGAGTCCTGAAGACTTAAGGAGACTTGCTGTCACTTAGACTCCAGTAGAAAACTATCGGCTAACGCTGGTGTGAGAAACTCCCAAAGAAGAAGAAGAAGAAGAAGAAGAAGAAGAAGAAGAAGAAGAAGAAGAAGAAGAAATCTGAAGGAAAGTGAAAAGAAGGATAAGTACCTCGGCCTTGCTAGAGAATTAAAAAAGCTGTGGAACATGAAAGTAACGATTGTGCCAATTGTGAATGGTGCGTTAGGCGCTGTAACTAAAGGATTATTAAAAGGCCTAGAGGAATTGGAAGTTGACGGACGGGTAGAGACTATCCAAACGGCAGCATTGCTAAGGACGGACAGAATACTGAGACGAGTCCTGGAGACTTGAGGAGACTTGCTGTCACACAAACTCCTGTGAAAAACCATCAGCTAAGACTGATGTGAAAAACTCTAAAGGAATAATAATAATAATAATAATAATAATAATAATAATAATAATAATAATAAGAAGAAGAAGAAGAAGAAGAAGAAGAAGAAGAAGAAGAAGAAGAAGAAGAATTTATACAGAATTATATGGGTTATAGTAACTGTTTCTATTTTAAAAGAATCATTTTTTTTTTTTTTGTGCAGTCATCACTCTCGGATTACTGTTTTTCTATTTTCTTCATACAGTAATGTATTATATTTGAATCTAACATTAATAATTTTCAGCTAATTATAGGGTTCGAAGTAACTAATGATAATTATCTTTAGGAAACAATTATTACCTTAAGTAATTATTACAAATAATTTGAATAATAATCATAATACAAATAATCTGTATTATACAATTATACAGTT
>OY757933.1:19625122-19700122 GCA_963585895.1 Sepioteuthis lessoniana
GTGCATTTCGTTTCGTTCATTGAAGTTCGTTCATTATCTTTAATTATGTTCTTGGTTGGGTCTATGAGAAATATACAATATTATGAATCAAATAGATCAACTAAAAAATTATTAGTATTCGATAGGATCCTGAGCACAAAAAACTTTTAAGAAAAAATTACCCAAAAATATTTATGTGAACGTACAATGAATACGATTCCCTAACGTCACGGCATAATATACCTGTAGACGGGTTGATGTGGCGTTAAAATCAATCAATCAATATGCTGTGGTAAAACTACCTAAGTTTGGAAAAGGAAAATAGAAAAGAATCCCTGTAAATGTTTTCCTGGTTGAGGTAGCTCAACGATTTACAGGCCGAAGTCGTGTAAAATAAAAAAAAGAAATTATGACGAAACAAAACAGTGAAAAGGAAGTTTCCTCTATTTTTATTAGGAAAATGAAAATCTTAACGACGCAATTCTGCGAGTGTTTTTGTTACGGCTAAACATAAAGAGTAAACAATCTACAATACGTAAGTGTGAAGGAAAGCAGATTATAACTTGAGATTCTTTCTATATGACCATTTAGAGTTCTAATTGCTTTATCAAGTCATTTATGAAGTGTGCCTAGCAGGGAGCTGAAACAGTAGTTGTTAGCTGCATCGCTAGAATTTAGCCGACTTCCCTTCAAGTTAGGTTTTGACTCAAGATCATTTTATCATGGGGGTCCACGCACGAATCAAGGTTCATGCAATGTAGTCACAAATATGTTTGATCCTGTTGGCATTTTTCATATTGGAACGCTTCAGGCGCCAAGCAATAAACTCAGTTCTGCAAAGCATGGTATTGCCTGGGGGAAGAGGTCTCCCGGGACCAGGCGGTCACAACAATTACACCAAACTTACGTGAACACCAGATGTCCCCCGGAAAACCAGAGGGAATCAAACCCTTTGCAATGCCGCTGAAATGTATTCTCGCCTAATATATAGTCAAGACTATATAGTTGTAGGCATTGTTGGGTCACATAAAAATGACAGTAGGTTCCTGTGTTTTGTGTTTCTTAAAACGTTTGTTTTCGTTAATACTGGCTTAATCGTTAAGTTATAAAATGTGCATATTCTGAGAGTATGTCTCCATGTTTATTGTACTGAGTGTAATATTTAGGCATTTTGTTGTTAAAAAGTACGCAAAATTACGATTTATATGATTATGTTTAGCTATTGTAATTTTTTCATGGGCAAGATTCGTTTATTACGTCCATAAGATACAAAGTTCGACGTTAATCTTCGTTTTTTGATCATTTTAAGATAATCTGGAGCATATTGCTTTAGGAACGGACACGGTGAAACGAGTTCAAATGCTGGTTGAGGTTGAGTACATTTCGTATAGCGCTAATACTTTTTGGAAAAGTATAAATCCAACTATTCTCTCCTCCCCAACTATAGATAATGTTGTATCGTCGAGGTGAATGATACACAGAGAAGAATGAGTGTTTAATATATTTATTCAGCACCAGTATCCGGTGCGAACTGATACATACATAAAACACAGTACAATAAGTTACAAACAATTAACAAGACAACTTACAAGGAATAGAGGGAGAGTCAAAATGGTGTTTAGCCAAATGAAATAAGATCAGTCCGAATATTAATTAGCTTAATAGTTATCAACTTAGTAATCAAATGTTAAGTCCTTAATCGTAGGATATTTAAAACTATGAGCCAGTGTCTATCTAGTAGTGTGCTGAAAGGGTGTTAGCTACTTTACAACAGATATATACAGACTGGATTATGTAACCTTAGTAGGCGACCAGTCTAAAGGAAAGCTGAATTCAAAGAAGTTCTACTCTCAGAATTGACAATTTGGCAGATCCTGCCCGTTATGGAGGGTTTGAGTAAATTCTTATTACGAACTGAGATATGAACTTACATTTTTCAAACATTTAACAACTTACTCACTTGAGTTACGATCCAGTCATTTAAAATTCCGGCTCCCGTGAGATGGTGACTACTTTGAAACAGTTTGTGTCTTAAACAAGCTTAGGTTCATGTGCTATACTAAATAAAAATGAATAAATAACAACTGAATATACTAGGGTGAGTCAAAAGTTTTGAAATATTTTTGTGACCTGACGCGAAATTCGGCAGCTCTTGACACTTTTAATAAGATAATGAAATGAAACTAGACTGAGAGATGCACAACTCGCCTGATACTTTTCAACAGCCCAATCGCCAGGGACTGTATAAGACTCCCCTCAATGAGTGTACAAGTATATGAAATTGAACCATCTAATGATGTGGTTTCAGTCCTGGAGCTTAGGGAAATGAGAAGTACCCTTTCCTTGCCATTACTCTCAAGTTCACTCTGACCTTGAACTTAGAACCATTTAAACGACTGAATAATGTTTTATAGAATTAGTGTTAAATAGCTAAACTTGAACACCGAACCCTTTCTTGCTGTTAAATCCAACCAATCAATCATGATACTCTCCAAGTGCTACTCGCTGGATTCGCATTAGAATCCACAGTTTGTTCACTAATGGTTCGGGAGACCTGGGTTCAATCCCACGTCGCGTCATACCAAAGACTTTAAAAACGGTACTTGATACCTCCTTGCTTAACACTCAGCGATATAAGGTACGTATCAAGGGTAAAGTGAAGCAATCCTACTGAAAGCACGAGTTTCAGCTAGATCGTCGAAGTTAAGCAATGATGAGTCCCGACAGTACATAGATGGGTGACCATTTTGGAACAGTAGGTGATGTAAGCAGCTTATAAACCAAATTGAACATAGGTTAATAAATATCGACAAGCTATTTACTAAATTGTATCATATTATAAATTCTTTGTTGTATTGTTCTATTCTGGTTTTGTTGGTTTTATGGCATATCAACCATTGTAGGTTATTTAATGACAAATCCCCTTTATACATATGTATTAAATATATATGATTTGGTTTAGTTGGGTTTTATTGCATATCAACCATTGTAGGCTATTTAATTCCAAATCCTCTTTATACATATATATCAAATACATATGATTCGTAAACACATTTTCTTGATAAAATTTTAAACGCGCCTGTGCTCTTTTTTGTTTTTTTGTTGTTTTTTTTTTTTTTGTTTTTGTTTTTTATGGCATATAGTATTTCTATTTACAATTGATCATTTGTTTGCTCACAGTTAAATGGTTTTAAGTGCTACTATGTATCAATAACAATTTAAAATCAGTCATTTGTTTGCACATATTTAAGGGGATAAACATGATTTGTAAGTGAACAGTTTGTACGTAATTTGAGTTTTAAATCAATTAGAACTGATTTGTTTGCACACTAGTATGGCTATTTTTTCTTGACAGTTAAATGGTTTCAATTATTGTTTGCCCAGTCGGCTGGGGCTGTAGAATACACCGACTGCTTCTCTGCAGAGGGGTAACCCCCCACACACACACACACAACGAGTGTCCTGTTATGACATTAAACAAACGGAGCTTTGGGGAATGCGGAGTACCCCTTCATTACCATCACTCCCAGGTCCACTCTGGCCCGGAGCGGTAGAACCTGATAGGGCCCTATCTATCGGTTAAATAGAACTAACAGCATACTTATGCTAAAATGAATTGTTTAAGTAAACTGAATAGGTTGAAATAGAAATGTTTTTGACAATTAAACCGTACTTACATTTAAACTGTGTGCTTATGCTTAACTGAATTATTTGAAATGGAACTGTTTTTCGACTTTAAAACTGTATTTACACTTAACTGAATTGTTACATATAACTGCTTGAATAGTTTGAAATAGAAATGTTTTTGACAATTAAACTGTGTATTTATACTAAACTGAATTGTTTTAAATAGAACAGATTATCTACATAAAAATGGATTTGGCGTTAAATAACCTACAAAGGTTGATATGCCATAAAACTCACCAAACCAAACCAAACCATCAATCATTGTTTTCTACCACTAATAATTATATTCAATATTAATCATTTGTTTGCACACGGGGATGTGGTTACAAGTATTGCTATTTAACGCTATTCTATTCTACACTATACATTCATTTACACACAGTCAAATGGTTACAAGTATTGCTATCTAATACCAATATTTCAATTTAAGCACACGGTTAAAGAGTCTTAAGTCTTGTTATTTAACATTAATAATTCTATTCAACATTACTATTTTGTTTGCACACAGTTAAATAGTTCTTAGTATGCACCACTAACAATTTAATCAAACATTAGTCATTTGTTTGCACACAATTTGTTGGTAATTTAATTTTTAAATGAGTTAGAACTAATTCGTTTGCACACTTTCATTGCTATTGTTTCTGGACAGTTAAATGGTTTCAACTATTGCTATCGACCACTAATAATTCTATTCAATATTAATCATTCATTTGCCACACGGTGAAGGAGTATCAAGTATTGCAATTTAACTCTCCTAATTGATTTGCACACAGTTAAATGGTCCCAAGTACTGCTGTAATATTAAGGACGGGCGCTGTTGTTGAGTTGCGGCGGCCTCAAGGTTAGAGAACGCGCGAGCACATCGGCTGTCGTCAATCACTGGGTATACGGGTCTGACGATCAAAAATTTCACGAACCTCGCTCATGCAGGCAGAATGATCTGTAGAGTTCAAGCGTGATTTTAATATAATCACGTGTGAACTTTCACGTGCTGCACAACTGTTTTCACTGGGGACCATCGAACCTTCGAATTGATCCATCAAATCGCTATATAAGAAATCAAGTAACGAGATTTTGAGCAGATTTCAAGGCAGGTTTCTAAACAGGTTCAACAGAGGTCCATGACACCCCGACCCATGCTATAACCAGCCTGTCAACAATACGACTGATATGAAAGTATCAACAAGCCGGCTATAACGACACCGCCGTCATCGCCAAGAAGAGGAGGGAGGAAGAACGCTATCGAACAAACTTTTTTAACTGCAGCCCGCTGTATTCCCCCATGAAAAAAAGCGACTACTATTTTCTTCCTTAAAATTCGAGTTTTGAGTGTTTCTTTTCAACGTATTTTGGTCCTATGCTACATTGCTATGTATATCTAACAATTCAATTAGTTATTTGTTTACAAACAGTTAAATGATCACGCTGTTCTATTTCTAACAATTCGATTCAGCCTAAGTTATTTGTTTGCTCACAGTTTGAATGTCAAACAGTTCTATTTGACCGATAGATAGGACCTTATCAGGTACTACCACTCCGGGTCAGTGTGGACCAGGGATTATTAGCTCTACATTCCCTAAAGCTTCAAATTTGGAGCCACACCATCCGATGGTTTATTGTCATATCCAGGATACTCTTTTCTATTTTGTTTCATTTATTTCCAAAACTATTCGTTTCTCTTAATCTTTCTCTTTGTTCGACATTATTTGACTGATGAAGGAAAAACCCACTTTTTTAGTTAAGTAATGTCTCATTTTTCTCGTTCCTTGATTCTAATGTTACCTACATTTGAATCACTTCTCTTCCATCAGGAAAGCCTAAAATCTTCTCCACATTGATTTGTCAGACAAGCAGTTCTTACCTATATCATATAGAGGTTGTAAGACAGTCATTATGTCGAAAAAAGAATGAGAAATTGCTTTTATTAAAATCTAGGATAATCATGCGTGTTTAAAGGAAATTTTATTTCTTTTAGTCGTTTATTTACTACAGATTACTGTCTTGTTAATATCGAGTGTGGCGTACGAAAGATAGTTTCAAGTTCCTTCGATGATCTCGGATATTAAAAAAAAAATCCAAAATATTAATGAATATTTCGAATAAATATTCAATTCTATTAGTTTCCAGACACAGAGGTGTTGTATTATCCTATTTCTTAAAATATGGATTTCAAAATCGCTTTTTTAGATCAGATGTATTCTGAGATGAAATGAATTCTCACTTAGTGTCTCTGAATCATGCCGCAACAGAAAGGTTCCAAATACATATGAGAGAGAGAGAGAGAGAGAGAGAGAGAGAGAGAGAGAGAGAGAGAGAGAGAGAGAGAGAAACAAAATGACAGACAGAAACAGACACACAGAGATCTGCTTCCCATTAAAATTACCAAGGCGATGGCTCAGAATTGAGACAGATACCCTTTTACAGGGAGAGAAATATCATCATCTCATCAACAGCTGCCAGGTGTGCTGACAGTATAGACTCGCTCGATTCTCTCTCGCCATCAATCTCTATCGGTAATCGCTCTTGTTAAGTCCTCTGGACGGCATCCAGTTTTCGCAGGGAGCTGATGAATATAAGTTTTAAGATAGCTAACATTGGTGTGCCCATAATATAACATATCTTATGAGTTAGTCCTTTCTTAGCCGACAGTGCCCAATATGTCTTGCTCGTCTTACTTGTATGGTTTGTGAGATAGGAGGTGAGATAGGAGGTAAGTGATTGTACAACTCCTGCTTTTCTTCTTTTCTTTTCAAAACAGAACGCAATATCCCATCTAGCTTTTTCCTCCGGGCGTTTCGTTAAAATCAAAGTGGTCCAACCCTACAATAGTACTGACACGGTGATAGCTCGAAGGAATTCCCGTAAATTTTTTTCAGAGGTGTCCCTTACAATTTTTGAAAGTTTAGTCGAAATCGAATAAAAAATAACTTGCGGTTTCTAAGTGGTCACCAACCTCAATACAGAGCAGGCTCAGCATTGCTTAACTTCTGTAATCTCAGGTTGCTTACAGTACCTGCTGTTTCTCTGTGGTCACCCACCTAAATACAGAAAAGGCTAAGCATTGCTTAACTTCTGTAATATCATGTTGCTTACAGTACTTGCTGTTTCTAAGTGGTTACCCACCTAAATACTGAACAGATTAGGCATTGCTTAACTTTTGTAATCTCAGGTTGCTTACAGTACCTGCTGTTTCTAAGAGTTCACCCACTTAAATACTAAGTAGGCTCAGTGTTGCTTAACTTCCGTATTCTAGCAGGAATCAGTCCTTTGATTTAATACTTTGCAGCACTTGCATTTTTATAGATTTATTTATTTCAACCTTTCACAAAGCTCATAACAATATATACACCATTTGCTGCAGGAATCAACAAAAACTTCCATTCAGTGTGGCTGAGGGGAGAACACAAGTAACTCAAAATGCTTCTTATTGAATAAAACATGAGTAACATTTTCTTTTCTTTACTTTTGAGAGGACGTCAAATGTGTTGATTTAAGTTTTATCCTAAAAAAAAAAAGGAACACTTGGTCGAAGTTGGAACAATTTCTTTTCGGGAAATCTTCAGTTCTTTTTTGCTGTTCCAGCTGATATTTTTCGTTTTATATGAATCGGAAATTGGCAGCTGTCTTTATGACACACAACAAAATTCATATTGAATTTGAACAAAGACAGCAGATCCACAAGGCAGCGAAGCAGACATATTTATTCAAGTCTATTCAATATAAAGAATTTTGAATCACACGTACACACTTTCTCTTACTCTGTCACCCTCTCTCTCTCTCACACACACACACACACACACAGAGGCATAAATGTGTGTGTGTGTGTGTGTGTGTGTGTGTGTGTGTGTGTGTGTGTGTGTGTGTGTGTGTGTGTGTTAGAGATACAAAAACAGATACTGTTTTTCAGCTGAAAGGTTGACTGACAAGGGAAATTATTTTAAAGAAATATTTATTGTTGAAAAGTTTTTTTCTAGTCTTTTGAGAAGTGGTCAGTTTCAAATTGGAGAAAATATTCTCTCTCTCTCTCTCTCTCTCTCTCTCTCTCTCTCTCTCTCTCTCTCTCTCACACACACACACACACACATACACACACACACATATCTATATATAGATGATGATGATGATGATGGCCCGTCGAGTTTGAGTATGACCATCGAATTATATCATTTTTTAAAGAGCAATTTACTATGCCAGAAACAGATGAGGCTTTTAAAACCAGCTACAGTTTTATGGTCTCTGGTACAAATTTGGCGTTACACGCTCTTTCGAATTGTTTCTTTAAACAGTAAATATTGAGAGTATAAGAAAAAACTTTACTCTCTTTTTTCTTTTTTTTTTTTTTTTTGCTTACAAAAATTATACAAGTTGCGTTCCAGCCAAGTATTAATACCTTCTCCGACGCTAAATGTTTTTGGCAATTTATGGTGGTTCAACTTTTTCCTCACGAATGCCGTCACGTAAATTGCTTTCATGAACCAGCGATTATCGGAAGTTTGTTTGTTTGTTTGTGTTTTATAGCATATCAACCTTTATAGGTTATTTTATGAAATTCCATTTTCATACAGCTATTCAGTTTAGTGTAACTACAGTTTTTGTTGACACACAGCTAAATATCAAAACAGTTCTATTTCAAACAATTCAGTTTAGCACAAGGACACAGTTTAAATATCAAAACAGATCTATTTCAAACAATTCAGTTTGGCATAAGTACGCAGTTTAGTTCTATTTGACCTGTAAATAGGGCTTTATTAGGTGCTACCACTCCTGGCAGAGAGGACCTGGGAGCAATGGCAATGAAGGGGTACTCTACATTCCCCAAAGCTTTAGTATTACTGGAAATTCATCATCAGATTGTTTAGTGTCATCTCAGAACACTCTTCTTCGGGGGGTGTCTTACTCCTTTGCGGAGAAGCAGTCGGTGTATTCTACAGCCCCAGAAGACTAGGCAAAATAATCGGAAAAAACATTATACAAAAGGTTTCCACTCAAAACCAAAACCATGAATGTTGATTTTAACAAAGTAGCAAAAAGAAATTAGATTGGTTTGGTTTGGCTTTATGGCATATCAACCATTGTTGGTTATTTAATGCCAAATCCTCTTTATACATATATATTAAATGAATATGATTTGGTTTCCTTTGGTTTTATGGCATATCAACCATTGAAGGTTATTTAATGCCAAATCCTCTTTATACATATATATTAAATGAATATGATTTGGTTTCCTTTGGTTTTATGGCATATCAACCATTGTAGGTTATTTAATGCCAAATCCTCTTTATACATATATATTGAATGAATATGATTTAGTTTCCTTTGGTCTTATGGCATTTCAACCATTGTAGGTTATTTAATACCAAATCCTCTTTATACATATATATTAAATGAATATGATTTGGTTTCCTTTGGTTTCATGGCACATCAACCATTGAAGTTTACTTAATGCCAAATCTTTTTTATACACATAAATAGCTCTATTTCAAACAACTTAGTTTAACATAAGTAATACACAGTTTAAATATCAAAACAGTTCTATTTCAAACAATTCAGTTTAGCATAATCACCCTGTTTAGTTCTATTTGGCCCATACATAGGTGCTACCACTCCGGACCAGAGTGGACTTTGGAGCAATGGCAATGAAGGGGTACTCCGCATTCCCCAAAGCTCCAGCATTACTGGAATCTCACCATCAGATTGTTTCGTGTCGTATCCAGGACACTCGTTGGGGAGTCTCAGCCCTCTGCAGAAAAGTAGTCAGAGTATTCTATTGTCCCAACCGACTGGGCCAGGGAAATTTGAGTACATTACATACAATAAATGGATTTGATTTCAGACAGTATTTATTTCTATTTTCTTGGGATATATTCGTCCTAAGAAAATAAATATAACACCTGGACTTAATTTCTATAACCAATTCAAATTATCTCTCACATAATATTTTTGGATATTTTAGTCTAGCCTCTTAATAAAGTATTTTATGTTAACAAGATTATATTTGAACGGTAGTATTTATTGGAGGTGTCTTGAAGGAGGCATAGTTTATCGTCGTAAGAAATGGAATCAGAGACCCTAATTCAAATCCTGAACAAGGTTGCTTGCATTCACATATGGTTTTTATTCTTAAGAAAGGCATGAATCCATCCGTTCTCAGCAGTTATGAGTAAATAGTTGAGCAGACTGACTTTGGTACGGCAAACAGTCAAGAAGGAAAACTCAGAATTCAAACCGCTTAAATACTTATAACATAGGACCAACATTCTGTGCTGTAAAAAAAGAAGTCCGCAGAAAAAGAAATACTCAAACTCGAAGGTAAGGGAAGAAAATATAGCAGTCGTTTATTATTCACTTAGGGATATGATCATTGCAACACGAAAAGTTCATTTTAGTTACGTTCTTCTTCTCCCTTCCTCTTGGTGGTGACGGCGGTGTGGGTGAGAGCCGGCTGTTGACACACGCCTGACAGATAGTTCGTAGCAGACTGGGTAGGACGGTTCGGGCCTCGGAACCTTTGACGCGCCTATTTTGAAAGCTGCCTTCAACTCCGCCAAAATCTCCTGACTTGTTTTCTTATACAGAGATTTTGGGGAACAAATCGAAGATCCCCAAATATTCGATGTCACCAGTGAAACTGTCGTGAAACACGTGATAATTCATTTGTGGTTATTTTAAAGTCACGTCTAACTTTGCAGGTCATTCTGCCCGCACGCGCTAGTCTCGTGACACCTTCACTGATTGACGACAGCGCCCGTCCGTAATATTACATACTGACCTTGTATTACATTCTGTCAACGGTTCGGGTATATGTATACTGAAGGTCTCCTGAATTTATAAATATCTTTCATAATCATAAAAAAAATTGGGGGCAAAATTTGGATTAAAGGGGTTAATAAAAAAGATCTTTTGATTTAAGTATCATTATTTTAAAATATTTTCCTAGACAATAAAAATCTACGTTATTTTAAATTCGTAGTTTGGTTTCATTGTTTTTAATGATATATCAACTTCCGTGGGTAATTTAAAGCCAAAGATATCCATGTAGAACGGTAGTGGTATCATTTAGCCCATAGCCAAGGGGATTAGATTGAAGATAAACGTAAATACCCCATTGGAATTCGAACTTACTCACAGAAATCGTAGTCTAGGACTTTAACCATTACGCCATGGAGGCTACAGAGAATTGGTTGTAGTAAAATCCTAAGTGCTAACACTTAAAGATACTTTGCTTTGAGATAGTCAAATATCAATAGCTGTTGTTTGTTATCTTCAAGACCTTAACAAGAGTAGAAAGATCATGAAAGAACACATAAAAATATAAACGTGTCAGTTGGCATTCGTCTTTTGCAAAAAAACTGTAAATTCGTTATTCGTTTTTTACAAGGCAGCGATGATGAAAAACGAAGATAAGCTCAAAGAAAGCTGGTTAGTTATGAAAACAACTAACCAATTGCTTATTCATCACTTAAAGTCTGTATTTACCCAACCCCTCCACCATAGACAAGGTAAGGCACAAAGTCAAATTTTAGGCAGAGAATAAATAGTTTATATCCAGAATAATCCTTCTCCTAGACCGGTTAGCCCAGTTTGCATTAATATTTACCCCTCGACGTAATGGCTAAAGTGTTTGACTGAGGCTTCGAATTAAGCGAATTTGAACTCCTGTCATTCTATTTCGTTTAATTTCGGACTAATACCATTGGAAAAGGTATGAACCCCTCATCACCCCCAGCTATTGGTTAAATAGTACCAATGGTATTCTTCCAAAAGAATAGATTTGGCATTAAATAACCCTCGAAGGTTGATATGGCATAAAAAAAACCATTGGACATTAGCGTAAAGTAAAAAGCAGAACAGCCATATAGAGGCGTGTGGAGCAAGAGTATGGGGGTTAATGGAGAAAGATGGCACATATATTGCGTGTCGGGTTTGATGGTTGGTGGAGGAAAATGGTTTTTACGGTGCTTCAGGGTTTGTTTTTTTATATATATTTGAGGTGTTATGTAGCACTATATGGGTGGCCTGAGCAGACGATTCCTTTGTCTGTTTCGGCGCGAAACCAGACAAAGGATTTTTGGACCTGAAATCTCGCCGTATCCGGAAGTGGTAAGGGGACGCGAATGAGAGTTGCCTGGAAAAAGGAGCTGAGAGGCAGTTGGCGACTAGACAGCAGAGAGAGTTGGCGTGGAACCACGGAGAGATGCGGTCGACTCCGGAGACAGTAGCAGACAAGATAGGGTCCAGCGAAGAAGATTGAGTCAAAAGATGTCGGCATTCCAGTGCTTGTGGAATTTTCGCTAGTAACCCACGCTAGCGATAGTCCGCACACGGAAATGAAGTGTTGCATACCTCCTTCTGCTCTTGGTTAACCCCAAGCTTTGTTCGTGTTTGTTCGTCTGTTTTATTTTCTCCTGTCCCCCCGATCGTATTCCTGTGTAGCGGTAAAGAAATGGGCGTTACCCCCCTCGGACCACTAGTTGATCACCGGCCGGCTAAGAAGTGGAATGGTTAGAAGACTGATCTAATGTGGTGGGGGTGAGGGTGTAACGTTACAGTTAGACGGGTTATGTGTATGGATCGAAGAGTGAGAGAAGGTGTTTGTTCTCGTGCCTACATTTTGAAAGAATTTAAGATTTTTTTTATTTTGTAGGGTGTTTTGTGATGGGTAGGTTATGATGGCTAATTTTTCGTGGAGACAAAGAAGGCATTTTTTTATGTTTTAGTATCTCCCAGGTGATTGTAGGAGAGATGAGAATAAAGAATAGGCCCCCAACACTTTATATTCATCTTATCTTCCACGTACACTGTACCCTTTTTTACAATAGCGTATATATCACACAACATTAACACAAAACATATAACTATTAAAAATAACCATCCCAACCACCTAACTATTACCCATACCCATCAAACCCGCCATCTATTTCATTAATCAATTTCCTTAAATTCATAATGATAACCCTTTGCTCTTCAGTTATAATCATTATCGTACATAAACATACTAACTATTATTGTAACCCCTTTATTATTTTCATTACGCACGTACTACCAAAGAAAACTATAGTATATATAATATTTACGCAATCTATTATTATATCCTAGCCCAATTCCCTTCCCGAAATATTATACCAACATTGTACAATATTATATTGCAATACAATATACCCTTACTTATACCCATTGAAATTCTGGCCAACCATAATACATCCGTTTAAATACTCCTACAAATCAGATCTTTATTCATTGCCCTCGACATGCAATGACGATGTTTTGTTCCTTAGCTATAGACACCTACTCATATAGAATGTAGCGAAAAATTAAGATACACCTAAGAATTCACATCCGGCTGAAACAATACGCTGCGTTTGTAACCTCACTCAAATACACAAACAGATTAATAAGCTACTATAACCCACACAAGCATACTCACACACTCACAACCACACGTAAAGTATCATACAAAATCCCAACGGTTTTTTGACTATATTTTTTCGATTTTCGATTCCTTTTATTTTCTTAACTGCTTGATGATTGTAGTTTTGCAAAATGTTCCATGAAACTCAGGGATCGCAGTCTAAATTCCATGAATTAAATATATATATCTAATATATATTTATTTATTATTATTATTATTATTATTATTATTATTATAATATAATAGCTCTATCCTAGATATTGAGCACTCTCAATATTATATTGCACTTGGTTCGACACCAACCCACAAAGTCATTTAGTGACAAACAACACTGTTATATATATATATATATATATATATATATATGTGTGTGTGTGTGTGTGTGTGTGTGTGTGTGTGTGTGTGTGTTTCAGTGATGATACAAGTTGTATTCCAGCTAAGGTTTAATTTACACAAATTCGAATGATTAGACCGATTTAATTTAATATACGATATGAACAAAACGATACTTTTTTTTTCAAATTTCAGTATGAGACAAAATTCGATTTAGCACGAAACTAAATCTAACTTATTACGAGATTTTTTTATGAGGGGAAAGAAAAATCTGTGCGTTTCGTGTTTCAATGATTCAGTTTGGTTTTTTTTTTTTTTTTTTTTTGGCTGTCGTCATGGAAATAACGTGCTGTAGTTCTTTGTGCATTAAAAAATACAACTTGTTTCATTTTTGTTTTTTTAATGAAGCTTTGTCAACCGTTACTGATTATTAATGTTAACTTGTACTTTATTTCATCTTTTAATTTTTGGTTGCTTCTTTAACAAAACTGACTTTAATAAAAAAAAAATAACTAAGATGAAAGAAAACACGAGTCAAAAATCATTACTATGTTAGAAAAGCCTTGCGTCTATTCTTTTAATGGACGAATTCCAAACAAATAAAATTGAATAAACAAACAAACAGAATTTATGAGAAAGAGCAAGTACATAAGGATTTATTATTTTAACAAATGTTATCAGCCAACGCGAAGAACAAAAACATAAAAGAATATTTTTAAAAATTCGTATGCATTAAGACGTGATTTGAAAATCGGATTAAAGTCATGCAATCACTGAGTCTGGCTGATAATTGAAGAATCCTGCAACTCTGTAAGACTTGAATTTTAGCCTAATATTGGCGGGTGCGATAGTTCCATATGCGAAATACAAACTAAGCTCAGTCTTGGCCAACTATCTACATGCACAACGTTTGTATCTCATGTATGGTCTGACCCCCAAATATTAGGCAGAAATTTAGGTCTAAAGAAATCCCAAAGTGTAAAAAGGTACATAAGCTGTTCACAGAACCCACAGGCCGATAGCAGCGGTTGAAAACTTACATTGTTCTGGTGTAGGGAAATGGTCGACGAGGAATAAATTTGCATGCATGTGCTGGTCGTAAAAGCAAAGACGAAAGAGAGAGGTGTCCTCTTCGTCAGGCGTCTGGTACCAAAAAGAATTTAGAACTCGCTTCTCAAAAAGTCACATGACCAAAACGTCACGTGATTCTCGGAAGCTACCAAAAAGAGAGTCCACTATGTTTAGTTTCCCAACAAGGCTAAATGTGATTGGGTACCAGATATATTTCTCTTTGGTTGGAGCTGTTCTTGGAACGTCCACCTTAGTCAATTGAAAGAGCTCAAACTGGAACTTCGCTTTTACCAAGGTCTGTGTCATGTGACAGAGAATTTCGACGGTGAGTATCAGTTAACTTATGAATATTCATTAGAAATCGAAATACTGTTGTTCCCACGACTGTTATGGTTTTATATAAATCCATTTTAGTAAATATGGAAAAACAGAAAAATAAGCAGAGCCCGACACAAATACTTCCACAACAAAAAAAAGATGCCATTTCATTAGAAAAGAAATTTGAGGAACGAACTGTTTGAAACATTTTATAAAATACGAAGATATTTTAGCTTATTGTTTATACTTTATAATGAAAATATATCAAAGACTGGTTGCAGTACTCAAACTAATTGGCCCAGACTATTGTAGTTGGTGACCTTAGTCGAGGGTAACCAGAAGGCTCCCTTTTCAATAGCTACTACACCGAGGTGTGGGGGAGGGCGCTACTCCTTTCCCTGAGTTGCTCCACTTTACCCTTGATATGTACCTTATATTGCTTAATGTTAAGCCAGGAGGTATCAAGTACCATTTTAAAAGTATTTGGTATGACGTGACTTGGGATTGAACCCAAAGAGGAAAGATAAAGTGTTGCAATTTTTGTGCAATTTGCGGGAAACTTATCTGAGAGAGTGTTTGGAGAAAAATTCTTTGAATTTGAGTATTTTCTTTTTTTTTCTTTTTTTTTTTCTTTTTTTGTTTTTTGTTTTTTTTTTTTTTGTTTTACCGAAAAGTTTCAGAGTTCATTAAATTTCGAGTTTTCTTTAAGGTTCTTTTCCGCTAAATTCTCGGTTGAATTTTCTTTCAGTAAAATTTTCTTGGTAAAACTTGAGTAGTCGACTTTCATTTATTTTTACTTTTATTTTTGGGGGAGCTCCATTCATGAAGCGAGTGACGAAACCCATCTGCTGGCTTAAGTTTTCGAACCAACAGTTTGGGTCCCCGAATTCATACGGATGGTCTTAATAGTAGTTCAAAAAGAGGAAGTCACCTCTTGGTGCCGCACTCTCTGGGATTACTTCTCCCTTCTCCACTCCGGCCAAATCAAGTGCCGCGCGTGGTCAGCTTGATTTCTTTTCTTAGAAATAAATTTTTATACTGTTTAATCCGTGATTCGAAGACATAAAGACATTAAAATCAGGTAAATAAATACGAAACCAATCACCGAAAATCAGTTAACTATTTATCGACAATAATAATTATCATAAACATTATTTTTCACGTTAATGCATTATAAGCAATGATCAGTATTGTCGAAGATCATTATGATCATAATCGTTATATTTATTATTATCATTATTATCACCGGCTCATTGGTCTAGAGGATAGAGTGTTCACCAAAGGTCCGCGAGACCTTGGTTCAATCCCAGGTCGCGTCATACCAAAGACTTTCAAAATGGTACTTGATACTTCCTTGCTTAACATTCTGCAATATAAGGTACTTAAAAGGGTAAAGTGAAGCAATCTAGGAAAAGGAGTAGCGCCCTCACCTACATCTCGGAGTAGTAGCTATTGAAAAGGTTAGCCTTCGAGTCGCCCTCGACTACAGTTGCCAACTATCACAAAAGTTACCCAAAACTTAACATCATTTTTATTACTTGCTCATAAATACTATAACGCATAATCCTTAACAACGCAGTCATTATAAATATTATTAAAAAAATAATTATAAAAATCTTTCTAAAAAAAGTAACGTGATGATAATTTTAATTCTAATCATCATCACTCAACAAAATCCACCACAAAACAGACATTTCATATTTACATCAAATAAACCTTCACCTATTATAGAATCAGCTTGGATTATGAGAAAAAGAAATCATTCTAATTGTAACCATCTATTTCTCTCCTCCTCCTCCTCCTCCTCCTCCTCCTCCTCCTCTTATTCCTCACCTACTCTTCCTCTTTCTTCGTCTCATCCCTTCCCATCAACAGACAGCGGAAATATATGTACGTATATAAAGAAGCAAGCCAGTTTATGCGCAAATATACGTATATATGTACGCGCGACCAACAGCACATATACAAGCACACTAACATTCAAAAGCCCACAAAGTTTGGTACACAAACACACAAATAACCACCCACCTTCGAAAAAATAATTAACCATATAAATCGGTCTTTTTTTTTTTTAAATTTACTCTGTATGACGAATGCGGATAACATGAAACCATTGACTACAGACTCTGCCATGTAATATATATATATATATATATATATATATATACTGTCATCCACAGACAGACCTGTTTCGTTCTATCAGAACTCTTCAATGTGGCTAGACAAACTAGAAGCTGGGATCGAAACCTGGCTGACTGAAGTAGCGAAAAATTAAGATATACTTACGAATTCACATCCGGCTAAAACAACGCGCTGCGTTTGTAACTTCACTTAAACCGATACATAAACTCATTGATACGCAACTATAACCCACACAGGTATATGCACACACCCACACACACTCACACACACTTACAAACACACGTAAAGAATCATGCAAAATCCCAACGGTTTTTTGACTATTTTTTTTCGATTTTCGATTTATTTCATTTTCTTAACTGCCTGATGATTGTTGTTTTGCAAAAAACTCAATGAAACCCAGAGGTCGTAGTCTAAATTCCATGAATTAAATATACATATCTAATATATATTTATCATTATTATTATTATCATTATTATATAGCTCTATCCTAGATATTGAGCACTCGCCATATTATATTGCACTTGGTTCGACACAAACCCACAAAGTCATTTAGTGACAACCAACAATTATAATGTATATATATATATATATATATATATATATATATATATATATATATACATGTTGTATCGTTGGTTCAATAACGATATTCCACAGGTACAAGCCGAAGAGTTGGCAAGTCTATCGGAGAGCGATTAACTCTTTCTGTCCTGCTGAAGTAGTCAGACACCGTCCATTTATATCTTTACCGGTGTCATACTAAAAAGAGTCACTGAGTGTATATGTCCGGTATAACAATATATGAGGGTCATTTAATTGATAAGATGAATATTACCTGTGAAGTCGGCAAAAGAAACTACTGTTTACAGTTGTACCTTTTTCAAAGATAATTAATGAAGATAGATCCTTTCGTGTCCCTGAACATTGTCAGGATAATTTTCCTTATTGAGCGTTGCGCTCGGAACTTTTGACAGAAAGTCACTGTGTGTTCCACTCCATGGACTGCCTTTTCGACTCACGATCGTAATAGCCAACGCATGTTTAGCTCATTTGTGATCATTTTTTGACTGAAACATACTTTTCCAAACACATCACATATTTTCAGGTAATTTCACATGGTTTGCACTTCTCAAACACCAAAAATTTGATGACAGACTTCTGTTCAAACCTAGAGCACTCTGATTTATTTGCAGCTATTTTGAATAGCCTCAAAACAAATACTTTTGTGTGATTAAAATAACTTTTGCTTTAAACCAATTCCAAATAAGGCAAATTTTGTATTTACCTTTTGAAAAAAATTATTTGGCTTTTTGTCAAAAAAATTATCTTAATTTATCGTCAGGAAGAAAAACTAATGACACGTAACATTCATTTTTTAAATTTTTTTAAATTTTTTTTTATTTTTGTACAGTACAAAATTTAATGTTGTTTTTTGACCAGACAATATTCTACATCAAAGGGAGAAGATATTGTTTCTTTTCTTTTTCTAATCATTATAGATTAACGCTGATTGGAAGAAAACATGATTGAATCAATGTTGAACAGGAAAGTCCCCGCGGTGTCAGGATTAGCGTGCTGTGATACGACATTATAATACGCAAGTTCGAACTGCCCTTGCATTATTGCATTCACTTTCGTAATAATGCCCTTGGAAAAGGTATAAACTCCCTTATCCACCCAACCCCACTGTTGTTCTTCTACTAGGAGGGTTCTAGCATTAAATAACTTACAAAGGTTGATATGCCATACAACAAAAAAACCAAACCAACCGAACCATCTTGTAAAATTTTTAAAGGTATAATTATTTTTCTAAATTATGTCGTGTTTTTTTTTATTGTTTTGTTTTTGTTGTTGTTATTTTTTCCGGCAGTCCTGTTAAATTTCAAATAATCATAAATTCTGTAATTAGAAAATGACATGGGCGTAATACTTAATGGCCGTCTTCGGTGGCTTTTAAGTGAGTTATATTTAAACTGATTGCCTCTGAATTGTATCCATGATAAACAGTGTTACAAAAGGAATTATGTAATCGGAGAGTACATGATAGAATATATGTATATTTATGGAAATTAGTATAATGATTAGATAAATACAATGATTAAAAAGTAGGAAAAAAAAGAAAAAGATTCAATCGATATGTTAACGTCGAAGTGACAGCCAATGTAATAGGAAAAGGAACATGTTTAGAAACTTCTAGTTTCACTGACATTTAAGAATCTGAATGTGTCAAGAGACGAAGCATCAGAATTCATTCAAAATGGGAATTTGAAGATTTGTAGGAAAAAAATCGAAGCTCAGACGAGAGGATTTGAATAGGAAGATTCAGTAATTTTTAGTGACTTTTTTGTTTTCTTTTTCTTTTCTTTTCTTTTCTTTTTCTTTTTCTGTTTCTTTTCTTTTCTTTTTTTCTGTTCTTTTATCTTTTTCTTTTTCTTCTTTCCTTTTGTTTTTCTTTTCTTTCTTCTTTGTCTTTTTCTTAATTCTTTTCTTTTTCCATTTTTTCCTTTTTCTTTTTCTTATTTCTTTTCTTTTTCTTTTTCTTCTTTCCCTTTTCTTATTTCTTTTTTATTTCCTTTTTTATCTTTCATGTTCATTTTTTTTCCTTATTTTTTTCCTTATTTGTTATTTCATTTCTTATTTCTTTTCGTTTTCTTTTCTTTTTCTTTTTCTTTTTTCTTCTTCATTTTTTCCTTATTTTTTTCTCCCCTTTTTTGTTATTTCATTTCTTATTTCTTTTCATTTTCGTTTTTTTGTATTCATTTCTTTTTCTTTTCTTTTTACTTTTTTTAAATTTTTTCTTTTCTCAAATTTCTTTTCTTTTTGTTCTTTTCATTTTTCTTTCCTTTTTTTCCGTTGATAGCAATTTAGCCACCAGATGTTTTTACGGCATAAGTTTCGGGATTTTCTTTTATGATTGATCAATATACCATTTCTTTTCAGGATTTAAAAAGGAATGATATCCCGGTTTTCTGAATAAGCTTTCAGTATATGATTCAAGCCTACATTCTTCCCTGTCGATGGGGGCTTGAATATGTTAACAACGTCTCTTCAAAAGATGCTTAAAAATGGGTGTTCCTGGTATGACGCTAAATTGTATCTGATGGTGAGACTCCAGTTCCGAAGTTCTTGAGAGTGTGCGGTACCCCATTCATTGTCATTACTTCCAGGTCCACTCTGATTCCGAGTGGAAGTACTTGTTAGGGTCTCATCTTTCGCTCAAAAAGATCTGTTTGAAAATCACTTGTATCAGATAGAAATATTTGAAAACATAACTCCATGCAAATTATTTGTATTAGATAGGAATACCTGAAACAATATGACCCTTTTTATCGAGAGTGACCCGAAAGATCCTTTTTCAATAGCGACTGCACCGAAGTGTAGGGGAGGGTGTTACTCCATCCCTGAATTGTTCCACTTTACCATTGATCCTCATCTTATTGTGCTGAGTGCTAAGCAAGGCGGTATCAAGTACCATTTTTAAGTCTTTGGTATGACTCGACTTGGGATGGAACCCCGGACCATTGGTGAACACTCTACTCATTCGGCCAATGTAAATATAACTGTGTATAAATTATTAGTTATAGATCGGAATACTTGAAACCATATGATTGAGTATAAATTATTAGTACTAAGAATAGTTGCTTGAAGCAAAAAATAAATAATTTATATATGATCCAAATCATTACTTACTTGAAACTAGATAAAAAAAACTTGAAGCAAAAAGATTGACTTCAGCATAAAATAACCCAACAAGGATTGACGTACCGTAAAACCTACCAATTAATCAACCACACCAATACACAAAATAAGGAAAGTGGTAATAGTTTGGCATTTGCAGTCTTGTGAGCTCAGATTTTTTTAAATGTTTAACAGAGGAGTGTTTTTTTTAATTATTCAGTTACAAATTATTCAGCCTTCAGTAAACAATTCTGTCGTTTCGGGAAGACTTTCCAATTAGAAAGATGGGCAGTTTTATCCCATATCACACATGGATTGTGAGATGACCATTCTTTTAAAAAATACAGGATATTAAACCGCTTTTATTAGAGTTGAGAAAAATTATTGGTATTCAAAATAAGTTTTGATTATTGTTTATTTACTCTTGGATCTTACTTGTTTACGTTGAGCGTTCGGAAGACGTTCGTTCAAGAGATATTGGCTTTCCTCGAAAAACAAAAACAAAAAAATCATAAATATTTCACGTAAATATTTTATTATTTTCCAAACTTGAATAGGTAGTATTGACCAAATTATTTTTATTCATGAAAATGGACTTTCAAGCTTTTTCATGGCTGTTGTGATTAAATTATTCTTTCTTGGTGACTCTACAACTGAGCAGGTCAACGAGGGTGTGGGCTAAAAATTTCATTTGACGACCGTCATATCTGCTGTTAATATTTTTACCAATGGTATCCAAGCAATGTAACACCAATGGAAGGAGTGTGTGGACATCAAGGAGGACTGTGTTGAAAAATAAACCTCATTTAGTTATATGCCATGAGAGTATCTTGGTCAGCCTAAGAACTTTTCAACCGACAATCATAACAGTGGTTGGAAGTAATCTGGTTCTCGTAACAATTACTAAAACAATGGCTCAGCGCAGAACAACCGATCTCTTTTTTAAAGCGAGGGAAACAAACTATTAAGGATAAAAGACAGATCTCTTAGAAAAAAAACATTTCAGGCATGAATCTAACAGTCCCTTAAAGTTTGAAATTGAGCTAAAAATGCCAGAACCTTAGCGGTTTGATTGATCTATTTTCTCTATTTAATGGCATATCAACCTTCGTGGTTTATTTAATACAAAAGCCATCCTTGAAGAAGTAGTGTTACTATTTAACCCATAGCTAGGGGATAAAGGGTTCACGCCTTTTCCAAGGGTATTTGTCAGAAAGTGAACGTAATAGCACGTCTGAAGTTCGAAATCACTACAATGTTGTATGTCAGTCACAATAACTCATGGACTACTCCGAGCCGTTGTGGTACGGATAATTTTAGAATTATTTGTTAGGATCTAGAATATGTAGTCATAGGCTCATTGGCCTAGTGGGTAGAGTGTTCACCAATGGCCCGGGAGACCGGGGTTCAATCCTAGGTCGAGTCATATCAAAGACTTAAAAACGGTACTTAATACAGCCTTGCTTAACACACAGTATTATAAGGTACGTATCAAGGGTAAAGTGGGGCAATTCAGCGAATGGAGTAACGCCCTCCCCTACACCTCGGTGTAGTAACTATTGAAAAGGGAGCTTTCGGATCGTCCTAGACTACAGTCGCCAACTTTACTTATAATATGTATTCTCGGAATGGTCGGTCATATGTCATGAAATCCCCATTAAATCAATTCTATCTTTATTTTTTAATTTACTTAGGGGCCGCCAGTCAAGTCGATGTTGTTGTTCTTCGTATTTACAGAATTTGTATTATAAATATTCGAAAAAAATGACTGATTTGTTGTTGCGAGGGAACATCAATTGATTGTTTTTATGTTGCTAAAAACTATCAACCAAAAATAAAAGATATCTTAAAAACTACCAAGGCGAAAGATTTTGTGTCTTTTGGGAATTTTAACTTATTGCTTGTTCCATTCTGAGTTTGTAGGATAAGTTTTCAACAGAAAGTCTTATATTTTGATATTTTGTTCCGTCGATTCAATTCAAAGAGAGAAAAAATTAAGGTAGAAAAAGAAAAAGAAAATCATTATACAGTTCACAGAAAAGTTTCATTATTTAATGAAGCATACAGTGATATTTCCATTTCTTTTTTAATACTGATATGATTTTATTTTCGAATTTTAATTACAAGATTATTTCATTTCCTTTGTTACCGTATTAGACGCTTGCCTTTAATCTCTTTCGCTTAAAACTTTAAAGCTTTTAAAAGAATTTCTCGTTATTTGACATTATCAGAACGTGTCAAATGAAAACTACAAAATAAAAAGATCTACATTTGTAGTTATATCCCTTGGGCAGACATTCAACACCCAGAAATTGAATCATTATAGAGTTTGGTTTGGTTTTATGGCACATCAACCATTGTAGGTTATTTAATGCAAAATACATTTTTATACATATAAACAGTTCTATTTCAAACAATTCAGTTTAGCATAAGTACACAGTTTAGTTCTATTTGACCAATAGGTAAGACCCTATCAGGTACTAACACTCCGGGCCAGAGTGAACTGGGGAGCGATGGCAATGAATGCGTACTCCGCATTCTCTAAAGCTCCAGCATTACTAGAACCTCAACATCAGATTGCTTAGTGTCATATCCAGGACACTCGTTGGGGGAGTCTCACCCCTCTGCAGCCCCCGTCGACTGGACAATCATTAGAGATTATATTAACGAGAAAATTGGACTAAATATTGTTGTCTTAATTAAGTTATATTTTAACTGCCGTGTCCTGTCAAAAATATATTACTGAAAATAATGCTATAAGAACTAATTTTTTCAAAACAAAAATTAATTATACGAGAAAGAAAAGCAAGCGTAGGTTATGTGCTGACAAAGATGAAACAGTTAATCACATTTTAAACGAATACAGAAAACTGACATAAAATAAATACATGACTTGAGGGAGAGACGATCCATAGGGAAATGTGCAAAAGACTTTCATGCAGAAAAATGATATATACACAAACCAGAATCTCTTCAAGAAAATAAGACGCCGAAGATTCTCTGGGGCTTTGAGATACAAATAGATCATCCAATCCCGGCTAGAAGACCAAACAGTTTTAATTTGCAAGAAGAAGCGAACTTGTCGTTTCAGCAGTCCCTAGAGTTAAAATAAAAGAAAACGAAAAAATCGACAAATACTTGGATTTTGCCAGAGTTGAGAATATTCATGGAATATGAAAATGACGGTGATACCAATCGTAGTTGATGTCCTTGGAACTGACGCGAAGAATCTTCAAAAGAGCCTTGGGGAATCATGTCGAATACTTCGAAAGGTTCTGAAGATCAAAGGGGATTTGTTGTCACTCAGACTTCAGTGAACAACCACCAATGAGAGCTGGTATTCCAAACTCGTAACTAGTAAAATAATAATGGAATCATAGATAATCTTTAAATGTGAAATAAGATTTGAAGTAAAGGTCTATGAAAACGAAAATACTTTTCTTTATAAAGTTCCAAACTATTCTTCTTTGCCATTTTTCTAATGTTCCATGAAGGGTGTAATTTTGGCCGATACTTAAAATCTCCTCACTCTCGTACAACGCTGAATACTGAATGTAGAATGCTAAAACAATAAGTCGTAAGTAAAGTTAGTGACCGTAGTCGAAGGCCCCCTTTTCAATAGCTTCTACACCGACGTTTTGGGAAGGGAACTAACTCATAATGTTATATTTCAACTCTCCTTTGCAGAACGCACGTGTCTTTCAGACCCGTTTATATATCCACCACTTCTAGTTACGTGAACGCCAGTAGCACAATCCATTTCAACACTTGTGTTTGTTGGCTAGAGATCCGTGTTCAAACCACGAGTCGGTATCGGTACGTTCTTCTTCATAACACTTTTGATATCATCATCATCATCATCATGTCGTGCTGCTAGCACGGATATCCCTGACCCTCTCTCGCCACTTCTCCCTATCGTTCATCGCCTCTGGCAGGTCTTCAGGACTACATTCCGTATCCTCACATAGCTGCTGAATGTATGTTCGTGCTGGTCGTCCTGCTTTTGCCCGGCCATATGTGGGGGTCCATAAGAGTACATCCCTTATGAGCTCGTCCCTGCTTCTCCAGCAGTGTCCTGCATGTCTGGTTCGTCTAACTTGGATAGTTTTCGTAATAGGAGGCAGATGGCCGTATAGTTGGTGTCTTGTGGAGTGTTGCCGCCAGGACTTGTTCAAGATTGCTTGCAGCATTCTTGTGTAATTGCCGTCTAGCTTCTTCTCCAGCCGTTTAGTTAGCGTCCATGTAGTGCATTCATACAGTAGTATCGATACGACAGCTGCCTGGAAGAAACTGCGTTTCATTTTATCGGTTAGGTCTGATTTCCATATGATCGATAGACTTTTGATATACCTTAATATATATATATATATACTAATCTAATATCTACCAGCATTCACGGTACCAGAAAAAAACGAAAAAACCTCCGCCAAGAACAAGAGTTCCCATATATATATATATATATATATATGGGAAGTCGACTGATTTCCATTCGAGAAAAAAGTGTTAATTTTTGTGCCAAAAAAGTAGGCTTGTGAATTTGTAATTTTTATATCTGTATTTTTGCATTTATTAACCAATCAACGCATTCGCGTTTGTTTTTAAATTTCGAGATACTTCACAGACGACCGTAACAGACTTACCGCGGAAAATCTGAACGATCAAAACCGTAAGTAATTTTAGAAATATTTCCCTTTTAAAAAATATTCAAAATACAAGTTCTGAACCAATTAGATTCATAGATAATTTTCATCGAATTTCGAGCCGACCTAAATTGTTTAAATAACCGAAAAAATAAATATTCAATAAGTTTAAATTTTTCTATACTTATTCAACAAACAGTAAATAATGAATTATTACTTATCAGTTTATTTCTTGCAAGAATACATTTCATTTCAACTCATTTAATTTTCTGAAATTGAACGAATTTTCTATACGTTTATATTTACGGTATCTGCCGCAGGTAATTAACATATTCTTTTAGGTTTACGTACATTTTCTTTCTCACATACTGACATACTTACACAAAGGAATGGTGTCCCATTCATATGGCCTTGTGCCATATCTAAGCAAAAAAATGCTTAGTAAATTACTACTTACACAAAGAAATTATCACACGCACAAAAATATGTCCCTCTATTTTAAGCTAGCAATAATTGCTATGTTTCATTTACAAATCATAAACCATATCCATTAAAAATATCTACGCCCAGGCCAAACATATTTTTGCCTTCAAGAAAAGATTTTGCATTTTGTTTTTCAGTAAACATTTCAATGAATTTAAAAATATGAAAAAAATTATGAATTCGTAGATCGAATTTTTGTTCATTCATTTTTTCCTTTATCCGCCACACACACACACACACACACACACACACACACACACATTAGCCCAGTCAACTGGGGCTGTAGAATACACTGACTGCACTTCTACAGAGGAGTAAGACTCCCCCCCAATGAGTGTCCTGGATATATGACACTAAACTGTCTGATGGTGAGGTCCCAGTAATGCTGGGGCTTTGGGGAATACAGAGCACCCCTTCATTGCCATTGCTCCCAGGTCCACTCTGGCCCGGCGTGGTAGCACCTGATATGGTTCTATCTATGAGTTAAATAGAACTAACGGCAATACTTATGCTAAACTGAATTGTTAGATTAAACTGAATAGCTTGAAACAGAAATGTTTTTGACAATTAAACCGTACTTACATTTAAACTGTGTGCTTATGCTAAACTGAATTATTTCAAATAGAACTTTTTTTTACTTTCAAACTGTATTTACACTAAACTGAATTGTTTAACATAGAACTGTTTTGACATTTAACTGTGTGTAAATAAAATCTGTACTTATAATAAACTGAATTAGCTGAATTAGAACTGCTTAACGAAACTGAATAGCTAGAAATAGAAATGTTTTTCACAATTAAACTGTACTTACATTTAAACCGCGTGCTTATGCTAAACTGAATTGTTTAAAATTGAACTGTTTTTAGACTACACTAAACTGAATTGTTATATATAAATCTTTGAATAAACTGAATAGCTTGAAATAGAAATGTTTTTGACAACTAAACTGTGTACTCATGCTAAACTGAATTGTTTTAAATAGAACTGATTATAATCAGGTTATTTAACGCCAAATCCATTTTTATGTAAATAATTATTTACATAAAAATGGATTTGGCGTTAAATAACCTACAAAAGTTGATATGCCATCAAACCCAACCAACCAACACACACACACATATTATTTTTATTTTTACATTTGTTCTATAACTCTGGTAGCGTAAAAAAAACAACAAAAAAAAACAAACAGATAATGCAATTTGTAAATAAAAAGAAATATATTACAACCCGATATCTGGAAAAAAAAGTTATAAAAAATGAAAAGACAAAAAAACATCCGTACTGCTTGACAATAATTAATCAATACCGCAATACCTGGCCAAAATAAAAAATTAAAAAAACACAGAATTACCTTTGTAAAAATGCTCAATACACTAGAATACACAAAAGAGCCAGAAGCTACCGACCCAGGTTTCACGTAATGGTTCTTCAACATAATTCTCTCTCTCTTTCTCTCTCTCTCTCTCTCTCAATATATATATATATATGTGAGTGTGTGTGTGTGTGTGTGTGTGTGGTATAGCCACAGACAGTGTTTCTCTGTGTGTATGAAACAAGCTTTAAAGTAAAGGTCTGTAAAATACTTTTGATAGGCCCTAATAATCAAAGTATAAATTCCATTTTCTATTAATTAAAATGATTTTGCCTATTAAACCTGAACACTTTTTCTGAAATTTTGCCTTTGAATTTATGAAGAGAATTTATTCTTTTTCTTAATTCTCTGACATTTTACTGGGCTGTAAACTAAACGTACGTAAAGTTGGCGACCGTTGTCGAAGACGACCCGAAGGCTCCCTTTTCAATAGCTGCTACACCGAAGTGTAGGGGACGGTGCTACCCCTTACCCCGGATTTCTCTACTTTACCCTTGATACATACCTTATAATGGAAGTATCAAGTACCATTTTTCAAGTCTTGGGTATGACTCGATTTGGGATTGGACCCCGGTCTCCCAGGCCATTTGCGAACACTCTACCCACTTGACCAATGAGCCGGGAATAAATGTTATATGAGATTGTTTGGAAAATATTCGATTGTTTTACACTTTTGAACGAGAAATCGATCGTTATTTTCGAAACAAGGAAATCCCCATACAATATCATACAATTATTAGCCTAATGAGTAGAGTGTTCGCCAATGATCCGGGAGATCGGGGTTCAATTCTGAGTCGATTCATAACAAAGACTCCAAAAACTCGTACTTGATGCTACCTTGCTTAACACTCAGCATTATAAGGTAAAGATCAAGGGTAAAGTGGAGCAATCCAGGGAAAGGAGTAGCGCCCTCCCCTACACCTCGGTGTAGTCCTATTTACCAACCCCTCCGCTCGGGCAGGATATGACACAAGGTCATTTTTTAAGCGGAGTTTAATAGGTTTGAATTCAGAATTCCTAGACTAGTCGCCTCACCAAGGCTGAAGAACCTAGTCTACACCTCGGTGTAGTAGCCATCGGAAAGAGAGCCTTCGGGTCGCCCTCGACTACGGTCGCCAACTTTACTTACTTACCGAAGAAAAAGTCCGCGATGAAAAGTTTGTTTTTGAAACGCAGTTTCTTCCAAGCAGCGATCGTGTCGATACTGCTATATGGATGCACTACATGGACGCTAACTAAGCGGCTGGAGAAAAGGCTTGACGGCAACTACACGAGAATTCTGCGAGAAATATTGAACAAGTCCCGGAGGCAACACCCCACAAAGCAGCAGCTGTACGGCCACCAACCATTATCACGAAAACTATCCAAGTTAGACGAACTAGACATGCAGAGCTTTGCTGGAGAAGTAGGGACAAGCTCATAAGTTATGTACACCTAAGGACCCCTTCACATGGCCGTTCAAAAACAAGGTGGCCAGCTCGAACCTACATACAGTAGCTCTGTGAGGATACGGGGTGTAACCCTGGAGACCTACCGGAAGCGATGAACCATAGGGAGGGGTGGCGAGAGAGGGTCAGGGATATCCGTGCTGATGGCACGACAAGATCCTATTTACCCAACCCCTCCGCTCGGGCAGGATATGACACAAGGTCAATCTTTTTTAAGCGGAGTTTAACAGGTTTGAATTCAGAGTTTTCCTTTTCTTAGACTAGTTGTCTCACCAAGGCTGAAGAACCTAGTCTGTCCTACTATTTACCCATAGCTGGAGGGAGAATAATTGGATTCATACATTTCCCAATGGTATCAGTGCTATGTGAGATGCAATCAGTCTCGTCCAGGATTTGAACTCGTGTCGCCGTGTCCAATTCCTACGACAATAACCATTACACCACGGGCACGACAAGATGATGATGATGATGATAATAATAATAATAATAATGATGATTACCAAACATTATCAACTTCATTTTTTTTTTTCGGTTCATCTGAAAAGCATATATATTATTTGAATCTTCAATCAGGAATGTTCATCCCAGAAAGCGTCAAGACAACAAATCGAACCAATCGAAGTAATGATATCATGTGACCAAAGTTAGGAAAACATAATTTATTGAAATTCCAGAAATGTATGACCAGGTAATCTGCTGACAACACTGTATATATTTCAAAGAAATTTCAAAATATAATGGCTGCGTGGTCGCTACGTCAGACCAGTGACGTAATACAATATTTCACAGAATATATATAGTCATCCACAGACAGATCTGTTTTGTTTTATCTGAACTCATCAGTGTGGCTAGACATTAGATACCCGTAGCTGGGATCGAAACCCGGTTGACTCAAACGTCAAGGTAAGCTTCTAACCATTCAGCCATGTGTGTGTGCGTGTGTGTGTGTGTGTGGTGAATATAGGTCATCAAAGTTACTTGGCTTCATATCCTAACATAATTTACTATATTTTTCAAAATATAAGAAGAATTTTAGCATCAAACGATTTTTTAAACACAATTCTTCTAATCTCAGTGCAGATTTGACAACTAACCGTTTAACAAAAACCAAAACGATATTTTCTCTTTATTTGTTGTATTTTTTTAAAATGTCTTTGATGCTGGTTAAGAGCCGATCTCTGTCGTTACTTGTATCTTTGATATTAACTGCTCAATGTCTGTGTCAACTTAACAGACCACCCACACACACACACATATAAGTAAATACATGTAGATACAAGAAAACACAGAATTTAGATGAGACTACAATCTTTTGGGCCCGATGTCGTGTTGTTAAATTTGCCTCATATAATAAACAAAAAAAAATATTTTCAATCAAAATTTAGCTATAAGTTGAGACAAAAATATATTCTTTGAAAAATTCATTTGAGATTTCAAAAATTATTTCTATTATTTCAGTCAGAAATATATTTTTTTGAGTCCTGTTATAAGAAGGATTTTCTTTGGATTTAGGTCTGATTTTCATGAACCTAAAATCACTATCCACCTTATTTCTTTTATTTGTATAGCATTATAATGAACACTGGCAGAAAAAAATATCTAAATCAACATTTTAAGGCATGAAAAAAACATCAAGTGACAGTGATTTAAGATAATTATTACAGATGATTTGAGTCGGGATTTTGTCCAAAGACAAAGACAAAGACAAATGATTTGTTCTGAGAGGATTTCTATTGTTTCGAAATAGAAATTATAGTCGCTTATTTTATATATATAAATATATATATATATATATATATATATATATATATATATATATATATATATATATATATATATATATCATCTTCATCATCATTTCGTCATGCTACTAGCACAGATTTTCCTGACTCTCTCGCTCTTCATCCATCCCTGTCAACCATCGCTCCTGGCAGGTCTACTAAACTACATCCTGTGTCCGCGCAGAGCTCTTGTTGGTGAGTTCTTGCTGGTCGGCCAAGACTGGCACGACCATGTCAAGGGTTTCATAGTAGAACGTCATATATATATATATATATATATATATATATATATATATATATATATATATGCAAACTTTATCACTTGCCATTGCAAGTGGATCAAGAGAAGAGGTAGTTAGGTGGTTAGGGTCCAAAATGAACAGAGTGGGTCTTGCTTCAGTCGGAAGAAGTCGAGAATAGGTGATAGAAGAATAATTATCTGCTGATCACAACACCTGATAAACTGCACTTCCATTGTTTTTGCTTGTTTTTTAGACTATCAATAAATTTGTATATATACAAGAATTGAAGCATGTGTGCTTTCACAAGCGCATAAGTGAAAATCGCTTTGTAGTACGCTGATATTTTCGTGCAAGAATTATGCCGGCGAATTTTATTCTTCAGTGAGTTGAACGACCATTTTTGTATGTGTGTGCAACTGATCTGAGACGCCGAGCCAATCAGCAAGAACAAGCACACAGACAAACTTATCGATCTTTGCTAACATTGATTGACATGCAAAACGAAAGGCACAGTGACCTAAAGGGAAAAACGCCCACTTTCTCACCCATGTACCTGAGCGCGTATATGCGACACCAGGGCCGGGGTATAAATATATATTCTCGCGTTAAGATATTGATTGAAATATAAGGGGAATGCATAGGTTTTAGTGGTCTCTATTTAAGAAGACGGAATCGTGCTAATATTTCAAAAATGGTTTCATCAAATGCAGCTGTCATAATTTTGTCATTTTACTAATTCTATGAACAGAAAGTAATTCCACAAGAACTGCTGTTGATGTATCTATAAAGTTATATCGTATAAACTATGTACAGTTAGACGAAGACAAAAGGGAATTTATTTACTAAATTTGAATATGAGCAATTCGGAAAAGGCTAATGGATAGAGAAAAGTTAGGGTATACTTTAGAAAAATTTGACACAAGGTCAGATTTAAAATGGAGCCTGACACGCGTAAACATCATATTCCCACAGCAGGGATTGATCTCTTTTTGAATCGAGGGTAGATACAAGCTAAGGACAGTTTCATGGAAGTAGAATGAGCAAAAGCAGATCAGATACTATACTATGATCTCATACCTAGAAGTCGGCAATTTGTGAAAAAGATCAGATTGAGTCAGTTATCTGTTATTGACTTCAAAGGAATACACAAGTGCGTGTATGCATACAAACGAATTATTAAACATTAATTTCGTGAAATAAATGTGAATTTTGCTGATAGATAGATAGATAGATAGATAGATAGATAGAAATGTTTTATTTGAACGTAAATGGATGAAAATATAGGCAAAATCCTCGCGTAGTTTTATTTCACTTCCTAATGCAAAACTTGTCATAAAATAACGAACTATTTAACCCTTTGTTCTGCTGAAAAAGTTGACAATACTTTCTGCAAATGTTTTGGGCGTACATTCTGTTCACGAACTTTTAACATCCACAACGAATAATTCAATAAAATATCGTGACATTACAACCAAAAGCTTAAAATATTTTACAGTATAAAAACAAATGTCCAAAAAGAAGACAATAGTCGTTTTGGTTTTCGTTTGTAGGCTTTTGTTTTGTTTGTTTGCTTGCTTGTTTGGTTGGTTAGTTGGTTGGTTGGTTGGTTTTTCATTTGGTGGGGGGGTTGGGGGGTTGTTTTTTGTTTTGTTTTTGTTTTTTGTTTTTTGATTTGTTATTTTTGCTTTTTTTGTTGTTCTGTTTTTCGGGGGATGGGCGGTTGTTAATTTTTTTGTTTTTGTGTTTTTTGTTTTCTAGTTTTTGGGGGTTTGTAGGGTTTTGTATTCTTATTTGTTGTTTTTGTTTTTGTGTTTGTTTTTTTTTGTTTTTTTTTGTTTTTTGTTTTTTTAGGGGGGGGTCAAAAAATCACATGGAAAAGCTGAAAGGTCACGCTTGTACCATTCTTGTACGTTTAATTTATTTTTGATAATTTATAAAATACCGAATTTGCAATGGGAATTTTCAAAAATAATTTGCTTCATGACAGCATGGAATCAAAAATAGACTTCCATATAGTTTTTTTTTTTTCTATTTGTGTTATTCTCACATTACAAAAATCTATTTCTTAAATGTAGCAGAAGAAAATATTAAAATATCTACATAAATAAATAAATAGCGATGATGAAGACGTTAACCTTTTGCAACAATAATTTTCGATAGAAAAGCAAGCCACTTCTTTTTCTCTTTTTAACATAAACAGAATATAAAATAAACCACATAACAACAGTGTCAAATATTACTCTTGACTTTCAGGAAATTTTAAAGTCCATTGTTAAAGAAAAGTTGACTCTGAAGAATGCATAGGCTGTTACGTAAGGAAATCAACTATTGTAAACTAGCATAGTACCCATGATAAATATCTTATTTATGTATAAGTCAGAATTATTGGATTTCTATTGGTTTAGAATGTTAGTATCAATCCTATTTGTAAGTAAAGCACGCAGGAGCATTGGTCGACTGAAATCTTTTCAAATTGGAGTAACGAGAAAAGGGAATAAGTTAGAAGGAAAGAAAGATCTGAAAAGAGAATTGACACCGGGAATGGAAAAGAGGGAAGTATAGAAAATTACAATTTGAAGGGAAAAAAAGAAATAAAGCGAAAGATCAATATATATATATATATGTGTGTGTGTGTGTGTGTGTGTATGTGTGTGTGAAAAATACCGTTATTAAAAAAAGCACCATATCATCAAAGTATATTTTATTTAGAGTTCAAACTTTCTGTCTTCATAAAAATCTTTCTTTTTTTTTTTGACAATGAAAACATTAAACCTTCATCAGGGCGTTTGAATTGTTAAATGAAACGAAAAAATGAAAAGTTTAAAACTTTAAGTTTAAAACTTTCTCATTTTCATACATTCGGATTTATTTCCAGTTTTCCCCATATATATATATATAATTTTTAAAGAATTAATTTATATCAATGCTTTCTAACAGGATCATTATCTTAACTTGACCGACTGTTGGTTTTTTATTTTGAAATATATATATATATATATATAAAGAAAGAGAGAGAGAAAGAGAGAGAGATTTTCTGATGATTTTGTGAGTCTCAGAAAGCTTTGAGTATTTAATTTAGATATTTTAACTCTCATATAAATACCGGCCCATTGGCCAAGTGGGTAGAGTGTTTGCCAATACCGTGGGAGACTGGGATTCAATTCCAGTCATACCAAAGACTAAAAAAATGGTACTCGCAACCTCTTTGCTTAACTCTCAGCATTGTATGGTGGGAATCAAGGATAAAGCGAAGAAATCCAGGGAATTGAGCAATGCCCTCCCTACACGTCGATGTAGTAGCTATTCAAAAGGGAGCCTTCGGGTCTCCCTCGACCAAGGCCGCCAAATTTATATATTATAAAGCATTCTACCTACTTATGACTCGTGAAAAAAATTCGTAGTGTAGTCTTTTAACAACGTGAAAATTTAAGTGACTGCACTTGATTGTATTTGCGAACTTTTTTAACTCAAGCTTTCAAATTTCATTCCAGTTATGTTTCAGTTCTTGGGTACGGAGAGGTTTTTTGGGGGAGGGGGGATTAATTATTGGTTTTTATCTGACAAATTAATTTTATATACATATATAGATATACTTGAATGTGACAAAAGTTTTACAATGCTTTGATAACATGCGGTACAATTCGCAGCTATGGATATTTTTGCCCCTGAGGTTGTGACAGCGACGAATTACTCTGTGCTGTGAAATACCGAGCTCACCTGATACTCTCCGAGTATTACTCGCTAATATACTTTTATTGCTGGGAGCTCGGCGTCAGAATCCGCTGTTTTAGGTTTACCTGACCTTGTCTGATCTTCGAGATTCTTGCAAACCAGGCAATTTTTTTTTTACCAACTGGGCCTTCACCCTCCTCACAGCAAATGTTTTTAGTTGTTTCCGCTTGGTTATAACCCTGTTCGAACTCTTAAAGCAGAAGAACCAAATTAGACGACGTTGCACATGCGTCTGTACAGCTTTAAAATACACCTCGTGTCAGCGCACTAACTATCACCACACTACCACCCATAGCAAGTATCTTCAACGGGTTGAACTGCTTCGGTCACGTTATATTAATTTACCAAGCTTTTTGCTTAGATTTGGCACCCAATCAGACTCGAACTCACTCGTGAAGGTTTGCTAGTCTAGCTTGCTAACCATTACACACCACGAGGTGCTACTAACACGAACCAAAATATTATAAAACTTTTGTTTCTCCCTAGTACCACATTGTATTTTCTATATTAGTATCTACGAGGGAACATGTATCATACATCAAAAGGAAGTTGGTCCTCTGTGGATCACATCCCTACTTCTCAACATAGTCACCGTTTCTCTCAATAGCAATGTTCTACCTTCGAGTCTAAATCTGGTGAGTATGGAGGATGCAGTAAAGTTGTCCTCTTCAATGAGGTGATTATTTACCTTGTCCTGGTGCTTGTGTGGTCTAGTATTGTTATGTAGAAGGAGGATATTATCGATTGGCAAGATTTAGCACCTTCAGACAATCATCTCTTTGACCCTATGAAAATGGGTTTAAGAAGAAAACATTATGCCAGGGGCAAGAAAATGAAAACTGCAGTGATCAAATGGCTAAAAGGACAGTCGACAGAAATTTACGAGGCAGGGATATATGGTCTCATTCGAAGATTGAACATTGCTGTTAAGAGAAAAGTGACTATGTTGAGAACTAAGGATTTGATCCTCAGAGGACCAACTTCATTTTGATGTATGATACATGTTCCTATGTTGGGAATTATTCCTGTACAAAAGAAAAAAAACATTACTTTTTGACTCACCCTAGTATCTTCTTGATTGCTTAATTTTCCTATCATATTTCCGTAAAAAGAAAAAATTCCAGTCACCTTGAGATTTTCAAGGTTGTGACGGTACAGCTGTCCTCGCCAAACACGGGGATGATTCTGCTTCCAATCCGCTGATGGTTCCACTGGTCGGATATATCATCGGAAGACTCGACCGATTTGTTATCTGCCCACTTTGTCTTTTTAAGATCCAGACAACAGATCAATCGCTAGTCGGAGTCGCTGACCAGCAAGTAAACGAATGAGACCACACTATTAAGAAATTCATTTTAGAAGTTAACGTCAAGAAACAAAGAACAAAACACGGCTGGAAAAATAACAATATTTAGTGTATAAAAAAAAGTTTTTTCAAAAATGATATATATATTCACCTATCCCCGAGGTGAAAATTTTAAGTCAGAGACAAGTTCACAAATTAACAGTCTGTCACTTCCTAGTTCTAAGCTTTTCTATCTCTCGCTGTTTATAATCTGGCACAGGGCAATCTTAAATGGCGGTTATGTTTGCTTTCCACAATCCTTGGTACTACTTCAAAATGCTTATTACGTTAAGCGTCTTTGTTTTTTCACACCGTTGTATTATGGTCGACTTTCTTCACTTTCTATACTCAGGGCAGTCTGGTACAAGATCAAAGACTCAGAGCTTCGAGGAAACTGCTCAATATCTCACGTGTTTTCCTCGCTGGTGTACCGTGGTCTACAACTATGTCAACTGCAACGTCATTTCAAATATATTTTCAGCTGAGCGTAGGGACGCGGCAGAACAAAAGATATCAATTTTCTCCTAGTTTGGGATTTTTCAAAGATTTAAATTTTCATATTCGAAATTTTATTCCAGTTTTAGAAAAAATCGCCTCGGATAATCGACAGGTTGCCTTGATTTGTCAAAACAACCCAGCCATCTTCTAACTACTTTTAGGTTAAACAATAACAAAACATTTGCTTTTCTTCCTTTTCCAATAACAATTCAATTTCGCAAAATTCCTTTCTCGTCTTCTGTCTACATTTCTGAGATGAGGTATTATGTACGTTATCTACATTTATCGGACTATTGTCCTCATCTTTGTCGCCATGTTTATCACAATGTTTCGACCATTGTACGCTCCGGCCTTCTCCAGATGGTTGGAATGTCGAACTTAACCCTTTATTTCGCTTACCAAGGTAGACAGTTCCACGAGCCATATTTAATGGATGTCAGTTATCAGTTATCTCCTGTTAATTTCCCCTGAGAAAGTTCTCTACTGCCTTCACCAGGTATCGAACACACACTCTTTGGGTATGTCACTGGATCTAACCAATGCCTTTATCCACTATACCATGTGTCCTTTCTTATCAAAATAATATAATTTTATCTACACTCCATTTTAAAAACCCATAACACCATTACACATTTGTAATGTATTTCTGTATTCTTCTAAAATCCAAATCGTTTTCTTTTTCCTCTAGTTAATAAACTTTCTCTGACTGGCTTCCAGCCATTTTAGGTTTACAAGGTGATTCAGAATTTTTTTTTTTTTTTTGCGTAAGAAAAACTGTTATCTTTCTCGACTATTTTCATCTAATGCATGTTATATATTTTCATTTTATGTCAAATATTACCCATCATTGCTAGAGATCACTGTTAATGTTTTATTAAGCAATATACTAATCAGCTCTCGTTTTCCTAAAATAAATTCTGGTGATAGAGAAGTGTTTCTATAATTACAGCTGTCGCTACTACAAAAAGCCCCAAGTAACGTCTACAATTTAAGGTAGCGTTTTCAACGTCACTGTTTATTTGTTTAATAGCATATCAACCTTCATGGGTTATTTAATGCCTTTTTTGCATCTCTGGTTCTATATCAGATTCCATTGTATTTATCAGTTTGGTAAAACCAAAAAGAAAGAATGCAAAAAGCTTGTAAACCATCTGAACAACTAAACTTATTGCAAACTTTATGGGTAATAAAATACTGAACAATTTATAATCTATCAAGAAACAAATCAAGAATGAATTCTGTCCTATATTAAGTGTAGTAAGCGTTTTGCATTGAAAATTGGCTATTTTTACAGTTTGCATTAAAGGGATTAAATGTTTAACAAAAACACTACCACACTTGGCAAATCTCCTAAGGCTTTTTGTAATGCATAGGCGTAGATCTTTCAGAAACTTACAAGAGCAATTGCCCCACTGAAATGATACCAAGATGTTGTCTGGCCCACGGATTACTTTTGGCAATGTGTCATAAGTAGGTGGGATATAAAGTCAACGAGTAAAGAAAAGAATCATAGGTGCACATCAACATTTCCGTGTGTTTATAGATGAAATAAGTTTTCTTGGTTCTGCGAACAACGTTATGACGGTGACTAAGAAAAAACTATTGATAGAAAACAGAATCTTTTTGATCGATGCAGAAATCTGATAGATAGATAGATAGATAGATTGGAGGTGCTTATTATGTATTGGTTATCGTTAAATAAAATGAACACGACGAAACGAGTTCAAACTTGAACAAAGATGTTTGTATTTCACATACCTCTAATACCCTTGAGAAAGGTAAGAATCCAAAGACTGGGTTCTTTAACATTGGTATGGCTACAAGTCGTGGTGAAGGAAAACTCTGAATTCAAACCTGTTAAACTCCGATAAAAAATTGACCGTGTGTCACATCCTGCTCGTGCTGGTGGGATGGGGAATGGTCAAATCAAAATGAAAAGTTACAAAAAAGATGGGAAAAGTTCAGAAAACATAGAAAAAAGATAATGTTTGATTTATTTGTTTAATGGCATATCAACTCCTTATGGGTTATCTATTGTCCGGATTTTACTTATTTGTAAATGTATCATTGTAATCTTGGGAATATTTTTAATGTTCCATTGAATTTTCTTTAATTCCCTTGTTTTTATTTGTCTATATTTATTTGTTACCACACAGTTGTATGATATCAAATATTCCTATTGAATACACATAATTTGCTCACAATAATTTATGCGAAATTACGTCGTTTAAAGCAAACATTTCTATTTGATAATCCTTTTTTGTTTGCACACAGATATATGATATCAAATATTCCAAGACAGTGGTGGGATGAAAAGATTGCACACTACCCCATGGGGGCTGAGCACTCTAGCGAAGGAATTTTTGGTCGCCGCTCGCATAATGCAAAGCTCTTCGAAAGAATTGAGCACTCTGGCAGCCGATAGGGTATAAAAATGTAAACAAACGGATGCTGTTGCTGCTGTTGCTACATGATACCTTAAAAATTCCCTTAGCCAACGTGGTACGCTTGTTGGCCGAGCGGTCTGAGACTTAGTTTCGATGGGTTTCGATCCTGGCTGCAAGCGTCCTACGTGTCTAGCCACACTGAAGAGTTCTGATAGAACGAAACTGTCTGTGGATGACAATATATACGCTCCCCCATGGGGGTTGAGCCCTCTGGCGAAGGAATTTTCAGCCGCCACTCGCATAATGCAAAGCTCTTCGAAAGAATTGAGCCCTCTGGTAGCCGATAGGGTATAAAAATGTAAACAAAAGGACGCTGCTGCTGCTGCTGCTGCTGCTGCTGCTGCTGCTGCTGCTGCTGCTGCTGCTGCATAATACCTTTAAAATTCCCTTAGCCAACGTAGTACGCTTGTTGGCCGAGTGGTCTGAGACTTAGTCTAACGTAAAAGTTGGATGGGTTTCGATCCCGGCTTCGAGTGTCCTACGAGTCTAGCCACACTGAAGAGTTCTGATAGAACGAAACAGTCTGTCTGTGGAGAGTGTAGGTCGTCAGTAAATCACTTTGTGGTTGTGTGTCGAACCAAGTGCAATATAATATGGAGAGTGCTTAAGATAGAGCAATTATATAATAAATAAATATATATTGGATATATATATATATTTAATCCATGGAAAATATTCTGCGACCTTAGGTTTCATGAAGTTTATAAAACAACATTCATCAGGCAGTTAAGAAGATGGAATGAATTGAAAATCGAAAAGGTCGCAGAATATTTTCCATGGATTAAATACATATATACATATATATAATACAATATATTTGTTTATAATCATTATTATATATATATATATATATATATATATTATCCAAGGAGGAAATCCAAGGGGTTGAAGTATCCAATAATGCCTATTGAATAATGCCTATCCAATAATGCCTATTGATGTAAAATTAATTTGGCATTAACGATACATTCTCACTCAACGTGTTGAGCTAGAAAATCTTTTATATAAAGACAAAAGAAAAAAATTCACTTTCTTGGTATCACTATAAATTTATTTCAGGCTACTTCAAATTCTTGTAAGTTTAAATATATATGAAAAATAATAGATATAATATCTTCAAATTTATTAATTTTTCATGTTTAATAAATAGATGAAATAAATCATTTTAATTTAAAAAATTAAAAAATTAAAAAAAAAGATTTTTTTTTTCAAATTCCATTCTCGCCGGAAGATATAAGATAAAATCTAATTATTATTTTAGATATCTCATCTGAAGATGGTTTCTATAAAGCCATACAACCAAATTTTATGAGAATCTATACTGAAGCTCAAATTTTCCATAGAAATCACTTATGGTTGCTGTTAGCACACCGTGATGATGACGATGATCATGATGATTTCAAACTTAGTTGAAATTTTCACAATGTAATTGTACATTTCGGTGAAATAAAAATGTTTTTAACTTTGAAGACATTATCCGACTTTGTTGTTCCATTCACCTCGTTTTGTTTAGGATCAAAATGTAATATCTAATGCCATCGAAACATACGATTAACGTTACATTAAGATATCACGTACCATCAGCATAGCGAAATAGAGTGACGAGATCACCGAAAGGTTGAATGCTGCTGCTGTTCTTCAGCACTCTCTTAAGTCTAGGATATTAATGACGACGACACATGTTTTTTTTTTAATATCTAAGTACTTTTGTTTGCTTCCAATAAAATTATATTTTTATCTTCTTGAGAGTACTGTAATTTGGATTAAATTGGCCAGATAATCGATCAAAATACTGTGCTGGAACGCACAATTTTTAATTTTGTATGAAACCAAGTTGGTAATGAATATAGGCTCGGGTGGCGTAACAGTTGCTGTTATTTTGAAATCGACTCAATGTTATATACCTATGAACATTAATTGGTATGTCTCAATCCTCATAAATATGTTAGACACTATTAAAAAGGATATGCTGACTAACTAGTACACCACAAGCAGTGGTTTACCTTCTTCACGCCGCTGGCGAGTATTGTATTTTGTTAATATTGTAAAGATTTCCATTCCATTTCTAACCTCCGTTTTGTTTATTTCTCGTTCAGTAACATTTGTTAGGTAACAACACTCAACAAACTGAATTCATATACTGGATGAAGCTATTTTCGTTTCCCTCGAGAAAGGCAAAAATGCAGCGTCCCGCGTCGAGCATGTTAGTGTACTGTTGTGTTAATTACAATTGATTTGCATAAAGCAATTGGTTTTTATAGCACTCCGGAATATTCTATTCTTAGAATCTGAGTGACCTCATCCCTTAAGTCCTGATTGGCCGCTGGTTTCAGTTTGGACATGGTGCTAGAAAAAATATCCATCCTTCTGCATTATGCTCTCAGGGATCATATTGAGTTACAGCTTGTTCCCTTGCCTGCTAACTGGACGCTAGTTGGAATCCTACTGCGACGGTGAGTATTTTATTTCTTCTACTATATGAGAAGAGTAACTTCTTGGTTGGATATTACCTCTTCTGCCATGAGAGCAGTTGGTGTATTCTAATCCTATCAACGGGGTGTCACACGGTGTAATGATGTCTTACACAAATGCATTAAAAGTACGAATTTTTTATTTGCATTTAATTCCAAACTTGTATCTTGATCTTCTTTGTAGCAATGGAACCATCATTTTCTCTTTTGCCATTACCATAAAAAGCTTTATCTGAATTGAAATCCAAAACCAACTTCAAAACCTAAGACATGTTTTTTTAGAGCAACCCCTCTATTCATTCTGTTGATATGCTCACCAAATCCCCAGTAATACGTACAATGTATCCATATTTACTTCTAATAATATGAAGCATATAACATTTGGTTTGATATAAGAAATTTGGTCAATAGTTACAAGAGACTGGTAGAAAGAAGCGCCGAAGTCCGCACACACAGACACACAAATTCGGTAAAAGTATCGCAAGAAAGCTCTCTTGACCGAGTGGGAATTAAATACACAGGCAAAATTTTCATCTCGAGAGAAAAATAAACATTTACGATTCAGTCAGCAAATATTCTAGAGGTGATTGCGGACATTTTGGCAGCATTTCATTAAAAGACTGAGACTTTAACTGTAACAGCAGATATCATGAAATTTAAAGCTCATTACAAGAGCCATGAACCTGTTAGGTTCCTGGGGTAACAACAGTCCTTCATTATTTTGATGCTTCTATTTACGAAGGAATGAAGGATTGCATTGAATATTTCCATCGTGTCGAGAATTTGGATGATCAAAAAATGATGTTCAATGTGAACCCCGATTCCGCAAAATTAATATTCCTTTGCAAATTGGACAGGAAATTGCTTTATTCTCATTTTAAGCGTATTACTCTTATGAAGATTACGCCGTGATATGCTGCTTTTGTTGTGTTACAGTCATATGCATGTAAATACAAGTGTAATAAGAATTTTAGTAATATACAAGGGAGATAATTGTAGAGGTGTTTGTAAAATTTAAATATTTTCTAAATTGGAATATCAAAAAATATCCATAACTTTCAGTAGATGAATCTACTGGAAACCAATTTCACTTTCATCGCCGGACAAATCCAGAAGTATGTATTTACCAACCTCTCCGTACGGGCAGGATGTGACAGTCAATTTTTAAGCTGGGTTTAACAGGTTTGAATTCAGAGTTTTCCTTCTCCTAGACTGGTTGTTTAACCAAGGCTAAAGAACTCAGTCTCCTCTACTATTTACCCATCGTTAGAGAGAGAATAAAAAGATTTATACCTTTCCCAAAGGTATTAGTCCTTTGTGAAGTACAATCAGCTTTGTCCAGGATTTGAACTCATATCACTGTGCCCAATTCCTACGACGATAACCATTACACCACGGGTATCTCCTGAATTACATCATCACGGGAAAGTTTATACTAAAATATCCCTTTTTTTCCAATAATTCGGCGATAAGCAAAGCGGAGATTTAATATCCTTATAGATAATGAGTTATTGTAAAAACTGTCAGGACTGTGAATGTTTATCATGAACATGAGGGTCAAATATATCCTGTTGTATGACGCTTCGGCCGCCGATATTTCAACTCTGTACGCTTTGGTTGCTCTTTGTTTTTAAAAGACGAAAATAATTGACTAGATGTAATTTATGATCATGATGTATAGGTTTGTAGTGATTAGAGAAATAAAAATAAAGTAAATAAAATAAAATAAGTTCAAACGTACAGAAATTTCCAGAAGCCTCTGAAAGGAAATGAGAGCGACGCATGCTCGAAAAAGGAATCGTCCCTGCGAAAAGGAGAAATTCGACCTCACTTCAGCCACCACTGTGGCACTGTTCTTTCACGCATCTGCTAGTAGCATACACATGTGTTGATTAGATTTTTTATCCTGAACTGAGCCATATCTACTACTAGCGAGCCTATACCGCAGCAACAAGCCTTACAAAAAGGTCCAAAATGGACTTATCACCCAATACTAAAAACACCGAATTTGGACATATCAATCCCGAAAAGGACTAGTGAATTTCAACGCCTTATATGAGAGAAACAACTGTACCCAAATAGTTAAGGAATACATTCCTCGCTACAGAGTAATTGTGTGAATGCTCAAAAAATAAAGTTGAAATTCAAAAGATACCTCCTATCTTCGTCTTCTTCCTTTTCTCCTTTTGCAGCCTTCACAGACTAGAAGACGCCAACGAATTAAGAGGAAGTAAGAAAGAAAGCAATGGAGTCAGATATTTAAACTCAAAACCGACAATCACCAACCAAACTCAAACTAAACAAATAATAACCAACAAATCTTCATAACACGATAGGTTTTGATTCTTTGTTTAATGGCATATCAACCTACGTGGGTTTCCTAATGCCAAAATCATTCTTGCAGAAAAGCAGTGATACTTTTTAACCTATAATTACAGGGATAAGGGGGTTTATACCTTTCCCTAGAGTATAAGTTAGAAACTGAACGTAATGGCACGAACTTGTAGACTTCGATACGGCAGTTCAGCTCTTCAGCCACGACGCCACAGAGAATTACTTCGCATAATGTAAAGTATATTAATCTATTGTTCATATTGCTTTTTTTTGTGGTTATAAATATTTTTGGTTTGTTTGTTTTTTGTCTTTTTATAAACGACAAATAAAATGGGTTAAGATTTGCTTTTTGGGTATTTTTTATTATAATAGTAAAAATGTAATTTAAAATGAAACAGAATCATAATATATAAATATAAATGAAATGTAAGTTGGTAGATATTTAATGTATAGATATGTAATATAATTCATGCTGTTTAGTATTTTCTAATTTTTAAAATATTTTTGTTCTTTGTTGGGTTTTATGGCATATCAACCTTTGTAGGTTACTTAACGCCAAATCCATTTTTATGTAAATAATCAGTTCTATTTCGAACAATTCAGTTTAGCATGTGTACACAGTTTAATTGTCAAAAACATTTCTATTTCGAAACTATTCAGTTTATTCAAACAGTTATGTATAACAATTCAGTTTAGTGTAAGAACAGTTTCACTGTCAAAAACAGTTCAATTTCAAACAATTCAGTTTAACATAAGCACGCAGTTTAAATGTAAGTACAGTTTAATTGTGAAAAACATTTCTATTTCTAGCTATTCAGTTTAGTCAAGCGGTTCTAATTCAGCTTAGTATGAATGCAGATTTTGTTTACACACAGTTAAATGTCGAAACAGTTCTATGTTAAACAATTCAGTTTAGTGTAAATACAGTTTCAAAGTAAAAAAAATAGTTCTATTTCAAGTAATTCGGTTTAGCATGCAGTTTAACTGTAAGCACGGTTTAATTGTCAAAAACATTACTATTTCAAGCTATTCAGTTTAATCAAACAATTCAGTTTAGCATAAGTATGCCGTTAGTTCTATTTAATCCACAGATAGGGCCATATCAGGTGCTACCACGCCGGGCCAGAGTGGACCCGGGAGCAATGGCAATGAAGGGGTGCTCCGTATTCCCCAAGGCCCCAGCATTACTGGGACCTCACCATCAGACTGTTTAACATCATATCCAGGACACGCATTGAGGGGTCTTACATAGAGTTAAATGTCAAACAGTTTTATTTCAGATAATTCAGTTCAGCATAAATACACAGTTTAAATGTCAAAACAGTTCTATTTTAAACAATTCAGTTTAGCATAAATACGCAGTTTAAATGCAAAAATTAGTATAGTGAAAGAAGCACGGTTTAGTTCTATTTAACCCATAGATAGGACCCATATCAGGTGCTACCACTCCGGGCCAGAGTGGACCTGGGAGCGATGGCAATAAAGGGATACTCCGTAGTCCCCAAAGCTCCCGCATTCCTGGAACCTCACCATCAGATTGTTTAGTGTCATATCCAGGACACTCATTGGGGGTGTCTTACCCCGCTGCAGAGGTGCAGTCGGGGTATTCGACAACCCCAGCCGACTGGGCAATTTAAAGTTTTTGTGACATATACGTGTGTGTGTGTGTGTGTGTGTGTGGCGGTTTTATGGTTCACCCTGAAAGCTGTGCCATCTCTGAATATCTTAGTCGTAGCAACACAGTACAAACTTCTTATAAAATTAGAAAAGCTAATTCAGATTTTTTTTCTTGGTTTACAATAAGTGATTGTGTGTTTCTACAACAAAACATGTTTACATATGGCTCTTCTTTCTGGTTGATTGTTTGTTTGTTTGGGTTTTATGGCATCTCAGCCTTTGTAAGTTATTTAATGTTAAATCCATTTTATACAAATAAACAATTCTATTTCAAACAATTCAGTTTAGCATAAGTAAACGGTTTGATTGTCAAAAACATTTCCATTTCAAGCGATTCAGTTCAGTCAAACAGTTCAAATTCAAACAATTCAGTTTAGTATAAGTTTTGTTTACACACAGTTAAATGTCAAACCAGTTCTGTTTCGAAGAATTCAGTTCAGCATAAGTACACTGTTTAGTCGTATTTGACCCATAGATAGGGCCCTACAAGGTGCTACCACTCTGGGTCAGAGTGCACCGGGGAACGATGGCAATAAAGGGGTGGTCTACATTCCCCAAAGCTCCCGCATTACTGGAACCTCACCATCAGATTGTTTAGTGTCATTTATCAGGACACTCGTTGCAGATAAGCAGTCGGTGTATTCTACAATCTTTCTGGTTGAGACATAGAACTTTCTGAATGACCCTTATATATATATATATATATATATATATATATATATATATATATATATTTCATTAAACATAATAGACATTTTATGCCTACATATTTTCTTCTGGATCCGTTCGAATTCCCGTGTTACTTTTATCGTATTTGGGGGGAATTGATTTAGGTATTGTTCATAGTTGTATGTATCCCTAGTACTTTCTGACCGACTTTGGGCCATCATCAGGGGAGAATCTATTACAAAAGTGATGTAACTTTTGTTTTAGTAAATTACTTCTGTGTAAGGACGTCTTTGCCGTTGAAGATTATGGCGTTTGCTTTTAAATGTAATTCTGTAAATAGTGCCAGTAGCTAAAGACATTTAAGTACATTAGCACTGGTTTGAAAATTAATTCTAATAAGTGCTGGTTGCAGGTTTCTAATATATAGTGCTTCGAGAATCTGAAGTTTTTGTTTATTATTTTGATGTTCGAGTATTGTTGTGTTGTCGGTGAGAATTTTTCGTAGTTGTGTTGTTGGGCATGAATTCGAACGGATCCAGAAGAAAATATGTTGGCATATTATGTTTAATGAAATTATGTTTAATGAAATTTGCATTAACGAAGAAATGCTGCCTAAATATATATATATATATATATATATATATATATATATAATCAATTTATAATGCATTTATACTGTATTTATATGCATAAATATGTAATATAATTAATGTTTATTCTTTATCCGATTGCTACTTAATTTTACTTTTGAAGCTAAATTTTCTTTCTAATTTTTTTATGTACATCACAATTGATTTATATATCATGATTGTATTTCTATTTAGATTGCATATTTTAAGGCGTTTTTCATCTTTAAAAAAATAAAATGCACTTAAAACACTCGAAGTGGCAGAACAATAGCCTTATCTAAAGTGTATATGCAACTAGTACAATTGTATGTAATTGTTAAAGTAAAATTTAGATATAATTAATGTGGATTTCACTGGAAGTTAGTATTTTCTATAAAGTAGCACCAAATTCATTTTTGTTTTGTATTTGATTGTTATCTCCTCCAGCGAGAAATTCCCAGCAATCGACGTCACAAACCATTTTTGACAAGTTCGATTAGTAACAGTACCTTCTCCATAAACTACGCATATTTTTTCTGTTGCTTTTGCTTTATTTTTTGTTTGGCTGGTTGGTTTTTTGTTTGTTTTTTGGAGGGAGGATTCATCTGAGTTGCGTTTTTTTCATTTTTTAAATGTTGAAAGTGTTGCTTATTCTCCGTCATCTTCAACGTTAGAATAAAAGAATATGCCAACTCTGCCAATTATAACGTGAATGCTACTGTTCTATTTTTAATGTAAGTAAAAGTAAATTTGGTGACTGTAGTCGAGGGAGACCCGAAGGTTCCTTTTTTAATAGCTACTACACCAAGGTGTAGGGGCGGATGCTACACCTTCCTTTGGATTACTCCACTTTACCCTTGATACGTACCTTATAATGCTGAGTGCTAAGCAAGGAGACCCCAAGTGCCATTTTTTAAGTCTTTGGTATGACTCGACCTGGGATTGAACATTGGTCCCTCGGGCCATTGGCGAACACTCTACCCACTTGGCCAATGTTGAAATTAAATGTTCATATAACAATGTCAGAATTAAAGCAGAAGGAAACTTGTCGGTTACACAATAAAAACGAGCAAACTATAAACGTGGCGGTTTTTGTTTTTGTTTTTTTGGTTTGTTTTTTTTTTTCTATATTTTTGATTTGACATAACTTTTATAACAGTCGGTGGAGTTTAGAACACGCCGACAACATTTCCTGAAGGACTACCCCTCCTTCCCTCAAAATAGGGGTGACATATTATATGAAACTATATCCAGTGATGAGACTCCAGTTCTGTAGTGTGCAGTACCCCTTCATTGTCATTACTCCCCGGTCCACTCTGACCTGGAGTGGTTTTACCTGTTAGAGTCCTATCTATTGGTCAAGTAGATCTGTTGGAAAATTGTTAGTATTAGACAGAAATACTCGAACCCATATAACTGTGTGCAATGTTTTTGGACTAAATATAGTCGTAAATACGTTGACTCTATAAACATTGATATTGTAACGAAATAAGAAGTGTTCAACTGTTTAAAATGATTGTGAAGATACATTTTTGTACCTTATATAATTAAAGACCATAAAATAACCCAACAAGGATTATTAAAAAAATTGGAGTATATAATCTTGTGTAAATGGGGTGGTTTTCCTGGGTAACTAGATACTTACACAGTTAGGTGTACGTGAGACGGGAAGTGCACACACGCATCAACAATTGGAAATATGCAAACACACAGACAGACGGATCGATTGATCAGCAAAGCGAGTGCCTGTCAAAACGAACAGACTTAGAGAAGGACTGATTGAGAAAAGAAAAAGAAATCACTTCATGCGTCAAATTTTTAGCAGATGATTACCTCGTTCTATAAAGTTTTAAGATGAGAAAAACGTGATCTTGTGACGCAGTGTCTGTCTGAAAAGATTCATGGATTTGACTATTTGATTAATGTCGTGGACATCCCTTACAGCACTTTAGTCGAGTCTATTTTATTTGAGGCCTCATGATGTTCGTACAATTTTCGTAGTGGCTGTCTATATATATATATATATATATATATATATATATATATATATGGAGTGCAGAAGCAAAATATGGAATAATCTTTAAAACATTTTTTTAATGGGATTAGTCCAATTTGTTAAAAAAACGCGATAAATTTAAATTTTCGTGATTAGCTCTATTATTCAAGCACTTTCTTATTAAAATTCAGGCTAATATGAGTGAGCAAGAAAAGAAAGGACAAAGAATCTATTATTTGCCTGACGTCGAAATCAAGACAAAATTTCTTTGTCTACTGTATACAAAGCAAAGAAAAAAATTTGACAGAAAAAGAGTTTTTAAGGAAAAGGGAGAGTGGAAGATTGAACTAAAAACGAAAAGAAAAAGGCTTTTTTAGCTGACGGTTTTCCGCTTACGTTTAAGTGATACCAAATCTCTTCAATTCTTCAGGACTCTTCTCAGTATTTTGGCCGATCTTAACAATGCTGTTGTCTGAATGGTCTCCACTTGTCCTGTTATCTCCAAGTCTTCCAGTCCCTTTATCAATCCTTTCGAGATTTTTCTATGTGGACCAATTTCTATTGATATCACCATCTTTACACTTATAGTTTTTAGTCCTTTAGCAAAGTCTAGGTATTAATCTTTCTTTTCACTCTCTGTTAATTTTACTCTGTGATCTGCCAGGACAGCAAAGTCCACGATTCGGCAGGTTCACTTTTCCTTTTTTTTTTTTTTCGGTTGACTATCTCTAGATCTGGTTGTCTGGTCGAGATTAGGTGATCTGTTTATATCTCAAATTTGTGCGTCTCATTCTCCAGGACGAATTCTGGGTTGTGCATATACCACTTTTTTGTATAGTCAAATTTCACTTTCTGCACAATTGCTAGTGGATCACCTTCCTACCCAGTCGTGTCTAGTCTTGAACTGTTTTTTTTTTTTTTTGGGGGGGGCACGAATTTGCTGATATGATTGATCGTTTCATCTCTACCACCACATAACCTTCTTTTTTTGCGTCTTATCTATTTTTGCTGTAACATAGTTTGTCTTTATGGCTTTGTTTTATTATTATTATTATTATTATTATTATTATTATTATTTATTACTCATTGGAGTTTTTCACATCAGCGTAAGCTGATGGTCTTTCACTGGAGATTGAGTGACAGTAAGTCTCCTCAAGTCTCCAGGACTCTTCTCAGTATTCTGGCCGTTTTCAATAATGCTGTTGTTTGGATGGTCTCCACTCAGCCGCCAACTTCTAAATATTCCAGGCCCTTTAATAATCCTTTAGATACCGTGCCAAAAGCACCAATCACAATTGGTATAATTGTCATCTTCATGTTCCATAGTTTTTTTCAATTCTCTAGCAAGGTCAAGGTACTTATCTCTCTTTTCACATTCTTTCAGTTTTATTCTGTGGTCAGCCAGGATAGCAAAGTCGACAATTTTGCAGATTTTCTTTTTTTATTTTTTTGTTGTTGATTATTATAAGGTCTGGTCTTTGGGCCGAGATTAGTTGATCCGTTTGTATATCAAAGTCCCACAGGAGTTTGTGCGTGTCATTTTCTAGGACAGGTGCTGGATTGTACTTATACCATTTGTTGGCATGGTCAAATTTAAATTTCTTGCTCATTTTCCAGTGGATCACCTTGCCCACCCAGTCGTGTCTAGCCTTGTACTCCTTCTGTGCCAATTTGCTGCATTCGCTTATTATGTGATTGATGGTTTCATCTCTGTCACCACATAGCCTGCATTTGCTATTTTGTTGAGTCTTATCTATCCTCGCCTTGATATGATTGGTTCTTACGGCGTTGTCTTGTGCTGCTATTAGGAGAGATTCTGTTTCTCTCTTAAAGTTTCCTTTTCTTAGCCATGTCCAAGTTTTGTCGTGTGAGATATTGTTTATTAGTCCTTTAAACCGCCCATAGAGTTGTTTTCCTTCCCATTTTTGCTTCCTAGTTATTGTCATTCTGTTGTTCATCGTGTTCTCAGTTTCGTTTCTGGTGGCTGTAATGAGTCCTCCATCGTGTTTTTGTATATAGTCTTCGAGTCCTTAGTGAAGTAAAAAAATTGCTTTTTAAAAAATGATTTCATTGGAATGTTGTAAATGTAATGAGTCATTTACAAATAAATCAAATTTAGTCATTAAATAACCCATAAGGGGTTGATATGTCTGCAAACAAATAAACCAAACCAAAATAATATTAACTTCATAAGTTAACACTATGAAATTCAAATTTTATCCCTGGATAATATGTATTATTTCTTAATTATTTATGTTGTAACAGTATAAAAAATGTCAGTTATTTGCTTCAAATTTTATTTTGAGCCCTAGATAACGAAATTTAAGCGATTAACCTATTGTCTATATAAAAAATGGGCAAATTTACAATAACTTCCAGAAAATTCTCTATCGCCTATTCAGCACTGAATCTACCTGAAAAAAAATTGATAAATTTGAAATTTTCATCACCAAGATCACAAAAGCAAAGGTTGAAAAGAAAAATATACCTTTTTAATTTACTTTAAGTATAAGCAATTAGGAAATAACACTTTCTGCCCAGGAATCAGAAAAAATAAAATTGTTGTTACCATATAGCAATATTATTGGTAAACTCTTGAAAATTATTTTTTCAATGTGGATTTATTTCTTATAGTAATAATTATCCTTTTTAAATGCCAGGTGTAACTTTTCTAAGTAACAATAAACATTGTAAAATAAGCATTTGAAGTTCAAGAGCTTAAGCCTTACCCGACAAATATCTGTAAATTTGTAAATTAGTTAAAATTTTTGTTTTTGTTTGTTTCTATTTTTTACGTGGATTTATCTTTTTTAGTTATAGTTGTCTCCCTTTAGTCGAGAATGACTCGAAGTCTCCCTTTTCGATAGCTACTACACCGAAGTGTTGTGAAGGGTGCTACTCCTTTCCTTGGATTGCTCCACTTTACCCTTGATCCGTACCTTATAATGCTGAGTGTTAAGCAAGGCAGCATCAAGTACCATTTTTTGAGTCTTTGGATTGAACCCAGGTCTCCCGGGCCATTGGCGAACATTAAATATTGATTATAAATGTCAGATATAATAGATATATTTTTCAAATGCTAGATGTAATTGATATTGTTTATAACTGCCAGATGTAATAAATATATTTTTCAAATGGTAGATGTAATTGATATTGTTTATAACTGCCAGATGTAATAAATATATTTTTCAAATGCTAGATGTAATTGATATTGTTTATAACTGCCAGATGTAATAAATATATTTTTCAAATGCTGGATGTAATTGATATTGTTTATAAATGCCAGATGTAATAAATATATTTTTCAAATGCTAGATGTAATTGATATTGTTTATAACTGCCAGATGTAATAAATATATTTTTCAAATGCTAGATGTAATTGATATTGTTTATAAATGCCAGATGTAATAAATATATTTTTCAAATGCTAGATGTAATTGATATTGTTTATAACTGCCAGATGTAATAAATATATTTTTCAAATGCTGGATGTAATTGATATTGTTTATAACTGCCAGATGTAATAAACATATTTTTCAAATGCTAGATGTAATTGATATTGTTTATAACTGCCAGATGTAATAAACATATTTTTCAAATGCTGGATGTAATTGATATTGTTTATAAATGCCAGATGTAATAAAAGTAATATTGTTTATAAATGCTTGATGAATTAAAAGTAATATTGTTGAAAAATGCCAGATGTAATAGATATATTTTTCAAATGCTAGATGTAATAGATATTGTTTATAAATGCTAGATGTTATAAATATCGTTTATAAATTCTAGATATAATAATTATTGCTTATAAATGTTAGATGTAATAAAAGTAATATTGTTTATAAATGCTAGATGTAATTTTTTTAAGTTGAAAGCAAATATTTTAAAATAACTATCAGCAATCGAAATCTTTTCGTCTTACCCGACAAGGATGCGTACTTCAACTAGTTGATGAATATACGAATATTCAGTACAAATATCTTGAAACAGATTATTATTTTATGAGCAAAACAGAAATGTTTTAACTTGAAATACATATGAACGATGCTTTAACCAAAGATTATCATGCTAAGATTTTTTTGTTTTGTTTTGTTTTGTTTTGTTTTTGCTCTTTGGAATTTTGGTGGGTTTTTTTTTAGGAAAAGCCAATAAAGATTCAAGAGTTGGGATTTATAAATTCTTCGTACAATCCATTTATTCTTAGTTCCTGCATAACAGAGCTTTCTAAAAATGCTGAGGTCGAATGCACTGGCCTGTTGGTGCAAAATTACAGTTCAGCTTATTAGACTCTTAGCAAAGAAGGTAAGACTGAATTTATCAAAAATTAATTTCGTGTAAAATGTTTTATCGATCATCAAAACCTTAGGCAAGTCTTTTACGCTATTTACGTGTTGTGAGGATTCAAATTTTCAATAATACGAAAGCAGAATTGATGATATCACTTCATCAAGTGGCCTGATATTGATTCCTGGAGTAAAACTAGTGAGAGACAGAATCGATATACGGAGGGGGTGATTTAAGTAAATGAGATGAACAAGAGACACGCACACACAGACACATACCATCACTAGAGCAGAAATAGTAGTAAGAAATCTTCTTGACAATGTCTAAATCAAATATTAAGACAGAACACATCTTGAAAATGAGATAAGACGATGAATGTAGCCAGTGAGACAACTTATGAATTTTTTTTCTTCGATTTTTAAAGATACGAGTTCTTTAAGTATAACAAAAATCAATTACTGTCGATTACTGCCATACGTCAAAAAGTGAAAAACGTACAAGTTTCGACATCGGTTAACAACCTTAAAAAATTCCCATAAAGAATAAAGAACGTTGACTTTTTTGTATTCGTCAGCAAGAATTTCTGCCTTCAATCTAAAACGCTAAACACATAGATCTTTCATCAGAGTCTCTCAAAATTTTCAGATTTAGATTTTCCTTGTAAACACTTTTGCTAGAAAATTTACCAATTCTTAGTGGGTCCTAGAATTTTCCTGTCCTTAAAGGATTCCAGAACTTTCGAGTTATCAATGGATCCCAGAATTTTTCTGTCCTAAATGGATCCCAGACATTTCCTGTTCTCAGTGGATCCCAGACATTGTGCATAATTTCTTTCATACTCTGCTCAACACAAAGTGATTAATACTGTTTATCCCGATGAATTTCCATGGCAACAATCTGAATGAAGTATATGGTAATGATGGTTGAATTTGGTGCCAAAACAAGGAACTCCTTTGCAAAATTCCCCTACAGGTGGGAAATAAAAGACAAAACATGAAACGCTGCATGAAACTCAGTCATAGCTACATAAAACACGGCGTTAGGAATTCGACTATATTTGTACATGGCACGGTGTTAGAAATTTTGCTATATATGTACATAGCGAGACACAAAGACTTTCATTATATTTGCCCACGGCACGGTGCTAGGAAGTCGACTATCTTTACACATAGCACGGTACTACAAATGTGACAATATTTGCACTCAGCTCGGCTTTACAAATGTGGCAATATATGCACACGGCAAGGAACTAAGAATTACATTTTACTTGGAATTCAACGATATTTGCACACGGCACGGTCTAGAAATTTTACTATATTTGCACACGGTGCAGTGTTAGGAAGTCGCCAATATTTACACACGGCACGATGCGACTATATCTCCTCACGGCACAGCTCTAGGAATTCGACGATAGCGCTACAGGGCAGTGAATATGTTAAATGGTCACTTTAATGTATATTTTTTCCTTGAAGGAATTACATTATTTTATTTTGTGTACCATACGACTTGTATTTCATTACAACATCCTGAGTGAACATTATGATCGTTTCGATTAGGTCCACAAGTTCTTTTTTTTTCTTTGTTCTTGGCAAAGATTTTCAAATCGTTATTGTACATAAAATGATAGGACATTTCTTATCATTCTTTGACTCAATATACCCCATTACAGTCACCAGATGGAGACACAGAATACTTCGACATTGTAGCAGGAGTACTACAAGGGGACACGCTGGCTCCGTATCTCTTTATCATTTGTCTAGACTACGTACTTAGAACATCGATTGACAAAATCAAAGAGAATGGCTTCGAACTGACGAAGAAAAGAAGCAGAAGATACCCCGCAACAACAATTACCGACGCCGACTACGCCGATGACATAGCGATACTGGCAAATACACCTGACCAAGCCGAAACACTTCTGCATAGTTTGGAACGAGCAGCAGCAAGCATAGGCCTCCATGTTAATGCACACAAAACGGAATATATGTGCTATAACCAAACGGGGGACATCTCCACTCTAGAAGGAACCACTCTTAAACTAGTAGACAAATTCACGTACCTAGGAAGCAGCGTCGAATCAACCGAAAAGGACATCGAAACGAGGCTAACGAAAGCATGGACAGCTATCAATAGGCTATCGACTATATGGAAATCAGACCTAACCGATAAAATGAAACGCAGTTTCTTCCAGGCAGCGGTCACATCGATACTGCTATATAGATGCACTACATGGACGCTAACAAAACGGCTGGAGAAGAAACTAGATGGCAATTACACAAGAATGCTGCGTGCAATCCTGAACAAGTCCTGGCAGCAACACCCCACAAGACACCAACTGTACGGCCACCTGCCCCCTATCACGAAAACTATTCAAGTTAGGCGAACCAGACATGCAGGACATTGCTGGAGAAGCAGGGACGAACTCATAAGTAATGTACTCTTATGGATCCCCACACACGGCCGCGCAAAAGCAGGACGACCAGCACGAACGTACATTCAGCAGCTATGTGAGGATACAGGTTGTTGTCCTGAAGACCTGCCTAGGGCGATGAACGATAGGGAGGAGTGGCGAGAGAGGGTCAGGGATATCCGTGCTGCCAGCACGATATGATGATGATGACAGTATCGTACAATATATTTGAGTGCTATCATTATTCGGTTAAACAATAAAACAGAAAAAACTTGCTCCGGTGACCTCGGCAGTTCTACTATTCAATTTTCCATCGCCTTCATTATGAACTTCATCATGAATGTTGATGAAAATCAAGAAGAGAACAAGTTATTATATCCCGATTGCGAATTGGTGATTCAAGGCTTACTCACGCTTTCATACTGAAACAGGAACCACAACCACAGTGTTTGACGTGTCAGACAACTTGCACGGTTAGACACATTCTCATAGAATGCAGAGCTTTCGCTGCCATCAGAAAGTGATTTTTCAAAGTGAATAGTTTAACCGATTTGTTCGAAAACGTCAAAATAGATGACGTTCTGTCCTTCTCGCGAGAGGCAGGGTTGTAGGGAAAAATATGACGAATTAAAACTGGTTAATCATGTGCAAACAAATGGAATCCTGCTCATAGAAAAGTTTACCTGCCAAGTATTCTTCAGAAATCTTTGGTTTAATGTATATACATATAGACAGAATTTGGTGTTAAATAACCTACAAAGGTTGATACGCCATTAAACCCAAACAACCAACCAAACTAACGAATGTTGAAATATATAACATCTTCAGACAGTTTATTATCTAACGTTATGATATTATGTCATAGACATTTTTGTAATCTATTCATGCTAAGACTATCTTCTTTTTTTTTTCTTGTTTTCAGTCTATGTTAATCAATAAATACTATTTTGATTTATTTTATTCTTTGTGATTTTTTCCCACCAGCATTAGCTGGGAGTCTTTAACTAGAGGCTGAGTGACAACAAGTATCTTCAGATCTCCAGGACTCTTCTCAGTAATCTGGCCAATCTCAACAATACTGAAGTCTAAATGGCCTCGATTCGACCTCCAATTTTCAACTCTTTCATTCCTCTTTTCAAGCGTTTGAGGACTGTGCCAAGTGCACCAACTACCATTGGCATAACCTTCACCCTCATGTTCCACAGCTTTCTCAGTTTTCCCGTCACCCTCATGTTCCACATTGTCAGTTTCTTACAATACTTCTTAGGGTTTTTACCCAAGACCTAGGGAAGAAAGTTATTATAAGCATTCCGTTTATTTATGTTTTTGCTGTCTCTTTTGGATGATATTTTTCAATCACACAGACATTTCTCTCCTAAGGAGATGAGCTGTTCCGCAAAGTGAATTTTTTTGTATTTCATATAGGTTGAGATGGGTCAGATATCTCGTTAATATGTTTATCAGCCCCTTTCTTGATTATACACAGGGCTCCCACTATTACTGGCACGGGGTGGTTTTAAAGTGCTAGATTTTTTTGTTATTATTTAATTTTCAATTTTACTTTCAGTTTTGTTTGCTTTGATTTATTTAATGGCATATCAACCTTCGTGGATTATTTAATACCAAAAGCCATCCTGGTTGAAGAACAGCCGTATTACTATTAAATCCTTCGATAGAGGATAAGAGTCAGAAAGTGAACGTAATAGCTCAACTGGAATTCGAACTCACAAACTATAATGTCACAGTCCAGTACGATAGCCACTACTCCCTTTCACTTTCAGTTTCTTGCAATCCTTCAACATGTCTTTACCAAAAACTAAGGAGAAGGGAAAGTAGTGATAATATTTGTTCTATATTCCATCCATACTTTCGGGTGTTAGTTTTTTAATCACTTTTTAAGATAAGCAGTTCCGCAAAGTGCAATTTTTTCGTATTTCATATAGACTGGGACTACCAGTTATTTTACGAACATATTCATCTGTCTTTTTCTTGGTTATGTCCCGGGCAGCCACTGCTATTGGCACGGAGGAAGATTCAAGGTGACATACTTTTCAAGTTCCATTTTTTGTATTGACTTATTTTATTATATTCTTTGACTAATATGTTGGCACTGTCATATAAATTAGAAGGCATGTTTTTTTTTTCTTTTATAGTCCTTAACTACATTATAGAGTCTATTGCTTTTTATTTTTCTATCAGTTTGGATACCAAAGTTTGTTATTTGTTCTTCTTAGTGTTTATTCCATTTTTCAGTTTTCAGTATCCCATTGCATTTGCATATTTTCCGATTACTATGTTTTATTTTATCATGTCTTTCTTTATATTTTATCATGTCTTTCTTTATATTCTATCATGTCTATCTTAATATTTTATCACGTCTTTCTTTATATTTCATCACGTCTTTCTTAATCTATTATCATGTCTTTCTTTATATTTTATCATGTCTTTCTTTATATATTATCATATCTTTCTTTATATTTTATCACGTCTTTCTTTATATATTATCATGTCATTCTTTATATTTTATCATGTCTTTTTTTTATATTTTATATTTCAAGGAGCCGTTCTAAGCTCACCAACTACAATTGGTATCACAGCCAACCTCATGTTCCATCTTTTTATTTTTTATTTTTTTAGTTATCTAGCATAGTCAAAGAATTTGTCTATCTTTTTGTTTTCTTTCGTTTTCACTTTGTAGTCCGCTTTCTTTACCAAGGCGTGTCTGGTGTTGTACTCCTTTTGCGCTAGTTTGCTGCTTTCATTTATTATGAATTTATTATGATTACCTTTTTCATTTCTATTACCACATAATCTACACTTTTTATTATCCAGTGTATTACCAATTGTTGCTTTCATATAATTAGTTCTTTTGGCATTTTGTGCAGCTATTAACAGAGTTTTTCTTTGTAAGTTTCCTCTTCGTTGTCATATCTAGTTTATCTCATATGCAATCTTCTTAGTTTGACGCTTGAAGTTTTAGTGACAGCTGCGTCCACACAATCTTCAATCTGGCGAGGCACATTTACCCAGTGGGTAGAGTGTTCGCCAATGGCCCGGGAGACCGAGGTTCAGTCCTAGGTCGAGACATACTAAAGACTCAAAAAATGGTACTTGATACCTTTTCTCTTAACAATCAGCATTGTAAAGTACGTATCAATAATAAAGTGGAGCTATCCAGGGAAGGGAGTCACACCCTCTCCTACACCTCGGTGTCGTAGCTTTTAAAAAGGAAGCTTTCGAGTCGCCCTCGACTACGGTCGCCAAATTTATCTATACTTTATACCTTGGTTCGATATTCAAATAATTTCATCTATGTATTATAATTCTTTTTTATACTTAGCAAAATTATTAACATCGTCCATGTGCCTAAGGGGGGGGTGTAAATCTTGTGCTGTGACTTTGTATTCTTGCGTTCGGTGGGGGGGGGGTATTTTGTTTTGTTTTGTTTTGCTTTTTTTGTTTTGTTTTGTTTTTCTTGTTTTTGCTTTTGTTTTTTTTGGGGGGGGGGTTGCAAATCTCAAATCTAGTGACAGCAAGTCTCCTTGGCTCTCCAATTTTTTTCTCAGTATTCTGTCCGATCTTAGCAATGCTATGATTTGGATAATCTCAATCATTCTTCAGATTTCCAGTTCCTCTCTTTTTTCCAGGTTCTTCAGGATTATTTCAAGGTCTCCTACAATGGTCGTTATCACAGTCACTTTCACGTTCCATACACTTTAGGTGAGCTAGAGGCTAACGTGTTCGACTGTGACATCCTAGTTAACGAGTTCGAACTCCAGTGGTGCTATTACGTTCACTTTCGGACTAATACTCTGAAGAAAGCTAATAACCCCCTTATCCCTCCAGCTATAGATTAAATAGTATCACTAATGTTCTTCTACAAGAATGGCTTTGGCATTAAATAACACACGAAAGTTGATATGTCATCAAACAAAGAAACCAAATTGAAACCAACAGCTTTTTTTTAGCAAAGTCCAAGTATTTATCAAGCTTTTCTTTATTTTTATCCTTGGGTTTTCGGCAACGGCGCCGTTCACTATCTAACATGTTCTTTTCTTTTTAATTACAACTCGGTCTGGTCCTCAATCCGTGATTGGATGGTCGTTTTTATCTCAAACTTTTTGAGAATTATTATTCACATAATACTAATACATTTAATTCTAACTTACTAGTGCTTTACTCTCGCAGAAATTACTTAAACAGATTGGAGCAAATTCACCTTCCGTGAAATTAGTTGAAAATTCTTCGGTTAAGTTTCCTTAGTTTTTCAATATAAATGAACGCTAAGAAATTGCTGGAGTGTGTGAACGAAGATAATTACAAAGTTCTAGAGTTGTCACAAACTAATAAAATATTAATTCGAAATTTTATTTAAACAGTATTTTTACCCTGTAATAAAAAGGATTGTAAAATTAGGCCTAAATTTCAAAAGAAAGAAAGAAAGAAAGAAGGACAGAAAGAAAGACCAGTGAAAAAAGGTATTTTCAAAATAGCTGTTAAAATTATTGCAAACATTATCCGATTTTTTTTTCTTTCTTGTGGACACCGCTCAATGGAAGTGGAGATACATAATTATGGCATATATCTACTTCTCAATTTACAGATTTGTTTGTTTTTTGTTTTATTTTGTTTTCCTTTTTTTTCTTTTTATATGTTCAGTGTCTACTAATGGAGACATTTGTAATTAGCAATCCTTTGTCAAATTTCTATCAATGAATTTTTATTTGTTCATTTATTAGAATGAAGCATGAATATTTCATTCAGTTCTCACAATAAAACATGAGGATTAATTTATAATATACTATATGCAGTAAGAGTGTTCCAGTATTCTGATTGGACCATTTGAAATTATAGTTTAAACCTATATTTGAAGGAAACGAATTATAACATACTGGTGTGTGTGTGTGTGTGTGTGTGTGTGTGTGTGTGTGTGTGTGTGTGTGTGTGTGTGTGTGTGTGTGTGTGTGTGTGTGTTCATCATTCCCAATATAATTTATATTGTCTTGAAAGAAAAACTAAATTGGTCACAAAATGAAAAGCCAAAGAAAAAAAAATTAAATCCAACATTATCCATTTTTTTCTTTCTTCTGAGCACCATTCAATGAAAATAGAAATAAAGATATATATAAGTATAACAAGGGCCGTCCCGTACTACATCCCGAGTCTCCCAAACACCTCCTGACCGGGGAGAGGGAATCCTGCTTGGACGTTCCAGAAGAGCTGGTTTCCTATATTTTCTTTGAATACTATTTTTTAAAAACTGACATATAGCAAAGTGAGGGCAGTATCGTAGATTGGGGTTATATCACAGATTGGGGACATATCACAGATTGGGGGCGTATCACAGATTGGGGGCGTATCACAGATTGGGAGTGAATCTCAGATTACGGACATATCACAGATTGGAGCGTATTATGGATAGGGGGCGTATCACTGACTGGGTGGCTTGTATCATAGATTCGTGGTGGGATAATGAGACATTGACACCGGCCCTTAGTATAACATGTAGTTAATTCTCAATTTCCAGATTTTCCTTTTTTCTGATTTTGTTTGTTTTTTATATGTTTAATGTTTACTAATGACATTTATTATAAGCTATCTTTTGGTAATATAAATATATTCCCATTGTAAGTTATATTTCTTATATAAGTTATATTCCCATTGTAGATTATATTCCCATCGTAAGTTATATTCCAAATGTAAATTATATTCCCAATGTAAGATATTCCCAATATAAGTTATATTCCTATTGTAAGTTATATTCGAATTTTAAATTATATTCTCATCGTAAATTATATTCCCATTTTAAACTATATTAACAATGTAAGATATTCCCATTGTAAGTTATATTCCCCTATGTAAATTATATCCTTAATATAAGTTATATTACCAATGTAAGCCATATTACCTTAAAAAAATTGGTCATAAAACAATAATTAAGATTTTAAAAAATAGAATAAATTAGATTAAAATCCCCATGGAGGCTTACAGTACATTGAAATGGTCAGTTGCGCGAATTCCCTTTGCTCATCCTTAATAGACACTTCCGTGATCACCAAATAGCAAATTATTGGGTAGCACCAAAATAATAAGTAGTTTAAAAATAGTACTTGATATGGGCACAAACAACAGGTGATTAAAGCGCTGGACAGCGAAATCATAGTAGGCGAGTTCGAACTCCAGTCGCGCTATTATGTTCACTTTCGGACAAATACCTTTGGGAAAGGTACGAATTCTCTCAGATATGAGGTAAGGTAAATAGTAACACTACTGTCTTTCTAAAAAGATGAATTTGGCATTTGAAACTCGAGACGGTTGATATCTCATTATCTAACAAACAATTAATCACAAACTAAAGTTGGCGACTGTGGTCGAGGGTGACCCAAAGGCTCCCTTTTCGATAGCTACTACACCAAGGTGTAGGGGGCGCTACTTCTTTCTCTTGATTGCTCCACTTTACCCTTGATCCTTACCTTATATTGCTGAGTGTTAAGCAAGGTAGCATCAAGTACCATTTTAAAGTCTTTGGGATTGAACCCAGGTCTTCCGGGCTATTGGCGAACACTCTAACCATTATGCCAATGTCCGGCTAATCACAAACTGGAAGACCATAAAAGCTTTTAAAACTTAAACTAATCTCTAAAATACAATGTGACTTATATATGTGTAAGTATTTGTGTTTGCACGCGAGTGTTTGTGTGTGTGGTGTGTGTGTGGTGTGTGTGAATGAGTGTGCATATATGCGCATGCGCTTTTAACCTCGTCTCACAAGAGAGATGTCAATTGCTAAGATTAGTTTTACCAGAAGAATACGGTACCGAATAAGGTAAGTCACAAAAAATTGTCTGTTAGTCTTTTATTTTGTTTTATTTATTGAGTTATTTTTAATCTATGTCCTAAATTTCGCCAAATTGTTGCTGTATATGTGTATGTTAGAACAACTATATATATATATATATATATTGGCAGCATTTCTTCATTAATACAAATTTCGTTGAATATAATAGACATTTTCTGTCTACATATTTTCTTGTTGATCCTTTCATATTGCCATATTGATCTTATAGTATTCGGCGGGAATTAATTGATATATCTTATATGTTTATTTCCCAAATACTTTCTGCCCGACTTTAGGCCATCATCAGGGGAGGCTGTATTACAAAAGTTATGTAACTTTTGTATGTACATTACCACTTTGTGAGAAGAAGAGTATCTGGGCCGTTGCAGTGGATAAAATTGTTCTATAAATAGTGTCAGTAGCTAGAGACATTTAAGTACATTAGCACTGGTTTGAAAATTAATTCTGTTTGGGTTGCATGTTTCTAATATGTAGTGCTTCGAAAATCTGTAGTTTTTGTTTGTTATTTTGATGTTCTAATATTGTTGTGTTTTCGGTGAGAATTTTCCGTTATTCTGTTGTTGGGCATGAATGTTTTTTTTAATGCTGTGCTATGGAACTTGTATCAGAAAAGTGCATTGTAAGTCTCCTCGATAGGGTAGTTGAGGTAAAACAACATATATATTATTATTATTATCGGAAATACAATCTCCTAAGGGACATTTAAATTGATATATAACGTTGGTTTTTTGCAAAACACCAATCGAAGGAGAGGAATTATTTTTAATGACTAAGTTGGCGGTTTGAAATGTATTATAATATATGATAAGTTTTATTTTATTATTATATTTTTTTAATTTTTTTGTTATTTTTTTAGAATATATATATATATATATGTGTGTGTGTGTGTGTGTGTGTTAGAACAATTATAACATGATAAGATTTTTTTACACTTTTATAGTAGTTACATATCCGAATTTTGAAAAAATAAACGTGGAATTTCCACGGGTGAAGACCATAAATTCTAATCCTAAGCAGAAATGCAGCAAGACTCTCAGATACTACCCTCTAATCCTTAGCTAGATTGCTAACCTATATGTAAATAATTTCGCAAGAAATAAAAGAGAACTATCAGTGAAAATTTTATTTATTTTTAAAACTAAACATTCCGTCAGCGGGATTTAGAATACTCTGACTATATCCGCTACAAAGGAATAAGACAACCCTCGCCAAAAAAGTGGGTGTAATGGGTATGACACTAAACTGCATCTGATGCCAAGGTTACAATTCCGGAAATCTAGAGAATGTTGATATTACTCCCAAGTCCACTCTAACCTGGAGAGTTAGCACCTGTTAGGGTCCCATCAATAGGTCAAATAGATCTATTGGAAAAATTATTCGTATTAGATCGGACTGTGTACAAAAAAAATCTTAAAAACCAACTATATTAGAATGTAAATATGAATGTGATTCTCTAACCCCTAGACATAAAATAACCCTAGACAAGTTGACATGCCGTTAAAATCAATCACTTGATCGATGATATTATAACTAAAAATATATTAAAATTTGTTTTTGCTTAAAAATATGTCAATAAGAAGCCTTACTTGCCTGTTTCTTCAATCATATCAACAAATATATATATATATATATATATATATATATATATATATATATATATATTGACACTGACATTTTATCGCGAAACTGCTATTGCATTTCAGCTTCAATATTTTTGGAAAATATCGATGGTCGTTTACGTTACTACGCAACACACTCACACGCACACACGAACTTCTACACTCTACGCACTCGTGCACGCCCACACATTCATGCACATCCACACACACACCTACTCACACCCACATACATATGAGGATATTTGAGTTCCTCGAAAACCTTGAAATTGAAATGGAATGCTAACACGAATTAAATTCAGCCGAAAATAGGTTCATCTGAGAATGAAGATTTTTCTGTACACCATAAAATCTATCAAAAACAAATCTTTAAAAAAATGTATTTGTATATAACAACTGTCTTTTTGTTGGGGAGGGGGCTAAAAAAACTTCCTAGAACTCATTGATAATCTATGGAAGTGTGAGCAAGTATTTAAGCCTAATAACGAGTGAATTTGCTCGTCTTCAATAAAATAAATAAATAAAATTTTATGGTGTATGGATTCATATATAAAAGCAATGATTTCGGTTTCTGTTGTAACCTAACAAAAAGGTTACTTAATGAGAAATAACCAAAACGGAGGTTGGAAATAAATCGGAATTCTTTATAACATTATTAAAATACTTGCCAGCGGCGTGAAGAAGGTAACCACTGCTAGTGGTAACTACTTATTATATTTTTACCCCCTCACAATTGTGTCCAACGTATTTATAAGGAATGAGATATACCCAATAATGTTCATAGGTAGGGTATATAACAGTTTCTTTCTTTAATGACATATCAATCTTCATTATTTACATTTTTCGGACTATTGTCCTCATCTTTGTCACCATGTTTATCAAAATGTTTCGGCCGTTGTACGCTCCGGCCTTCTTCAGGTGGTTGGAATGTCGAACTTAACCCTTTATTTCGCTTATCGGGGTAGACTGTTCTAGTTCCACGAGCCATTCCTTGAGGACATTCCTTGAGGTATTATAAACCGAATGTCTTCAGCAACCATTTTTACCAGTGCTCATATTGCAATTTTGCTGTTATCATTGCATGTTGTTGTCTTTTGTTTGTTTGTTTGTTTGTTTGTTTGTTTTACCAGAGGTCATATTGCAACTTTGTCGTTATTATTGCTTTTCTCTGGCACTCCTCAAAGATACATGGTACAGGGGATAAAGGCGTTGGTTAGATCCAGTGACATACCACAAGAGTGTGAGTTCAATACTCGGTGAAGGCAGTGGGGAAATTTAAGAGGGGAAATTAACAGGAGATAATTAATAACTGACATCCATTGCACATGGAACTAGAACAATGTCCCATATTTCTGCCCTTGTGCCAAATAAATGACTTTTTATATAACACAACAAAACTTCACGAAACAATTAGTGTATCGTTGAATTTTAGAACACTGCTGAACTTAGAAAATCCCGTTCGTTAAAAATTTGAAAATTAAAACAATGTCGTGAATGATTTTGTTTGCTTTCCATTCAGAAGAACTTCCTCTTGAAATTGTTTATTTAATGAAATTAAACATGGGAGAGTCATGACATCTAGAGAAAATGGTAAAATAGTTTCTGACTTTCCGTAATTTTTGTGAGTTATCTGGGTTTTTTTTTTTTTTTTTAGATTTTATTTGTTTTTGTTTTGGTTTCGTTTCGTTCGATTTCTTTATTTGATGACCCTCTAGGGTTATTTAATACCAAAACAATCCTTGTAAAAAGACAGTTGTGGTGCCATATAATCCATGATTGGGGGATAAGTGAGTTCATGCCTTTATAAAGGGTACTAGTCCGAAAGTAAACGTAATAGAGTGATTGGAGTTCGAAAAATATAACCCCCCCCTTATCCTCCAAGTTATGAGTTAAATAGTATCACTAGTGTCTTTTTATAAGGGTGGCTTATAAACCCATCCAGGGAAGGAGTAGCGCCCTCCCCTACACCTTGGTGTAGTAGCTATCGAAAAGGGAGCCTTCGGGTTACCCTCGACTATGGTCGCCAACTTATAAACCCACGAAGGTTTATATGCCATAGAAGAAATAAGTAAAGCAAACCAAAGCTGGACGTAATTTTGTATAGAAATGACGGAACATTGTGAAGATCTAGATAGGTTTAAGAAGCATCTAATTTTCAGCAATGAGCCAACAGCAATAAATAAATCTGTGTATCCAAAGTGTCGATTTCTTAACTATTTTTAATAACAGTCAAAACCATTAATCATATTGATTGATTAATCAACATGATTAATGGTTTTGCCTGATATTATCCTAATATTAGTTGCAATAGGTTATTTGGGGCTAGGAAAGACATTTTGTCGAGTCTCTACTAACCAAGGACCAATATTAGCATTAGTTTGGCCTAATGAGTAGAGTGTTCGCCAATGGTCCGGGAGACCGGGGTTCAATCCCAGGTCGTCATACCAAAGACTCAAAAAATGGTACTTGATACTGCATTGTTTAGCACTCATTATTATAAGGTAAGGATCAAGGTTAAAGTGGATTAATCCAAGGAAAGGAGTAGCGCCCCCCCTACACCTCGGTGTAGTAGCTATTGAAAAGGGAGCCTTCCGTTCACCCTCGACTATGGTCGCCAACTATCCATGATATACAAACACAAGATTTAACTGAAGGAAAGATAAGTTTATTCACGCATACAGAAACATATAATATACACATACATAATATGTATAAAAGAAGTATTGAAAAGAATATAAAAACGTGCCCCAACAGATGAAAATATACACGGGTTATTTTATGAACCAGCAGTATATGAAAAAGGTACAAAAATGGAAGAAGTTTACCTATTGATATGGGAAAGTAAAATATGTCTTAATTATTCCATGGCAATGCAGGAAAGAAAGAGACAAATGAGTACGAGCATTAGCATCTGGGGCCGTCACGTGACATCCCCCGAGACTCATAATGGATACACCCATTCTCTAAAGGAGACACTAATTTTTGTTCCTTGACAGCTGCTTTTTTATTGCAACACATTCGTATCGTCATGTTTTAAAAATAAAAATATAAATTTTTATTACTATTTCTTTTATAGACAACTTATATATATATCTCGGACACCACGATGTAAATGAAAAAGCTGGGTAAATATCAGCCTGTAAGCTAAAAGTATTGTGCAATGTAAACGAAACTATTGTATCCATCAATACTGAAAAACTTGGAACTGTTCCAAAGAAACTTATAAAGAGATTGAAGAAATCAGACGAAAAAATTGAAATCGTTCAGACGACAGCATTCAAAAAGATTTAGTGTGATTTGCTTTGAAACAAGAGCCAATAGATTCTACTTGAGAGAAAAGTACAAATAATTACCATTGCTTTCAACAACATTTTTGTGTGTCAATTAATATGATTATTTTGTGTTTGTCGTGATTTATTTTATTAATGATTAGAAAATTGCTCATACGTATATAAGCAGGTTAAATACACTAGTAAATACATATTTAGGCTAAAAATAGATAACAAGAGAGAAAAGGTATTTTCATTCCTTATAAATTAAAGAAACTTAAACATATGCTCAAAATCTAAAGTTTACCTGCTAATAGGGTCATAGAGTATCTTTAGATATCAAAACGAAAATAGATAATCTATTGTTTGGTTACGAGGAGGTTATTGGTGGCTATGCTTACCAAACTCGTATTTGAAGGCAGCGAAAGAAATTTTCAAGTGAAACGAAGCGTCAATAAAAGAAGCAAACAGTAAAAATAACAAAGAAGGTTTTTTTTTGTCTTTTATATATTTATATATTATTAGCATTCAATGAGCAACAAGTTACAAAAGATGTGGTATGGTTATGAATTTTTTAATGTAAAGTCTTCATAGTATTCTGAAGACTTAGTTGTCTATCAGTCCAAAGGTTCTTCAATGATAAGCCTGATACCTTTCCGCGCGTGTGGCCCTAACGCTGTCGTCTCTGCTACTGATCCCTTCGCTTGTCCGCAGGATCCTTTTCTGAAACCTCCTTTCCTTATTCTCTTTAATCCTTTTTCTTTTCTTTTTTTTAATTCTCTCGTTACTTCCTGTCCCTCAAAATGTTCGTCCCTCTGAAGGTTTTTGTAATGAGGAGTTGGCGTCGGTCAGTCTGGTTTGGTCTATTTCTAGAATACAATTTTTTTTCTTTATTTCCCAAATCTGTCCTTAGTAAAAATATACAAACGATAGACCATTATAAATCTTTTGATGTAACAGAGCGAAATACTTATAACATGCACTTATTAACTTTTATAGATACTCAAAACTATTATTTTCTCCTGTCGTGGGGACATGGTCGAATACGCTGACTGTGCCTCCGACAGAGGAGTAAGACCAATAAAAAAAATTGGTATCCGGGGTATGACACTAAACTGGATCTGATAATAAGGCTACAGTTTTAGAAGTCTAGAGAGAGTAGAGTAATTTTTCATTGTCATTATTCCCGACTAAGAGTGGTAATAGTTGTCAAACATATTTGTTTCAAAATCATTCCTATTCGATAATTCCGTTGTCAAACATATTTGTTTCAAAATCATTCGTATTTGATAATTCCGTTCTCAAACATATTTGTTTCAAAATCATTCGTATTCGATAATTCCGTGTGCAAAAAACACCTTTAAAAAACTACACAAAAAATGTAAATATGAATGTTCAATAATCACAATTCTCTAGTATCAAGATATAAAATAACTTTCGATGTGCTGTCACGTCGTTAAAATCGATCAAAAGTATTTTATATACAATCATTCGATGGAAAGATTAGTTGTCAGTCGAACTTTATGGCATATCATCTATCATAAATTATTTAGGGGAAAGGAGTAATAATGAAGAAAAGCAAAAAGTACGCCCGTGGTGTAATGGTTATCGTCGTAGGAAATGGACACGGTAACACGAGTTCAAATCCTGGATGAGACTGATTGCATTTCACATAGCACTAATACCCTTGAGAAAGGTATGAATCTAATTATTCTCCCTCCAGCTATGGGTAAATAGTAGGGGAGACTGGGTTCTTCAGCCTTGATGAGGCAACTAGTCTAGGAGAAGGAAAACTCTGAATTCAAACCTGTTAAACTCCGGTTAAAAATTGACCTTGTGTCATATCCTGCCCAAGTGGAGGGGTTGGTAAATATGATTACAAACCTTTACTGTGAATGTTTTTTATGTACACAACTAAAAACTACGAATGACTTCATTGTATCAATATTATTGTCATTATTATTTTATATTTGGGTGTATCGAAAGCATTTTCGTTGTATATACATTTTCATCCAAAGATTACATCATCTATGTACACAATAAGACAATTACTATACTAAGAATATTATATGTATTAGAGTGTTTCAAAAGTGTTTTCTTTTACTGTCCAAAACTTATTTCGTGTACACATAAAAAATTGCACTGTATTATTATTATTATTATTATTGTTACTTCTTGGGAGGTTTTTTTTACATCAGATTTAGCTGATGGTCTTTCACTGGAGTCTGGGTGACAGCAATTCTCATCAAGTCTCCAGGACTCTTCTCAGTATTCTGGCCGATATCAGTAATGAAGTAGTTTGAATGGTCTCTACTCGTCCTCTTATTTCTAAGTTCTCCAATCCCTATATTAATCCTTTGGTGACTGTACCAAGAGCACCGATTATAATTGGTATAATTGTCACTTTCATGTTCCACAGTTTTTTAGTTCCCAAGTAAGGTCGTGGTATTTATTCTTCTTTTCACTTTCTTTTAATCTTTCTCTGTGGTCAGCCAAGACAGCAAAGTCAACAATTTTCAAAGTTCTCTTCTTTTTTGTTGATTATTATAAGGTCTGATCGTCTGGCCGAGATTAAATGATCCGTTTAGATGTCAAAATCCCAGAGGAGTTTGTGAGTCATTTTTCTGGATAGCAGCTGGGTTGTGCATATACAATTTGTTCGTATAGTCAAATTGAAATTTTTTGCACACTTCCCATTGGATCACCTTACCCACCCAGTTGTGCCTTGTCTTATACTCTTTCTGTGCTAATTTTCTGTATTCGCTTGTTATGTGATTGATCGTTTCGTCGCAATCACCACATAACCTATATTTGCTATTTTGTTGCGTCTTATCTATTCTAGCTTTGATATGATTGGTCCTTATGGCGTTGTTTTATGCTACTATCAGGAAAGATTCCGTTTCTCTCTTAAGATGTCCCTTTCTTAGCCACGTCCAGGTTTTCTCGTGTGAGATGTTGCTTATTAGTCGCTTAAAATGTCCATAGACTTGTTTTTCTTCCTATTTTTGTTTTCTGGTTATTGTCGTTCAGTTGGTCCTTGTGTTGTCAGTATTGTTTCTGGTGGCTGTAATCAGTCTTCCTACACATTTTTGTATGTAGTCTTCAAGTCATTGTATTGATGCGTCAACACTGTCTTCAATGCTGGTAAGTCCTCTTCCTCCTTCTTTTCTTGATACATATAGTCTGTTAACGTTATCTCTGGGATGTAATGCCTTATGCACTTTAAGAATGGTCCCGACTATCTTACGAGGGGACAGCCCAGGTATCTATTCCTTTGATAAGGTTTCTGCTCTATAGTTTTGTCTTGAGTAACTTTCTGGTTCTTCTGAAATATTCTTTCTTAATTTTTTTTTCTTTCATCTCCTCTTGTTTGATGGTGTCAGCTTCCAATATCCTCAAGTATTTGTAGGTTTCCTTTTCTCTGAGCGTTCTAGTTTTGTCTTGATTTGATAGTTCCATTCCGTCAGTAATGTTTCGTTTTCCGCTTTTCATTACTAGCATAGCATATTTTTCTCAGCCAAATTCCATCCCTATGTCCTGATAGTATATTTTGACTGCGTGTATTAGAGTTTCCAATCCTTTTCGATTTTTTGCAAACAGTTTGATACCGTCATTAGGTGATGGATTTTTTCCTGCGATTTACTAAGTTTGCATCCAGCTGTGCATTTTCCGAGTATGTGGTTGAGTGGCATCATTGCAGTTATAAATTGTAATGGTGATAGTGCATCTCCTTGAAATATACCTCTTCGGGTCTTCGTTTCAGCTAAGCTTTTCCCTCCTACTGTAAATTTCACTCGCCATGTTTTCATGGATTTCTCGATAAGTTTATGACTTCATCTGATATTTTGTACATTTTGAAACAGTCTATTTTCCAGCTTTGCGGGAGCATATCATATGCCTTTTTGTAGTCAATCCAGACCATAGCTAGATTTTTGCCTTTGGTCTTGCTCTTGTTGAGAATGTACTGATCAATGTAGAGTAGTTTTCCCATGCCTCTGGATACTTACCGGCGTCCTTTCTGTTCCTTAGGGAACAATCCGTGGTTTGTTAGCGAGAAATAAATCTCTTCCCTTATTTGTGCCGTTAGTATTTTCAACATCATAGGTAGGCCCGTTATTGGTCTGTAGTTGTTTGAGGCGGTTCTTTTACGAGGATCTTTTTAGATCAGTGTGATCCTTCCTTTGGTCATCCATCTGATCATTTCGAGTGGTAGTCTATCATAAAAGGATGTGAATTTCTTGAACCAGAATCCTTGTATTCCATCATGGCGTTTTCCAATTTGATATTTTTTTAGTGTCATTCTCAATAAATCTATGTGTATTTCCGCTTTCGATCCTCCTTCGATTCCTTCTCTTTCGGTATGTTGCTTATCCATTCGGCTTTTTATTATGTTCACTTGGTTGCCATATCTTACTCCAGAATTGTTCAGTTTCTCTTGCATCCCGTTGTTGGTATATGTTTGTGTCATCTCTCCCATCTTGCAGGAAGTATTTTCTTTCGTTGTTTTGAAATGTTCTGTTTTTTCTGTATGGGTTTACCCTTTCTCAAGATCTTTTTAATCTTCTTTCTTTCGCCAGTACTTTCTGGTTTATTCCCTCAAGTTGAATTGTTATTTTTCTTGTACTGCTTTTTTTCTTTTTGTCCCAACATGTTTCAGCATTTTTCCTTTGTTTTCGTGGGGTTTTTATCTGCGTTTCTAGTCAAATTTCCAATCCAGGTTTTGATTTTTTGTTCGTGTTTTTAAGGGGACCCCGATTTTTTCACAAACTAATTTTGCGCCGGCATAGATTAGTTCATTTAATTAGGTTATGATTTTTGTGGGTATATATGTTAAAATTGATTTATTTTTTCTGTTTCCATCTTAATTGTTCTCCATTCTATGTTTCTTAGTAATAGCAAGGTAGTCTTTTGTTGATTCATAATTCTCTTTAGATTTTTAGATTTATTTTTTGTTCTTGTGTTAGAGTTTGCTCTTTATTGTTGGGGGGTCTATTTTCCGAAGTTGGTGGTTCATTTCGGTTAGACCGTTCTTGTTTGTCAAAACATAGTGTGTCTGATACTGTATTAGTGTCTTGTTCATTATTTGTTTTCTGGTGTATCTCTCGTATTTCATGGTCAGAAAATCAACCTTTCTTTATTATTGTCCAAACTTGGTCCGTAAGTCCCTGGTTTGTTGTCTGAAAACTTGAGCATTCTTATCAGGTCTCTGTCATTCTTTTTCTATATCCTCGTAGTGTAGGGTTGCTCCTAAAATAACCGTGCAGTGCAAGTTCATTGTCTTCCCTTGTCCATGTTTTGCTTTTACGTCTTCAATTTGTGTGGTTCCTTAGTTCGTCGTTCGTGTACCTGAAAAAAAAAACAGCCAACATTCGCAGAATGACGATCAGGTTTCCTATGTTGGCTATCAGGAGAGCACTTGCCGATCATGGCACCCAAGTCTGTTGCCTGAGTCCCACGTTGTGTTATATTATATCATGGGTGTTATATTGAGGCTATACCAAAACCATAGGTTGTTTAAAATCTGCAAACCTGACTCATATGTGACCTAGTTTTCTTAAATAAGAAAACTCTTTAGTGGGTCACACAAAGAAAAACAAAACAAAAGTGATGGCTAGATTAACCTGATCAGAAGTTGCCTCAGTTGTAGATCAGTAGCAGTAGTTTCCTGACTGAACTGTTTGATCTTGGTCGTTGCCTTGTGGGGTTAATCCGCCCAGCATATGGTGAAGTACGTCGTTTGCCCATCGAAGAGTTCATCCGCCATTGTTCACATCTATCATGTTGCTTCCCATGGCTTCTGAAGTTTAACTTGCGGGTGTGGCAAAAAAAAACGTCACTCTGGATAAGTTTTAACTTAGTGTAAGTCCTTGATTACTCTTTGTTGAAACTACAATGGATTACTGTAAGTCTTATCTTGTCTGCTGGCATTTCAGTGTCGTTATCTACACATCTGCAAATTAAGGCATAGAACGAGCGGGAATTACTAAGATTAATCCCCTAGGGAGGTTTAGTGACTTCTTATTCCAATTCTATATCTGGTTCCGGACACAATGTAATCTAACCTTATTTACAGCCCCTGGCAATCTAGAAGATATTGGAATTTTATTCAAACTTATCGATTCAAAGATACATTCGATAGAATTACTGACAATTTTCCCTAAATAAAAAGGCATTTAATTTTTTAATAATACACCAAGAAGAATAATCTGCAAGTTAAGGGTCGTCTTTTTGCTTAAATAGCATATAATATTCAACAAAGATTTTACATTCGAGGATAAAGTAACCTCTAACATGTATTTAAAGAGAGTTTAGTTAAAAGACTTCTTACCTATGTCATTCTTCTTTCAAAGCACAAGTCAATGATTTACATTTTTGATTCGGCTTATTATTATTATCATTAGGTTTGGTCTTCTGGCTGAGATTAGGTGATCCGTGTGTATGTCAAAGTCCTATAGGAATTTATGTGTTTATTATTATTATTATTTGCTCCTTTTGAGTTTTTCACATCAGTATTAGCTGATGGTTTTTCACGGGAGTTTGAGTGACAGCAAGTCTCCTCAAGTCTCCAGGACTCGTCTCAGGATTCTGGCCGTTCTTAGCAATGCTGTCGTTTGGATAGTCTCTACCCGTCCGCCAACTTCCAAGTCCCCCAGGCCTTTTAATAATCCTTTTGTTATTGTGCCTAACGCACCAATCACAATTGGCACAATCGTTACTTTCATGTTCCACAGCTTTTTCAATTCTCTAGCAAGGTCGAGGTACTTTGCCTTCTTTTCACTTTCCTTCAGATTTATTCTGTGGTCCGCCGGGACAGCAAATTCGACAATTTTGTAGATTCTCTTTTTATTATTATTATCATTATTAATATTCTTTTGAGACCGTTAGCTTATGGTTTTCCGCTCGAGTTTGTGTGATAGCAAACCTCCAGGACTCTTCTTACTATTCTGGCCGATCTTAATAATGCTGTAGTTTAGATGATCTCCACTTGTCCTCTGATTTCTAAGTCTTCCAGTCCCTTTTACCAATCCTTTGGGGGTTGTTCCGAGCGCACCAATTACAAGTGGTATCTCCGTCACCTTCATGTTCCATAGATTTTTTAGTGTTTCTTATTCCTTGCAAATTTTTCACACTAGCGTCAGCTGATGGTCGTTCACTAGAGTCTGAATAACTAGTATAGTCTGGATGGTCACGATTCTGCCACTGATTTCCAATTCCTCCAGTCTCTTCTCCAAGCGCTTAGGGGCCATTCCAAGCACACAAACTACAATTGATATAAGCTTCATTCTAACCTTTTTTTAGTTCTCTAGCAAGGTCAAGATATTTGTCTATCTCTTCGATTTCTTTGGTTTTCACTCTGTGGTCCGCTGTAACGATCACTCCCGCTCTTACTGATGATTTATTTGTGGCAGTCTGGGTGACGGCAAGTCTCCTCTAGTCTTCGGAACACTTCGAAGTATCCAATCCGGTTTTAGTAGTCTGCATGGTTTCAATTCTTCCTTTAATATCCAGATCATCGAGTCTTTTTCCAGGTTCTTGTGGACAGATCCAAGGGGCCCGGTTATAATCATTATTGTTGTCATTTTCATGTTCCCCTGCTTTTTCACCTCTCCAGCAAGGTCCAGATATTTGTCCAAATTTTTGCCTTTTATTCCCTTCGCTCCGTGATCTACTGGCACTGCATTATTACTTTATGACTGCTTATTTTTTTCTTGTTGATTAAAACTTGGTCTGGTCTTCCCGAATGGGTGATCCATTTGTATCTCAAAGTCCCAAAGAATTTTATGCTTTTTATTTTCGCGGATGGATTCTGGTTTGTGCATTTATCATCTGTTACTATGGTCAAATTTCAGTTTCTTGCACAATTCCCAGTAGATCACTTTACTCAACCAGTCGTGCCTCTACTTGTATTCTTTTTGTCTATTATTATTATTATTATTATTATTATTATATAAGGCCTTGAATGTTTTTCATAGCGACGTTAACTGGTGGTTTTTCACAGGAGTCTAAGTGACTGTGAGTCTCCTCAGATCTCCCAGACTCTTCTGAGTATTTTATCCGATCTTAACAATGCTGTAGTCTGAATGATCTCGATTTTACCTCAAATTTTCAATTCCTGCAGTCACTTTTCCAAATCTTTGGGAACCGTTTATTATCATTATTATTATTATTATTATTATTATTATTATTATTATTTTCAGATT